>CM050512.1:40030000-41230000 GCA_027563665.1 Antrozous pallidus
TCTCAATGTTTTAATAATGCTGTTTTAAAAATACACATTTTGATTTGGAGATTGGGGACCAAGATGCAGTAATTATAATGTAATAGATTATTCAGAAGAGGTTATTTAAAGAGAATTGGGGAAAATGAGGACATTGGTAAAGGATGAATCCAGACCTTAAATATAGATTTTAAAATTGACTCCTGCTTAAGAAGAAAACTGGAAATGACTCCATGCTGAGGATATAGCAGTTAACAAAACAAAACACTCTGCTTTCATAAAACTTCCATTTTACCTAGAGAAGACAAAAAAAAAAAAGTCTGTTTTCCATAAGCTTGGGATAATTATATTTGATTTGTTGTTCTTAGAGCCTAATTAAAGGCCTAGGTTTAGGATGGGTGCCTTTTATGAATCATTCCTAAAGCTTCCATCCCCACCCTCTTGTCCTCTTTCGCCCCCCCCCTCCCCCCGCCGCACTGCCCCATAGCACCTTTCATTATATGAAATACCATGAATTTTATTTGTTGTATTAGTCAGGATAGGCTGGGTATGCTGAGGTAACAAAGAACCCCTCCCTCCAAATCTCAGTGACTTAGAGTAGCAAGGATTTATTTGTTATGCTACTTGTTCATCATGGTTCAGCTGCATCATCATCACTCTGATACTGAGGATGGTGGAAGAACCTCTTCTAAGAACATTATTCTTAGTCATCATGTCTGAGGGTCTAGAAACATGGTGATGCACGCATCCTGCGTGTGTGTGTGTGTGTGTGTGTGTGTATGTAAAAAATAAATTTTTTAAAAATTTTGTCTTCTCCCACAAAAATGTAAGTTCTGTGAGAGCAGTATTGACTTATTCACTGCTGTTTTCTCAGCACTTAAAACAGTTTTGAAATGATGCTAGGCACTCAGTAAGTTGAAAGAAGGACTTACAAAATCTGACTTTTTGCATTCTAGGGAGTTTTCTCACTGGGAGTAGTGGAGGACTCACATCAGAAACCAAAGGCTTGCTTGTGTATAGGCTTCCATCCATCCATGTTTACTTATCCTGTTGTGGGCACTGTGCTGGGTGTATACTGTATCTACTTAAATAAAAACAAGTATCTCCCTGCTCTGGGAGTATAGAGGAGAGAGGCAGACTTTAAATACAGGCCTAAATATAAAGTTATAAATTATTATAGTGTTATAAGGGAAAAGAATAGGCTTCCATGAGATCCTATCTAATAAAAGTGTAATATGCAAATTGACCGTACCTCCTATCGAGCCACGCCCACCAGCCAATCAGGAGCTGGAGTGGAGCCAGCCGGCAAGCGCGCGGCCAGTGCGGGGAGAGGGGGGAGGGCTGCGCTGAGCCGGCTGGCGAGCGCATGGACCCCCGGGCTAAGGCTGGCATCGGGGCGGGGGGGAAGGAGGGGGCAGAGCTGAGTGGGGTGATGGCTGGGTGCCCAAGGCCTAAATCCTCTGACTGAGGGTGAGCGGTCAGTAGGACATCCCCTGAGGGCTCCCAGTGTATGTGAGGGGGCAGATTGGGCTGAGGGATCTCCCACCCCCAGTGCACGAATTTTGTGCACTGGGCCCCTAGTGTAATAATAAAAGTGAACCTAATTTGGAGTAGGGAGTTAGGAAAGATATGTTTTGGGGAAGTGCCATTTAAAACTGAGATGGACAAGTAAGAGACTCATTCTAGGTAGGGCGAGAGTGTTCCAGGCATTGGAGACCATATAGGTATGAAGATCCAGAGATGTCAAAGAGCTGTCACATTATAGAAAGTGTACAATGCGCTGAAACCGGTTTGGCTCGGTGGATAGAGCATCGACTTGCGGACTAAAAGATCCCAGGTTCGATTCCAGTCAAGGGCACTTACCTTGGTTGCGGGCATATCTCCAGTAGGGGGTGTGCAGGAGGCAGCTGATCGATGCTTCTCTCTCATCGATGTTTCTAACTCTCCCTTCCTCTGTAAAAAATCAATAAAATATATATTTTTTAAAAGCCATGTGTTGTCATTAAAAAAAAAAGTGTAAAATGCTTGCTAAAACTGAATAAGGAGAGATGATAGTGAGGAGGCATGAGGTTAAGGAAAACATAGGCAAGGACCAAGCTTAAGTTAGGGTTTGGTTTTCTTAGAGTAATTTGAAGACATTGGAGGATAATATGCAAGTATGTGACATGGTCTGGTCTGAATTTTAAAAATAATTCTGGCAGTTTTGTGAAGAATAGATTATAGTGAGGACAAAGGAGAATTAACCCTCTCCTTTCCTCTCTGAAAGCAATAAAAATATTAAGATAAAAGTCTCAACTTCTACATCGCTGCATATGAGATAAAAAATAATTGGGGGGTGGGGGGAAGAGTCTGGTTTGGAAGGCAGTTAATAGAGGGACAAAAGGATGAGGGCCAATGTGGTGGTCTTGGAGAATGTGAGAAGTGAATGCACTTGGAGATGGCAGGAGTGGGGAGGATGGAAGAATTCTAGAGAGATCAAGATCTCTTCTGAGTGTTGGTTTGTAAGTCTGTGTGGGTAGAGATGAATGGAAAAGCTACATGAAGAACTGTTGTTAGTTTGAGGAGTCAGGGGACCAGATGTTCAGTTTTGAACAGCCTGTACTTACGTGGAAACAATGAACGGGCAGTTTGGAGGCTCTAAGTAAGCTGGATTCTAAAAGCTCTGAAAACAAAACGCACTTTTCTGAAACTCATTTTGCAGCAAAACTTGACTTAAACTGATGTGAGGCTATTTCTATACTCTTTATATTACTTAGACTAAATGTACATGTTTTCTTTTAGAAATACTGTTTTTGATAAACAGATGCCACTGCAGATCCTGCTGGTAGTATTATGAAATATATGGTAATAGCATCATAATATCTTTATTTAAAAAAATCCAAAATATTGAATTCCCAAACACCTGGTTGCAGAGGTTTTGAATAAAGGATTGTGAGCCTGTATAAAATAGGGGCTTGTCAGCACACAAAGCCATAATGACATCACCTTTGGACAGAGTGTAGGGAAAAAAGGGCCACCCACACTCTGAGAGATTCATCATTGACAGTTTGATAGAGGAAGAGATGCTGAAACCCAAGTAGGAGAAGCCAGAGAAGGAAGAAAACTGGCAAGTATGTCATGGCAGTTGGGAAATAATATTTCAAGGAAGGCTTATAGTTAGTTTTGTTAAGTTAAGGCTCTAATCTAGTGAGATAAAAAGTTTTAATTTCTGTAGCAACTAAGATCATTGTAGACTTTAGCAAGTGCCCTTTTGTCTTCTAAATCAAAACACTCATTTATAAGGCAATTATTGTTGACTTGTTAATTTTGTATTAAAATTACTAGTTGCTGTCAGTGAAAATACTTGCCTTTCTATTATTTGTTTGAAAAAACAGGAATTAGAATTTGCTAGAGTCAGATTTTCTTGTTTATAGTACTTTATAAAAGTATTTCTTTCTTTTTAAAAAATATATTTTTATTGATTTCAGAGAGGGAGAAAGAGAAACATCTGTGATGAGAATCATTGGTCACCTGCCTCCGGCACACCCCCTACTGGGTGTCGAGCTGACTGGCCTAAAACTATACTTAAAAGAATTGTTCGTATTCATTTTTTTCTTTCCTTATCTTGGTCTTTTGCTTTCTCATTACATTTCCCCCAAAATTGGCATTTTAATTGTTTATCCTGACATTTTCAAGATGGGAACATTAATTTATTTACCAGATATATAAATAGCCATGCTACTCTTAAATAAAGATGATGGTATACGGTGCTAATGTGTTCTCTTTCTCTGTTTCTCCCCCCACCCCCTCTTACACTGGCAGTATAGATTAACTATTGTTTGTTAAAGATAGACTTTAATTTGAGTTATTTAGAAGCAACAATAATTATTGTACATCTCTAGTTTCCTTTTGTTCCAACCTAAGCAGTTGACCTAAATCCCAATAGGAAGGAACCTGTCAGTCTAATGAGTATCAAATTTGGATGGTAGGACCTATATTTACTAGTGGCGAAGGAAATTGAGTCCCTCGGGTGAAAAAGGTTAGAATGTACTTGGCAATATTTGTGATTTAATTTTTTTCATTTGGGGTGAGAATAAGCATGATTAAAATTGTGCCTTCTCTTTGTGTTTATGCTTTTTACCAGTATCAGTTAATGATACTTGAACAACTTGAAACAATATGGAGATTTTGTTCACTTTTAACAGTTTGATGGCTAGTTCAAGAAGACTGAGATTTGTTTAGCAGCACCCCCAGAGTAAGGTTTTAGAATTCGAGTGCTTCTCTGTAGATATCCTATATAATAAAAGGCCAAAGGCATCACGACCGAAATGACTAGAGACCAGACCATGCCCCTCGCAGGCTGGCCCAACCCAAAGCAAACAGTTAGGGGCAGGCAGACAGGCAGAGTGGTTAGGTGTGATCAGGTAGGCAGGCAAGCACTTAGGGGAGATCAGGCAGGCAGACGACCCCTCACTGGGCTGGCTTTGCCCCTGAGCAAGCAGTTAGGGGCAATCAGGCAAGCAGGCAGATGGTTAGGGGTGATCAGTTAGGCAGACCAGCAGTTAGGGGTGATGAGGTAGACAGGCAAGTGGTTAGAGGGGCGATCAGGTAGGCAGGCCAGCAGTTAGGGGCAATCAGGTAGGCAGACAGTCCCTCACAGGCCTGGCCCTGCCCCCCAGCAAGCAGTTAGGGGTGGTCAGGTAGGCAGGCCAGTGGTTAGGGGCGATCAAGTAGGAAGACAGACTCTCACAGGGCTGGGCCTGCCCCCCAGCAAAGAAAGGGAGGCCCAGGCCAGCCAAGCCATCGCACCCTAGCCTGTCACCTGCAGAGGGAGGCCACCGGTGGCAGGGGAGGGGGGCAGTGCTGCATAGATGGCAAGCAGTGGCAGCGGCGGGGGTGGGGCCAGATGCCTGCAGCCAGGGGAAGGAAAGCCCAGATAGACCATGATCTCAGGCCAGGCCTAGGGACCGGATCTTGGATTGTGAGAGGGTGCAGGATGGACTGAGGAATCCACCCGAGTGCTCGAATTTCCATTCACCAGGCCTCTAGTCTCTAGTATAACTGTACATACAAACAGTGAATTTGAAAGGAGAAAAAAAATCTCATTTGTCCAAGAAAGTTCATTTATTTATATTCATTATTTAGTATATTTAAACACTTGAGAGTATATTTCCATTGCTGAATTGCTCTGAGTTTAGCAGTCACTAATTTTGAGCGTATTTAGCAATGTTTACCCACCAAGAAAACATAGCACAATTTCAGAATTGCATTTGAATCATGTGTTGAGTTTGTGTGTATTTTCATGCTCAAGATTTTTCTAAATAATTAAGCATCTGCCTTATTCACTGTAGCTGTTTCAAAGGAAACTGGAAAGGTGGCACAATTTTTTTGGAATTAGGAGTCATCATATGCAGTTTTGACCAAGCTTTCCTGGATTTTGGTTTACCTATCTATGAGACAATCTCTGGTTCATTAAGTTACAGAAATTTAAGCTGAGGGTGACTTCTTTTTTTAAAAAAATATATTTTATTGATTTTTTACAGAGCGGAAGGGAGAGGGACAGAAACATCGATGAGAGAGAAACATCGATCAGCTGCCTCTTGCACGCCCCCTACTGGGGATGTGCCCACAGCCAAGGTACATGCCCTTGCCCAGAATCGAACCCGGGACCTTTCAGTCCACAGTCCGACGCTCTGTCCACTGAGCCAAACCAGTCTCGGCGTGACTTTTTTTTTTTTAAAGGACAGCCAAGAAATATAATTAAGTCTTCATCAATACAATAAGGCAATGACAACTATTAAAATAATTTTCCTGATATAGTCAAAGGTTAATCCTAAATTTCATTTATATATTTATAGGCAAAGCATAATCACCAAAGAATGGATAGCACAGAAACAAAAAGTGTCTTAAGTCTAGTTATTTTGATAGGTTTTTCTAATATATATAATTATAAACAATTTATTATAAAAACCTACATATACAATTAAATACTTTTTCAAAAGTCTTTTAAAATATAATCAGGATGAAATATGTAGAAAGAGACATTTCAAAGTCATAGCAGTTACTACTGTTACAATATTTAATCATTTTTACAATTGGTCTGCTGGTCCATTTCAATTGAATTTGTTCTCAGAACCATCACAAGACTTGATGAATTTGGTTTAGAGCAAAAGCAAGATGCTTAATTTTTGCTTCCATTGCTTTTTTGTTCTTGCAGTTTTCTTGCAGAAGCCACGCATTTCTTCAACCTGATGAACCTTTAAATTTGCAGAATCAATATATTTTTGCTTTTCATTTTCCAGATGTATTATTTCAGCGTGATGAACTTCAACAGTTGCCTCCACTTGTTTCTTAAAGGCATCATCCATATAATTAAGCTTTTCCACAGCATTCTTTTGTAGTTCAACACTTTGGTCTCTTTCCACTTTCTGAGGGTGACTTTTTATAATAGAAACATAAAGTAGAATCATGCACCCGCTGAATAGTCCTTAGTTCTTAAGATTAATTCAGGATCTTGCACTGTTGGTATTCTCATTGATTTGGTCAGAATTAGTCAAAACAAGCACTCTATTTAACTCTGTTATTCCTCATGAATAAAATTGATTGAAGTGTTTCGATTATTGTTGTATTATTGCCAAAACTATAATTGCATTTTTAAAAATTTCTTTATTGATTAAGGTATTACATATATGTCCTCATCGCCCATTACCCCTTTCAATCCTCCCCTCCCCCCGTCGCCACTTATGCCCTCACCCCCCTGGTGTCTGTGTCCATTGATTCGGCTTATATGTGTGCATAAAAGTCCTTTGGTTGATCTCTTCCCCTTACCACCACCCTCCCCTACCATCCCTCTGAGGTTGACAGTCAGTGCTTTTCTGTCTCTGGATCTGTTTTTGTTCATCAGTTTATGGTGTTCATTGTATTCCATAAATGAGTGAGTTCATGTGATACTTATCTTTTATTGACTAGCTTATTTCACTTAGCATAATGTTCTCCAGTTCCACCCATGCTCTAGTTTGAAGCAGCCAGCCCTTTTTCTTCTTAAAAAATACCTTTCAGCATTTCATATAATACTGGTTTGGTGTTGATGAACTCAAGCTTCTTCTTATCTGGGAAGCTCTTTATCTGACCTTCAATTCTGAATGATAGCTTTGCTGGATAGAGTAATCTTGGTTGTAGGTTCTTGCCATTCATCACTTTGAAAATTTCTTGCCTCTCCCATCTGGCCTGCATAGTTTCTGTTGAGAAGTCAGCTAACAAGCGTATGGATGCTCCCTTGTAGGTAATTAAGTGTTTTTATCTTGCTATTTTTAATATTCTCTCTTTGTCCTTTGCTCTTGGCATTTTAATTATGATGTATCTTGGTGTGGTCCTCCTTGGATTCCTTTTGCTTGGGGTTCTGTGCGCTTCCTGGAATTGTAAGTCTATTTCTTTCACCAGGTGGGGGAGGTTTTCAGTCATTCTCTCTTCAGATGTTTTCAGTATCTTGCTCTCTCCTTCTTTTGGCACCCCCATAATGCTGATGTTGGTACATTTGAAGTTGTCCCAGAGGCTTCTTACACTATTCTCAAATTTTTGGATTCTTTTTTCTTTTTCAAGTGAGTGTTTTTGGCCTCTTGGTATTTCAAATCTTTGACTTAATTCTTGCATTCCTCTAGTCTGCTGTTGGGTTTCTGCAAATTTTGTTATGTAGTAATTTTCAGACTTTTTAATGTTTATTATGAAGCCACGTCTAGCAATAGTTTTCTTATTGGGGAATAAATACAAGAATAACCTGGGAATTTTTTCCAAATAACATTCTCACCTCTTTCCAGGTAGTAGTGGAGGATCTGTATGTTTTGAAAACATTCTTCTGGTGATCTGATGTATTCTCACCTTCAGCTGAAAACTACTAAGATAGAGTTTACAGACTTCCCAGATTTATTTGACCACAGAATATCTTTTGAAGACTACATATTAACATTTTGAGGATTAGAAAGACATTTTGAGAGCCTGCGGGCTAGATTGTAAAGTGTTTAGAAGTAAACTGCAGTTTTTCAGTTTTTGAAACACTTTTCCCTTGGTTTTTATGACAGACAACCATATCTTCTGGCTCTCCTTATTTTCTGATCATGATAATAGGTTTTAATTTGTGGTATGTTCAAATTGAAAATGTTCATGTTTACCTGAGAAATGGCACAACAAAAAGTTAACTTTTCTCAGTGCTATATTTTGGTAAGTTTCCTAAACCCATTTGTCTAGGAGCATTGCTAAATATTACATAATGAGTAATGAGTAACTTGCTAAATTTGGTTAGTTGTATAGAAATAACTTCTAAAAGAGCTTTTGATTTTAGTATATATGTATATGTGTATATACATATTTTATATATGTTACTTTTTGTATTTGTTATTCAGAAATTTCAAGACATTGAAGAAACTCATCTCATTCATATAAAGGAAATTATAGGATCCTTGTCAAATGCTGTAAAGGAAATTCATTTACAAATAGGCCAGGTAAGTTTTTACTTCATGAATTGATTCATGAACATTTTATGTTCATTTATGACTCTTTAAAAGTCCCAAACTCATAACATGATACTGAATTATTTCAGATAAAAATATGTATTTACAGCCCTAGCCAGTTTGTCTCAGTGTTTAGAGCATCAGTCTGTGGACTGAAGGGTCCCTGGTTCAATTCTAGTCAAGGACATATGCCCAGATTGAGGATTTGATTCCCCATAGGGGGGCATGCAGAAAGCAGCCTATCAATGATTCTCTCTCATCATTGATGTTTCTCTCTCTCTCTCCTTCTCCCTTCCTCTCTGAAATCAATAAAAATAATATTTTTAAAAATATGTATTTACATGTATTAACTATAAAATAAACTGAATTTTTATTGGTCATCAGGGATGATAAATCAAATTAATTTTTAAAGTTAACTATGTTCAGTTCTCTTTACATTAAAATTCTAAAGTTACCAATTTTTTAATATACCTTTTTTGAAGTTTTACTATTTTAAAAATTTAGAATAGCAGCCATAAGTTATAGAGCTGGTACTTAGAAATTTTCCAAAAATGTAAAGGCAGTTCAACGGATCACAATTTCGAATGCATTGAAATATAGTAGAGAAAGATGAAGTCTGTTATTATTTTTAAAGATCTAAAATTTTAATTGTCTGTGCAGTTTTTTTTTTTTTAAATATATTTTATTGATTTTTTACAGAGCAGAAGGAAGAGGGATAGAAAGTCAGAAACATCGATGAGAGAGAGACATCGATCAGCTGCCTCCTGCACGCCCCCCACTGGGGATGTGCCCGCAGCCAAGGCACATGCCCTTGCCGGAATCGAACCCGGGACCCTTCAGTCCGCAGTCCGATGCTCTATCCACTGAGCCAAACCGGTCTCGGCTGTCTGTGCAGTTTTATTTATCATAAGGATTATATGTTCCAGAACATTCCAAGAAACAAGAAGCTGCATTTACTTCTAAGGTTGTGTAGCCATGTCTGAGTGGTTCATGTAAACAATGATTGGTACCCGTTGTTGTACTAACACTGTAAGATAGGCAACAAAGCATGTTTAGTAAATGAAAGTTCTTAAAGGCTCTGGCTCAAAAAATACACATTTGGTGTAATGAATTTTAATTGCTTTGTGGAAGTTTGTCTGATAGTAAGAATATGTATAGAAAAAGAAAGAATTTATGTTTATCTCATTTTAATAGGTCCATGAAGAATTTATAAATAATATGGCTAACACTACAGTTGAAAGCTTAATACAAAAATTTGCTGAGTCAAAAGGCACTGGGAAGGAAAGACCTGGTAAGATGATAAACTCTGCAAGGAAATGTATTCACATTTCCCATCCAGCAACTAATGTGTTTGCCTTTAAATTCCAAAACTGCAAAATGTAGCTTGGGAAATAGCTGAAAATTTGGGTAAATTTTAGGTATCATTTACTTTGTGTCTGATTATATGTTAAAAATTAAGATTTTTGTTTTAACCTTTAGTGTTTAACAATTTAGTAATTACTTAAAATGGTTATTACAACCTTTACTAAGTTAAGATGTTGCAGTTTATATTTTTGAAAGTAAATTAGCAACAGCAGGCCATTTTTAAAACAGAGTAGAGTGCTAACAAGTATTCCCGGCACTGTTTACCGGTAAACACTGAGGATACAGCAGTGAACAAATGAATACAAGAATCCTGGTTCCTGTTTTATGAATAGATGTTTATAAGTATCCTGAATTTTACTTTTAACAAGCATGTTATGATATATCAAATATAATAAGTAGCTCATTTCCTTCTCCTATTCATCATAGTCTTCCAGATTTCTTCAATCTGTTAGTTATTCTACCATATTGGTTTCACAGGTAAAAGTAATTCAGTCCAGTAAATAAATTAAAATATGGTTTGGAATTCAGGAAAATAGACAAGTTATTTTTAGAGAAGCACGGGAGCTTTTTTTCCTCAGTGCAGTTCACAGAACTAGGCTTGAAACCTAAATTTTCTTTACTATATTCTTCCTACATTTCATCAAGTTTCAAATCATATTAATTCATTATCTGGCTCTCCTTATTTTCTGATCATGATAATAGGTTTTAATTTGTGGTATGTTCAATTGTTAGTAGATTGTTAGTAGATTTTCCCTTCAGCCCTTCTTTCCATGCTCTCTCTACTTATGTGATTAATTGCAGCAGCAGGTTTCTAAATACTAGCACAGCAATCCACTTTACATGTTATAGCATATTCATGTTTTAACTCTACAATTTTGAACTCTTAATTGTGCTGCTCATAAATCTTTGACTTTTTATTATAGACAGAGTGAAACTTAGATTCTGGAGTTGAATTCAAAGCCTTTCAGGATCAGGCCTTGACCAGTCTTCAGTCTTATTTTCCATTATTCCTTTTACAGACTATCTTCAGTTCAGCCAGCCTGACCTGTGCTGTTTCCTATACAAGCCCCTTCTTTTCTCTTGCCCTATGTTCTTACTCTAGAAAATATTACATCCCACTCCTTTCCCACCCCATGTCTTCCCATTTATTTGTCTAAAGAAAAAATTCTTAGAGTCAGGTCACATGTTACTTCCACCATCAAAAGTGTCAGAGAACTTGAACAGTGCTTTTTTTGGCATTGTTGCCATCACCTGAAATTTTTATTTTATTTTATTAAAACTTTATTGTTCAGATTATTACAGTTGTTTTTCTTTTTTCCTCCCATAGTTCCCCTCTACCCAGTTCCCCCCCCAATACCCTAACACCCCCCCCCCCCCCCCACACACACACACACTGTCCTTATCTACAAGGGAGCACCCATATGATTATCAGCTGATTTCTCAACAGAAACTATGCAGGCCAGACAGAAGTGGCAAGAAATATTCAAGGTGATAAATAGCAAGAATCTACAACCAAGATTACTCTACCCAGCAAAGCTATCATTCAGAATTGAAGGTCAGATAAAGTGCTTCACAGATAAGAAAAAGCTAAAGGAGTTCATCACCACCAAATCAGTATTATATGAAACTGTAGGACTGGTGCACGAAATTCATGCACGGGGGTGGGGGGGGTGGTGATGTCCCTCAGCCCAGCCTGCACCCTCTCCAATCTGGGAACCCTTGAGGAATGTCCTATTGCCTGTTTAGGCCCAATCCTACAGGCAGTCAGATATCCTTCTCACAATCCAGGACTACTGGCTCTAAACTGCTTGCCTGCCTGCCTCCCTGATTGCCCCTAACCACTTCTCCCTGCCAGCCTGATCACTTCCTAACCACTACCCTGCCAGCCTAATTGATGTATAACTGCTCCCCTGCCAGCCTATTTGTCCCCAACTTCCCTCCTCTGCCAGCCTGGACACCCCTAATGGCCCTCCCCTATTTCCCCCAACTGCCCTCCTTTGCAGGCCTGGAACCTCCCAACAGCCCTCCCCTGCTGGCCATCTTGTGTCCACATGGGGGCAGGTTCTTTGACCACATGGGGGCAGCCCTCCTGTGTGTTGGAGTGATGGTCAATCTGTAAATTACTCTTTTGTTAGATAGGATAGAGGCCTGGTGCTTAGGTGGGGGCCAGCTGCTTTGCCCTGAAGGGTGTCCTGGATCAGGGTGGGGGTTCCCTTGGGACGTGGGTCAGCCTGGGCCAGGGGCCTGTGGTGGTTTGCAGGCCAGCCACGTGACACAAGCTGAGGCCCTGGGATCTGGGATTAATTTAAGTTCTACAGTTGAAATTTTGTAGCCTGGAGCGTAGCCAAGCCTTCTGCTCGCTCCATGGCGACAGTCATTTCTGTTTGGTTTTATTTAAATTCTATCATTGAAACTGTAGCCTAGAGTGGAGGCCTAGGTGCTATGGCTGCAGAAGCTTGGCTTCCTCCATCACCCGGGTAACCCTAGCCTCTGCTAACCTCCAGCTCTGTGGCTGCCGCCATTTCTGTTGGGATTATGTATCTTCTATAATTGAAACTTTGAAACATTGAGTGGAGGCATGGGTCATCAAGGGCAGGCAGAAAGCTTGGCTTCCTCCATTGCCAGGGAAACCTAAGCCTCCCTCCTGCTCTCAGTGGCCGCAGCCATCTTGGTTGGGTTTTATTTGCATAATTTGCTCCTGATTGGCTGGTGGGTGTGGCTGGTAGGCATGGCTTGATCAGAGGTATGGTCATATTACTCCTTTATTAGATAGGATATGCAGTGACATTTTTGTCATTACTTTTTTTATTGAGATATAATTGACATATAATATTGTATTAGCTTATAATGATTTGATATATTGCAAAATGATTACAAAATAAGTTCAGTTTAAATATCTATCCCCACACATAGTTGCTTTTTTTTTTTTTTTCTCATGGTAAGAACTTTTAAGAGCTACTTTCTTACCTTTCAAATATCTGGTACAATATTGTTAAGTGTAATCACCATGCTTTGTATTTCATCTCCAGGACTTTTGACTTTTTAACTGGAAGTTTATAGCTTTTTGACTATTTTCACCCATTTTTCTAATCCCCCACTTCCCACCTCTGGCAACTACTAACCTGTTCTTTATTTTTTTTTTAGATTCCACATGTAAATAAGACTATATTTCTCTTTTTTCACTTAGCATAATACCCTCAAGTTCTATCTATATTGTCATAGAACAGACTTTTTTTTTTGTTATGACTAAATAATATTCCATTGTATGCATACATTTTTTTGATCCATTCAGCTGTAAGTGAACATTTAGATTATTTCTATGTCTTGGCTATTGTAAATAGAGCTGCATCGAACATGGGAGGTTCAGATATCTTTGTGAGATAGTGATTTCATTTCTTTCAGATAAATACTCAGAATTGCTGGATCTTATGGTGGTTATACTTTTATATTTTTGAGGAACCTCCATAGTGCTTTTGACATTCCTTTTTTTAGTAAAGAACTGCTTGGCTCTTCTGGAATTTGAGTCACTATAATTGGATGCTTGAAATATCAAAGCACCTCTTGTCTGAAAAACAGGTGTTTTCTAATTTTGAGTATCTTTCTATGTTCTAATAACATTATTCTAGTATTCCTACCTATTCTCATCTATGTTATTGCCAAAGGAGATTAAAATCCATATTTTTGAAATTTTCTGTTTTATAGTAATTCTGCTTAATTAATTGATGATTTTAAGAGTATGTGTATTAAAGCTGGGGACAGTGAAACAAGGACGTGCCTACGGTAGAAGAAGCAACAAGAAAGAACCTTCGCAGGGCTGCTTTGGCTCCCTAGAAACAGTTACGGGAAAGAAGTGAGCTAACATGGGGCTACTTGTGAGCACACTGGAAAGTCAGAGAAAAGGGGGCCTTGGAGACAGGACCCAGGTTGTTAGCCCAGACAAGCAGCCACTGTCCATTGTTCCCCTGGTTGTAAGTCTCATGGAGACCCTTAGAGTTTAGAAGAAAATTCACTTGAAAAGGAGATTGCTACGGGTGTGCCCCAAGAAGGGTGCGCCATCTTTTAGTAAAATTCTGTATATTGTTTATAATTCATAAAATTTAAGCAAGTTTTTATTTATAAGATACAAAAGGGTAACTTAAAATAAAAAGTTGGTAGGCCAGTGCTTAATATGTTTAGAGAAAAGATTATATTGAAATGCTTATTGTATTTTCATTATATAGCAGTATAAGTTTATAGCTTTAATTTTTTGACTTCCAGGTATTATACTGTGTTTGAAGATACAAATAGGAAAAGCCTGAGAAAGTTAGATATAAAAAATAATCAGTCACAAAGCAAAAGGGAAAAATGAGATTTCTGTGGTTAGACTGATTAAATGAAATTGATTAGTTTCAGATATTTGGAATATTTTGGCTTCTACATCAGGTGTATTAATTTTAAAGTATAGGGTAAAGCAAATAATTTAAAAAAATAAAATCTAGTGATCATCTTTTTAGACCCATTAAGGATCTGGAATAATATCAAACCTGTAAATAGAACTTCTTACCACCTCCCTCACCATTTATTATTTTTTAATAGAGAAACAGAAACCCTTGTGTAGAAAGCAAAATTAAAAATAGCTAAGAGCCAGAGACCCATAAACCGTACCAGATATCCTGTGATTACTTGGTTTTTCTTTTCAGTAGTAAGGGGCAGTGACCAGGGAAAGAGGAAAGAAGAATGATTAGGGGAGAGAATAATGTAGATTAGCACAAACAGGAGAGTAAAGGGGGAGAGCCCTCAAAGGAAATAAAATAGAAAAGCTCTACTCTGTGAAGGAGTACACTTCTACCTATTGTGTCCTGGCCACCTCGGGCAGAAGTATAGAACTCCGCCCTGTGGGATATATGTGCCGTTTGATAATGATTCTTTTATATCTTTTAGAGCAGAAGTCAACAAACTATGGCCATTGAGCCATATTTAACTCTGCTTATTTTTGTAAGGCCTACAAGCAAAGACTGGTTTTATTTTTAAATAATTAATTTTTAAATAATTTATTTTTTTAAAAAAAGAAGAGTAGCATTTGTGATATATAAAAATTACAAAAAATTAGATTCGAGTGTCCATAAAAGATTTTTTGAATACATTCACACTTGTTTGTGTATTGTCTGTGGCTGCTTTCACACTACATACAACAGTAGAGGTCAGTAGTTGTGACAGACCTTATGGCCCAGAGTCTAGACTCTTTACTCTCTGACTGCACAGAAAGTGTGTGCCTACCTATGTTAGAACATGTGTAGTACAGTAGCTGAGATATGATAATACATTAGAGGCCTGGTGCATGAAATTTGTGCACTTGGGGGGGGGGGCGGTTCCCTCAGCCCAGCCTGCGCTCTCTTGCAGACTGGGAGCCCTTGGAGGATGTTCAACTGATGGCTTAGGCCCGCCCCCTCCCTGTAGGGGCGCACGCCTAAGCCAGTAGTTGGACATCCTTAGCACTGCTGTGGAGGTGGGAGAGGCTCCTCTAGCCACTGTGCTCGCCAGCTGTGAGCCCAGCTCAGGGCTTCTTGCTGAGTGGCATTCACCTTGTGGGAGTGTACTGACCATCAGAAGATAGCCCCTGCATTGAGCGTCTGCCCCCTGGGGGTCAATGCATATCATAGCGACTTGTCATCCTGCTGTTTGGTGGATTTGCATAGTATAATTTTATTATATAGGATAGGATAAGATTAGAATTTTGTACCTCATAACTATACATAATCTTTCTTCAACAGGTGATTTTGCTGTTCTTTGGTTCAGAAGCCATTTAATCTGACATTCTGCACCAGCTACATCTGTAGTCATATCACAGTAACTGAACCTCATAATAATAATCCTAAATTGTGAAGTAAAGATTAAATTGTTTTTGTACAGGCTTTGTTTAAGGAAAGCTGAATTCTCAAAGTTGAAATAGCTATTAAAATGTTAAATGTATAAAGAGTGGCAACAAAATATAAAAAAGTAAGCTGATTATAATTTTTACATGTGCATAATAACAAGGAAAGAGTTTAGTTCTTTTTGCATTATGTAAAATAAGCTAACTTGAGCCAATTTGAATTTGAAAGGAAATTGATTGGAAACAAACCAAGGTATCCCAAGGATCCAAAATCAGGAATGGAGCCAGGCTTCAGAAAAAAACCCAGACCGTAGGCATACTAGGTGTCATTTTTCCTTTTTTTGCTAGTAATCTCTACATTTCTATGGCTTTGTTTTTTTTCTTTGCAGAATGGCTTTCTTTGCTTTCTCTGCTTTCTCAGGCACCTCCCAATGATTTTTAGGTACTTTCACTTTTTGTTAATTGCAGCCACAACTCAGAATTAATCCAGGTTTTTGATCCTTTCCAAATTTCTGGGAGAAAGAATCTGGTTCAAGAAATCTTAAATTAGGTAATCTTTCCAGTCCAGTCAGTTTGGACTAGATCATGCAGTATAAGCATAGCTTCTGCAGCACCTGTGGAGAAGGGGGAAGTGTCTAGAGAAAAGTGACTATAATTGCCCAAGGTTTTATCAGGATCACATAGCGTGAAAACATGACTCAGTCTGGGGGGTATGGAGGCATTGCCAGATTTTGGATATAAGAGGAGATTATATTTCAATGCTAAGATTCTGTTTGGAGAACTAGATGAAAATTTGGGAGGTTTCACAGCGACTGAAATTCCATGGTTAAAATTCTGTTTCTCTGATATAAGACCAGGGTTCTTTAGTTTGCCTCATCACTGGTTTTCAAGCCTTGGATACATGTGAGAATCATTTATAGAAATATTTTCCCTTTTCATTTATCTTCCTTTCCTTTCTTTTTAAAAAAAGTACACTTCTGGTTGGTGTGTTAAGTATTTAGAGCATTGGCGTCATGCATTGAAGGGTTTGGGGTTAATTTCCCATTAAGGGCACATACCTAGGTGTTGGGTTTGCTCCCTATCTCCTATCTGGGAGTGTATAGGAGACAGTCTTTCAGTGTGTACCATCTCTCTCTCTCTCTCTCTCTCTCTCTCTCTCCCCCTCCCTGCCTCCCTCCCTCCCTCCCTCCCCCCCCTTTCCTTTCCCTTCCCCTTTCATCTTCCCTTCCCACCTTCTCTTCCACTCTGTGAAAAGCAATGGAAAAAATATCCTCATGTGAGGATTAACATCAACAAAATAAGTACAGACATACAGACAGTGCACTATCCCAGAAATATTGATTTTATTGATCTAGGATGGGTCTTGGTACCACTATATTTCTTAATTCCTCATCTGCTTGTAATATGTAGCCATTGTTGAGAACCTGGAGCATTACATCATTGGATGCTTGTTATAAATGTAGAATCTCAAACCCTACCCCAGTTCTACTGCATCAGAATCTGTATTTTAATAAGCTTCCCCGGAAGTTTGTATTCACAGTGAAATTGGAGAAACACTTCTAGATTTACTGAATATCTGGCAATGACCCAGGGGTTGGCTAAGTCTGTAAATTTCAAAGTGTGATCCCAGGGCCATGGGAATTTGTTAAAAATGCATATTCCCAAGCACCAACCTAGACTTTCCAAATAGGACACTCTGGGGGTGGAGCCCAGCAGTTTGTGGTTGACCAAGACCACTTGGTGATTCTGATGCAGGAAGCATTGTACTAGAAGGTTCAAGTAGAAGTTGGGATTTGTAACCACTAGATTGAGGGAATTTTTTCACAAGCCCTTTATTAAAGTAAATACTTTTGAAATGAAATGGCATTGATATAACTTACTTGTAAATGACTTGGCAGGCAAAAAAAGAAAAAAAAATGTGTACTAGTAGGTATGTGTTGAGAGAAAGAGAAAGCAAATATAGCAAAAGGTATTATTATTCCTCATCATTTTTATAAATGATGACTTAGGTTCTAAAAGGGAAGGTAACTAGTCCAGGGTAATTGACTAGTAAAACTAGAACTTGAGCCTCCATGTCCTTTGCATAACACCACATGCTGGAGTTTGATGCTCCTTTTCACGTCAGCTTGCCTGGTTCATCATCCCAGGCATGTAGGAATGGGGCTGTGTTGAGTTGCACAGACCCAGGAGCAAGCCTGAGAACATGACATTGACTCTCATAAGTCACAGGCATCTTTCTCCTCCCTCTTTCCCTGCCCCCTTCACTATCACTCTTTTTGTTAGATTTTGGGGTCTGTGCATGTTTTTTTTTGGCTTCTAATTAGAACCAAGTGTTCTGCGGTTTTAGTTGGAGATATGCATGAACATGCTTGATTTGAGTAATCCAGATTTACTATTAGTTTTGCGGCTAGTTTTTAACTAGACAAAGTTGTAAACTTGCCCTGTTGGTGACCTGAGATTTAGAAATGATACCAAAACAATGGAAACTATTAAATATTTCACAATTTTTTATACTTTCCATCATTCCACAGAATATTTGTCATGATTAAGGATTACTGTTAAATAGATTGTCTTTATTCCTCTAGCATTTCTTAAAAGTTTTGATACAAGTTAGATTAGGATGAATTCTTTTTTAAATTATAAGTACTGCCCCCCCCCCTTGGCCTCCCCCCAGCCTCCCTTACCGCCCAGCCACTTGGACTCATTTCATTCCCCTCCCTTCCCCGCAGTGTCTTGCCTCTGTTCATGGTGCTCATATGCATGCATACAAGTCCTTCGTTTGATCTCTTACCCCCCCCCCCCCACCAAACCTCCCCTACCTTCCTGCTGTAGTTTGATAGTCTGTTTGATGCCTCTTTGCCTCTATTTTTGTTCAGCAGTTTGTAATGTTCTTTGGTGGTTAACTTTGTTTATAGCAGTTATTTATTTCTACCTGGTTATTAAAACATCATATGTAAGAATTGTTTTGCTTTTAATTGTTGACTTTTTGGAGGTCTGCCTTTAATCTCATGATAGCATTTTTAGATACTGTGTAAAAGAGGATCAGGAGACAGAGCCAAAATGGTCTTATTTGCTTTTATGCAAACTAAATTGCCCTGTGGCCTAGCATAAAATCTAAGTGCTAAGAGCAGTTATTTATTTTGACAACAGAATTAATTGAGCCTAAAAGAGTTGAAATTCCAGTTGTAGCAAATTATTCTTTCTGACTCTCAGTTTGGCTTTGGTACTGTCAAGAAGAGTAAATTATTTTATGATTAAAGCAGAATGATGGGCAGTGGACAGCATTTGAGGAGGTGCTGAATAAATCTACTTCTGAAACAGTTCAGAAGTGACATGCTGCAAGGAGGGTCAGAACGTGTTCATTGATATCCAGCTGAGCTGTCAACTGGCACTGAGCTAGGCATGCAAAGCTTTGCCATGTGAAATAGCGTGTGGAGCATATATAATTTGAAAAGAAGATCTTTTTCATGCATGATTTAATGTATTTTTAAAAGAAGGGTATATTTAGTTTTATTAGATCACAAACTGTGTTCTGATCTTTTATAGAAAACCTCATGTATACATGGTACTTAGCTTAAAATTTTTAATATTTTACAATTTGAGAGCATTTGACATCTTATGTTTTAAAAATGTCTTTTTGAATAATTTATTTTATTGGACATTTTCATATTTCAAATGAATTTGAAGGGATCAAGATATGTCTGATATAGGAAAAAGGTTTTGTGAAAAAATATATAGAATTTTGTTTAAAGGGATTAATTTTTATAGAGTTAAAGCATGTTATTTTCACAAATGTAAAGCTATCCAAAGATTTTTTTTTTAATCTTTATTGTTGAAAGTATTACATGTGTTCACTTTTTTCTCCCATGACCTCTTCTAGCCAGTCCCCACTCCCCACCCCAGGCCTTCACCAACCCCCCCCCCCCTTCATATCTGTGTCTGTGAGTTATGCATGTATGCATACAAATTTTTTGGTTGATCTCTTTCCATTCACTCATCTTTTTCTGCCTTCCCCATGCTTCTTTGTCTCTGGATCTACTTTGTTCATCAGTTTATTTTGTTCATTAGATTCTATATATGTGTGAGATCATGTGATACCTTTCTTTCTCTGGCTTATTTCGTTTAGCATAATACTCTCCAGGTCCCTCCATGCTGTCTCAAAGGATGAGAGATCCTTCTTTTTTACTGCTGCATAATATTCCATGGTATGCATGTATAGCACAGCTTTTTTATCCCCTCATCTACTGATGGGCACTTGGACTATTTCCAGATTTTAGCTATTGTAAATTGCGCTGCTGTGAACATAGGGGTGCATACATTCTTTCTGATTAGTGTTTCTGGTTTCTTAGGCGATATTCCTAGAAGTAGGATTTACTGGGTCAAGTTCTATATTTTATTTTCTGAGGAAACTCCTTATTGTTTTTCATGAAAATCTTAAAAGAACATTCTTATATAATAAAAGCCTAATATGCTAAATGTCCATTCATCCAGTTGTCCGTTCAACTAGTCAAAGCATAATGATATGCTTCAGCCACTCAGCTACTTGCTATGGTGTGCACTGACCATGAGGGAGCAGACAGTAGACCAGTTGACTAGTCGACTAGTCGCTATGACATGCACTGAGCGCTCAACTTGCTATGATGTGCACTGACCACCAGGGGCCAGACACTCCGATCAATAGGTTAGTTAGCTTGCTGCTGGGGTCCGGCCCATCAGGACAGATGAGACAGGCCGGACACGCCCTGGAGTCTTCCCATGGTCGCTCCACAGCTGGCCAACCTCCTGCATCCCTCCTTGGCCCCAGTCATGTACCAGTGGGGTCTCTTGGCATCAGTTTTGGCACTATCCCACAAGCCTGGCCGAGGGATCCCACTGGTGCATGAATTCGTGCACCGGATTTCTAGTATACTATATTTGCAAAGGTGATATTGTAAAAGTCTTTCTAGACATATTTTTACATACTTGTAAATAATGCAGTTTGTTTGGCATTCATGTTTTGTTTTTCTCTAGAGTAAGCCAATAGCCTAAGTATTATAAATTCTATAAAGGGTTACTGGGCACAAATTATATACTGTGTTACTGTGTAGGAGAATTTTTGAGTAACCACATTTCTGGTTCTTTTGTAGACTCTCAGATTTATTGGACAGGTGGTTATGTTCTCTCAAGTTTTAGTAGAGAGTGATAGAACTCATAATACATAATATAGCTGTTGGTAAAGTAGGAGATATTTTTTGTTTTTATTTTTATTTTTTTAATATATTTTACAGATTTCAGAGAGTAAGGGAAAGGGAGAGAGAAACATCAGTGATGAGAGAGAGTCATTGATTTGCTGCCTCCTGAACGCCCCACACTGGGATCGAGCCCACAACCTGGGCATGTGTCCTGACTGGGAATTGAACCTGACTTCCTGATTCATAGGTAAACGCTCAACCAGGAAGCCACCCTGGCCAGGTTTTCTGTTTTTTGTTTTCCTTTTAAATCCTTACCCCCGGGACATGCTTAAAAGGGGGAGGGGGATGTAGGGTGTGGCAGGGGAAACATTAATGTGAGAGAGAAACATCTATCGGTTGCCTTCCCATACATATGTGCCCTGAACAGGAATCAAACTGGCAATCTTCTGGTGCATAGAAAAATGCTCCAACCAACTAAACCACTACAGCTGAGCAGATTTTTCATTCTTTATAATATTTACACCAAGTACAAATCAGATAAACACATTAAAATTCTTTACATTTATTGATCTTCCAGTACTTATCTCTTCATCAACCATTAACATAGGCCTTTAAAGGAATCTAAGAACAAGCTCATTACCCTTTCATTTAATGAAATCTTAGCTTTGCAGAGAGTGGATGTGTAATTCTTAAATTTGTAACTGGGCCATTTTCTGACTTGACTTAAGTTTATATCATAAGATACCCTAGTAAGGAAGGTATTGCTAATTCATGAGGACCTTGTTTATCAGCTCACTTTTATGACTTTTATTCTGCTTATCACTAAATGTTAATCTGCTCTATTTGTATAGAGATGAACTGAAGAAGTACTTAGATAGGGAGACATTTTAACCAATATTTTTAGATGCTCCTAGTTGTAGAGCAATATTTCTTTCATAATAGAATGATCAATGAGAACTCCGATCATGAATTTGCACACCGTTATAGTTAAGCTTAATGACTCAGAATAGTGGTGAAATCCTGTATTACCTACTCTTTATTTCAAATTCTATTTTTAAATATATTGTTATAACAGGTAATTCTTGTAATGGAACCAGTCACCATTAATGAATTAATTATTTCACAACAATGCTGGACTTGTATAAATGTATGTATTGTAAAACAGGGTTAAAATGATAACTTAATGGAAGATTTTTTTTGTCTGATATTTAGCTTTGGGGATAATTTGATAGAAGAGTAATTCATGCTTTTGCTACTTTTTCTACTACTTAACTCATTAAGTGCCCAGCCTGTTTTGTCTTCGGGATGGGAAGTATAGTGTCAGTCACTGGTGACTGACAGAGCGCTTAGCATGTTAAATAATTTGGTATTTTTACATATATAAAATACACCATATTCTATCGCATTTAAGGCTAGTCTCAGCAGACCTGTCATTTCAGGACTATTTTAGTTGTTTTCTGATTATCTATTTTATCATCTCCCTTTCTACAATCTATCACTCATGCAACTAACTACTAAATTAATTTTCTATAAAACCTCTTTCCAGGGGTGTGTGTGTGTGTCTTTTCACATGAAAACTCTTCCCATTGTTTGCAAATTGCAGTTTAAATTCCTTGACCTGCTATGCAATTAGAGTAACGATTGTGAACCTTTTTCATCTCATGGTACACAAACTAATTACTAACATTTTGTGGCACACCAAAGATATATTTTTGCTGATCTGACAAAAAATAAGTATAACTGATTAATTCACACCAGACTGCTCTAGCAGGGTCACATTCTATTGTTTTAATATAACAATCTGAGGCCAGGTTTTGCATTTAAAGAAAATTCCTACAGTACACCAGTGTGCCTCTTACATATAGCACACCAGTTGGAAATAGCTGAGATAGAGAGATCTGGGTTGTAATCCCAGTATTATCACTTAGCTAGAATATCATTAATTAATGTGGTCAGTAAATATAGAAAACCTATTATTTGCCTTTTACAGTGGTGAATGAGACAGACAAGGTCCCAAGCTTATATTCTAGTAGTAGTTGATTTACTACCTTGGCCACTTGTCCTTCCCATGAACACAATCGAGGATTCAGCAACTACTTCTTACTGTTTTCTCTCAACTATGCTGCAAGCTCCTTGAAAGCAGAAACTGCATGTTAGATGTCTGTGTCTCCAGTTCTGTGATTTCATATATAAAGGGCTTTCAGTAAATTGTCATCATAATAATAAACTAGTCACAATTATTTTAAGGTTACTTGATTTTTAAAATCATTACTGATATTAATACTGGAATACATTTCAAAACTTTAAAAAATATACAGTTGACCCTTGAATAATGTGGGGGTTATGAGTGCTGACCTTCAGGCAGTCGAAGATCTGTATATAACTTGACTACCCAAAACTTAAGTTGTATCTTGGTATCCATGGGCAGATTGGTTCCCTGATCCCCACAAATACCAAAATCCACAGATACTCAAGTCCCCTATATAAAATGGAGTAGATCAGTACATGCAGCCGGCCCTCAGCATCTGCGAACTCCTGTATTTATTGAAAAAAAATCTGCATATAAGTGTACCTGGGTAGTTTAAACCAATGTTGTTTAAGGGCCAACTTTTATTGTAATGGGATTTGTTCTGATTGTTTTCTACTACCTTTTTCTAGCAGTTGTTTATATATATTCATATACATATATTTTTTAGGCCTTATTGAATTTGAAGAATGTGACCCTGCTAGTGCAGTTGAAGGTAAGTTGACTAGTTTAATGTGTGACAGCTAATACTGAACTCAGTTACATTCTGATGCCTTCTGTTTATTGAACAAATAAAGAGGGCTGCTGTCCATTGTCAGAGCTTGTTTATGGAGTGATGCAAAAAATCTTAATGTTGTTCAAAGGCTTGAAGAAACTCATTTTTACCTAATAAGTAAACAGGTTAGTCAAAAGATTAGTGGTTAGAATATGTATTTTGAAAGATTAATTATAACATGCATTTCTTCAAATATAAATTGAGATTGTTTTCTCCATTGACACTCATTTTTAAACATTCTATTGTCATAAATATGAAACTCATGTATAGTGCTTGTTCTATAGTAGCTAATGTTTCAGTAATTAATGAGGTCATGCCTTAATGTTAATATTAATGTCATTCAGAATGTGTAATAATTTGACTTGAGAGTATACATATACTCTTTTTATTTAAATTGATCTTTTTCATGGTATGAAACCCAAGAGATGCCTGCTATTTTTGTCATATTTTAGAAATCTTACTTTGTGAGTTACTAGAAATAATTTGAAAGCAAACTTCTGTTTTTTCTAAGACCTGTGTAAGAATTTGGAGAAATGGTTTGCTGTCGTGTAAGTTTACTATTGGAGCAGTCAGGAGCTCTGGAGCCTAGACTTCTTATGGTTACTACCTGTTTGTGAGCAGGAATGATTTAAATTATCGGTGCTTCAGCTGTCTTTATTATAAGATGTAGATAGTAAATACTACTCTATGAGAATAAAACTGTAATTGGTTTAAAAAATATAACATGACAAATGTGTGATTTAGGGAGTTTGTTTTGCTTGAATGCAAGTACATTATTCTAAGACACCTGAATTCTAATCCTGGCTATAGTGTTTACTTAGTCATATAACACTGACTTGAAAAAACAAGAATAATACTCTTGAGTTTCTTTATCTATAAGATGAGAAGTTAGCTTAGGTGTGTGTGCTCAAGTTCTCAAAGAGAAAGCAGCTAAGCTTTAAGTGTTGAACTCCAACAATTTAATAGGATGACTGACCTTTAAAAATTAATTTGTCATGTAAGAAGAGGAAGAACTGCCATATTAGTCAAAACAAAAATATGGTTTCTCATTCATGGTAAGGTCCATTCATAACATTGTTTATATTAGAGGTAACATATGGATGCCATATTATAAGCTTTCCATGTTATACTGTTAATGGATATGTTGAGTCATCTTTTTACTTAAAATAACACATATTTTGTGACCTTCTATTTCCTTCTATTTATAATAAAATCCAATTTGGCAAATAATGTACTGACTTGGAGAATACTTAGAGAAGAAAAGAGAATTTCATTGATCAAGCGAATCTGCTAAAACCTTTTGGTGAATAATAGGCTATGTTAAGTTAATATAAGTCTAAAGAGACTATAACTGATTTCAGTAGTAGGTTTAGCAATAGATACATTCATTTCTGTCATCTAAAATTAGTACCGACAATTATGAGCAAATTATGTGTCTAGATACAAGATGCATTCATAAATTTAATGTATTTATCAGGAACAGTTAATGTTTCTGTAACAATACACGTTTTTTAATACACATTTATTTTAAGGTGTAAAACCAAGGAAAAGAAAGACTTTTGGCTTGCCAGGAATAATTAAAAAGGAAAAGGATGCAGAGTCTGTGTAAGTATAATAAATATTATCAGGATACTTTTTTATTATAAATAATACTTTTGTAAATAGCTCAAATTATATATGTCTAAGGGGTGAAAAATACTAAGTTTTCTAAATGTATTTGCCGGCTCCCCTGGTTTCTTTTTTTTGTTTTGTTTTTTTTTGTTTAAAGTATTACAAATAGTAATACATATGTTTCCTTTTTCCCCCCCCCATTGACCTCCCCCTGGCCTCCCCTACCCCCCAGCACATGCCCTCATCTGCTCCCTCTCCCGCTGGTTTCTTAAAAATATTAAAAGTATTCACTTTTCTTATTTTAAAATTTAAGATGAAAGCTTTAGTGTCTTATAATTGAAACTTTAAAACTACTTTTATAAAATTTAATCCCTATTTTAAAATGTATTTTAAATGCATATTTTATAAAATTAAAAATGCAGAGAAAACTATAAAAGTCTTCTAAGTCTTGATGCCTAAGAAAAACCTATAGTCAACAATTTGATGAAAATCCTTCTAGACAATTCTAAGCATGTAGGGACAAAGCAATTATGTACAGATGCTACTCGACTTATAATGGGATTATATACTAATAAACCTATCATAACTAAAAATATCGTTAGTTGAAAATGCTTGTAATATTCCTACCAAGCATCATAACTTAGCCTTAAAGATGTTGCTTAAAACATGGTTAGAACTCAATATCTGAAAAACACAGCAACACAGTACAGATGGACCCTGACTTAACAGTGGTTTAACTTAATGATTTTTTAACTTTACAGTGATGTGAAAGCAATACACATTCAGTAGAAATTATACTTCGAATTTTGAATTTTGATCCTTTCCTCAGCTGGGGATGTGCAGTATGATTCCCTCTTGTGGTATTGGGCAGTGGCAGCCCCCATGATTATGAGGTTAAACAACTGATACTCTACAGTGTACAATGTTGCCAGTGTTTTTTTGGATATTGTATTTTGTGTTTTTGCGTCCCATCATATCTGTAAAACTCCCATCTGTGTCTCCTGCTTCTAGTGAAAAGAGGAAGGCAAATATTCTTGAGATGAAACTCAAGACAATTGCACAGCTGTAAACTAATGTAAATATTCTGAGCACATTTAAAGTAGGCTAGGCTAAGTAAACTATGATGTTTGGTCAGCTGTTGCATTAAAAGCGTTTTCAACTTACAGTGGGTTTATCAGGACATAACCTAATTGTGAATCAAGTAGAATCTCTGTCCTGTTAGGGTATCAGTCTACCATTAAGTCGAACCACTGTATGTGGGGACCATCTGTATGCATACATGGAAAATGTTAAATGTTGGAGAAAGAAAACCTAACATGTTTCAAACATTTAGACCAGTCATCATTTTTAGATGGAGTATAAATTCAAAAGGTATTTTTTTAAAAAAAAGAAATTAGTATGCAAAGAATATATAATTTAGCATGTAAGAATTTCAACTAGGTCCTGGTCAATTGCTTGGACCATCTTCTCATGCACCAAAGCTTCTTGGTCAGGACACATAACCAGTTTGCAGATATGATCCCTGATATGGAATGTATATAAGAGGCAAACGGTTGATATCTCTCTCTCTCTCTCTCTCTCTCTCTCTCCTCTCTTAAATTAATATAAAAGTATATACTCAGGTGAGGATTTAAAAAAAAGAATTTCAACTGGTATTAGTTAAGTGAAGTTTCTACCTTGACTGCACATTTGAACTACCTGGGAAATTTAAATATATCTCAGCCTGGCCCCATCTCAGACCAATTTAACCAGATTCATGGTCAGGAGAGGCCCCTGCATAGTCTTTGTTTTGTTTTGCTTTGTTTTGTTTTAAGCAGCCTATGTAATTGCTTATATACATCTGAGGTTGAGAATCAATGAGTTTCAATTAACCAGAGACAAAGTGGAATTAAAGAAATCCTTCTTTCGGTAATTACTTAACCCATGTAGGTTGAAGGACACTAATTAAAAGTCTTAAGTGGTTTGTTTACCCAGTGACATTGGCTGAAAATTTGTTTAAAATTCTTCTTTAGCATAATCAGAACTCACACGAGATTTAATATTTTGATGGGCACTCATATTTGCAGTACAAGAGAACAATTTGTGTTTTGGGTGTTTTTGCCTACTAATTCTTACGTAAGTTTTTCAGAATTTCTGGCCATTCTAAATGTCTGTTTCATCCTCTCTTCTAAGTGGTATTTGGTTCACAAATTAAGACAATTACAAAGTGATTAATGTCTATAGATGACATTTGCCATCTCTCCTGCAAAAGTCTTTTTTGAGCTTCTTTATGAAAGGGGTATTTTGCTAAGGGGATGGAACATAATCTCTTTTTATAACATTGGAAATACATTTGAAGTCTAAACAATTGATTTGTAAGTAAATTTTTAATGCAGCCAGTTCATCTGTTAGTGACTATATTATAAAAAGTAATGGCCATAGCCCCGGCTGGTTTGACTCGGTCATTGGAGCGTTGGCCTGAAGTGTTGCGAATTCCATTCTGGTCAAGCGCCAAGGAGTAACAAATAAAAGTAATGCCCATAAATTAAATATTTTTTAATTTGTGCTTTTCACAGCAATTCATTCAGGGAGCTTACAATAGTTTTGTATATCTGTGTTTTTATATAGTTATTTACTTTTAATTATTCATTTTTAATCCTCACCTGAGGAAATTTTCCTTTTCTTTTTTTTTGTGTGTTTTTTTCTTAAATATTTTTATTGATTTCAGAGAAGGGAGAGGGAAAGATAGAAATATCAATAATGAGAGAGAATCATTGAGTGGCTGCCTTCATGCATGCCCCCTGCTTGGGGATTCAGCTCGCAACCCGGGCATGTGCCCTGACTTGAAATTGAACCCTGACATCCTGATTCATAGGTCAATGAGCCACGGCAGCTGGGCCAAGGAGATTTTTTCATTGTTTTTAGATAAAGTGGAACGGAGGTGGGGGAGAAAGAGAGAAAGACACATAGATTGGTTGCCTTCTGCTGACATACCTACCGGGCCTGGGATCACACCTGCAGCCAAGTTACATGCTCTTGACTAGCAAGAGGACCCACCACCCTTTGGTGCTCAAACCATGCTCTAATCACTGAGCCAAAACAACGAGGCCTAGCTGTTTATTAAATAATTATTAAATAATTTTTGTTATTAAATAATTTTTCATAGTGAGTAATTTCTCAGTATGATCAATAGGCCATTTGGATATGGTAATATTTTTACCAATGAGAAGGCTAGAGCAGAAAATTATCCTTAAACCTTTGTACTATGATTGCCTTCTTTCAACACTTCTGGCAGAAAAAATGTTAGAATTTGCTTTGCTTGAAATGCCCAAGGTTCTTGGCAGGCTTATTCTCATAGCTCAGGCTTTTGAAATGCCAGCAATTGTGGAAGAGGGTCCTGCTTAGAGTATGCTCTTCCTGGGGCTTCATCTGCAGGTCACATAGAACCCGCTGTGAAGGCCACAGGGGAGTACTGTGACATAAACACCGAAGAGTTCTGCTTAAAGCTAGAGGATGAACTGTTTGGAAGTTGTACCCTTGCTTTTATATTTAGACTGTATTTTTTTTTTTAAAGGTAGAAAGTAGAAATGTTCTAACATCTTAATTGATTTGATTCTGTAGAGGGATTGAATTTATAATTACAGTGCCTTTTCTGGTGGAATATTTTTTAGAGTATACTTAGGTTTTTTTCATTTACCAATAATAAAGATGCTGTTTTTCAAAATTTGCAATTTTAAGTGGATATAAAGACATGAGATTTGTATTTACCCTGTCCATTTGGTGCTTCAGTTTGGATTAAGAGCTGTGTAGTCATTCTATACTGTTTTCATTTATTCAGTATATTCCACTATATCTTCCTGTAACAAAAATTTTTAATTGGTATATTTTTCTGATTTGTGCTTACTCTTTAGAGATTATTTGTTTATCTTGTATGTTGATTTAGTGCTTTTTATTGTTCATTTGGCTCTTAAGCTTTTTATTGTTCGTTTGCCTATATTTTCAGTCTGTTAAAGTGGCACGTCTTGATATTATGTGCATTATCTTTCTCAAGCCCAAGAATATGTAACTAATCCAAAAAATTTTTAAATATGCATTCTAATTTTTATTTATGAATTTTTAAAGAATGCATACATAGAAATTTTTCTAACCTTATTCCTCTTGGCTTCAGTGTCTTTAATTTTACATTTTTAGGTTAATAGAAAAGGTTGATTTTTATGTTTAGTTTTATATTTTAAGTAATAGTTTTTGCTTATTTATAACCAAAGTCATATCTGTGTATCAGGTAAGTGATAAAATACCAGTTCTGAACTACATATTAGACTAGAAAGTTAATGAAAGTCTAACCACTCACTTAACAAATTTGGAGAAAAGTTGTTTTGAAACTTTTTATGTAGACTAACTTAAAGAAAGTACTGTACTTTGAAATGTCAGTTTTGAAAGTATAGACTTTTAAAAAAGTTTTAAAATTTTAAAATGTTTTTTACCATTTACTAAGAAATATAAATGTGGACTTTTTTTTTTTTTTAAGCCAGGCTTTCTTCTTTGAAGGAAACTTTGTTTTGCACTTTCTCTCCCTGAAGAATGAAATGCCAATAGAAATCTTCGTAGGACTGACAGCTTCCTTGATATGATTCATGTGTATATTCAAGGAAAAGAAGTAATTTTGAAAGTAGTTTTAAAACCACTTGTATTGTTTTATTATGTCATGGATTATGGGTATAGAAATGCCTTCTTTTGAATTAAAATCATTTTTAAAAATCTTCATGAGATAATATCTCTAAGTATTTTAGCAGAGTTTAAATAAAAGTTATGCTTAAATACCATGGTAGACACTTTTAATATTGCATTGTTATCAGATAGTTCTAATAGCTTAATATTTCTAATACTTTGTTTGTTTTAATAGGGAATGCCCTGATGCAGATTCACTTGTAAGTAGATTTTTCCTTCGATATAAACAATTTAAATGAGCTTTTTTAAATTAAGAAATACCCAGCATATTTGGGTTGTTTACAAATCTTTTCAAGAAAAATACTAATGTTATTATAAATCCACTATTAAAATGATTTTACAGATACATATTTGGCTTTATATTGCCAGATGCTTTCCTGTCAAATTGAAAGTGTTTCTAATTATCTTTAAAAAACGGACATTTTACTTTTAAAATTGGATTAGTAGCATAGCATATTGCTCTTTTGGGGGGAAGTATGTCAGAAATCGAATCTGCTTTATTTTAAAATATGGTACTGTTATTATTTTATTCTTAGATCTCTTAAAAATAGTATTTTATCTGTTCATGTATTTAAGTTTTATTTAAGAGATTGTCATTTTACAAAAAATAACCATGGTTCGTATTTTTCTGTGCTTTTTTGTTGTTTTTTTTATCTCATATATTTCTTTATATATATTAAAGAAGATATCAAATGGAGCTCCCTGTGGTTACAGTAGGAGAGTAGATTTACCAAATGGTATATGTAGTATGTTAAACAGACACATTTTTCGATTTGCTCTTTAAACTCTGGTTATGTTAAGTATAATAGTAGAGCCAAGTTTTCAATCTCCTCTGCTTATTGTTTTTGCTTGCATAACTATTATTTCTTTTGGCCCCAAACCAGTTTGATCTGTGACAGCATAATGATATATCAAAATAAATAACTAGTTATTTTGTGAAACATTGTGTTTTATATTAAGATAAAATTAGTATTTCGTTTCATATTTCAGCTTTAAAGTAAGAAAACTATTATTTGTTAATAAATATATAGTGAAAATAATGAAATAGACTCCTAATGAGCTCTAGGAATTAGTGTTTTTAGAGTTATTACATTTACCTTACCACTTACTGTTTTGATAACCTTGGTTTATTAATTAGTGGAAAAGTGAGCAGATGTTTGACATTTACTCATGCATTTTATTTCTTAATTAATTATATATAGTATTTGATGATTGCAACATTGCATGTTTTATTTTATATATATTCCCTTAAAACATTTTTATTTTTTTACTATATTTTTTGAAATATATTTTTATTGATTTCAGAGAGGAAGGAAGAGGAAGAGAAAGAAATATCAGTGATGAGCCGAAACCGGTTTGGCTCAGTGGTAGAGCGTCGGCCTGCGGACTGAAAGGTCCCAGGTTCGATTCCGGTCAAGGGCATGTACCTTGGCTGCGGGGACATCTCCAGTAGGGGGTGTGCAGGAGGCAGCTGATCGATGTTTCTCTCTCATCAATGTTTCTGACTTTCTATCCCTCTCTCTCCGTCTCTGTAAAAAAATCAATAAAATATATTTAAAAAAAATATCAATGATGAGAGAGAATCATTGATCGGCTGCCTCCTGCATGCCCCCTACTGGGGATTGAGCAGCAACCTGGGCATGTGCCGTTAACCAGAATCAAACCTGGGACCCTTCAGTCCGCAGGATAACCTCTATCCACTGAACCAAACCAGTTAGGGCAAAACATTTTTAATTCTCTTAACTCATTGATACTGTTCTGTAAGGATCACTGTGAACCAGTTTTGATCTTTAGTTAGTACTTGCCTGGAATTAGAAAAGGACTTTTAAAGAGGACACAACATTTTTATGCCATATAAGAAATGATTGATAAGTTTTATTGTGTAGGGGAAAAAATTAAAAAATTGGAAAAAATACATCATAGAAGGATTTTAATAACTAAAGATAAATTGTTAATGTATTTGCAAGACATGTAAAAAGGGGCTAATTACTTTCCATTATAAAGTTTTTATACAAATCCATATAAAAGGTAAGCAAGCACCCCGTAGGAAAAGGGCATTAAATAAAAACATAAATAAAAATGGTGACTAAACATTAGAAATGTTCAAAATAGTAGTCTCATTCTGATGCAAATTAGAATGAAATTACTGTGTTCACTATCATGTTGGCCAAAATAGAAATGTATTGGTGGTATTTCCCCAAATAAGAAATACATGTTCTTTTAACCTTGCAATCCTACTGCTAGGGATTTACTATTATGACTATATTCATAAACTTATATGTGATTCATCAAGATATGCATAAAAAGAAGGGGAGGTGCCCTAGCAGGTTTTGCTCAGTGGTTAGAGCATTGGCCTGGGGACTGAAGGGTCTCTGGTTCGATTCCAATCAAGGGCACCTGCCAAGTTTGTGGGTTCGACCCCCAGTAGGGGTGTGCAAGAGACAACCAGTTAATGATGTTTGATCATTGTTGTTTCTATCTCTCCCTCTCCCTTCCTCTCTGAAATCAATAAAAAATATATTTTTAAAAAAAGAGGAGGGGAGGAATAGAGGTAATGGTTATATTAGAAAGAAGTGGAAACAAACACATCCATCAAGATGGAACTGGTTAAATATATTATTAAACATTCAGCTGATGAAATAACTTGTTATAGTTACCTTGCTCTCTGTCTGCCGACATGGAATGAGTTTGCTAAATAAATAAAAGTAAGTGTGAACTTTTAAGTATTTTCTGTTTTAAAATATGAATGTGTGGGTACAGAAGTCCCTCCCATCCATGATTTTGCTTTCTGCGGTTTGAGTTTTGCAGTCAATTGAAGTCAGAAAATAATGGAAAATTCCAGAAATAAACAGTTCTTAAGTTTTAAATTGTGTGCCATTTGGAGTAGTGTAATGAAATCTCATGCTGTCCTGCTCCTTCCCACTGGGGATGTGAATCATCCCTTTGTCCCGCATATCTACATTGTTCACACTGTCCACCCTTTAGTCTTGGTGGTTATCAGTTTATAGCTGTCTTGTTTATCAGTTTGACAGTGATAGTATTACTGTGCTTGTGTTTAAGTAATCTTTATTTTACTTAGTAATGCCACATTCACATAACTTTTATTGCAGTATCTATCTATATAAAAAGAGGTAATATGCAAATTAGCCAGGATGCTGTAACAGTCACGACCGGCTCAGGAGGAGGCTGTGCGTGCAGATGGGTGGGAGGGGACTGCTTGCACTGTGAGGCTGAGCCATGGATGGCTCAGCCCCACAGCAGAGAGGCAGGGGGGCGTGCCCAAGCTGCGGCCGCTGCCTGGCCCCAGCCCGCCTTTGTGTGTGAGCTGCAGAGGAAACACCTTTTCTGACCGCTCATTTGCTAAGCTTCTGGTACACCACGTGCAGCGTTCTTGATAACTTGGGTAATAAGAATCTAAGAAGGTGATCTAGGGTTTTTCCACCTCACTCCTAGAGGAAAAAACAAAGGTCTGCTGCTGGAGGGGCTAAGAAATGTCATATCCTGCCCTAGCTGGTTTGGCTTATTGAATAGAGCCTTGGCCTGCCGACTGCAGGGTCTGGGTTCGATTCTGATCAAGGGCATGTACCTAGGTTGCAGGCTCCTCCCTGGCCGGGGCCCAGGTCAGGGTTCATGCAGGCGGCAACCAATTGAAGTGTTCCTCTCACATTGATGTTTCTGTCTTTCCTCTCTTTCCCACACTCTCTAAAAATCAATGGAAAAATGTCCTCAGGTGAGGATAAAAAAAAGAGAAAAAAAGGTCATCTCATATGAAAGAGACATCCTAAAAATGCCTGCAGAAAGTTGTCAGTTTTTCATGGTGAAGGGACTGTAGTCCGTGTTGAAAACACCTTGGTGGCCAGCAGTTGAAGCAGCAGCAGGGTGATGGGAGTGGCGCCTTCCCCTGATCAGACCGTGGTCGTCAGTAGGACGTCCCCTGAGGGCTCTCTCTTACTTTGCCTAAATTAAACTTTATCATCGTTGTATATTTATAGGAAAAAATGTGTACATAATATTTGGTACTATCTATGGTTTCAGGCACCCCCTGGGGATCTTGGGATGTACCCCCTAAGATTTTTTGTGTGTGGGGGACTAGTATATATGTTCTCTTTTTAAAAGAGAATGAGTTGCAAGACACTTAATTGTGATTATCTTTGGGGAGAAGGATTACAGTGGTGTTGAGCAGGGAAAGGAGGCTTTCTTTTTTGTTGTTTCCTATTTATAGCTAGTCTTACTAATTACTTGTAAAAATATTAGTAGGCTACCTTGGAAGGGAAATTGTTTATTTTCTTTTTGGTTTAATGTCTATATAATTTTAAAAAATTATTTTGAGGTCCTGTGTATTTTGAAAATTGGCCAAGGACGTGTGACTTGCTCTTTTATTTTGTCCAATTCCCCAATTTCAGACATATTGAGAAACATTCCATTGACTTGTGAGCTCTATCCAAATATATGTAAATGTATTTTTTAAATATGTTTTTATTGATTTTTAGAGAGAGAAGAAAGGAAAGAGAGAAACATAGATGAGAGTTCCTGTGTGCCCCATTGGGGATGGAGTCCACAACCCCGGGCATGTGCCCTCACCAGGAACTGAACCAGCGACCTCTTGGCTCATGGGTCGACATTCTACCACTGAGGCGCACCGGCCAGGCCCAACATATATTTTATTTTAACTCACTACCATTATCAACAATCCACCAAAACTACCTGTAAGATTAGTGAGGGAAGTAAACTGCTCTTCTTCAAACTGCTTTTGACTTAATGCTTTGCCTAAGTATTTTGGGGCCCTAATAGAGAAGTTAGGGGTTGAATAGACCAAGGTGCAAACAAGGAAAGTGTTAAGTAGTTGTTTTTTGTAACTGAATTTATTGGGATGTAAAACATAGAAGTTTTAATGTACTAAACACACATATACACAAACACACATCACCTGCAAATCCCAGATAGAAGAACCTCTAGGAAGTTAAATATCTGGTATGTTTCTAGAGCACTTGGGATTAGAAATAAAGTATTTTGGAAAAAATATATATTTTGATTTCTAATGAATCAATATTTGGCCAACTTTATTTTTAAAGTATTTTAAATATTATTTGCATATTAGCAAGCAATATGTAGAAATAAAGGAAGTGCTCTATTTCTAGGGTCATAACTACATCACTGGTCATATTTTTATTTATGTAATATGTTCTTTAACCTCAATTAGAGTTTTTACTTCTAGAGTTTATATCTAGCCTGTTAACTCACTACGGGCTAAATCAAAGTATTTATTGTGCTTTTAGTTCTCCTTGATTTTGTGCTATGCCTGACTCAGATTAGCAATCCTTTGATTTCTTCTTGCTGAGGTTTTAGCAAGTGATTGGAGAAAGAATGGCAAACTTTACCAATAGAAGGATATTGGCTGCCCAATAATATCTCATGTCCTGGCATTTCTTGACCGTCTTTTTGTTTCCATTTTAAAATCTTTATTTTGAAATAACTTCTAGTTTACAAAAAAAAAAAAAAAAAGCAAGACTGAATAGTACAAAGAACACTTGTATAAAAATGCAAGACTGAATAGTACAAAGAACACTTGTATATCCTTAACTTTTTACTTAATAATTTGTTTTAACATTTGCATTCTTCTACATATGTACATACATTTATGAAGTGAATATATTTTTCTGAAAGTAGAAATGTTCTCTTACCTAATTACAAGAGTATACTTAGAGAAATATCACTCTCTTCTATATCCGTTCTACTTCATTGCTCTGCCTTGTAGATGACCAACTTTGTGTTTTGATTTATTCTTCTGGTGATTTAAAAAAAAAATAAAGATTAGCAGGTATGCATGTTTTTTAATTTTCCTTTTTCTTAGAATATATTACACTATATATATTCTTTTGTACTTTGATTTTTAGAGGGTGGAAGTGGGTAGGAGGAGAGAAACATCAGTTGACCTGAGGGTGGGAGTAGGTGGGGTGGGAGTGAAGAGGAGGAGAAGGATGGAACCTGCAACCCACATATGTGCCTTTGACTGGAATCTAACCTGCGGCCCTTCAGTGTGCAGTCTGACACACTAACCAGTGAGCAACCATTGCCAGGCCTCTCTTTTTAAATAGCTGTATAATACTGTTTTTGTGTATGTACCAGTTTATTCAGCTGTGCTTTCCAATAATATTTGTGTTATAATCTTTGATGAATAATTTTGTTGTATATATATTTTTAAATAGTTGGGGTGTATCTTTGGGGAAAATTCCTGGAAGTGGAATTCCTGGGTGGAAGAGTAAGCACATATGTATTTTTGTTAGATAATATTAAATTTCTCTTTTTAGAGGTTGCAATACTGTAAGTACTCCATGTTGTTGATAGGTCCTGTGACCTTAAGTGAAACTGTATAACTAAATCAGTTTCACCATAGGTTAATTGATATAAACAAGAGTTAAGTTCCCAAGCATCTAGTCATTGTTAAAACAGAATGACCTTATCCAAGGACCTGAAGTTCTGTGTTTATAACAGCGAAGTGTAAGAGCACATTTCCCCGCAGCTTTGCCCACTGTTTTGAAATTCAAAATTCAAACTTTTGAATTTTTGCCAGTCTCATAAGAAAGAGTAGTATTTTAATGTAGTTTTACTTTTCTTGTTTTTTATTTCTATTTTTTGTTCTCTATTTTTCCATTAACTTAAGCTGTCAGTCCTCTGATTTCATCACTTCCCTTCTCCAGACACAGTCTTGTGTTTTTATTTCCTTACTTTGAAGATTTGGGTGAATATTGGCTGTCTACAGAACTGCTAGCATTTTTTCCTGAATACCTGTTCGATTCCTTTCAGTGTTTCTCCTGTTTCATTTTGTGATTCTTTTCTAGTTCATACATCTGAAGCATGGGGTGTGATTTGAAGCTTATTAAAAAGACAATTTCCCCAGAGTGTTAGAATTTTGTTAACCTATTGACATTTGATATATGATATAGCATCTCAGCAATGGTTAAGACTATTGTGCTAATCCTATATAATAAAAGCCTAATATGCAAATTGTCCTCTCGACGAGGAGTTTGACCTGGGGGTGGGGCTGATAGCGGCAGGGGGAAGGGAGGCCCCACCTGCCTGGCAGCAGCAGGCAGCCAGAGCAAGGGAGGTACCCTGACTGGCAGTCAGCAGCTGCTAGGGACCCTACCTGTGCACAAATTTTGTGCACTGGGCCTCTAGGTTCTAATAATTTTTTTGTAGTTGGAGCCATCATTACAGAGTTTTCTTTTTCTTCTTTCCTTAGAACATTCCTGATGTAGATGAAGAAGGCTATAGTATAAAACCAGAAGCAAATCAGAATGATATCCTTTTATCATCTGGATATTTTTAATGGCTTATAAGTAGACAGTCAAAATAATCCTCATATAATAAAGAGATAACATGCAAATTGTTGTTACGTCGTAAAGTGTGATGACCAATAACCAGGAGGGCAGGCAGCAAGTTACAAGTGGGGGAGAGCTACAGGAAGGTGGGGAAGAGAGCTACCTGCAGCGGAGAGGTACAGCGGTGGTGGGTGGAGCGGCCAGGTAAGGCAAGTGGCAGCAAGGGGCCACTAGTCTATTTAATAAACAATCTTCAAATTTATAATAAAATGACTCCATATTCTTCATTTGACCTGTTTTTATTAATAAAAGTTGTTATATTTCTATTAAAGTCTATTTTATTACTTAAAGGTTTTTGTTACTTTTAAAAACATGTAAATATGATTATGCATTAAGACAATTTAAAAACTAAATTTTTTAACTGATAGTCACATACCAAAGAGAACCATTTCTACTCATCTAGTGATTCTGATTCTGAAGATGAAGAACCAAAGAAGTATCGGATAGAAATTAAACCTATGCATCCAAATAACTCACATCATACAATGGCTTCCTTGGATGAATTAAAAGTATCTATAGGAAATATAACGCTCTCTCCAGCAGTATCTGTAAGTAAGAAAATATGAGCAAGTTTATACTTATATAGAAGTCTTTTTTTTGGTAAATACTTTGTCTACCTGCATCTGGTTAATTTTAGGAATAATAAAAAGTAAGACGTCATTTAGCAGTATTTATGCATGTTAAATGAGGAAATATTTAATTTGTATATTTTTTCTTTGCAGCTTTTTTGAGAAATATAGTATATAATTTTTATACAGTCAAATGAACTGTGAGTTGGGCTTAATTTGGCTTTCTTTTGAAAGTGTATTAAAAGGAAGCAAAAATGCAGAAAATCCACTATTTCTGCCACTTGTTTTATTTTGTAAATACTGCTGTGTGTCTCAGGTAGAATTTTGTGAACTAACAGTATTAATCTTTTCCTCATCAAATTTTAAAGTTTTTGTCTATGTATTGTGAACTTTATGTAGAAGGGACTTTTGTAAAAATGAATTTAAAGATTAAATGATCTCTGCATTTTTTTGTCTATCACTATTACATTTGTTTTCTATACTTCCCATAGAAGGAAAGGGAAAGATAAGACTTTTTCATTATAATGGTTAATTTCTCAGTTCTAAATAAGATACCATAACTTAATAGCTTTTGAGGGAGAAAAAAATTATAATATATCTTTCCATTGATGTCTTACTCTAAATTTAAAAATGTTAAACTATGGGGGAGGGGAAGCATTTTTTTTTTTAGTATATTTGCAGTTATTCATAATTGTTTTTAATCTGTTCATCTTGATAATAGAGAGTAAAAGTTCTATTTCATTTTGTTATTTAATTATATGTTTTAAGTAGTCTGTATGCATTCGTTTGGCTAAAAGTTTTTTCCTCTCATTCACTTTTAGAATTTAATTTTAGAACTCCTTTTCCCAACAAAAAGACAGATTTCTGAAGTGAAGTTTTATTCTACCATTACTAGTGGACATTAAGATTAATGCCAAGGTTAACGTATATATTTGAAGTAGAAAGTTGTGAAACCATCATTTAAAAAAATATATTTTTATGGATTTCAGAGAAGAAAGGAGAGGGAAAGAGAGAGAAACATCAATGATGAAAGAGAATCATTGATTGGCTGCCTCCTGCACGGCTCCCCCTCTCCTTGGGGATTGAGCCTGGAACATAGGCGTCTGTCCTTGTCAGAATTGAAGCCGGAACCCTTCAGTCTGCAGGCCAACGCTCTATCCACTGGGCCAGACTGGCTAGGGAAACCATTAAAAATTTTTATTTTGTAAGAGCATATCTTTTAAAGATATATATATAAAATAATAAAAGCCTAGAGAAATACGTATCAAATGTTAAGCATCTATCGCTGAGTTGTAAGCTCATTGATGATTTAATTTTCTCTTTTGTGCTCCTTCTTTCATATCTGTTAAAAAACTGAGCACATTAATTTCATTCTCATCTATACTAATAAAAGCCTAAGTGGCCCTTGTGCCTTCACATTATCACAAGATGACCGCCCCACATCAGCACAAGATGGCTGCCACAAGATGGCTGCCACAAGATGGCTGCCACAAGATGGCTGCCACAAGATGGCTGCCACAAGATGATGGCTGCCACAAGATGATGGCTGCCACAAGATGATGGCTGCCACAAGATGGCCATCCCCAGTTTGTTACAAGATGGCCCGCACAAGATAGCCACCACAAGAATGCTGGCAGGGGAGGGCAGTTGGGGGGGACCAGGCCAGTGGTGAGAGCAGTTAGGGGTGACCAAGGCCAGCAGGGGAGGGCAGTTGGGGGGACCAGGCCTGCAGGGGAGGGTAGTTGGAAGCTATCGGGCTGGCAGGGGAGTAGTTAGGCAGGCAGACAGAAGGGTTAGGAGCAATTAGGCAAGTAGGTAGGCGAGTGGTTAGGAGTCAGCAGTCCAAGATTGCAAGAGGCAGTTGGACATTCCCCAAAGGGTCCCAGATTGGAGAGGGTACAGGCTGGGCTGAGCGACAACCCTCCCAATGCATGAATTTCATGCACCGGGCCTCTAGTAAAGTAATAATAAAGTTTTTAATTATTAATATTGGTTGTGAAAAGAAAATATTGTGAATATATTTTTTTTGCCCAGTTTAAGTATTTCCCTCCTAACAATGTATGTGTTTTAAATTGTATAGGTTTTAAGTATGCTTCAGAAAGGAAGAAACAAATTTAGAGTTGGGAAATAGGATATTTTAAATTCTAAAAAGATTGTCTTTTTTTTTTCTTTCCATGCACTACTAGAGACACAGCCCAGTAAGTGCAAGATTTTATGTTTTTATCTATTGACTTTAAAAATAAGCACAGCACCATTGTAATGTTTGAACATTGATTTTCAAAATGTGTTAAATTTTTTAAATTAGCAAGTCATAAATTGTCTTAGATATTTAGTAGTCTAGTATTTAAAATATTTTATTGACTGTTAAAAGTACATGTATAATTTTACTATAAAACAAAAACTACTGAACTTTTTTCAGTATATCTTTTTATGTAAATACAGTTTACAATTGAGCAGATATACTAAAAACAATTGAAAATTTAGGTTCCCAGTATTAACATTTTATGAAATATTTTATTGCCAAATTAAATCATTTATTTAATGGCACTTGGTTTTTTTCGTTTCTGTTTTAGGTGCAGATGAATCGGAATTCGTCTAGTAAGTTTGACATTTTAAGTTGGTTATTTTATTTCTATTAAAATTTATCAGGCAATTTGCTAAGCTTGTAGACTTATATATTTAGTTACAGAAATAGTCTTTTCTCATCATGAGCCTTCATAACAGACTAAAAGGATACTTATTTTATAACAGAAGACAATTTATATTATATCTTTTAGCTTTGAGACATATCATAAAATTTAATAGCTGACTACAATGTGTTTTTTTAAAAATATTTTTATTGATTTCAGAGAGGAAGGGAGAGAGATGGAGAGATAGAAACATCAAGGATGAGAGAGAATCTTTGATTGGCTGCCTCCTGCACATGTCTTACTGGGGGTGGATCGGCCCGCAAACCAGGCATGTGCCTGTCCATGGCTGGAATCAAACCTGGGACTCTTGAATCCACAGGCCAGCCCTCTGTTTACTGGGCCACACTGGCTGCTAGGGCAACGTTGTTTAGATATCAGCAAAGCTAGAGAGTAGCTTTTTTTTTTTTAATATTTAGTTTATTTTTTATTTTTGCAGTATAACTTAGATTTAATGATAGTACATATATTTTCCTGAGATTAGCTTCTGATTAAAAATGTTAAACTGTTTAATTGGTATAATTTTGCCTCATGAGCTGGAAAGCCTTTATAAGATGAGTAATCTGTACTTTTACCTATTTTTTAAGTCAGATCACAATTGCAATTCTATTACATGGTTTTTAGGATAGCACTTTAATTATATTAAAAACATCTGGGGGTGTTAATATCTTGTGCAGAATCATGCATAAAAATAAGGGTGTGGGGAAGAGTTTGGGCAACACAATAAAAAAAAGCCATGCAATTTTGTAAATACAATGCTTAATAAACACTTCAGCATAAATCCTAATAAAAATTCTAGCTCAATTAAAAATACCCACTAAATTTATAATAAATACTAAACAGAAAGTAGGATTTTATTTAAAAAAAAGAAATGGTGAGTAGCTTGATGATAGGGGATTTGAAGATAATGAGGATAAAAGGGGACTGTCTACTTACCAAGATGAAGTCATTTTGCAAAAAGATGGAGAATAATGGCACAAATAAGCACTTTGAGGCAAAAAAAACTCTAAACTGAGCCAAATGGGAGAAGATGGCGTGAATGCGCATCATGTTCCTCATAGTTTGTTGCAATTACCCATGTTGATGTATTTTGTAATCTTAAATATGATGCAAAACAGTGAGGTGCACACACTGAAGGCTTCTTATGAACCAATATGACTTTTGCATTACTGATGCCTTTCCTGTATGTATTAGTTCCTTAAGAAATGATTCATGTTACAAAGGTAGCAAAACAGACTGTCTTACAGAGATTTTTACTCAATTGTTATATAAATTTTAGTTTTTAAAAATAGGATGTTTTTCAAAAGTTGGGAACTACTTTTGGCCCATAAAATAATCACTAATTATATTAGAATTTGAAAAATGCTTTCATGATCCATCAATTAAAATTCTTGAGTGATATTTACATAAGTATTTAAACATTTGTTCTAATTTTTAAAGTTGCAGCCCATATTTTTCTTTTCAAAAGCCATTTTATTTTAATAATTACAAGAAGTTAGTTGATTTGACTTGTCATTTTTCATGAAATATTAGAAGAAATAAAGATGTAGCAGAAGCTCTAAATCTTATTATTTTAATATTCTCTGCAATAGAAAACTTAGTAAAGGTTTATTTTTTCTTTCTATAATTGTTTATATTTGTTATTAATTCCAGAATTTTTAAATTGTTTATTGTAATGAGATAATTTTTAATTAGGTGAAGAGTTAACAAAATCGAAACCATCTACTTCATCCAATGAGTAAGTCCCATGTTTAAATTTTTTTTAAAATCTTTATTTTTTTAGAGCAATTTTAGGTTCACAGCAAAATTGAATGAAAGATACAGAGTTTTTGCATATACTCTGCCCCCACATACACTCAGCTTCTCCCATCAATATTTGTTATAATTAATGAACCTATATTGACACATTATTATTACCCAAAGTTCATGGTTTACACTAAAGTTTACTCTTGGTGTTATACATCCTGCAAGTTTTGACAAATGGATAATAATATGTCCGCCATTGTAGTATTCAGAATAGTATGACTGCCCTAAAAGTCCTATTTCCTCCACCTTTTTATTCTTTCCTTCCCACTACCTTTAAAGTATCCTTTGTCCTGTTTTCTAGAATTTTATTATCTCTACAGTTTCAATTCCAGTAGAGTATTGTGAATTTACCATTTCTCAAGCTGTCAGATGCCATGTGGAGTTTTTCATTGTTTTAACTATTTCTCATTTGACAGTAATTTTTAATAATAATGTAAAAAGTCCATTCAACTGTATTTGGCCTTGAAGGCCTTATTGCTTCTAAATAATTGATAGTATTATAAGTTCATACATATCTGTATTTCAAGTAGTTATTCTCATGAAAAATTTCTTTTTCCCTTCAATTTTGGCTGTGGCCTTGTAAAACAGACTGTATGTATACTGCATGAGCTTCAAAGCAAGGAAATGTCTTAAGCTGAAAAAGGAGAGGCTAAAAGGAATGTTGCCAGCTTCTTTTTCTATAAAGAATACTTTCCTTTAATGTTTTTTTGCATGAGTAAAAGTTAAATAATAAATGGATAGTTTAAAATTATTTTATACTTTTCAAACTAAGCACTAGTTTTATGTGTTTTAAACTATGTTTTTAGAAATATGCAATTGTAATTCTAGGCTTCATCATGCAAGATGTAGTAGGTCCATGTACGTGCATGTTGAGATACAAGATATGTGGCTATAGATCACTGTAATGTTTTTATTATATAGTGGACCTGTTTTCTAAGATTTTAAAAAATATTTAAGAAAATAATGGCAGTTTGATACATTAAAATATTGCTTTATGGAGATTATTCTTTTTCTACACTTTACATACAATTTTAATGTCAAGTGTACCTCAGTAAAGCTGGAAAAAAATTTTAAAGGAGGTAGTGGCTAAGATAAGCTGCTTCAAGACTAGTGGCTACACTATCTAATAAAAGGCTAATAGCTAATATGCAAATCAACTGAATGGTGGAACAACCGGTCACTGTGATGTGCATTGGCTACTGGGGGCAGATGCTGAATGCAGGAGCTTCCCCCTTGTGGTCAGTGCACTCTCACAGGGGGAGCACCCCTCAGCCAGAAGCTGGGCTCACTGCTGGCGAGTGCAGTGGAGAATGGGCCTAAGCCATCAATCGGACATCCTCCGAGGGCTCCCAGACTGAGAGAGGTGCAGGCTGGGCTGAGGGGCTATCCCCTTCCCCCACCCCCCCACCCCCGCCATCGAGTACATGAATTTTATGCACCGGGCTTCTAGTATTTATATAAAAGTTAGTGTTTAAAGAGCCAGGTGTTGAGTCCAGAGAGTAACCAGTCCAGTGCATTAGTTCTAAGAGATCAGTGGAAGAAAACTTTGGTTATGCAGCACATAGTTTTTTGAAACTAGAATGTTGATTCTCTTGATTTTATCCATGGTTTTGGTTATGTCTCAAAAAGACAGGTCTGCCCCAGATATTTCACCAGGCTGCTTTAGTGTCCCAGGCAGTGGCTTGTCCAGGGAGAAATCCTATCCTTGCATGATCTACTGCAGTGATAAATCTTTGAAGTTTATATCAAGTGTTGGGTTTACTTATGTACATGAGAAATACTTTTTTAAAACCCTTTCCTTTTTCTTTGAAAATAAGTATGATCTTATAAATTTTCTGATTTCATATCACTCAAGATCTGATATTGTTATAGAATTAAGTAGCTGTGTGTCCTTAAGCAGCTTATTCAGAGACTTCATGCTGCTTTTTTCATTTATAAAGCTGAAATCATTATTTCCACTCGGACAACCCCAAGATTGTTAGAGTATAACAAGATATGATTGGTGGGGATTAATCTTCTATCTCTTTCTATCATCTTCACGCAATGTTACTGTAGACCTTGCATATAGTGGTTAACAAATTGGTTTTATTACATTTGTAAAGTTTCTTCACATATTCCAGTGGCAAAACATTCAACTTTTTAATCATATATGTTGAACTATTATAATTTTGCAAAATGATATTGACTAAATTTTATATTAATAAAATACTCCTTTATTAAAATATTTATTTTAAAAATATTATGGTAGGAAAGGAACCAGTGATTTACTTGCTTGGGATCCCCTGTTTGGTGGTCTTTCTCTTGATTCATCTTCAGCTTCACTAACTTCATCAACATCAGGTAAATATATACATACATAGATATTTTAAACTGAGAAATTCAGTAATTTTTCTAATTGATTTATTTATTCATTATTTATTATACTTAATGATCAAAAATGTTTTAACTTGTCCTCAGATCATATTGCCAGATAAAAGTTATTTTATGCTGGTTTTTTTTTTTTTAACTTAGCTTAAAGGGCCTATGGTTTAAACCATAAAAATTTAACATATTAGTGGGGAAAAAACCTGTTGTTTATTTGTAGGCATCAAATAATCTTATTGTTTATAGATAAAATTCAGCTGTACAGATATGCATTAATGTAAACCAGTGCTTTTTTGATGGACATTTACATTGGATCTAATTTTCTAATATTATGAACATTCATCAATATAACAAGTTTTGCACACGTCTCTTAATATCTTTATAAAATTTTCAACATAAGAATTATGAGTTACAAGGTATGCTCATTGCTACTTATTGCCAAACTGCTTTCCAGAAAGGTTTTAGCACTTCCCAAGCAATTCCCAAGTCTGAAAGGACTTGATGAATGCTTTTTAATTGTAATATGTTAAGTTTGTCTTTTCTTCAAAATATAAAATCCCATATACCAACACTCAAAGCAGGCATAAAAAAAAAAAAAGCATCCTATATAATAAAAGCCTAATATGCTAAGTGTCTGGTCATCCATTCAACCAGGCAAAGCACAATATGCTAATGATATGCTAAGTCCACTCAACCACTTGCCATGACGTGTACTGACCACCAGAGGGCAGACAGTTGACTAGTCGCTATGATGTGTGCCTACCACCCAGAGGGCAGATGCTCCCACTGGTAGCTTAGCTTGCTGCTGGGATCTGCCTAATCGGGACGGAGTGAGACAGGCTGGACACGTTCTGGAGCCCTCTTGCAATTCCTCCCCAGCTGGCCAACCTCCCACATCCCTTCCCGGCCCTGATTGTGCACTGGTGGGGTTCCTTGGCCTGGCCTGTACTATCTCGCAATCCGGGACCCTTCAGGAGATTTTGGACAGCTGGTTTTGGCCTGATCCCACAGGCCAGGCTGAGGGACCCCACTGGTGCGTGAATTTGTGAACTGGGCCTCTAGTGTTTAATAAAATGACTGCTTGTTCAAAGCAAGGAAATAAAATTTCTCTAAGATGCTCTTCAACCTTCTCTTGGATTTAAGAAATGCCATACATGTAGTATTGGGGGTTAAGGGAGCGCTGGAATGGTGGGAAAGAACTTGAATCAATTGGGATTTTGCTATATCACTCTGCTAGGAATTACATGTGTGTTATTTTTTTTTAATATATATTTTATTGATTTTTTACAGAGAGGAAGGGAGAGGGATAGAAAGTCAGAAACATCGATCAGCTGCCTCTTGCACACCCCCTACTGGGAATGTGCTCGCAGCCAAGGTACATGCCCTTGACCGTAATAGAACCTGGGACCTTTAAGTCCAAAGGCCAACGCTCTACCACTGAGCCAAACTGGTTTCAGCTACATACGTGTTATTTACTTTCACTTCACTAACTGCTGCATGAAGTTGTTTTTATTGTCCCCATTTTATAATATCAGGAACTTCTCTAAGATTATATAACTAGGAAATGATGAAGCATAGATTCAAACCTGGGTCTCACAAATTCTAAAATCTTTTGCACTCTGGCATTATTAACAAAACAATAAGCCTTGTTGAAACATTTTATTATTAATAAAACATTTTACTATTAATAAAACAAACACTAGTACTTAAAATTAGATTGTTTAGAAACAAATATTTATTTATTTAAAAAACATTTTTGTTGATTTTAGAGAGGGAAAGGTAAGAAACATCAGTGATGAGAATCATTGGTCAGCTGACTCCTCCTGCCTCCTGCTGGGGATTGAGCCCGCAACCACAGCTGGGCACTGCCCTGACTGGAGCTCTTAGTTCTTGGGCTGATGTTGACTTAACCACCAAGCCACACAGGCCAGGCCAGAGACTAATATTTTAAAACAAATTTTTAAAATTGTGTTTTAGGCAACGCGAACCTGAAACAATTTGGAATTTGAAGGGAAAGTGATCTGTACCTAATTTTTGTAAAACAAGCAAGAGTTAGTCAATAGATAGTTGAACATAGTCTGAAGTATCATTATATCCTTTCTGAATGGGCATTTGTTACTAATTAGTTTTCTAAAAATAACCTTACTAATAGGTTGTATAAGGAAACTAAAATCGTACAGGAAAAACCGGAGTTGTCGTTAGTTCTTTCTTTTGGTTAGTGATAATGTCAAAATGGTGTTTTGTATTTAGAATGAAGAGAGTCCTTAGCAGTATTTTTCAGTTTTATAAATATTATTTTATAAATTATTTTTTCAAATCTTTAATAAAAATCTTCACATTGGTATCCCAGAGGCTTTAGTTATGTATGTAACTGCTCTTTGTTTCTCACTATTTTATTTAGCACAGTCTCTTCATTTCAATAAAGCTATTTTCCTCTTGCTACCTGTCTAAAGAATGTTTTGCCCATATCACTTTCAATTTCAGGTTAAAAAAGTATCATTTGATATTGAGTAGTTAGGGTCTGATAAAACATTTATTAACCTTCGATTAGCTTTAAAATTAACTTTGGTATTTTTTTGAACCTTCCTATATAGTCTGAAAAATAATGTTATAAATTATTTGCCCTTCAAAGAATATTAGTGATATTGATAGAGATAATTATTGTTTCACAGTAATTAATAGCACCACCAGAGAGCACATATAAGTTTCCTTTGCTTCATGGTCACAAAGTCAGTGGATTTCCTTTATTGATGAAGTTGTTACAAGTTCATCTCTCCAGTGTAGCTCAGACAGCATTTCAGAGATTGCACTGGAAAGCTGAACATCCTTTTGGGTTTCCTGATGCTTTGGATGAGAGATCTTCCAACAGCGGTATCTCTGCAGATCAAAGTGGCCTTTGCCATAATGTCACATGTCCTGAAAAATTACTGACAGAAGAAGCTGACAGTGTTGCTGATTTTTCTTTTGCATCTTCATCATTGCTTCTCAAGTCTAGATTAGTATCTTTCTTTACTCAGGTAAAGAATGGTATGGGAAACATGCCTTGTCTATTCTCTTTAGGCATTATCAGAGGATAGATTAGCTCCTGTCTGCTGTTCTATCCTTCTATCCTTTACAGACCACTTCTTATTTCTTCATATACTGTATCTAATGGGTATTTCTTGGAAGTGAGCTTCACCATCAACATCACCACTACTACCAAAAATCCACAATTAAGACATGTAAGCTTGTAAACAATTGTAGTAATCTCCTTCAAAGGCTTCTGGAAACAGTACCTAATTGGCATATGCAGGTAAATTCATAATGTATACATTTATTGTTAGTTTATAATTATTAGATTCATTTATAAACAGTTGTGTTAGTTTTATTAGCTTTCCTCAAATAGCAATTTCTGATTATTTGAAGAAGCTGAACTTAACACTTTTACTAGGCTTAGTTTTGAGTCAGTCTGAATGCCATTTGGAGAAGCAAATGATTAGTCAATAATGAGGTTTCAGATGTAAATGTCTCTTATGTTAGGCTCTCTCACAAGTTTGAAATAGTTTGAGTATTGGCCAGTGCTGGTTTTATTAATAACATGTCTTTAAAGCAAATGTGTCGTAGCACAGGGAAAAGATATGGTCTTAGGTTAGTGCACATTTCTCCCAGGGTATAGCTTAAAGAAGGAGTACAGCATGAAAGAACTGCTGCTGACTGGAAACAGGCAGCAGCCTTAGAAACTAAATTTGATTTCTTACCAGCTTTCTACTGTTTTTCTTCAAGCAACCTAGAAGATGCCTATATATGCCGAAACCGGTTTGGCTCAGTGGATAGAGCATTGGCCTGCGGACTAAAAAGTCTTTCAGGTTTGATTCCGGTCAAGGGCATGTACCTTGGCTACGGGCACATCTGTGCAAGAGGCAGCTGATCGATGTTTCTGACTTTCTATTCCTCTCCCTTCCTCTCTGTAAAAAATCAATAAAATATATTAAAAAATAAAAATAAAAGATGCCTATATGTGTTATCCCTTCATATGATAGGATTAGATAGCCCCATTGCATTTACTCTATCCTGCCACCTCCATGTTCTTCCTTTTCATGCCTCCATTCCTCCATTGCCAACCAAGGGCCCTCAGCTTTACCTGTTGTTTCCCCATGCATATCCTTAGACCATTTCACATTTTTTAACTTTACACATCTGTAAACTTATGAAACTTACTAAAATATATTTCTTCCCATTCATATCATATACTTAAGTTTCTGAATTACGTTACTTTTGATGATGTATACTTGAATTCCATTCATTAATGTTTACCAGGATGAGTTATTTTTAATTAGGAATACTGAGGCTAGTATTTGATTTATAAAATTGCAAAATTTGCAGTTGGTGTTGAAAAACAGTGAACATTAAATATATATAGGATTTAGGGAAAGTTATATTATTTCCAATACTTAACAAAAATGAATTAGAATGATTTAGGGAAATTTTTATTTTATTATTTATTTTTAAATATATTTTTATTGATTTTAGAGAGGAAGGGAGAGGGAGGGGAAGATAGAAACATCAGTGATGGCAGGAAATCATTGACCAACTACCTCTTGCACAGCCCCTACTGGAGATCGAACCTGCAACCCGGGCACATGCCCTCGACAGGAATTGAACCCAGGACCCTTCAGTCTACAGGCCAACACTCTACCCATTGAGCCAAACTGGCTAGGGAAATTTTAAAAATAAAGATAATTTTAATACTTTTATCACAAAAATTTTTTAAATGTGGTTCAATTTAAAAGTCAAATTACAGTTTTAAAGGTAAGTGTTTGATTTAGAGTTCATGTTCCTATTTTGAAGATGTTTCAAAGGCTTGGTCTTACATTACTATCTGTAAAGTAGGTATATGGACAATAAACTAAAGATCTTAGGCCTTAAATTGTTTATTTACATCAGCTATTATATGTATAAATAATTGAAATAGGAATATAACTTATGTGTGTCAGTTTTCTTGAAAATTTAATGATTTTTTTCCTAGGAATAATATTGGTAGCTTCAAAAAGAGTATATTTCATGGATAGGCTCTCAGTATATCACCAAATATCTTTTTTTTTAAACTCCTGAAAAATGAACTTTGAATCCTAACAATTCTCTATAATAGAATGTCTTTATGTCAGGATTGTTACATACTAATAATTTTCTTCAAATTTTCTTTTCCCCCCACCAGCCAGGCCCACAACTCCTCTTTCTGTAGGCACCATTGTCCCACCTCCAAGGCCTGCTTCCAGACCAAAGCTTACTTCAGGCAAACTCAGTGGGATTAATGAAATAGTATGTACTCAGGTGTTTCTCTTTTTCAAAAAACTGTTTTTGTTTTAAGATGCAAATGATATCTTTCTTTATGTCCCCTTTACAGTTAAGTGCTTGGAATTTTCTACTGGAGTTTTCAAAGTATAGAAGGGTTTTCCCAAACAATAGTTCCTTCATTCCTCCATCTCACCTCATTATCATACGTGTGTATCAAGACATTAAGACAAAAAAATTTTCTGAGAAAGTTGGCACATTATAAAAATTCTGTTCAATACTCATTGTTTCACAGTTGAGAAGCTGTTTTCATAGAATTCTCCTTGGTTCTTAGATCTTGGAAGTATATTGCCAGGAAAGTCCTGGAGGGCATCTAGTTCAGCTTTCTTTATTTTGTATAAAAGGATACTGATTCACATCACTCAGTTGACTTCTGCATATTAAATACATATTGCTATAAAAGAAGAAAAGGAAAAAAAGCATTGGTGGTCAGATAGTGAAAGAAATTTTATGGGGCTTAGTCGGAGTGAGGTTCTCCCAAATCAGTCTTTTTGCCTCTAATCTCATCGCCAGAATTAAATTTCTGAACGTTAAGCTTAATCTTTTTCTCCTGATAAACATATCCAGTGTTTCAAGTGATTGGATATTTTAGCTGCATGTACAAGGCTTTTGATGAACTGCCTGCATTAGCAGATGAACTGTCCAACTTCCTCTTCTTTGCAACCTAGGTTTCAGCCACTTGAAACTTTCCACTGTTCCCCAACACATCCTGCTCTTTTATACATCCATGTCTTATTATGCCACCTATATCTAAAATGCACCTCGGTTTTCTTTTAGATCCAGTTAAACATCACCATGTAGATAAAGCCTTCTTTGATCATTACTTCTCCCCTGATGGGTTTAATCATTCTCTTATATTTTGCTTATGTTTCTCTTAGTGCACAAATCACATTGTATTTCCCTGTTACTGGACTATACCATAGTCAGTTTCATATCCTTAATACTTTGCATACTGCCTGACCTATTACAAAATATTCCATGACTAAATGAAAAGGCTTTTGAGCACCAAGTGTTGAAATGGTGACATCTTTCTTTTATAACCCTATTCCCAATGAACAGACCTAGTGAAAGTGAAATGAAGGACTAATACCAGCTGCTAGGGAGATGGTTGTTACATCTTAATAACATGGATGTTTTCCTGATTACAAAAGCAATGCCTGATCATGCTGTAAAATTTTGAAAATAGAGAAAACACAAAGAACAAAAAATTCCTTCTATATTTACCACTCAAAAGAGTAACTGCTATTAACATTTATATATACGTATATATGCTTTCATAATTTTTTGAGTGCATAAGTACTTATTCAGAGGTAGTAAAATATTGTTGTTAAAAGCACACCTTTATCAACCATTAACTACCTGAGCAACAGTAGGTAGGTTATTTATTTGGAATCTGTTTCGTTATTGGTAAAATGGGTATGATGATAATAGGTTGTTGTGATACTATATGAAAAACATATAAGAACATAGTCAGGTGCAAATAATTGCTCAAGAAGTTATGAGTAGTATGTGTATATTTTTTTCTTCACTTGAAAATATTTTTGGAATTCTATATCATGAATTATATAGAATTAAAGTGGTAGAATTCTTTATTAAATAACCTTAATGTTGTTAAGTCAATTAAGTAAAAGTGAGACTTTCATAGTTGAATCCTTCACATCACTCTTCACTCTGCTCCAGCGTTGAGAGGTTTTTAGAAATCACTCTCTAAGGGGCCCAGGGAGCACCATTTGAACTGGCTACATAGCATAAATGCTCTATCTTATACACTACTGCCAGCAGTACATTTCTAAAAAAAAAATTTAGAAATTTGACATTTAGTTCATTTCCAAATTTTCATCATAAACATATCTTAGTGAATATTCTTATATTTACTTCTTTGCAGACATTTTCTTTTTAAAAAATATATATATTTTGTTGATTTTTTACAGAGCAGAAGGGAGAGGGATAGAAAGTCAGAAACATCGATGAGAGAGAGACATCAATCAGCTGCCTCTTGCACGCCCCCCACTGGGGATGTGCCCGCAGCCAAGGTACATGCCCTTGACCAGAATCGAACCCGGGACCCTTCAGTCCGCAGTCCGACGCTCTATCCACTGAGCCAAACCGGTCTCGGCTTTGCAGACATTTTCATTAAAGATTTAAAAAGTGAAATCCATGAAGTAAATAGAATATGCATATTTTTAAGACTCTTGATTTGTTGCTGTATTGCCCATTTGAAAGGTTATGCTGATTTGAATTCTCTCCAGTTGTACATTAGAGTGCCTATTATCTTGCATGCTTGTATGTGCACTTTTGTCAGAAGGTAGTCTATAACTACACCTTCCCCAAACTCCTTCAAGAGAGCCCTCGTTGATCTAAAGTAGTGGTTCTCAAAGTGTGGTCCCAAGACCAGCAGCAGCATTAGCATCTCTTGGGAACTTGGTAGAAATTTACTTTCTCTGGCTTCACCCCAGACAAATCAGAAATTTTGGGGAATTATAGAATTGTAGCTACATTATAAAGGCCATGTTGCCACAGAAGAATTGTCCCTCACAGTAGTTGATTTTCAAGACTTTCCCAAGCTTGTTAATTTCACATCAACTATTGAAATTATTTGGCCTCATATCTTGCAGTACCCCAATCTGTATACATAATACTAAGAGTTAAAAAATAGTTAAGTGGAGGTTTACTAATTGTAAAACACTGGGCAGTACTTTCTAATTTTTATGAAAGTTATATTCATGAAATGAAGAGTTGACTAATTTTAGTGTATGAATGTTTATAGGGTTTGCTTATTTTTTCTTTACCTTTTGTTTTATTTTTTAATTTAATAATAATGTCTTATTTTTCTATTAGAGTTGAGGTACAGTATAGTTTCAGGTGCACAACCCAGTGATTGGACATTTATATAGCGTACAGAGTGATCATCCCGATAAATCAAGTACCATCTAACACCATACATGTAGTCAATTATAATATTATTGACTATATTTCCTGTGCTGTATTTTACAACCCCATGATTATTCTGTACCTGCTAATTTGTACTTTTTAAAAAAATTCTGATTGTTGAAAGTATTACATATGTCCCCATTGTCCTCTTTAAGCCTGCCCCCTGCCTTTTGTTTTTCAAGTCCCTCAAATAACTGAGGACAGGAACAGTGTCTTGCTCACTGCTTCGTATCTAGTAATAATCCATGGCCTGATATGTAGTAGGCACTAAATAAGTATTGTATTTGCTTAATTCTTTTATAAACAGAAAAAGGTTATTTTTAAGTAAGCTAAATATACCTTATTTTAAAAAGTGAATCACCTCAAGAAGTATTGCTAACATATTATTGGAACAATTAGGAATTTGGGAGGGAAAAATTCACTTACCATGGTAAAAGATAAATGAATTAGAACAATGTTTTTTATATATTTTTTATGTTAAACTAGAAAAGTAGGAAGACAGTAAAATTAAGATTTTTCTTAAGCCTCTGTATAGTGGTAGCTTTCTCAATGAGGAAGCATTAAACAAATTATAAAGGAAAACATGGAGATTTATAAACACCAAAAATAAAGGGCAAACAATATTTAGGGAGAAATATTTTTAATTTATTTTTATTTTTTGTAACAACTATATTTTACATACTATACATTTCACCCATTTAAAGTGTACAATTCGATGTTTTTAGTATATTTTTTCAATTTTATTCAGACATCTAAATTGCCAGTTTTAGAACATTTTCATCACCTGGAAAACAGCCTGACCAGTGTGGTTCAATGGTTGAGCTTTGACCTATGAACCAGCAGGCCATGGTTTTTGTGTTTTTTTTTTTAATTTCTTTATTACAAATGTGTTCTTATCCTCCCCACAAACCCCAAACTCCCACACGGGGGTGAAGGCATGAGTGAGTGAGAGGGAGAAATATTTGCAGCAAATAAAAGGTTAGTGAATACTCAGGTAATACTAAGTCCTCCCAAAACTAAAGCAGACAGCGCTAATATATACAACCCATAAAAGGGAAAATGCCAATTTTTTAAATCTATTAAATTGGCTAAAAGTTAAATTATTTTCTCCTTCTCCTAAGGCCCATCCATTCATTGTTGGCAAGGGTGCAGGAAAATATTTTCTTGTATTTATAAAGCAGTAAAGATAGTAAACCTTTTGGGAAGCAGTTTGGCAGTAAGTGTGGAAAGTCTTCAAAATGTTTAATCATTTGACTTCGGAGATTCTATCTTAAACATACTTTTTGAAATACAGAAAATGTTTTATGTACAAAGATTCTCTTGACAGCATTATTTTAAAATAACCTTTTCAGCTTTTAATACAGTCTCAAAACTTATTTGATCTATGCATCTCTAATTTTGAGTTACAAAAAATTCACATTATAAATTTGGTTTAAGTATATTAAGATACTTAATAATCTTTTTCTGATAATGGAGGAATTGTCGTACCATTTTGATAAATAACTCTTTGTTTTTAAGCCCAGGCCATTCAGCCCACCTGTAACTTCCAATACCAGCCCACCTCCTGCTGCTCCATTAGCCCGTGCAGAAAGTTCTTCCTCCATCTCATCTTCTGCTTCATTGAGTGCTGCCAATACTCCCACAGTAGGTAAGGGATTATCATGGATTACATGTGAGAGCTGGCATTCAAAGTATGATCAGGCTGAGGGTTTATTGTTGGTTTAATGGGCTGGTGATGATGACTTTAACGTTAGAAATTTGGGTTTCCTGGAAACACACCTGGCATTATCAAACTCGTTACATTGTTCTTTTCTTATTCATAGTTTATTATCTAAATACGAGAATTTTAACCTTGTTTAACACTATTAATGCATCAAATTTACCTAAAATGTATATAAAATAACACTGAATATAAACTGTAATTGAAAGAAAAATGCATCAAATTTTATAAACCAACCAATATAAATACTGTAGTTGAGGGCAATATATAATGTAGCCCTTTCTACTGTGACTGATACTTGCATTCTTATAGAAGTTTGTATTTTAAAGTCAATCGATGCAATGAAAGAAAAAAGTATGGAGGGGGAATTTATGTTTGCAAAGAATACTTTTTTTCTTTTTTTAAAAAATATATTTTATTGATTTTTCATAGGAAGGGAGAGGGATAAAAAGTCAGAAACATCGATGAGAAACATCGATCAGCTGCCTCTTGCACACCCCCTGCTGGGGATGTGCCCGCAGCCACGGTACATGCCCTTGACCGGAATCGAACCTGGACCTTTCAGTCCGCAGGCCAACGCTCTTATCCACTGAGCAAAACCGGTTTCGGCAAGAATAATTTTTTTTTCTATAAGAATTTAAATTACGAAGATTTAAAAATAGGTATTAGGGCATAGCCATACAAACCTAAACCTCACTGAACAAATTCAGTAGTACACTTAAATGTTGCTCCAGAGTGATTTGTTATACCTTGATCCAATTTTTCCTGCAAATTTTTATTACCTTTTTCACCCACTGTTAGTACAGTAAGCAAAACACAAAGCCACTTAAACAATGGAGTTGTGTTTTGGGAGTAACAACTTCTCATCAAAGTTATAACTGTCCCCATTGCTCCTGCTTCTAAGTAATAATGGATTTGTCCTCGATAATGTACATCACTGATTTGTACTAACGGAACATAAGTTAGTAGTGATCAAAGTGTGGTCCTTGGACCTGCAGCATCTGTCTGCATCACTTGGAAACTTAATAGAAACTAAAGGCCCAGTGCATGGATTTGTGCCTCAGTGGGGTCCCTCAGCCTGACCTGTGCCCTCTCGCAATCTGGGATCTCTCGGGGGATATAATAAGGCACCAAGCGGCATGCTGGGGAGTGCTGCTGTGGAAGTGGGAGAGGCTCATGTCTCTGCAGCTGTGTTGACAGCTCTCAGCCTGGCATCTAGCACTCCTCAGTCAGCTGAGTGGTACTTCTGTGCACTGACCACCAGGGGCAGTTCCTGCACTGAGAGTCTGCCCCCCTGGTGGTCAGTGAATGTCATAGCAACCAGTCAAATGGTCATTCGATCGCTTAGGCTTTTATATACAGACAGTTTTCGGGTTATGTTGCCATCATTTATGTAAGAAAAAAGTTTCGTCATTTCAATGTATGTACATATGTGCTTTATGTTTTTTATTATTTACCACAACTAAAGGTCAGGAATTGTTATATTTCTTTAAAAAATTTTTTTTACTGTTTCACTTCATTACTGCTATGTATATACTCCATGTGAGTGACATATGCAGGTGAGTTTCGACTTATGGCAAATTGTGTTACATCATGCTGTCGGAACAGATCTCCGACATAACCCAAGGACCTAGTATATATAGATATAACTTTTAAATCAGAAATGCTGAGAGTAGGGCTAGCAGTGCTTCCAAATAATTCTGATGTGTGCTAATTATGAGAATCACAGCCCTACATAAGCTGATTTAAATATGTCTAATTAGATTTTCAAAACATAGGGGAAGCCTTTGTCTGTGGCCATTGTAAAAATGGCATAAGTAATAGAAGCTAAAATGAGAAAAAATGATTTCTAAATGTCTGAACATGATGTTAACCATCTTATTTCATATACCTTTGTGAACATAGCATTTTCCCATCTTTTAACTTTATGTAAACACAATGTCTAATGTAAACACAATATGTCTAACAAATTTGTCTTTGCTAAAACAGCAATTTCTTATATTTTTTGTACATGTGGTTTTGTTAATTTGTTTCTGCAGATTCTATATTTTAGTCATAAAATACATAGAAATCAGGCAGGTTGTCTGTAACAAGGTTAGTTTTAATTCTTTTTCATTATCCCTAGATTATTCAGAAGGTTTTCTCTTTGTGATGAAAACTTTAATTTTGACTGAGTTGGTATATAGTTTATAGTTTGATTCAGTGTGGCCAGTAGAACCACAAGTAGGTTAGTGACTATGATGATACAGGCAGGATGTGTATGGATTTTGTACAACAAAGTACTTTAAGGTCTGCTTAAAAAATTATCTTTATTAATATCTTTGCTTAGATATAAATTTTTGATTCTTAGTGTTTCTTGAAAGTATTTTCTTGAGATATTTTGTTTTATTTAAATATGATAGATAATAATTTGATTGGGATACTTTCTGAAATTGAAAAGCACTGTGGGACTTCACAAGGTATTGTATCAAAAGCAAATGTATGTGTTAACTAATGATCCTAAAGTGTATCTAAAAATACTTTGTTATCTAAAATTTTCTTTTCCAGCATTGTATGGTGTCTCAGAAATCAGGAATAACTCTTAAAGTTTAACTATCTCAATTTTGTACTATTAATGTTCAATTGCTATACATGCTCCATTGGTATCAAATCCCTGATGATAAAAACAATATTTGTGCATTATCTCCCTGTTCTCTCGACATGGAGAAGTATCAATAAGTCTTAACTCTAAAGCTATTCGGAACCACAGAAAAATTATAAAAGAAGCAGAAAGAGTATGTGTCAGTTTTAAGGCATTATTTTTCTATGCCTGCTCAGCAAAGTATCTGGCACATGTTAGTGGATAGTAAAATAACTAGTGTGATTTTGTGAATAAAGTTTTATATTATTTGATTTTTAATCTGGAATTTTTAGTTGTCTTATTTGGGTGGTGAGTTACTTTTCCTAGTGACATAGACGCAGCAGTTCTTGTTGCTAGGTATTTTTCTAACTGAAGAACTTTCTAAGGCAAAATTCCTTCAAATCCTTGAATATCATAAAATCTTCATAGCCTCTAAAGCTAACAAAAGATCTTTCTTACTATTTGTAGGGTCTCAGGTGTAGTTGTGAGGCAGAGAAAGCCAGTACTGATTTTTGTCAGAATTGATCCTCGTCCTAGCTGGTTTATCTCAGTGAATAGAGCCTTGGCCCACAGACTGAAGGGTCCTGGGTTCAAATGTGGTCAAAGGCACATACCCTGTACCTTGGTTGCAGGCTTGATCCCTGGCTTCAGTTTGGCCTGTGCTGTTTGCAACTAATTGATGTGTGTCTCATAGTGCTGTTTCTCTCTGTCTCTCCTCATCTTTTCCACTGTCTAAAAATCAATGGAAAAATATCCTCGAGTAAGGATTAACAACAAAAAAGTAACTCAGTCTTTCACTTAGGTTATCAGCTCTGAAATGAAAAATATCTAATGGCTATTACATTGTGCAACATTTGTAAAATAAAAGTGTACATTCAAATTTCAGAGCTATCTGTTGACCTAGGTTACTCATTTTTTAAATAAGAATGAATTATTGTAATTATTCCATTAATTTATTTGACAAATTGCATCACTTATTTAATTTAGTCTTTATTGTTCAGATTATTACAATTGTTCCTCTTTTTCCCCCCATAGCTCCCCTCCACCTGGTTGCCACCGCACCCTCTGCCCTTACCTCCCCCACACTGTCCTCATCCATAGGTGTACAATTTTTGTCCAGTCTCTTACCACCACACTCCCTACACCCTTTCCCCTCTGAGAATTGTCAGTCCACTCCCTTTTTGTGCCCCTGATTCTATTATATTCACCAGTTTATTCTGTTCATCAGATTTTTTAGATTCACTTGTTGATAATATGTATTTGTTGTTCATAATTTTTATCTTTACCTTTTTCTTCTTCTTCCTCTTCTTAAAGGATACCTTACAGCATTTCATATAATACTGGTTTGGTGGTGATGAACTCCTTTAGCTTTTTCTTATCTGTGAAGCTCTTTATCTGACCTTCAATTCTGAATGATAGCTTTGCTAGGCAGAGTAATCTTGGTTGTAGGTTCTTGCTATTCATCACTTTGAATATTTCTTGCCACTGCCATCTGGCCTGCATAATTTCTGTTGTGAAATCAGCTGACAATCATATGGGTGCTCCATTGTAGGTAATTAACTGTTTTTCTCTTGCTGCTTTTAATATTCTCTGTTTTTTGCTCTTGGCATTTTAATTATGATGTGTCTTGGTGTGGCCCTCTTTGGATTCCTTTCGTTTGGGGTTCTGTGCACTTCCTGGACTTGTAAATCTATATTTATTTCACCAGGTGGGGGAAGTTTTCTGTCATTGTTCCTTCAAATAGGTTTTCAGTATCTTGCTCTTTTTCTGGCACCCCCATAATTCTGATATTGGTACACTTGAAGTTGTCCCAGAGGCTCCTGACACTATCTTCAAACTTTTGGATTCTTTTTGCTTTTTCCTTTTCCAATTAAGTGTTTTTTGCTTCTTTGTAGTTCAAATCTTTGACTTGATTCTTGCATTTCTCTAGTCTGCTGTTAGGTCTCTGTATAATATTTTTTATTTCAGTCAGTGTATGTTTAATTTCTAGTTGGTCCTTTTTCATATCCTCGAGGATATCGTTAAATTTATTGGCCTTTTTTAGGAAATTCTTGAAAAACCTTATAACCATTGTTTTGAACTCTATACCCATTTGTTTGCTTTCCTTTATTTTTTTTCATTTGTGATCTGTTTCTTTGCTCCGCATATTCGCTGCTTCCCTGATTTGGTCGAGTAGCTTTGTGTGCTAGGTGTCCTATATGGCCCAGTGGCTCAGCCTTTCCAACTACCTCAGGTGGACCCTCTTGGTGCACCCTTTTGTGGACTGTGTTTACAGCTTTGTTGTAGTTAAGTCTTGATTGTTGTTGGTATCACCGGGAGGAATTGACAATCTCCAGGCCAGTTGGCTGTAAGGATCAGCTGTGTCTATGCCGGGAGAACTTCTGTGCTGGAGAGAGGCTTATGAGACAAGACTTGCAAAATTGCAAAAGCCTATGTGCTTTCGCTTGGACAGGGCAGAGTCTCAGGGCTGAGCAGACAGCCTTGGCTTCCCTTCAGCCCTGCCCTACGAGACCTCTGGGTCTCAGTGTCCCTCGGTAATTACTGCAAGCACCTCTGAGAGAAAGCCACCCTCGAGTTTGCCCGCTGCTAGACAGTCCAGTTTCTCCCCCAATGAATCTGGATTCCCAAATTCTCGCCCAGAACTGGAGTTCAGTGCAATCAGGAGCTTCCGTCTCCCTCCCACTAGAGAAAGCCAGTGGCACGCTCAGCAGTCAGTCCTCTCTGCACACACTCGTGCGCACGTCTGCAGACCTCTGCCTTTCACGGCTTCCCTAAGTTTCTGTGTGCTTTTCTCTTTTCTTGACAGTCCAGATTCCCCACATATGAGCCTGGGTCCCCAGGATCTCGCCCAGAACTGGGGTTCAGTGCAGTCGGAACTGAGGTTCAGTGCAGTCTGGAGCTTCCGTCTCTCTCCTGCTGGAGAAAGCCAGCCAGGCACTCAGCCGCCTGTCCCCTCTGCACGCTTGTCTCCATACCTCAGCCTTTTGCAGTTCCTCTGAGTCTCCGTGTGCTTTTTCTCTTTCCTTCTAGTTGTAGAATTTCCACTCAGCCAGCTTTCCTTTGGTTCTGGATGATGTCCAAGTTTTATCTTTTAGTTGTAGTGTTGAAATTGTTGTGCTAAGCAGCAGTTTAGGTGTTTACCTATGCTGCCATCTTGGTTTCTCTGCATCACTTTTATAAATTGCATCACATTGTATATTAAATGAAGGATAAACGGGAAGAGGACTTTAGTAAGGAAAAAATAACCACAGTGTACTACTTGGTGTGATTTTTCTATTATGAAGTAAACCAGATACTTAGTTTACATTTTTTAAAAAATTGAACACATGCATAGATTTAACTTTGTTTACATTTTATTATGCTTTTAAAACACTGCTTCATTATTATTTTATCCTAGAGGTATTTGAACTTTATGTCAGGAAAGTTATAAAAATGTTATTAGTTACATTTATCAAGACAAGTTAATGTGGGAATATAATACGAGAGAGAAAGAAGGGGTAAAAGAAAATAATATAAAAATCCACTTTAATGCCCTGATTTATATGATGGGTAGAACCTGAAAAGAATGTAGTATCTGAATGATTTTGAAGCCATATTTTAGTAATCTTAGTTCTTCAGATAAAGAACTTTACCTTCTGACATTCTTTAACCCAACTCTTCTGTGATTTGACATTTAAAAGAAAAAGTCATTTGGGACATGTTTTCCTGACTTTTTTTTTTTTTGTCCTTTGTATTATTTTACGCTATATTTTTAATCCCCAGATTTTACTTGGGGCATCTTTGAAAACCAGTAATGGAGTCATTTGTGACAAGCTAACATTGTGAATAAACCTGTCTTGGTATTTAGTAAATGTTTTTCAGCAGGATTTAACAAATGAATTGTCTGTGTTCTAGGTGTGTCACGAGGTCCCAGCCCTGTCAGCCTTGGAAATCAGGACACCTTACCTGTGGCAGTAGCCCTTACAGAATCTGTTAATGCCTACTTTAAAGGAGCAGATCCCACCAAGTTAGTTTTAAAAAGATACAAATATACTAGTGTGTGTGTGGCGGGGGTGGGGTGGGGGGTGGAAGAGTGTGGTGGTCAATTTTAAGAGTTAATTTGAATTTTTTTTTTTTTTGCTATCAAATATAGTCATTTAAGGATTGTCTTTCAAATATAAAAATCGCTATAATCAGCAATAGTGATTTTTCCCTCAATATTCTTGCCCAGGCTTTATGACCAGTATGACACATCTGTTGCTTTACATATCCATAGAGCAGGATGATGTTTTAGATGGGGATAGAACTCTGAATCTTGGCCTAATATATATCTTTTATGAAAGTCTGACATTTGCAAGAGACCCTAGAATGCATGTTTAATATCTGAGACCTTAAGAAAATGGTATTTGGTGAATGACCATCTCTACTTTTCATGGAACATTCTTCATTCAACCTACATTCATTCTTTAAATATTTGAGCACCTATTATGTGTAAGACTCTTATAAGTTTGCATTATCTTGAGAGAAACAGTTTTATTAGTTTTCTCTCTCAATAATGCAAGCTTAGGAGAGAAAAACTAAAGTATCCTCAGCACAGACAGTTTTACACATAGTAGGCACTCAAATACTAGTATTTGATGAGTGAATATATATGGAATGAATAATGTTATATTAGGGATATTGAATGTCATATTAGGGGTATTGATATGTGCTACGAGGAAAAATAAATCAGCGTAAGGGGTTGGACAATTGCAATAGATGGCTACTATTCTAGATAGAATGGTCAATGAAACCCTTTTAAATAGATGTTTGAAATACATTGAGGAGTAAGCCATGCAGATATTGGAAGGAAGAGCATTCCAGGGAGTGTAAGGGACTTGAGGTAAAAGCATGCTTGGCATATTTAAGAAACAACAAGGAGAGCCATGACATTGAGTAGAAGCAAGCAAGCAGGAGAATAGTCAAAGATAATTTCATGGAGGAACTAGTTGAGGTTGGCATGATGGATGGTAATGAGTTTAGAATTTATTTTACCTTTTAAATTTTTTAAAAATTGATTTCAGAGAGGGAGGGGCAAGGAGAGATTGAAACATCAATGATGAGAGAGAATCATTGATCGGCTGCCTCCCTCACACTTTCTAATGGGGATCGAGCCCACAATCCAGGCATCTGCTCTGACTGGGAATTGAACTGTGACCTCCTGGTTCATAGGTCTTTGCTCAACCACTGAGCCATACTGGCCAAACTGGAATTTATTTTAAATGGGGTTGGAAAGCCAGGGGAGTCTTTTAAGCAGAGTACTAATGAGGTTAATGTTTTTTAAGGAGCCAGAGTAGATGAGGAGGAGAGTTAACCATAGAAGTTCAGGTGAGATGATGGTGGCTCCTATATATGAGTATTAGTAGATGAGATGCTGAACAGAAATAAGATTCTGAATATATTTTGAAAACAGATGTCAAGATTTAATGAGTGAGTAGACTGCTAAGTTTGAAGTACTAAGACAACATAATGGAGATATTAAGTTGAGAGTCAAATGCATGATTCTGGAGTTCAGGGAATAGATTTATGTTAGAGATAAACTATGTAGTTATTAATTTTTATATAATACTTAAAACCAGGGGCCTTAGACAGTAGAGAAGATGCCTGATGAGAACTAAGTCCTGGTTCCCTCCAGTGTTTTGAAAACAGGAAGATGAGAATCCAGCAAAGGAATTGGAGATAGCATGCAATGAGAGAGGTGAGGAGAGAACCAGTAGAGCAGTGTCCCAGAAAATAAGTGAATAAACCCTTCCATGAAGGACAGTTGTGAAGCTATATCTGATGCCACTAACAGGTTAAGAAACATTGACCATTGACAGCTTGAAGGTCATTGGTAATCTTCACAAGAACAATTTCAGCTTTTCATATATATATGAAAAGCAAATGGCAGACAACTCTGAGGATGTTTTGCTTTAAGTGGAAGTAGGAAAGTGGGTAGAAGCAGAAGAGAGAGAATAGAATTAGAGGAGGGTTTTTATTAATGTAGTGTTTGTGTGTGTGTGTGTGTGTGTGTGTTTAATATATTTTATTGATTTTTAAAAAAATATATTTTATTGATTTTTTTACAGAGCGGAAGGGAGAGGGATAGAAAGTCAGGAACATCGATCAGCTGCCTCTTGCACACCCCCTACTGGGGATGTGCCTGCAGCCAAGGTACATGCCCTTGACCGGAATCGAACCCGGGACCTTTCAGTCCGATGCTCTATCCACTGAGCCAAACCGGTTTCGGCTAATGTAGTGTTTTTTAAGGCTATTGTTCATTTTAGCACACCTGTATGCTGATGAGAAAGATCCAATATTTATGGGGGAAATTGAACCTTCAGGAAAGAGAGGTGATAACTGCAAGAGTGAAATCCTTCAGTATGTAAGAGAGGCACTTCAGGGCACAGGTGATAGGATTGGCTTTGGGTGCATAGACTCATCAATTGAAACAGGAGAGAAAGCAGAAGGTATGGATACAGCGTCAGATTAGAAGTTCTGTAGTGAGAGTATGAGAAGGTTCTTTAAATTTCACTGGAAAAAAATCAAAAGAAAGTGGCTGTGAATAGGAGGAGGGAATATTGCAGATTAGAGGGAAAGGGTGAAGGTAAGAAAAGATGTAGTGTAAGCATGATCAAGTGAGAGAGAAGCAAGGGAGGACTTACACATATGAGTGTGTGTAATGATGGACCGGGACATTCCAAGATGGAAGGAAATTCGGATAAGAAGTAATGAGTGAAGGTTAGTGAAAAGGATGGTAGGAATAACATTTTGGAGGTTTTAATGAGGTTGGAGAGTTGTTGGAAATGCCATACTAGACAGGATGAGTTGGGGGGGGGGAAGTGGTGATTAGATAAATGGGGATTCTAAAGTTGAAATTATGGAGGTGCTGCAGCATAGCTGAGGTGGACTGGAAGACAGAATCATTAGAGGCCCGGGCTAAAGAACTAGGGGACCAAAATATTGAAAGGATTATCTACCTGGATATTGAAATCACTAAGAATTATGATGGTCTGTCTCTGTACTAGTACTTACTAACAATAGGCCAGGAGCAAAAATTTTCAGAAAATGAAAGGGAGTGAAGATGACTTGAAAGGGATGGACTAGTGAGTAGTATAGTTCAGTGGTATGGATTTTAAAGGAATCTGGTGGTTTTTGGAAGGAAGAAGGAACCTGGAGGACATTTACCACCGACTGCCACCCTGAGGACTTGTTTTCTGTGGCCTTTAGAAGAATAAATTTCTGCAGTGGGGGGGTCAGGGTATGATTTTGGTAAACAAGCAGAGGAGTTATCAGCGTGCCTACATTTGTGTTGAGTATGACATTTCATAAAGGATCATTTTTAAAAAATTAAACTGAAAAAATCATTCATTTATAATTATGATAAATATACATAAAAGTCCTTTTTAAATCAGACATGCTTTAAATGGAGATTAAAGTGCCTTACTTAACCTACTCAAAATTTTCAATCTCTAATTTCAGATGTATTGTGAAGATCACTGGTGACATGACAATATCATTTCCAAGTGGGATTATTAAAGTCTTCACTAGCAATCCATCTCCAGCTGTGCTATGCTTCAGGGTGAAAAATATCAGCAGACTAGAGCAAATTCTTCCAAATGCGCAACTTGTGTTCAGGTTTGTGTACTTTTGCTTTAAATGTGGAATTTCTTTTTCAGAACATTTTCTGGCTTTTTTGAAGCAATAATAATTTAATTTGAATACAGTACCAAAATTATTTATGATTGAACAGCTTTCTGCAGTCTTTTTGTTTTTGATGATGGTAGTAATTATTACATCCTTTTCTGTCCATCTCATCTTTCAGGCAAACTTCTGGTATGTTGTATTCTTTATTCCCTAACTTTAGCTTTCCTTCATCCCATCTTTTGGTTCCTTTCTGCTAGTTTTTCTCAGGTCACCAAATTGTTACACAGAGGCAAAGGATAAATAAAAGTCAAATAAATAACAAAAGTATTTCTTATGCATGCAGTGATCCATCACAGTGTGATTCTAACACAAAAGATTTTTGGATGAACATGCAAGCCATTACTGTCTACCTCAAGAAACTATCAGAGCAAAATCCAGCTGCCTCTTATTATAATGTAGATGTATTAAAGTATCAGGTGAGTGTCCTGTCATTGAAAAAAATCCTAAGTCTAAAATAGTAACAAAATATTGTAGATCAGTAAATGAATATGTCATACCTAATGAGGTTCATTTTAGGAATGCAAGGATGTTTCAAAATCAGAAAATCTGTTAAGCCTATGGAGATTTTGGCCATTTGATCAGTAGCATTTCAAGACATATGTGGACTCATATGTGGGATATAATGATCAACATAATTTGATGAACAAGAGTAGATCCAGAGACAAATGGCAGGGGTGGGGGGGGGTTAGAGAGCAACCAAAGGACTTGTATGAATGCATATTAGTGTAACCAATGGACACAGACACTGAGGTGATGGGGGCTTTTCTGGGGTGAGAATGGTTTAGGGGAGGGGGGCAAGTGGGGAAAAAGGAGACATGTAAAACTTTAGACAATATATAAATGGTATTGATGATCAAATTCATCATCTATTTCTGGTTAAAATTTTGAGTAAATATAAATACATGAATGCATCCTTAAACACCAGCAACATCAGACTTAATAAAGCACCTAAAGCAATTAAAGTCAGGAATGGCTATTAGTATATACGATTTTTCTGGATGTTAGTACAGTTAGACAAGAGAATGGAGTAAGTGGTAGTAAGTATTGGAAAGCCGAAACCAAAATTATTAGTTCTTACAAGGAATCCGTTTTTCCTGAAAAACTCAAGAAAATCAAGTAAAAAAAAATTGAATATAGAAGAATTTAATTAAGTGATCAGTTTAAAAATTAATAGATTTCAATACAATCAGGAAAACTAATGCAGCAAAACATTCACAATAAAAAATAATTAGGAAGAAATATAACACAACCTCTACTGACTTTAATATAGTTAGAAATTAATACTTCATTCATTTTCAGGAAACTAATGTAAAGTTTAGTTGTTTCTAAATTAACATAAACTTAGTACATTTCTAATCAAAAACCCACTTAAGGTGTTTATTGTATTTGTGTTTAGAGACTTGACAGTTATTTTCAAGATATTTCTGGAAGAATAAAGTTAAGAAATGCTTTTTAAACAGTAATGTGGAGTAATGTTTTAGTTTTAATGGGAAAATTATAATAAGGCAACAATACTTAAAATAGTTTGCAACTAGTACAACAGTAGATGCCCAGATGAATGGAACAAATTAGAGTGTCCAAAAATAGATCTTAAGAATAAATGGAAAATTATATGACAAAGTAACATTTTAAGGCAATGTGGAAATGATGAATTTGTTAATAAATGGTATTGGAGCAGAAGGCTAGATATTTGGGAAAAATTTTAAGCTAAATTCCTGACTCCAAACCAAAATAAAATCTACATATGTCAAAGGTTTACAATAAATGAAACCATAAAGATACTAAAATAAGTTATGGGTAAATATATGTATATTTATGGGAATATATGTATATATATATATATATGTATAATATCTATTAATATTTAATCTTGAAGTATGGAAGATCTTTCAAAGAATGGTATAAAATCCAGAAGCCATGCAAGAAGTGAGTGAGATATTTGACACAGATATTTGACACAAATAAATTTGTGTATAAAATATTTATAAACAAACCCTGAACAGAATCAATATTTAATTTGAGGGAAAATAGTTGTAATATATAAGATAGATCAAAAAGGCTTACTCCAAAGAGCCTTTATAAATTAGCAAGTAAAAGGTGAATAATTCAATAGATAACTTATGGACAGAAGCACCATGCCACTAGAAATCAGAACAGTGAATATTTTTTTTATTGTTTAAAGTATTGCATGTCTCCTTTTCCTCCGATTGATGCCCCCCAGCCCAGAGGAGTGAATATTTAGACAGTGAGATACTGGTTTTAGCCCATCAGATTGATTTAAAAAAAGATAGCTTTATTAAGAATGTGATCACTTATTAGTAGTACAAATTAATGGAATCTCTTAGAAGGCAGTTCTGTTTTTTAAAAAATATGTTTATATTGATGTTTAGAGAGAGAGAACAAATAGATCAGTTGCCTTCTGCATGCCCCGTACTGTGGGCTCTGACCCAGAATCAAACTGTCGACCTATCAAACCAGTGATCTTTTGGTGCATGGGATGACCCTCAACCACTGAGCAACACTGGCCAGGGCAGATTTAACCTTTAACTCAAAGTTCCACTTCTAGAAATCTATTCAGAAATCACACAAATAGGGGGGTGGGGGAAGAACATAAAATACAAAGGAAACCACTAAAGTACACATCCACAGAGAAACAGATTGGTTACATGAATTATAGCCATTAAAAAGAATGAGATGTCTATGTTTGCATATGCCTAAAAAGTCTCGAAGGGTATGTGTACTACGATGCTAACAATGAGAAGTAAGAATGCCAAGGGATTATATTTTCTGTTGCATATGCTTCTACATTGTTTGAATTTTTAATAGGGTAATTGTATTTAAATAGCCTGTGTGTCTAGGAAATAAATACGTAAAGAGTAAAAGGTGCTGCTGCCATTTAAGTTAGCTTAAAGTTTATTCCAAGTATCAATTTATCATTCATTCAACAAACATTTATTATTCAGTGCTTGATAATTGCTGAGAGAGTTGGATGGGGAGATAGACAGTAAAGAAGTAAATAATATGTGTTTGAAAATATGTAGTATGGAAAAGTAAGAAGTGTGAAAGTTAAGCTCTGAAAAATTGCATTTTCAATGTAAATTTAACCAGGGTGATCAGAGTAGGTCTCATTGAAAGGGAGTCCTTTGAGCAAGGAACTAAAGAATTAGAATTTTACCATTTACTAAGGGTCATGTGATTAAAATTAGCCATTTGAAGTTGAAAAATATTCTAATTCCAGACTTGTAGAACTTCATGATGACACATCCAGTTCTCTTGTTTTGAATCTAAGTTCTTAGAATTCTAAGATTCTTTATGAATTATATGTTGAATGATCAGAGGTATTCAAACGTTACAAGCATGAGTAAGAATCGCTGGATAACAACAGATTCTGTGAACTTATATATGTCATTAACTGACTTGTTTACTTTTCAGGCCAAGTAGTTATTTGTTTTTCTCTTTAAAGGTATCATCAAATGGTATTCAGTCTACACCTCTAAATCTTGCAACATACTGGAAATGTAGTGTTGGCACCACAGATCTTAGAGTGGATTATAAGTACAACCCAGAAGCTATGGTGATACCAAGTGTGCTTTCCAACATACAGGTGATGGTACCTGTGGATGGAGGGGTCACAAACATGCAGTCCCTTCCTCCTGCAATATGGTAAGTTCAGGAGACTTCTGAATTCCTGTTAAATGTCTTCTAATCTCCAATTTTTAGAACCTGAGTTAAGAAAAATTGTATAAGTTTGAAGAGTTTTGGTGCATTTTCTCATAGAAACGATGCCATAAAAGATGTTCGGCCCTAACTGGTTTGGCTCAGTGGATAGAGCTTCAGCCTGCGGACTGAAAGGTCCCAGGTTCAATTCCTGTGGAGGGCGTGTACCTTGGTTGCGGGCACATCCCCAGTAGGTGTGCAGGAGGCAACTGATCCATGTTTCTAAGTCTCTATCCCTTTCCCTTCCTCTCTGTAAAAAATCAATAAAATATATTATATATATATATATATATAAAAGATGTTCATTTTACTAGTTAAGCCAGAGTAGCCTCAATCCAAAATAAACTAGTTTTGGTGTCAATATCCAGACTTGAATGATTCAAGACAACTTTATCCTTAGGCAAAGGATAAAGGATAAAGTTGCTTAGCCTATAAACATTTTATTTTTAAAGATCATAATAATTATTTTACAGGATTAAATATAACATCTGGCATACCTATAGAACATATTTGATCTAGTGTTTATAGTAGTAGATATTCTACTCTCATCTCTTAACTACCTCTCTTGTGCTCTCTATTAATATTAGTATAGACTCTAACCATTTTATAAAAGTGTTTATCTTGAGAAATGAACTGAGCCATCTACACATTGTTTTTCTCTTAATTAGTAGGAATGAGAATTACATAATTTAGTAAATTTCATTAATAAAATTTTCATTAAGATATATAACATATCAAATATTTTCACCAGGTGATATTATTGAAAATAAATTTAATATTATGTTTTAAATATTTCACTAGAAAAACTATATTTATTGAGTGCCCTTTATGAATAAGGTGTAATACTAGCCACTTAATCTGAAGGTATTTGTTATTATAGGAATGCGGAACAGATGAAGGCCTTTTGGAAACTGTCTGGTGTTTCAGAAAAATCAGAAAATGGAGGTAACTGTGTGCTTGTTTTTCTAAATGTGAGGTCACAGAAAATTGACTTTTTAAGGCATGTTTATGGAAAAATTTTTTCCTGGAATTTCATGACTTCAATTCTAAAATTCACCACTAGGTGGAAGTTAATACCTTAAATAAGAGTGGACCAGTTGAGATTCAGAACGGATTTTTCCTCCTCTACATTGAATATGCTTTCTCTGAAAGGAAGAACTTTATAAATGTTAAGTAAAGTTTACAAATATTAACTAAATGCTTCTTATGTTCACATGTTAACATTAAATTTATTAGATATTTTCTCTTAAAGAGGTAGAAGTTTCATTCCAGCTAGGTAACTTGGTAACTAATTGAAAGTGATTTAACATACTCTTTTGCTCACATTAATGGAGTCCTCCTGGTCTCCTAGAAATCAAGTAGAAGCTTTCAGGCTTTAAAAAGCCCCTTTGTGAAGTAAAAGCAAAAATAACAAAATTAAATGAATGAATGGGACTACATAAAACAAAGTTTTCTGCACTGCCAAAGAAATCATCAACAAAACAAAAAGGCAACCAACTACATGGGAGAAGATATTTGCAAATAATGCCTGAATAAGGGGCTATCTATAATAATGAAAGTGTAATATGCAAATAGACCAAAGGCCCGAACTATTTCAACTACCATGCTATGACACCCACTGGCGCCAGGCCAGCCAAGGCAGGTGCCATGCAGTTGGTCAAGCCTGGCCATCGCCCTATGATTGCCCCTGCAGAGGGAGGCCCAGGCCACCCACCAGCAGGCAGCGGTGGGTGGGCGGGGCCTCCGGGCCTCCCTCTGCGGGGGGCAGTCGATCACTCCCAGACTGAGAGGGTGCAGGCAGGGCTGAGGGACCCCCTCCCCCTCCAGTGCACAAGTTTCATGCACCTGGGCTCTAGTTATCCATAATACATAAAGAACTCATACAACTCTGGGGGACATCTGTAATGCTCTCAACAATAAATGTAAATAATTTTTAAAAGAATATAACAAAAAGCCAAGCATTCCAATTAAAAAATGGGCAGAGGACCTGAATAGACACATACAAAAAAGATATGCAAATAGCCAAAGGTGTATGAAAAGATGGTCAACTTTGCTAGCTATAGGGAAATTAAAATAAAAATCACAATGAAATGCCACCTCACATCTCTTAGAATGACTAATATCAATAAGACAAGAAATAGCAAGTGGAGAGGATATAGAGAAAAAGGAACCCCTTTACCAGGTGTACTGCTTAGTGTGGATCTTTTTCAATAGATGGAGTTACACGTGTGTGTGTGTGTGTGTGTGTGTGTGTGTGTGTATGCAATTTGATGTGTATGCTGTTTTGTTGTATTGACAGCAAGCTTCAAAACTTCTTATGTCAAATTTGCTGAAGGTGTTAACATCATAGATATTTTTATACTTAAAAATGTCAAATTTCATGCCAGAAAGCATTTGCAGAGAGTTTTAATTCATTATTTTGAAGAAAAATGCTGCTGAAAGTTACCTTATACCTCAGGAAGCTTATGGGGAACATGATCCATCTCAAGATAACTGTGAACGCTGGTTTAAACACTTTCAAAGTGATGATTTCGATGTGAAAGACAAAGAACATCCAGGTCAATCAAAAAAGTTTGAAAATGAACAGTTACAAGCATTATTGTATGAAGATGCATATCAAACTGAAAAACAACTTGCAGAAAGATTAAATGTTGCTCAGCAAACAATTTCCAATTGTTTATAAGCAATGGGAAAGATTTTAAAAGAAGGAAAATGGGTGCCACATCAACTGAATAAAAGACAAATGGAAAACTAAAAAGTCATCAGCATCAATAAAATATTGCTTCAAAGACATGAAAGAAAGTCTTTTTGCATCAAATTGTGACTGGCAATGAAAAATGGATTTATTTTGAGAATCCCAAACACACAAAATTATGGGTTGATAATGAAGACAATGTTCTGCATTTGGTAGGATCAGGAAGGTGTGTATTATGAGCTTTTAAAACCAGGTGAAACTATTAATACTGATCGCTACCAACAACAGATAATCTATTTGAACCACACTTTGATCATGAAATGACCAGAATGTGCCAGAAGACAATGGCAAAGCAATTTTGCTTCATGATGATGCATCATCACACACTCCAAAACCAGTTAAAAGCACTTTAAAAGATTGTGCCTGGGAAGTATTAACCCACCCGCTGTATTTACCAGACCTTGCTCCTTCAGATTACCACTTGTTCCTGTCAATGGCACCCGCACTTCCTGAGCAGCACTTTAAAACGTATGAAGAATTGGAAAATTGGGTCTCTGAATGGTTTGCCTCAAAGCAAGAAAAGTTCTATTGGGACGGTATCCACAAATTACCTGAAAGGTGGGGGAAATGTGTAGCTAGCGATGGACATTACTTGCATAAAGCACTTTTGGTGTTTCTCTTGAAATCATCATGTTTTCGTTCATTACAAAATTTACATTATTAACCGGTACACCTGGTATACTGCTGGTGAGAATGTAAACTGGTATAGCCACTATGGAAAACAGTATGGAGGTTCCTCAAAAAATTAAGAATAGACCTACTATATGACCCAGCAATTCCTCTTCTGGGTACCTGCCCCAAAACTTGAAAACATTTATTCGTAAAGACACGTGTGTACCCCTATGTTCACTGCAGCATTATTCACAGTAACCAAGACATGGAAACAACCTAAGTGTCTTTCAGTGGATGATTAGATAAAGAAGATGGTGCACATATATACAATGGAATGCTACTCAGCCATAAGAAAGGAAAAATGCTGCCATTTATGACAACATGGATGGATCTTGAGAGTATCATGCTAAGGGAAATAAACAGAAAAGGACAAGAATCATATGGTTTCACTCATATGGAATATAAAACAAACTTTTAAACACAGACAACAGTATAGTGGTTACTAGAGAGGAGGAGGAGTGAGGGAAGGACAAAGAGCATAAAGAGGGTCAAATATACGTATGGTGTTAGGAGGATACTAGACTTTGGGTGGTGAACACACAATTCAAGTATCAGATGATGTATCATAGAATTGTATACTTGAAATTCAATGTTATTGACCAGTGTCACCCAGTAAATTTTTGAGAAGCCCCCTTGCCTACTTCATTTTCCTATGAAAACCTTTTCTGGTCATTTCCCCTTATTTACAACTAAACATGATAGGCCTTCAATTCTGTGATAATTTTTTTTAAGAAGAAGTTAATTGCCTCCTCCCACCAAGTCTATGTTTGTGTTCTCGATGCTTAAGGAAAAGTCAGTACTAGCTGATCACTCCTGGTATCTCTCCTAACTCAATTCAGAATATAATTCCCAGGACATCAAGTATTTAGCATTAATTATTTTTATTTTCTTTTATCCTGCCCTCTTGAATGCCTAATTAACCACCAATAATTTTTTTCTGTTAAGTAGGTTTTGTTGAGATTTCTGAATATTTTAAGAGTAATGTGATCAAAACATGAAAACATTGTCAGTTTTTCTCTTAGGTATTTCTGCATAAAGAACCAGGAACATACCTATGTTGTCTATTTATTTATATGTGCCATGTTGAACCCGACTTTTCCCAGAAAACCACACATTCATTGGGTGAAATAACCCAAAAGCTAACTGCAGTTCCTTTGTTGCTTTTTGGTACTTAAAGGTTGCCTGTTTTCAGGTAGTCAACTATACTGACTTTTACTCTAGTTATTGAAACTGGAAGTAAACTAGAAATCCTACTTGAATTGAGGGCTTAAAACCAGTTAGCAAGGAAGAAAAGGATGTATTTTCCCATTTCATGAAACTATACTATTGTAAATACTTACAAAAAAGGGGAATTGGTTCTCTCAAATATACCAAAAATTCATATGGAACCGAAAAGGACCCTGAATTGCTTCAGCAATCTTGAGAAAGAAGAACAAAATTGGAGGTATTACAATACCATTATCAAACTATAATACAAGGCCATTGTAATCAAACAGCCTGGTACAGGCATAAGAAGGTACAGGAGGTATTACAATACCATTATCAAACTATAATACAGGCCATTGTAATCAAAACAGCCTGGTACAGGCATATAGATCAGTGGAACAGAACAGAGAGCCCAGAAACAAATTCATACCTTGTGGTCAATTAACATTTGACAATGAAGTAAAGACAATTTCTTCAATTAATGGTGCTGGGAAAATTGGGCAGGTACATTGCAAAAAAAATTAAACTAGACCACCAATTTACAACATACACAAGAATAAACTCAATGCATAAAAGATTTAAATGTAAGTCACAAAACCATAAAAATTCTAAAAGACAACCTAGGCAATAAAACCTCAGACATTCCTCAGAGCAATATTTTAGTATATCTCAGGCAAGGGAAACAAAAGGAAAAAGTAAACAATGGGGCTAAACCAAACAAATGCTTCTGCACGGCAAAGGAAATCATCAACAAAATGAAAAGAGAACCTGCTAAATGAGAGATTTGCCAGTGATACATCTGATAAGGGGTTAATTTCCAAAGAATTTGTACAACTCAACACCAGGAAGACAAACAGTCCAATTAAAAAATGAGCAAAAGACCTGAATAGACTCTTCTCCAAATAGGACATAATAGATGGCCAGTAGACATATGAAAATATACTTAATGTGAATTAAAACCACAATGATCTGTCACCTCACACCTGTCAGAATGGCTACATCAATAAATCAGCAAACAAGTGATGGCGAGGATGTGGAGAAAACCTCATGCATGCTGTTGTTGGGAATGCATGTGGTGAAAAGAAAACCCTCATGCACTGTTGGTGGAAATGCAGACTGGTGCAGCCACTGTGGAAAACAATATGTCCTTTAAAAAATTTAAAAATGGAACTGCATTTTGACCCAGCGATCCCACTTCTGGGAATGTATCCTAAGAATTCTGAAACACCAATCAGAATATATACACCCCTATTTTCATAGCAGCATTATTTACAATACCCAGGATTTGGAGACAGCCCAAGTGCTCATCAGTAGATGAGTGGATAAAAAAGCTGTAGTGCAGTTACACAATGTAATACTACATGGCTATAAAAAAGAAGGAACTGTTGCCTTTTGTGACAGCATGGGTGGACCTGGATATTATTGTGTTAAGTGAAATAAGCCAGACAGAGAAAGATTACCATATGATGTCACTAAATATGTGGAATTTAATGAACAAAGTAAATGACAAAATAGAACCAGAGACATGGATACATGGTATAGACAGCTATCGAGGGGCGATAGGTGGGTCAGATGGAATAAAAGGAGGAGATAGCCAAAGAACATATACTCTGAGTGGCCATATTATTATGATCTCTGAAGGCATAATAATCTGGCCACTCAGTGCATAGCCTATATAATAAAAGGTTAATATGCAAATTGTCCCCTTGACCAGGAGTTTGACCAACAGGCAGGCCGGCCAACCGCCCATGTGCCCTCCCCCTGGCCAGACCCCAGCCATGCATGAATTCATGCATCTGGCCTTTAATACACACACACACACACACACACACACACACACACACACACCCCAGTGGCCAGATTATTATACATTAAGAGAGAGCATCTGGCCGCTCAGTGTATGCATAGCCCAGTGATCGGCAAACTCGTTAGTCAACAGAGCCAAAGATCAACAGTACGATTGAAATTTCTTCTGAGAGCCAAGTTTTTTAAACTTCTAACGCCACTTCAAAATAGACTCGCCCAGGCCGTGGTCTTTTGTGGGAGAGCCACACTCAAGGGGCCAAAGAGCCGCATGTCGCTCATGAGCCGTAGTTTGCTGACCACTGGCATAGCCCATGGACAAGACAACTGTTGGTGATGGCCAGAGGCAGGGGGGCATGGATGGCTGGAGGTGGGTAAAGGGGTAGGGGAGGGGAATAGGCATCTCTTACAACGTCAACAATAATTTTCTAACCACATATTTTAATAGTTTCTCTCTGCTATTCAGGTGTCAAGATGTCTATGTGAGGAAATGGAAAAATTTTATAAATGTGGTTCTGATTGGATTAGTCAACCTTTAAAAAGAAATATCCAAATTAAAATGCTGTAAAATAGAGATCTGTTTTTATTCTTGCTTTCCCAGAAGAAGGACAGGAAATAATTCCAAAGTTTAAGGATTGCCAAGGTGGCTGCTCTTGACCTGTGGTAGAACTTCGTTACAGAGTTGAATTGCAAGTCAAGAATTGCGTATGTTTAAGGAGGGCTTAATGGTTAAGAATTAGGTAGCAATTCATTTTCCCCACTGGCAAAATAGTATAGGGTGGATCAGTCTTACAACATCTTCCAGGTTTTTCTCTGTAATACTCAATTTATGTGTAAGGAATCACAGAATGTGATTCCTGCTACCTAGCAATTCTGCGCACTTTCCCCAGCCAGAAACCTGGTAACTTCCCAGTAAACTCTTCCTTTCTCACCTCTTAAGTCTAGCTCTTAAATAATATATCTTTCAAATGCATTCTTTTCCTTTCTTTTAGCCTAGTTCAGATTCCTTTTTCCTGTCACCTAAAGTCCTAGACTATTTTATTGACTTTCAATTGATCTCCCTACCTTGCATCTTGCACCCTCTTCCCTTCCTAAAACATTAATCTGGAATGTTTCTGACTCTCTTGCCTTTGGTGGTTCCCTATGGTTATTTATCTTGGCATGTAAAGATATTTAGAGCTTGTTCCTTGCTATCATTCTAGTCTCATCTTCTGCCATTCTCCTGCTTTCTCCGACTCCTCTGGTATAAGTAGTTCCCTTAAATGCATCATGCTCTCTCCAGTCTCTCATCTCTGTAGTTCCCTCTGCCTGAATACATACGGGCATCCCCACCACATTTTATATGCTTTTGTGTTCCATGACTCCTGAGAGTTCTGTGGCATTTACCATATTCATCATAATTGTTTGATTTACTGTTTCTACCATGCTATTAGGCATGAAGCCTATTGAATAAATGGTTATATCGGAAGCCTCTCAGAAGTACCTATTTTGCATGATGCTTTAGACCTGTTAAGTTTTTTAGAGAGAGGTGAATGGAAAATAGTAATGTTGATAGAGTTTCCCCCAGTCTTAGCTGTCTTTCCTTTTTCCCCTCTCCCTCTCCCATATGATAAACATTTCCCTTTTACTTTATTCCTAAGCAAATTCCTCCTAGGGCTTCCCTCTGACCTACCCTCACTGACTTTCCTTCTCTTTTAACTCACTTCAACATACATATAGCATAGGAAACCTCAGTAGTAAACAACTCATATTTGTATTAAGTCAAAGAGGAGCATGGGTTAAGATTATTTACTTAACAAAAATTCAGATTCACTGAATAAAGTCTAAATTTGGAAACAGGATCATAATTCGTTTACTGTATCCATGTCATGAATTTGGCATAGGATTGATAATAGTTTATCTTATGTGCTCATTTGATTTTTTTTTGTATGAAATGTATATTACCCTGTGTAAATTCTTTATTCTTTTCCTTGTAGGTTCTGGGACTCTACGAGCAAAATTTGATCTTTCAGAAGGACCCAGTAAACCGACAACACTTGCAGTGCAATTCCTCAGTGAGGGAAGTACCCTCTCAGGAGTGGATATTGAACTTGTAGGCACTGGCTATCGGCTTTCCTTAGTAAAGAAGCGGTTTGCCACTGGTGAGTTGAGAGATTAACTTTTTTTCCTGTACAGGGAAACATTTGTATTGTAATCTAAAGGCATGAGAGTTTTTCTTTGGTCTGGCATGAGGTGCCAGGTGGGAAGAACACCCCCGGCCAGTAGAGCTGAACACCTGTCGCCTAATTCCAATATATTGCAAACAGCAGTTGGGAACTGAGATTTTGTGTCTTTAACCACAATGAAAGTGTATGTGAGTTCATTTGAAATTATAATCACAAAGCTGTACTTGGTGTTTTTCAGGGCGATACCTGGCAGATTGTTGATGGACGACCTAAGCAAAGTGGTTGGCTCAAGGGAGTAGTACAAAACTACCATTCTGCATTATCTGTCTTTCAAACACTATTCTAACATGTAATATGTCTTTAAAATGTAGACATATTTGAGAGCTAATGTTAAATATTAAATTGCACCTTTGAAGCAAGTCATTGAAAGAAATAGCACTGAAATGATTTTCAACGCTGTAAATGATCAACTGCAATATTCAGGAAGCACATTGATTCAGATTCTCAGTAAAAAGTTTTCATAGGCTGAAATTTTAAATTATCTTCAGTGTCTATATTGAAAAAGGGGGTTATAGTATAATATCAGGCCCAAAATTTCAGGAAAGCGAGCACAAAGTAATTTAGCTTTCCATAAGTTTTTTAGTCAGATAGTTTTAAATTTCGTAAGTTTGCTGTTAAATGGATATAAACAACATGAATTCTAAGTTTTGGATAATGTTAATTTAGAACACTCAATCAAATTGAGTTATGTGCCATAAAGTAATCAGACTACAGTCCGGGTTGTATGCAAAAAAATTTATCATTTGATTTTTTAAAACATATAACTGTAAGTGGTGTTTTATGATTTTTTTAATCCTCAAGTGCAATGTGTTTTAAAATAAGCTTGCAAAAGACAGCAGAGAAATTTTACTTCTGCAGTTAACTTTATAGAAGTTGTGATTGTTTTGATGAATTAATGCTGTAGATTTAATTTATTTTTATATGGATTGCATAATGTGTGCCTTTTAAAATAACAACCAGAAATGTGCCTATCCAGTTTGTGTTCATAGATGTGCCTCACTTTTTTTCTCACAATCTGGATCTTCTGTTCAGAGTCTTAAGTGATCAGGCATTTTTACAAGATAATTGGAATTTTTATAAGTAACTTTGACGGGAATTCGGGATAGCTAAATAATTTATACTTAAGAACCCTGGCTCACTTCTTTAGTGAAACACTGTAGCCACTAGAAAGACAAAGAGCTACCCTACTGGCTTATGTTTACAAGGGAGAAAAATTACCTTCAGATATTGGACCATAACCTATCAAAAGTATGTAAATCTTAAATTCTGAAAAACTATGTTAAATTAGTAACTGGGATTTTAACTCTCAATCTAACATTTCCTTCTACTCTGTTTACCGTTGGGAATTTATACATTTATTTACTGAATGTGTTGTGAGCATGAATTTTGTAGCATTTTGTGAGGAACACATTATAGAAAAGATTAGTTTTGGCATTAGAGAAGTCTGCCATTTGTTTTCATTTCAACAGTTGTAAAAACTACCAATTTGTATGTTTTTAAAGTAATGGATTGGGTTAAGCATTTCTTAAACTACTAATATTAAATAGTAAAAAACCTAACTTTATGGAAAATCCTAATTAATTGAAGGAATTAAATATTTTGGACAAAGTTTCATAATTTAAAATTGGAAATTTTATTTATAAGGATAAATACCAGTGTCCTGCATTTCGCATAGAAGTAATAAATTGTGTTATATATAATTTATATAAAACCACTAATTGTTCTGTTAAGCTTTACAGAAAATAAAACTCCTACTACTAGACATTTATGTAACGTCTTACTAAGTAAAGCAGAAAATCTACTTGTTAGCAAAATATATATGTATACATATATATAACACAATATGTGCTTTTTTTATATATTCAGTGTTAGCCCAATTCTAAATTTATATTTGACTAAAGTAATACATAAAATAATTTACTGAAATGTTCATCTTTACTAAAAAGTGATCAAAATTAGAAATTCTAACTCATATTGTGCTCTTAAATGCCAATTACAATCCCTTACTGAAATCATAACCGTTAACTGCATTGCAGTCAAACTCCTCTTATTGAGCCGTTAATATTTTATTATTGAAATTCAGACACCATTATATTTACAGTATTTGTTTTCAATTAAACATTACCTTAAAGTGTACAAATTAGTGAAATGCTAAAATTTCTGCACTTTCTTAAGTACCGCAAAGAGTCAATACATAAACATGTATTGGGTGCAGGTTACAATTTTGAAGCCATATGAGTTTATATTGATTTTGTTTTTCATTTAAAACTCCACTAATGTAAAAAAAAAACAAAAAAAACAGTAGATTTTCATGGGAAATGTATTTAGCAAGCTGGTTCTTGCTTATGTATAGTGGTAAACTTTCTAGCTTTCTCTTTAACCAAGAATTTGTAAACACAGAACTCTAACAAATGTGAGTTTTTAAGAATTGTTATTTACTACTTTGAGTTGTAATTAGAACAATGCAAATCTATCTTACAAAATTTTGTAAATATTTTTGATTTTTTTGATTTTTTCATATAATGTAAATTTTACATAAAAGTTGTACCGTTAATAAACATGTAATATATAATTTATCATTTAGTTTATGTGACTTTGTACTCCTATTGATAGTAAGAGTCATGTCATAGGTGTTAGGACAAGGCAAACTAGGTAAGTAAGGAAGAAGTAATTGATTTTGAATTTTATATCACTGTTTGGATAGGCATACAGGTCTATGCCTTATTTAAAATTAACAGCCCTTGCTATGACTTTCAGGTTTTATTCTGGTACTTGAACTTAACCTTAATCACACACAACTATTAAACAGTGGCCTGCACCATTTGTCCAACTTTTAGTAAGCCAGAAATCATCATCATTATTATTAGACTTAATTTGACTGGAAATGCATTATCAAAATCCATTTCTTATTTTCAAACAAAAATCTCAATAGTAATCTCTGACCAAAAGGGCCTAATTATATTTTTTCTTTTTTCATTAAATAAAGTAACTTCTAAAATCATCTACCAATAAGCAATCATCAACCAGTTACAACCAACTACCAATCAAATTCTATGGCTAGGTAATGCAGCTACCCCTAAGCCTTCTCCTTTTAGAAGTGTCAGAATCTCCTAATTCATTAAACTTAGTCTTCACCTCATAATTTTTCAAAATATATCAAACAACCGTAGTCTCCATCAACAGCCCTAAATCAAATAGTCCGAAGACAGTTATTAGACACTCAGAACTCAGGATACTCCTCAGTAGCCAAAGCTGTTGTTTAAGCAAACCCTGCCAGCATTCCCCGCAAATATATTTTAAAACTACTAAACCTAAAAAAAAGACCTAACAAAATTTATAATACCACAACCAATTCTTATGGCCAACTTTAAACCACTATAAATAAAGATCTTAAGAGAAACCTATAAAACTTAACTACAAACATAGTTAAAATAAAATATAGGTCATCATTCTCACATGGGATTTAACCATAACTAATGATGACATGAAAAATAATTGTATTTCAACTAAGAATATTAATGGCCAACATCTGTAATCCCTACTAATTAATAACTCATTCATTGATTTACCAGCCCTATTAAACATTTCACCATGATGAAACTTTGTCTCTTAGGAATCTGCTTGGTTTACATGTATATGTCACATACAATAATCACCTTCTCCTTCATAACTTATACCTGCTGAGATATGAACTATGAATGAATTACTTGATACCTACATACCAACAATTCACCTGTAGACTTTACTTGCTTATTCTTTTTTTTAATCTTTATTGTTCAGTTTATTACTTTGTTTCCCTTTTTTTTATCCCCCTATATCTCCCCTCCACCCTGTACCTATCCCACCCTCCACCCTCACCTCCCCCTCCCCAGTGTCCTCTCCCATTGTTGCAAGATTTTTGTCCAATCTCTTGCTGTACTTCCCACAACCCTTTTCTTCCCAAGAATTGTCAGTCCATTCCCTCTCTATGTCCATGTTTCTGTTATATTCACCAATTTATCTTGTTCATCAGCCTATCAATTCACTTGATTTTTATGTTCATTTGTTGATAGATGTGTATTTGTTGTTCATAATTTTCATCTTTACCTTTTTCTTCTTCCTCTCCTTAAAGAATATCTTTCAGCATTTCATATAATATTGGTTTGGTGGTGATGAACTCCTTTAGTGTTTTCTTATCTGCGAAGCACTTTATCTGATCTTCAATTCTGAATGAATTGCTGGATAGAGTAATCTTGGTTGTAGATTCTTGCTATTCATTATTTTGAATATTTCTTGCCACTCCCGTCTGGCCTGTATCGTTTCTATTGAGAAATCTGCTGACAATCGTATGGGTACTCCCCTGTAGGTAACCAACTGTTTTTCTCTTGCTGCTTTTAATATTCTCTCTTTATCTTTTGCTCTTGGCATTTTAATTATATGTCTTGGTGTGGTCCTTTAGATTGCTATATTTTGGGGTTCTGTGTACTTCTTGGGCTTTTAAGTCAGTTTCTTTCACCAGGTGGGGGAAGTTTTCAGTCACTATTTCTTCAAGTAGGTTTTCATTATCTTGCTCTCTCTCTTTTTCTGGCACCCCAATAATTCGGATGTTGGCATGCTTGAGGTTGTCCCAGAGGCCCCTTACACTATCTTCAATTATCTGAATTCTTTTTGTTTCTTGCTTTTCCAGGCGAATGGATTTTGCTTCTTTGTATTTCAAATCTTTGTATTTCAATTCTTGTGGCCCTCTGGACTGCTTTTAGGACTTTGTGTAATACTTTTTATTTCAGTCTGTGTATGCTTGATTTCTAGTTGGTCCTTTTTCATATCCGTGAGGGTCTGGTTCATATCCTCAGAGGTCTTGTTCGTTTCCTTGAGGGTCTCATTCATTTCCTTGTAAGTCTCATTCATTTCCTGGTTGGTATTGTTTATTTCCTCATAATTCTCATTAAGTTCATCGGCCTTTTCTAGGAGCCTCTTGAAAAGCCTTATAACCGTGGTTTTGAACTCTATGTCTTGTCGTCTTTTCTCCTCCATTTCTTTCACACCTGATTTCTTTTCCATATCTCTGCATGGTGGCTGCTTTATGTGGTAGATATCCTCAAAGGGACAGTGGCTTAGCCTCCCCAGTTACCTGAGGTGGGTACTCTTACTGCAATCCTTTATGGGTTGTACAGTATTTTTTAATTTAAACCCAGCTTGTTGTTGTTAGCCCTAGGAGGGTTTGACCTCCAGGCCAATTGGTTGTGAAGGGACACTGTGTTCAGGTTGGATGGGCGGAGTCTCTGAGCTGAGCAGGCAGCCTCAGTGTCAGCTACGTCCTATGTGGCGCTCACGCACGCGGGTCTCTCTTGGATGGGGATGGCTGCAGACACCTCCAAGAGAAAGCCGCTAGTCTCTTCCCCTTGCCAGACAACTCTGCCTCTCCCCAAATGTGTCTGCACACCCAAAGTCTAGCCCAGGGTTGTAAAATAGATGGTTTCCAGGACCAGGAGACAAGTTTCCAGGGGGCAAGTCACGGGTTCGTGCAACATTTGCATGCAAACTTCTTTTCCCAGCCTCCGGGTTTCTCCTCAGACTAGGAGACCTCTGCCGCGCCCCGCTTCCAGGGTGCGTCCCCCAGACCTCGGACCTCGCCTGGCACTGGGGAATCTGTGCAGTGGGACGTCTCCACATACCCCGGATCTCGGACCTCGCCTGGCGCTGGGGAATCCGTGTAGTGGGATGTCTCTACCCTCCCCGTTGGCGAAATCCAGCCGGGGTTGCTGCTCCAGCCCTACAGCCCGCGCGCGACCAGGATGGCTCCTAACCTGTTTCCGTCTTCAAGGCTGCGCTCCCGCTGCTCCTCTGAGTCTCAGTGTCCCACCTTTACTCTTATTTGTGGAATTTTCACTCAGCCAGCTTTCTGGCGATTCTGGGTGATGTCTGTTCTGCTGTTATGTTGTAGTTCTTAAATCATTGCGCGGGGCGGAACAATAGGTGTTTACCTATGCGGCCATCTTGGTTCTCCTCCTTGCTTACTCTTTCACTTAGGACAAGGCCTATTATTATGGATCTTATCCCTCCCTAGAAACATGAAACATTGGAATCATCTTATTCACAATAATAGTTATAGCATTTGTAGGCTGCATTCTACCATGAGGTCTTCTGAAGTGCAACAGCTATAAAATCCTCTCAGCCCTTCTCTACATTGACACTAGTCTAGTCGAATGGATCTCAGGAGGATTTTCAGTTGACAATGCTATACTTACACATTTGCATTTGTTATTTCAGCCCTAGTAATTATTCATCTATTTCTTCATGAAACAGGATAAAATAATCCATCAGGAATTTTATCTGACAAAATTCCATTTCACCCCTACTATACAGTGAAGGATATTCTAGGACTTTTATTTTCCCATACTAGTCCCTTTTATCTCTCAATCTTCTAGAACAGTGGTCAGCAAATTCATTAGTCAACAGAGCCAAATATCAACAGTACAATGATGTAATTTCTTTTGAGACCCAAATTTTTTAAACTTCTTCTAACACCACTTCTTCAAAATAGACTCGCCCAGGCCATGGTATTTTGTGGACAGAGCCACACTCAAGGGGCCAAAGAGCCGCATGTGGCTCGTGAGCCGCAATTTGCCGACCACGGTTCTGGGAGATCCAGACAATTGCATACTTAATACTCCATCACACATTAAGCCAGAATGATACTTCCTATTTGCATATGCAATCTTATGAACCCTCCCCAATAAATTAGGTGCATATTAGCTCTAATCTTATCTATTCTAATTCTAGCAATTATTACAATACCTCTTACATCAAAACTACAAAGCATAATGTTCTGATCCCTTATCCAGTGATTATTCTCACTAGTAGCAGACCTACTAACATTAACATGACCTGAGGATAACCAGCTGAACAGCCATTTATCATTGACCAACTAGTATTAGTCTTATATTTTCTTCTTATTCTTGTACTTATGCCACTCACAAGCTTAATTGAAAATAATCTTCTAAAATGAAAAATCTTCATACTTTATTTATTACTCTGGTCTTATAAACCAGAAAAAGGTGAAATCCTCACTAGGTCAGTGGTCAGCAAACTGATTAGTCAACAGAACCAAATATCAACAGTACAACGATTGAAATATCTTTTGAGAACCAAATTTTTAAACTTAAACTTCTTCTAATGCCACTTCTTCAAAATAGACTCGCCCTGGCCGTGAAATTTTGTGGAAGAGCCACGTTCAGGGAGCCAAAGAGCCAGCCACATGTGGCTCGTAAGCCGCAGTTTGCCGACCATGGCCCTCCGTCATCAAAAAACAAGCTCCAGTGCTACCAACAGCAGCCAAATCTGAAATTCTTAAAACTATTCCCTAAAAGTTTCATATGAACAGTAAAACATGATCACATGATATGTCAGCATTAGAAACAAATTCTAAAGTAAACACATTGCTATGTACTTCATGCATTAAATTACCTACCCCATTACAATGTATTAGTACCTACATGCTTGATTGTACATGACAAATACTACATATAACTGTATAACTTTATCCCATCCCTATAAGCAAACACATCAAACTGAATATTATATACTACATAGAGTGGTTTATTGTATATAAAATTTCTTCCATGTGGCTAGTCATAAACCAATAGATATAATTGATATTACATGGGACATTTTTTGTGGGTTAAAACTATTTTTTTATTTTTTATTTTATTTGCTCACAATTCTTCAGGTCAATATTTTAAAAAATTTATTGGGGTGACATTGGTTAATAAGAATATAGAAGTTTCAAGTGTGCAATATATCACCTCTATATTGCATTGTGTGCTCATCACCCAAAGTTTAGTCTCCTTTCATCATATATTTGACTCCTTTTCAGAGGGCATAATAGTACCAATTGTATATTATCCTATTAAGTCAAATCAACCCTAGTCACTATGCTTATCACAACCAACACCTTTTCTTAATCACCACGTTTTGGGAAACTAGCAATGCATTCACATATGGGCTTCTTTGTACTCTAGGCCTACCATATGGGGCTTTTTAAGAAAAACTGTATCTGCCATTTGGTTATTTCAGGACCATCTCACCTAACATCAGCACTTTTTCTTCTTAAATAAGACATCTTGATGGACTAATCAGCCCATGTTCACATAACAGCAGAGTTGTCAGACATTTGGTATTTTTTAATTGGGGGGAGATGTGGAGACTCAACTATATTCTAATCCAAGACCTTAACATTGTCAAACAACTTGTAAGTTGGGCTTATATTGAACATCATTTACCAACATTAACCAAAGGTGGTATTTAGTCTGTGCTTACAGGACATAAGAGAATTTTATAGGTAAAGTAGTCCCCCTTTACCCCTGGGGGGATACGGTCAAGACTCCCAATGGGCGCCTGAAATTGCAAATAGTATTGAATCCAATATATACTATGTTTTTTCCTACCCATACATACCTATGATAAAATTTAATGTATAAGTTAGGCATTGTAAGAGGTTAACAACAATAATAAACTAGAACAATTATAACAATATACTGTAAAAATTATATGAATAGCTTTGGGGCCCTTATTAAATAAGATGTTAAGCAAAGCACTGTGGTACTATGACAATGATCTGATAGTTGAGATGGCTACTGTGACTAACAGGTGAGTAGTTGATATAGTGTGAATGTGCTGAATAAAGGGGTAGGATGGGATGGAGTGGGACAGTGGAAGGTTTTTTCATGCTGTTCAGAATGACACACAATGTAAAACTTAGTTATTTCTGGAATTTTCCATTTAATATTTTTGGACCACAAGTAACATCAAGGAAAGCAAAACCATGAAGGGGGACTACTGTTCATGTACACTTACACCGTGTTTAGAAATAAAACAACTTAGCAAACCTCCCTTACCCCCATAAACCTTAAACCATATATATATATTAACAATCTTGGCAAACAACCAAACAAAATTAAAATATAACGGTACATAAAAGATAATTCTATATAATAAAAGAGAAACATGCAAATTTGACCACACCTTTGCTCCTGATTGGCTATGCTGCCAGCCAATCAGGAGCAGGGGTGGGGCCAAGTGGCATGAGCACTGGGCCCCGGGGGTGGAGATGAAACGGCAGTGTCGGTGAGCGCCCAGCCCCTGGGGCTGGGTGGTCATAGGCAGCCGGGGCTGAGCTGAGCAGGGCGATGGCTGGGTGCCTGAGGCTTTAGGCCTTGGGCAGGCTGGGGGTGAGCCATCAGATGGACATCCCCATCTGAGTCATCAGATGGCTCCCAGTATGTGAGAGGAGGCAGGTTGGGTTGAGGGACCATCCACCCTGAGTGCACGAATTTTGTGCACCAGGCCCCTAGTAGTACATATAAGTGTACTTACCCCATTCTATAATAAATACCTAATCACAAATTAAACTAAGACACATTTTAGCCAAGATCATTAACTAAATAAAAATTTCAAACACCAAAATTCTAATTTTGAAATCTATGGACTAGAAAAACTTACTGCCCCAGTACTTGAAAATACTTCCACTAATGCTAGCATGCTATTTAAATTCACAACATTTCAATAGACAGGGAGTCCCTTGTCTTTATGTTAATATAGCTTCATAGATAAAGCCTAGATGAATTTACTAATCCCATAAGCAGGTTTGGTCCAGACCTTCCATTCATTTTTAATAAAATTACACTTATAAGTATCTGCATCCCAGTGGCAATGGCCTCTAGCTGACCAATGATTAAAAGCAGCAGACACCAAGCACACTAACAGCTCATAATGCCTTGCTTAACCACATCCCCACCAGAAATAGCAGTGATAAAAACTAAGCCAATTGCCGAAGTTAAACTTAATATGGTTGGTATATTTTGTACCAGACACCACAGGCATTATGATAAACTAAGACTTTTTTGCATAAACTGTTTTAAAGATATTTTCATAATAAAGATGTTTTAATTAGGCTATAAAAAGCTGCGGATAAAACAAATTGTGAAAGTGGTTTTGTTATTCCTATTTACCTAAGAGCGAATACTCAAACTGGGATTAGATACCCTACTATTCTTAGTCGTAAATCCAAATAATTATAACAAAATTATTCAACAGAGTACTACTAGCAAATACCTGAAGCTCAAAGGACTTGATGGTGCTTTATATCCCTCTAGAAGAGCCTGTTCTATAATTGATAAACCCCAATAAGCCTCACCAATCTTTGCTAGTACAGCCAATCTACCATCCTCTTCAGCAAAACCTAGTAAAGCCTAACAGGTTACCCCAGGGATAACAGGGCTGATCTATTCTAGAGATCACATTGACAATAGGGTTTGTGACCTCAATGTTGGATCAGGATGTCCTAATGGTTCATTTGTTCAGTGATTGAAGTCCTACAAGATCTGAGTTCAGGCCACAGTAATCCAGGTCAGTTTCTGTTTCCTATTTCTCCTAGTGTGAAAGCACTTTACAAAAGCACCTTCAAATTAATAATATGATCTTAATCTAGTTAGCTTATCCCTGCCCAAGAACAGGGTTTGTTAGGGTATCAGAGTTTGGCAATAGTATAAAACTTAAAACTTTATAATCAGAGGTTCAACTCCTATCAACAAAATGTTTATAATTAACCTTTTTTTTCTTTTTTTAATCTTTATTGTTCAGTTTATTAATTACATTATTCCCCCTTTTTCATCCCCCCTCTAGCTCCCCTCCACCCTGTACCCATCCCACCCTTTACCCTCACCTCCCCCTCCCACTGTACTCTCCCATTGTTGCAAGATTTTTGTCCAGTCTCTTGCTGTACTTCCCGCACCCCTTTTCTCCCCAAGAATTGTCAGTCCATTCCCTCTCTATGTCCATGATTCTGTTATATTTACCAGTTCATCCTGTTCATCAGATTATTAATTCACTTGATTTTTGTATTCATTTGTTGATAGATGTGTATTTGTTGTTCATAATTTATATTTTTACCTTTTTCTTCTTCCTCTTCTTAAAGAATATTTTTCAGCATTTCGTATAATATTGGTTTGGTGGTGATGAACTCCTTTAGCTTTTTGGGTTTTTTTTTAATATATTTTATTGATTTTTCACAGAGGAAGGGAGAGGGATAGAAAGTCGGAAACATCGATCAGCTGCCTCTTACACACCTCCTGCTGGAGATGTGCCCACAGCCACGGTACATGCCCTTGACTGGAATCGAACCTGGGACCCTTCAGTCCGCAGGCCAACGCTCCATCCACTGAGCCAAACCGGTTTTTGGCTCCTTTAGCTTTTTCTTATCTGCGAAGCACTTTATCTGATCTTCCAACTCTGAATGATAGCTTTGCTGGATAGAGTAATCTTGGTTGTAGATTCTTGCTATTCATCACTTTGAATATTTCCTGCCACTCCCGTCTGGCCTGCATCATTTCTGTTGAGAAATCCACTGACAATCGTATGGGTGCTCCCTTATAGGTAACTAACTGTTTTTCTCTTGCTGCTTTTAATATTCTCTCTTTGTCTTTTGCTCTTGGCATTTTAATTATGATGTGTCTTGGTGTGGTCCTCTTAGGGTTCCTATATATTGGGGTTCAGTGTGCTTCTTGGACTCCTAAGTCAATCTCTTTCAGCAGGTGTGGGAAGTTTTCGGTCACTATTTCTTCAAATAGGTTTTCATTGTCTTGCTCTCTCTCTTTTTCTGGCACCCCTATAATTCGGATGTTGGTATGCTTGAGGTTGTCCCAGAGGCCCCTTACACTATCTTCAATTTTTTGGATTCTTTTGGTTTCTTGCTTTGTCAGCTGAGTGGATTTTACCTCTTTGTATTTCAAATCTTTAACTTGGTTCTTGGGGTGCTATAGAGTACTTTTAGGTCTTTGTATAATATTTTTTTATTTCAGTCAGTGTATGCTTAATCTCTGGTTGGTCCTTTTTCATATCCTTGAGAGTCTCCTTCATATCCTTGAGGGTCTCGTTCATTTCCTTGTATGACTCATTCATTTCCACGTTGGTCTTGTTCATTTCCTTGCAGGTCTCGTTCATCTCCCTGTACATCTTGCTTATTTCCTTATAGGTCTCGACCTTTTCTAGGATCCTCTTGAAAAGCCTTATAACCGTGGTTTTGAACTCTATGTCTAGTCGTCTTCTTTCCTCCGTTTCTTTCACACCTGATTTCTTTCCATGTCTCTGCATGGTGGCTGCTTTATGTGGTAGATGTCCTCTAAGGGTCAATGGCTCAGCCTCCCCAGTTACCTGAGGTGGGTACTCTTACTGCAATCCTTTATGGGTTGTACAGCATTTTTTAATTTAAGCCCAGCTTGTTGTTGTTAGCCCTAAGAGGGTTTGACCTCCAGGCCAATTGGCTGTGAAGGGAGACTGTGTTCAGGTTGGATGGGCAGAGTCTCTGAGCTGAGCAGGCAGCCTCAACGTCAGCTACGTCCTATGGTACGCGCGCGGGGGTCTCTGTTGGGTTGTAATGGTTGCAGGCACCTGCAAGAGAAAGCCGCTAGTCTCTACCCCTTGCCAGACAACTCTGCCTCTCCCCAAATGAGTCTGCACACCCAAAGTCTCGCCCAGGGTTGTAAAACAAAGCAGTCTGGTGGTTTCTGGGACCAAGGGGGCAAGTTGCCAGGGAGCAAGCCGCGTGTCTGTGCTGTCGCAAGGGAGCAAGTTGCCAGGGAGCAGTTTAAGCATGCAAACTGCTTTTCCAAGCAACCCGGTTTCTCCTCAGACTAGGAGACCTCTGCCGCGCCCGGCTTCCAGGGTGCGTCCCCCGGACCTCGGACCTCGCCTGGCACTGGGGAATCTGTGCAGTGGGGCATCTTCGCCCTCCCCGTTGGCGAAATCCAGCCGGGATTGCTGCTCCAGCCCTACAGCCCGCGCGCACGGCCACGGCTCCTAACCTCTGTTTCCACGCGTATCTTCAAGGCTGCGCTCTGCTGCTCTTGTGAGTCTCGGTGTCCCACCTTTACTTTTATTTGTGGAGTTTTCACTCAGCCAGCTGTCCGGTGATTATGGGTGATGTTTGTTTTGTTGTTTTGTTGTAGTTTTTGAATTGTTGCGCAGGGCAGAACAATAGGTGTTTACCTATGCCGCCATCTTGGTTGCTCCTATAATTAACCTTTTATTAATTATTTGCACTTTACTCATCATAGCATTTCTTACACTAACTGAACAAAAAGTAGCAGGCTATATTCAGCTCTGTAAAGGACCAAACACTGCTGGACCTCATGGGCTGCTCCAACCCACTGCCAATGCCATCAAGCTATTTATTAAAGCACCATTACAACCATTACCATCATCAATGTATTTATTATTGCACCAATCCTAGCCCTCACTTTGGCCCTAACAATATGAATTCCATTACCCATACCATATCCATTCAGCATAAACCCAGGTGTACTATTCTTTGGTTGGGTTGAGTGAGCCTTAAATTCAAAATATGCATTAATTGGAGCCCTACGAGCCGTAGCACAAACAATTTCATATGAAGTAATACTAGCAACCATTTTACTATCAGTTCTATTAACAAATGCATTATTTATGCACTCAACATTAATCACCACTCAAATATTTATGACTAGTTTTCCATCTTGATCCCTAGCCATAATATGATTTATCTCAAACTTAACAGAAACAGTAAAGCTCCATTTGGCCTAAGAGGAGGAGAATCAGAACTCATTTCTGGCATCCACATTATATATGCAGCAGGCCCATTAACCCCATTCTTCCTGGCAGAATATGCCAACATTTACTACTACTACTACTACTAATAATAATAAATAATAATAATAATAATAATATAACTTGATTCATAGGAGCAACAACTTTACTCCTTTTTCTATGAATTTAAGCATATTGCCCATGATTCTAATATGACCAACTTATACATCTTCTATGAAAAATTTCCTAACATTAACACTAACCCTTTATATATATGATGTGTGTCATTATATCAAGCCTCTCACAACAAATATGTCTGAAAAGTTACTTTGATAGAGTAAATTACAGATGTTTAAATCCTCTTATTTCTAGAATTAACCTACTCTTAAGGATTGAACCTACTCCTAAGAAGAAAAAAAAAAATCTATGATACTGCATTCGACCATTCTCTATGGTAAGGTCAGTGAAATAAGCTATCAGGTCTGTACCCCAAAAATATTGGTTTATATTCTTCCTGTACTAATAAATCTCATTTTTACTATCATTTTACTATCTATCATTTCAGGAACTGTGATTGTTATAGTAAGCTTACAGTGATTAATAATCTGAATCAGCTTTGAAGTACACATATTAACTATTATTCCATCTACACTAATAAAAGACAAACATGCAAATTGACAGTACCTGCATTACACCCACCAGCCAATCAGGAGTATGCAAATTAACCCAACAAGTTGGCAGTGGCCACAGAGCTGGAGTGAGCAGGAGGCTTGGTTTGCCTCTGGTGATGGAGGAAGCCCACCCTGACTTCTGCTCAAGGCTAAAAAGTTTCAATTATAAAAGATAAATCCCCGATACCTGCTTCCAGCCAGCCCTGGCCTCTGCTCAAGGAGACACTGAAAAAAAAAGAAAAAGAAAAGGAGGGGCTGGGACCCTGGATCACCTGGTAGGGGGAACAGCCAGCCTGAAACAGCCCCCAGCTCCTCACCCAGGCTGACCACACTCCCATGGGGTGAGTGTCCCCACTGGGGGGCTTGGCCAGCCTGAAAACAGCCCTCAGTCCTTCACCCAGACTGGCCAGGCACCCCAGTAGGGACCCCCCACCCTAAAGGAGGTGTGGCCAGCCTGAAAACAGCCTTTAGCCCCTCACCCAAGCTGGCCATGTCCCCCCAGCAGGGACCCTCACCCCATGGGGGCATGGCCAGCCTACAAACCACCACAGACCCCTTACCCAGGCCGTCCCACACCCTAAGGGAACCCCCAACCTTATCTGGGACACCCTTCAGGGCAAACAAGCGGCCCACTCCCCGTGCACCAGGCCTCTATACTAATAAAAGGGTAATATGCTAATTAGACTGGGAGACCACCTAGGAGACCTTCTGGACAAAGCTATGATAGTGGGACTGAGGTAGAGGTGGTTAGAGGTCAAGAGGGGAGGGCAGTTGTAGGTAATCAGTCCAGGATGGGATGGCAGTTGTGAGTGAGTGATCAGGCTGGTGGGGCCAAGGCTGTTGGGGGTAAGCAGACCAGCAGGGGGACCAGTTGTAGATTAGCAGGACATCAGTGGGGTTCAGTTGGAGGTGATCAGGACAGTGTGGGCGGCAGTTTGGAGTGAGCAGGCCAGCTGGGGTTGAGCAGGCCAGTGGGGCGGGAGGTTGGGGCAGTTGGGGATGAGCACACTAGCATAGGGGGCAGTTGGAAGTGATCAGGCTGGTGGGGGAGGGGGCATTTGGGGGTAAGCAGGCCAGCAGGCAGAGTGGTTAGGGGCAATCAGGTAGGCAGGCAGGCAGGTGAGCAGTTAGGAGCCAGCAGTTCCAGATTGTGAAAGGGATGTCCAACTACTGGTTTAGGCCCGATTCCTGTACACCAGCAGTCAGACATCCTTTGAAGGGTCCCAGATTGGAGAGTGCAGGCCAGGCTGAGGGACATCCCCTCCCAGGTGCATGAATTTTGTACACCAGGCCACTAGTGTTTAATAAAAAATATCAATCAATGAGCCATGGAAGCATCCACTAAATATTATTTTACACAAGTTCTATACTTTTAATAACACCTATCCAATATATTAGCCAATATATTCTGGCTAATGAACAATCATAAAATTTGTTATGACAATAGCCTCCATTATAAAACTTGGACTTTTCCCATTCTACATTTGAGGCCCCAAAGTTACACAATGTATTCCACTAACATCTGGCCTAATTTTAACAACATGACAGAAACTTGCACCACTATCACATTTATATCAAATTTCACCATCCATTAATCTAAACAGGCTACTAATTAGAGCTATTTTCTTTCTTTCTTTCTTTCTTTTTCTTTTCTTTTCTTTTTCTTTTTTCTTTTTTTTCTTTTTTTTTTTTCAGAGAGAGAGAGAGAGAGGAAGGGATAGGGACAGAGACATAGAAACATCAATGAGAAATGTCATCAATCAACTGCCTCCTGCACACCCAGCACTGGAGGACCAAGCCTGCAACTCGAACATGTGCCCTGACTGGGAATTGAACCAGTAACCTGGTTTATGGGTCGACACTCAACCACTGAGCCACACAGAGCAGGCACAACTATTTTTCCAGTCATAGTAGAAGAATGGGGAAGACTCAACCAAAACCAATTACAAAAAATCATAACCTACCCTGTTTCCCCGAAAATAAGACAGTGTCTTATATTAATTTTTGCTCCCAAAGATGCACAAGGTCTTATTTTCAGGGGATGTCTTATTTTTCCATGAAGAAGAATACGGTACACATTTATTGTTGAACAACAAAAAAAGGAAATTTATTACCTGTATATGGTATGGTAGTAGTTGTCATCACAAACCAGCATAACCAGACAAACTATGGATCCTACGGTATCAAGAATTTCTTGTTACTATCATTATTTCCATGTACAACAATCTATGGTACATTTACTGATACTGATATTTACTGGTATGAACACAAAGTAAGATTTATTCAATGACAGTCATGTCATCATCTTCTGGAACATCATCATAATAATCCAAACCCTGAATTTCCTGGTGAATTTCTTGTGACTCCATTTCTTTCAGAATCAGTGGACCAAATCTCTCATGTTTAGTAATAGCACTGTCCTTAAATGAGTACTTCTTGTCAAGGTAGCCTGCTCATAGTGCATTTGCAATGCAACTGTCAGTGATTTCTCCCATGAATTCTTCACCCAAGTCAACCTCTTGCAGTTTAGGTTTCACAAAGTTTCCACGCTGATTTCTCTCCATTCTATTTTCAATGTAGTCATTAATTTCCATGCGCAAATTGTCCTTGAATGGTTTGTTTATTGCAATATCAAGAGTCTGGAGATAGGCCATCATTCCTTCGGGAATCATTATTTGATGTATTTTTCTTTTGTGAAGAAATTTTTTCATGTCTTTAGTGCGGTGAGTGCTGGCTGCATCCCAGACTAACAGACCTCTTTGGCTCCCTTGCATAACAAGTGGCAGCATTAAATCAACCCACTTCTTTATAACTGCTTGTGTGGCCCAGGCTTTTTCAGTTTCAAGAATAAAAAATATTATCGGGGAGGTCTTATATTACAACAAGAGGCAAAACTGGAAGTAGGTCTTATTTTCAGGGGATGTCTTACTTTCGGGGAAATGGTATTTATCAGTTGCTTACCTAGGTTGAATAAGCTATTATAATTCATACTCCAACTATAATAATTATAAACTTATTTGTATCATAATACTTTCTACAATTATTTATATACTAGAGGCCCACTGCATGAAATTCATGCACAGTTAGGGTCCCTAGGCCTGGCCGGCGATCAGGTCCGATTGAAGTCTTCCGCCTGCCAGCCAGGGCCTCCCTTCCCCAGCTGCCAGCTGGGGCCTTCCTTTATTCCACGCTTCCCCCTGGTGGTCAGCACATGTCATAGCAAGTGATCAAACTCCTGAAAGGACACTTTGCATATTAGCATTTTATATATATATCGAAGACTAGTGACCTGGTGCATGAAAATCATGCACATTAAAAGGATTAATTAGAAGAAATAATTTAGTAGTGCTATTTGCCCTTTATCTATAACGGAAGTGTCAGAGATGAAAGAAAATTACTAAAATGTATATAAAAACCTTCCTCCTGTCAGAGTCTGGGGCTCACCATGAGACCCAGAGTCAAGTCCCCACCCACCCATATACACCTCAAAATCACTTGAGACCCAGAACCGGCTGGCCCCCCTGCCACATTGGGCTAGATCCAGACCTGGCCAGTCCCACCCTTGTCAAACCCTGCCAGACGGGGTGTAGCCTCAGGTCCCCTGACCCGGATGGGGGTATGGCATGAGGTCCCCCAGCCCAGACCAGGGTGGGGGGCATGCCTTGAGGTCCTTCATCAAGTACTGCCAGAAGGGGGACATGGCCTGAGATCCCCCGTCAAACCTCGCTGGGTGGGGGCCATGGCCTGAGGTCCCTTATCAAGCCCTGCCAGGTGGTGAGGTGCAGTCTCAGGTCCCCTGACCCAGCACCAGGAGGGCGCAGCCTCAGGTCCCCCATCAAGCCCCACTAGGTGGGGGCGCAGCCTAAGTTTCCCGACCCAGCCCTGGGGGTGCACCTTGAAGTCCTGTCAAGCCCTGCTGGGTGAGGTGCACGGCCTGAGGTCCCCTGTCAAGCCCCACCTTGTAGGGGGCACGGCCTGAGGTCCCCAGCCTGGCACTGTGGCAGGGGGAGCAGCCTGAGGTCCCCTAGCCCAGCACCAGGATGGGAAGCACACTTTGAGGTCCCCTGTCAAGCCTTGTTTGGTGGGGGGTGCAGCCTGAGATCCCCTGGGTGGGGGACATGGCCTGCTGGGTGGGGGACATGGCCTGAGTTCTGTCAAACCCCACTGAGGTGGGGGGGTGTTTAAGGGAGGGTGTAGCCTCAGGTTCCTGCTGATTGCTTGTTAAAGCTCCTTATGGAAACTTGGCCTCAGCTGTGGGTGCAGCCATCATTGTGATGAAGTGATGGTCAAGTAGCATATTCCCTCTTTATTAGATAGGAAGGACTAGAGGCCTGGTGCACAAAATTTGTGCATGGAGTGGTGTATCCCTTAGCCCAGCCTGCATCCTCTCCAATCTGGGACACCTTGAGGGATGTCCGATTGCCCGTTTAGGGCCAATCCCCCTAACTACTCCCCTGCCAGCCTGTTTGCCCCTAACTGCCCTCCCCTGTGGGCCTGGGTACCCTCAACTGCCCTTCCCTACAGGCCTGGTCACCCCCAACTTGCCTCCTCTGCCAACCTGGTCATCCCTAACAGCCCTCCCCTGCAGGCTTGATTGCCCCCAATTGCCCTGCCTTATAGGCCTGGTCCCTCCCAACTGCCCTCCCCTGCTGGTCATCTTGTGGAGGCCATCTTGTATCCACATGAGGGCAGTCATCTTGTGTGTTGGAGTGATGGTAAATCTGCATATTACTCTTTATTAGATAGGATAGAGGATTGGTGCATGGGTGGGGTCCAGTTGGTTTGCCCTGAATGGTGTCCCAGATCAGGGCAGGGGTTCCCTTGGGGTGTGGGGTGGCCTGGGCGAGGGGCCTGTGGTGGTTTGCAGGCTGCCCCTCAACCCCAGTGACCCAAGCGGAGGCCCTGGTATCTGGGATTTATTTATCTTCTACAATTGAAACTTTGTAGCCTGGAGTGGAGCCAAGCCTTCTCCTCCCTCTGTGGTGGCAGCCATTTCTGTTGGGATATATTTGACAGCCATTTCTGTTGGGATATATTTATCTTTTATATTGAAACTTTGTAGCCTTAAACTGAGGCCAAGACAGGCCAGGACTGCAGAAGCTTGGCATCCTCCATCGCCAGGGGTAACCCTAGCCTCTTGTTCTCTCCAGCTCCATGGTTGCTGCCATTTTTGTTGGGATATATCTTCTATAATCGAAACTTTCTAGCCTTGAGTGGAGGCCTGGGCCTGCCAGGATGTGTTGAAAGCTTGGCTTCCTCTATTGCCTGGGAAACCCAACCCTCCTGCTTGCTCTGTAGCTGTAGTCATCTTGGTTGGGGTTAATTTGCATACTCGCTCCTGATTGGCTGGTGGGCATGAGTTGTGGTTGTAGCAGAGTGATGGTTAATTTGCATATTACTCTTTTATTAGATAGGATAATTCATGTACAACAGCACTTCTACTCTCCCTATATATGAAATAAAACACCTTAATTGCTATATTTATTCTCACTATTGTACTATTAGGAGGACTCTCACCACTTTCAGGGGTTTTTTCTCAGTGAATGATTATTCAAGAAATAAAAAGAAAGAGACATCAACAAGATGGCAAAATAGGTCGTTTCTGAACAAACACACAGGGAATTCATCACCACTGGACCTGCCTTACAAGAAATGCTAAAGGGAGTTCTTTGAGTGGAAATAACATATGCTAATTATCACAAAAACATAAGGCAGTATAAAACTCACTGGTAATGATAGTCTAAGTTGGATTCTATAATATGGTAATAGTGGTGCATAATTTACTTACAACTCTAGTTTAAAAATGTAAAAACAAGCCTAGTAAAAATAACCATAACTACAATCATCTGTCACTAGTTAACACAATATTAAAAAAATTATAAATTGTAACATTAATAACCTAAAATGAGAGAGGAAGGAGAAGTAAAAATGTAAAGCTCATGAATTTTAGTTGTTATTAATTTAAAGTAGAATTTTATAATTTTAAGATATTTTATGTAAGCTTCATAATAACCACAAGGGAAAAGCCTTCAATAATTACCTAAACATGATAAAGAAATCAAAACATACTAATACCAGGCATCAAAGCACACACAAAGAAACAAGGAACAAGGACAAGACAATGAGAAAACAAAATGGCAATAATTAAATCCTTACTTTTCTATAATTAAACTTTAACAGATTAATTGATCCAATGAAAGAACAGAAAATAGCTAAATGGCTTTAAAAAAAATCCAATGATATATTGCCTACGTTAACCTTATAGACTGACAGTGAAGAGGTAGAAAAAGATATTACATGCAAATGTAATTAGAAGAGGTGGACAGAATAGCTTATATCACGCAAAATGTAGTTTAAAAATGATAAGATATAAATATTATTTCATGATAAAGGGATCTACTCATCAAGAAAATATAACAATTGTAAATATTTATGCTCTCAACATCAGAGCACTTATATACATAAAGCAAAAATTAACAAAATTAAAAGGAAAAATTAACCGCAAGTGTAAGAGTTGTTAATACCTCACTCTCAAAAATAGATCATTCGGACAGAGAATTAGGAAACAACAGATTTGAACAACATTATAGAATGAAGAGACCTAATAGAGATATGTAGAACATTCTGACAACAGCAGAATACAAGTAAGTGCACACAAAATATTTTCTAGCATAGACCATATGTTAGGCCACAAAGCAAGGCTTAGAAAATTAAAGAAGATGGAACATTATATCAAGTATGTTCTCTGACAATGGTATGAAACTAGAAATCAACAATAAGAGGAAAACTAGAAAATTCATGAATACATGGAAATTAAACATTACTCTTCTAAATGATCAATAGATCAAAGAGTAAATTAAAAGGGAAATTTAAAAGTATCTTAAGACAAATGCAAATGGAAACACACATAGCAAAACTTATGAGATGCAACAAAGGCAGTTCTAAGAGGGAAGCTCATTGTTACAAATGCCTACATTAAGTAAGAAAGATTCCAAATAAACAACACAACTCTACATTTTAATAAAATAGAAAAAAATAAACTCAGCCCAATGTTAGAAGGATAGAAATAATAAAGATTAGAGCAGAAATAAATGAATTAGAGAATAAGAACACAATAGAAAAATTTAACCAAACTAAGAATTGATTCTCTGAAAAGATAAGCCGGATGACAAACCTTTAGATAGATTAACCATGGAAAAAAGAGAGGACAAAAAAAACAAAAACAAATTATAAATAAAAAAGGAGACATTACAACTGATACCATAGAAATACAATAAATCATAGACTATGATTTATTACTATAAACAAATATATGCCAACAAACTGGACAATTTAGAATAGAAAAAATTCTCAGAAACATATGAACTGCAAAGACAATCAGGAAGAAATAGGAAATCTGAATCAATCAATTACAGTAAGGAGATTAAATCAATAATCAATCTAGGACCAGGTACCTTTACTGGTGAATTTTACCAAATATTCAAAGAATACAATTAATATCTCTTCCAAAAAGGAAAATTATAGAGGATGGAATATTCCCAAACTCATTTTACAAGGTCAGCCAGATACTAAAACCAGAATAAGACATCAGAAAAGAAAACAGCAGAATAATCCTGATGAATATAGTTGCAAAAATTCTCATTAAGATACTAGCAAATCAAATTCAGCAACACATTAAAGGGATTATTCATCATAATCAAGTGGGATTCATATCTGGGTTGCAAAGACAGTTTAACATATGCAAATCAATCAATGTGATTATCACATTAATAGAATTAAAGAACTGTGCATCACCACAGGTTGCCCAGGACCAAACCAGAGAGGGTGGGACCTGCATTTCCACCATTTGTCCACCATCCAGATATCATTGCTGACATGAACACATAAGGAACTATTTGACATTGAAACTGGGACTCAGAACTGTTGGACATTGTAATTGAGACTCAAACATTTTTTGTTTTATGTTTATTTCTAGTATATAGATGCAAGATTTTTTAAAGAAAAAAAAAAACAGGGGTGGGGGAATAGATACAGAGGCAAAGAAGCATTGAACAGACTGTCAAACTACAGTGGGAAGGCAGGGGAGGTTGGGGGGCAGGGGCTGTAAGAGATCAACCGAAGGACTTGTATGCATGCACATAAGCATAACCAATGGATACAAGACACTGAGGTAGGGGGCAGGGGCTGTAAGAGATCAACCAAAGGACTTGTATGCATGCACATAAGCATAACCAATGGATACAAGACACTGGGGTAGGGGGCAGGTGAGGGCATGTGCTGGGGAGTAGGGGAGGTCGGGGGGAGGTCAATGAGGGGGAAAAAGGAGACATATGTACTATTATTTGTAATACTTTAAACAAAAAAAATAATTTAAAAAGCCAAAAAAAAAAAAAAAAAAAAAAAAAAACAAAAAGAAAAGAATCACATAGCTTTTCACCAAGATGTCGCCAAAAGTGAAGAAGGAAGCTCCTACCCTTCCCAGAGCTCAAGCCAAAGCAAAGGCTTTGAAGGCAAAGAGAGCAGTGCTGAAAGGCATGCACAGACACGTGCAACAAATGATCTGTACACCACCCACTTCCAACAACCCAAGACACGGTGACTCTGAAGGGAGCTCAAATATCTTTGGAAGAACACCCCCAGGATAAACAAGCTTGACCAATATGACATCATCAAGTTACCCCTGGCCACCCAGTAAGCCATGAAGAGGATGGAAGACAATATACTTGTGTTCATTGTGGATGTCAAGGCCAACAAGCACCAAATCAAGCAGACTATGAAGAAGCTCTATGACACTGATGTGGCCAAGGTCAACACCCTGATAAGGCCTGATGGAGAGAAGAAGGCATATGTTCAATTGGCTTCCAACTAGGATACTTTAGACATTGCCAACAAAATTGGGATCATCTAAATTGAATTCAGCCAGCTAATTCTAATGTAAAAATGTTTTACTGTAAAAAAAAGTCTCACTAGATACAGAAAAAGCATCTTAATAGTTAGAGAAAAAGCATTTGATAAAATTCAACATCTGTTTATAATGAAAAACTTAAAAATTGGCTATAGAAGAAATTTGTCTCAACATAATAAAGACCATATATGATAACCCCATAGCTAAAATTATTAATATAAAACCTCTGGCTGTATTTCAGTACCAAACATAACTATTTGTTTAAGTGGTCCTATAATGGTTGTGCTATTACTATGGTCACTCCCAGTTCTAACAGCTGAAATAACTATGTTATTAATAGACTAGAATCACTTTTTTAAACCAAAAATAATTTATTTGACCAGCATGGTTCTGAAATTTCGTTTGACAATTTTTAAAAAATTGGAAGACCTTCATAAAAAAAAACTCCACTAGATTTCTTGTTTCTCCTGGCCCCAGAGAGGGTGGGGAAGGGGGGGAAATGGGGCGGGGAATATCAGACAATGTGGCAACACTAGGCACTTCTCCTACATGGCAACAATTGGCCAGAGTTGGGTAGTACATGCCTATTTATTTATTGTAGAGAGAGACAGGAAGGGAAAAGAGGAAGAGAGACAGAGAAAAAGAAACATCAGTGTAGCAACATCAACACTGATTAGCTGCCTCCTGAACAGCCCCTGCAATCCAGGCATGTGCCCTGATTGTGAATCAAATCGGGACCTCTTGGTTCATGGATTGATGTTCAACCATTGAGCCACACTGGATAGCTAGTTATTTATTTGTAAATTAAAACTTTTTTTTACTGTCAACATACAATATTATATTAGTGTCAGGTGTATAACAGTGATTAGACATTTATATAATTTAGAAAGTGGTCACCTTAATAAATCTAGTACCCCTCTGACACTACAAATAATTACTATAATATTACTAACTATATTCCTTATGCTATACTTTACATTCCTGTGACAGACCACAATATAAATAACACTTTCTTTGATCCTGAAAGAAGAGGTAATCCAATTTTATAAGCTGTTTCCCCCAAAGTAAGACATCCCCCCAAAATAAGACCTACTCGCTGTAATATAAGGCATCCCCCCAAAATAAGATCTAGTACATCTTTGGGAGCAAAAATTAATATAAGACACTGTCTTGTTTTCGGGGAAACAGGGTAGCAATATTTATTCTGGCTCTTTGACCACCCAGAAGTTTGTCTTTATTTTACATGTCTTTCATAATTTCACATGAAATCACATATCATTTCATGGGGGCAGAAAAGCACCTTTCAGGTATATAGAATAGTCTGAACCATAAATCTATTTATTGGCATCAATTGTACGCTCTCACCACAAAGTCACAGTAGGAATAGATGTTTATACATGAGCGTATTTTACATCAGCTACTATAATTATGGCTCTCCCACAGGAGTAAAAGTATATAGCTGACTAGTAACCATCCATGGAAGCAATATTAAATGATCACCAGCTGTATTATAAGCCTTAGGTTTTATTTTCTTATTTCCTGTAGGGGGTTTAATAAGAATCGCTGTAGCTAATTTGTCCTTAGACATTGCCCTTCGTGATACATACTACAGATCCTCCTACCATTTACCATCATAGGAGGATTTGTCCACTGATTTTAAGATTTCATTTTACCATTATATTTGTGGGCATTAATGTCACTCTCTTTCCACAAGATTTACTTGGCCTTTCAGGAATACCACAGTATTACTCTGGCCATCCAGGCGCATATGCAACAAGAAACACCATCTCATCCTAGGTTCATTCATTAACAGCAGCAACACTAACTAATAATGTTTATAAATTGAGAAACATTTGCATCTAAACAAGAAGCACCCATAGAATTAACAAACTAGTAATGTGAACTGATTGCATGGTTGTCCCCCACCATATCATACATTTAAAGAACCTACTTATTTAAACTTAAAATAAGAAAAGGCACTGAGCCGTCTGCAAGTGGTTTCAAGCCAACCTCAAAATTACATCTTTCTCCATAAGTAAGGTAATAAAAATTAACATAACTTTTTCAAAGTTAAAGTATTATAGTTTCACACCCTTTATATCTCTACTAGAGGCCCAGTGCACGAATTTGTGCACCAGCGGGGTTCCTCTGCCTGACTTGAGGGATCGGGCTGAAACCAGCTCTCCAACATCCCCTTGAGGGGTTCCAGATTGTGAGAGGGCACAGGCCAAGCTGGGGGAACCCACCAGTGCACAGCTGGGGCCGGAGAGAGATGCAGGTGGTTGGCCAGCCAGGGAGGGGCTTTGGGAGGGCTTCAGGACATGTCTGGCCCATCTTGCTCAATCTCAATCATCCAGGAGCAAGCTAATCTACCAGTTTAAGTGTCTGCCCCATGGTGATCAGTGCACATTATAGCAAGCACATTATGCTAAGGTGAGTGGCCTTAGCATATCATTAGCATATTATGCTTTGATTGGTTGAACAGATGACCAGATGACCTAACACTTAGCATATGAGTAGGCCTTCCTTTCCTCAGCTGCCAGCACCGGCTTCCCTCTGGCATCTGGGACCTGGGCTTTCCTCACAGCCCCAGCTTCACCCAGAAGGACATCTGGTCTAATTAGCATATTAAGCTTTTATTATTATAGATGATGGCATATCCATTCCAACTAGGAAATTTTTTTATAGAAAAAAATTTATGTTTCATGATTACACACAAATCAGTGACCCAGTGCACAGATTCATGCACATTGAAAGGAAATTAATTAGAAGTTGGCCAGCAGGATGGGACTGGGTGAGATGGGCCAGACACGCCCTGGGACCACCCTCCTGCAGTCCCTCTCCAGCATCTGCAGGGTGAGCAGGGTCCCTCAGCCTGGCCTGCGGGGATCAGGCTGAATGGCTCTCTGACATTCCCTGAGTGGTCCCAGAGTGCAAAAGCCAGAACTATGACTAATAGAAGTTGATAATGAAGTAGTCCTACCTATAGAAGTAACAACCTGAATACATCTGTCCAAATGTGGTCTACACTCATGAGCTATTCCCTCCTTAGGCCTAAAGACAACTGCCATTCCAGGGTATTAATGAAACAACCCTAATATGATCAGGCTTATACTATTGACAATATTCAGAAATTTGTGGGTTAAGTCATCTTTATGCCTATTGTCTTCAAATTGATTCTATTAATCTGCTTCTGTAATATAAAAGCAATAAGAAAACTAACTAGCATTAATCTTTCAAGTTTAAGACAGTTTCAACCTCAATGATATGTCACAACAGAAACATCAACATGATTATATCAATAATTATAGAACTATTCATTATATTTCAATTAAAAATTTCAAAACATTCTTATCCCTCAGCTCCAGAGCTAAGCAATTAAAACATTAAAACATTATACCTCTTAAGAAACAAAATGAACAAAAATGTATTTGCTTCTTTCATTACCCCAACAGTAATAGGATTTCCTGTTGTTAATTTTCAAACATTTTATTTCCCACATATAATAAAGAACCACTTCATTTTTTATTCAACAATGATTAATTCACTTTACATCAAAACAACTAGTAGCCACTCACAATTATAAAGGTCAGACCTGATCTCTAAAACTCATATCACCAGTCCTTCACCACATTCACTTACACCTACTACACAGATGTCAATAAATTTAAGAATGGACATTCCCCGATGAGCCAGAGTAGTAATCACTGGTTTCTGCCACAAAACAAAAGCATCTTTAGCTCATTTTCCACCCCAAGAGACACCCACCCTCTTATTCTATATTAGTAATTATTGAAACTATCAGCCTACTTTCTCATCCAACAGCCTTAGCTGTACGACGAACTTCCCACATTCCATCTGGCCACCTACTAATTCATTTCATTGGGGGAGCAGCCTTTGCCTTAATAGGCATTAGCTCTGTCAAGGCTTTTTTAATGTTCATTAAAAAAAAAAAATCTTACTCTTCTTGAATTCGCACTAGCCTTCATTGAAGCTTACACATCTATACCACCAGCAAGTCTTCCCCTACATAATGCTCACTGGCCCACCAGGCATATGCATGCCACGTACAGGGGCCCCACATTTCATTGCGCTTCACTTTCTTGCACTTCAGAGATGTTGAGTTTTTTTACAAATTGAAGGTAAGACCCTCCCTGTCAGCAAAAAGATTACAACTTTGCTTCCTTACAATACCCTTGTTATTGCCAGGTCTGGAACCGAACCTGTGATACCTCTGCCATCGGCCTACAGTAAATCGAAGTCCAACCATTTACAGGACCCCTACCCTTACTGGAACCCTCACTTTGAAGGGGTCCTGGCGCTTATCCCTTCGTGGCAGAGTTGCTGTAAAGAAAGTTGAGCTTTCTGCCACCAGCCCCATTTTAAAGGACTGAACCCCTTTCCAGACACTCCACCCCCATGTCCCACGAGACCTCCCTTTCCCCTCTTCCTTGGGAACAGGTGGACTCATTCCTTCCTTAGGAGCTGGTCCTTCAGGGCTGGGGCTGGTCGGGGGAGGGGGGTCCCCCTTACCCCTTCTTGCTTACCTCCGGCTGCCTCCTCTGTCATCTTCCCACTTTTGGCTCATCCTGAAATGTACCTTCAGTGCCAGAGAAGACCTTTGGACAGTTCCCATTTTGTGGGCCAGCTATGTGGCCCTGCCCGCAAATAGCTTCTCCAGGCCTCAGGCCAGAGGGGGCCCACAGAGCAGACCAGAGGGGCTCCACAGAGCAGACCAGAGGAACCCACAGAGCAGACCAGAGGGGGCCTACAGAGCAGAGCAGAGGGGCCCACAGAGCAGAGCAGAGGGGCCCACAGAGCAGAGCAGAGGGGGCCCACAGAGCAGACCAGAGGGGCCCACAGAGCAGAGCAGAGGGGCCCACAGAGCAGACCAGAGGGGGCCCACAGAGCAGACCAGAGGGGCCCACAGAGCAGAGCAGAGGGGGCCCACAGAGCAGACCAGAGGGGCCCACAGAGCAGAGCAGAGGGGCCCACAGAGCAGACCAGAGGGGGCCCACAGAGCAGACCAGAGGGGGCCCACAGAGCAGACCAGAGGGGGCCCACAGAGCAGAGCTGAGGGGCCCACAGAACATAGCAGAGGGGCCCACAGAGCAGACCAGAGGGGGCCCACAGAGCAGACCAGAGGGGGCCTACAGAGCAGACCAGAGGGGGCCCACAGAGCAGAGCAGAGGGGGCCCACAGAGCAGACCAGAGGGGGCCCACAGAGCAGACCAGAGGGGGCCCACAGAGCAGAGCAGAGGGGCCCACAGAGCAGAGCAGAGGGGCCCATAGAGCAGAGCAGAGGGGGCCCACATAGCAGAGCAGAGGGGCTCCACAGAGCAGAGCAGAGGGGCCCACAGAGCAGACCAGAGGGGGCCCACAGAGCAGAACAGAGGGGGCCCACAGAGCAGACCAGAGGGGCCCACAGAGCAGACCAGAGGGGGCCCACAGAACAGACCAGAGGGGGCCCACAGAGCAGAGCAGAGGGGCCCACAGAGCAGAGCAGAGGGGCCCACAGAGCAGAGCAGAGGGGGCCCACAGAGCAGAGCGGAGGGAGTCCACGGAGCAGGCTGTGCTCGGAAGTCCAGCCCAGACTTTGTTGAACACACTGACTTTCCTGGCACGGCTGAGCTTAAGGAAAGGGCTTTGGGCTGAAAAAAGACTTTCTACAACTGGGGCCCTGGGTGTCCGCGGTGGAGTGGAGACCGGGGTTCCTTCAGAGGCTCCGCTCTTTCCTGTGCAAGGCCAGGGCCAGGGCCCGGCCCGGCCCTTCCCAGCCCACAACACAGAGGCCCACATGTGGGCTGGCCTGGCTCCCCTCCCGGCCTGGCTCACGCCAGTGCCCAGGGAGTCCGGCCGCCCCTGCCTGCACAGTGTCTGGACACTGGCGGACTGTCCACATGTGCCCGGGCCCTCCGGGACTGGGGTGGGAGGGGGGTGCTCCTGGTCCGCTTCTGCTGGCTCAGCTCGGAGGCTGACCAGGTAGAAAACATAGTGACTTCGGCAAAGAACGCTCTCTGTTGACAGGCTGGGTGTGTGTCTATCAGACGCTGCTATCTCACTGGCTGGGAGACAGGAAAATATAATCGGCCCTTTTTTGTGATATTCCTGGCCAGCCAACTGTGCTGTCTCTGACTCCAGCCAGGAGGCCTGAAAGGTAGAGAAAAGCATCTTGAAAATAATTGTACAACTTCACAGTTAATTAGTAAACTTGACTTCCCATCACCAAATCCAGAGTTGCAATGAGTTTTGTTTCCATCCAATCTTTGATTATTATTCAAAAGTCTACTCTCAAATCTCTATACTGTTTGTAATTAGACCCATTTCTTTCAACATCTAAGAGTTGAAAGGTACCAAAGAAAGGAACCTGTTTACAACACAAATCATAAATGGGTTAAATGGAGTTACAGCCACACTCAACCAGAATGTGTGTGTATATGAGATGGGTTTCCCATCGGGTAAATTCTTAGAGATACAGCAGCTGGCTATTACCAGTAAGTCATGTGTTTAACTGTCATCTCCAAGGGAGGCTGATGTGCAGTCCGTCACAGTCCTCTGAGCAGAGTGTCACTATTTGTAATCGTGGAGGCAGCAGCGCAGGGGCTGAAACCCCATAAAACGAGCAGGGTGGCCAGGTCAGTGAACGGCAACATTGAGGGAGACCCTGGTGTACATTCAGGGAGGTGGGGTTTGTGAGGGAGGGAAAAGGAGAGGCCTGAAAACACGGCCCTCTGCAGCATGGGCCCCTGGTGTGGTGTGGGAGGAAGTAGCCACCAGGCCACACCCCAGGGAGCCCCTTCCCCAGGTTGCCTCCCCTCCCCCATAGCAGTTGCTGCCCATCGCCCCTCAGGCAGGGCAAGCGCTCTCTTCCCATCCATCCTTCCTGCGATCTGAGACCAGGTCTGCTGGATGGCGAAGCGAGTCAGCCCGACGCCTGCCCGGGGCTGCCTCCTCGGAGGGAAGACCGGGGCCTGGGCCCCACTCAGGGGGCTCACAGTGTCAGGTGGATGCTGCTCTCCCCAAGACCTCGAGGAGGAAGTTGCTGAGGCCACATCTGAGCGATTTGGCATGATCATGGGGAACATTTCTACACAGGGGAGGCCAAGGAAGGACCACAGGGGCCATGGGAAGCGGTGGCCTCCCCTTGCTGGAGGTACCTAATAACGGGGCAGCGCGTCCTCAGGACATCCCCAGGCCTGATGCTGGGGTGTTTCCAATTTTAGGGGGAGGTGGGACTTAGAAGCACTGAGTCTCCCGCTCAGGGAGCAGCCCACACTGCAGTGATGGGATGGGGATACGTCTCATCTCCCTGGGCCTGGCCTGCAGAAGCGTCTGCTTATGCAAGCAGGTGAGTTTCCTGGCACGCACTCTCCCTCCAGCCCAATCAGAGGGCCTGCTCTCCTCAGCTCCTCTTAACCCGCTTTGATCTTTCTGGCGTTTTCCGTTTAGGAGACACTTTCCTTTCCTACGTGAAAGCCCTTTAGCAGATGCAGCTGGGAAGCATGAGCCACCCGTGTGTGAGTGTGGGCTCTCCCGGGGCCAGTAACAGGCACCTGGACAGGGACCCAGAAGGCCCCAATCTCATCCTGGCCCTGAGCGGGAACCAGGCTGCTTGTTCCTTCCTATGCCTCGGTTTCCTCACCTGCAGCCTGGAGTGAAAGTGCTTTCCCTGCCCGCCGCCCGGAGGCCACTGCTCCAGGAGCCTCCTGGTGCCGAAGGAGCGCTCGGGGCCCCTTCCCCAGTGCCCCCGGCTTAGAATTAACACACACAAGAAGACGTGAAGAAGGGGATGACGTCGACAGGTGCAAGCGAAGGTCCTGTTGGGAGTCAGGATCGCTGTGGCAGGGACAGTTAGGTAGCAAGACGGAGGCTCCAATTCCTGCTCTTGCAGGAGGCGCCGTTTCAGGTCATGGCTGGTCCAGACTGAGCTGAGGGAGGGCCAGGCTGCGGTGGATGGAGAGGAAGGACCTGCAGAGGGGAAGGCCGAGTGGCAGCTGGGTCATCCCTGTGAGGTTGAAGGCATCCAAGATTAAGGCAGGGTTTGAAGTAGAAGAGACTTGAGCCCTGGGTGCCAACACCAAGCTGGAGATGGGAGACCTGGGAGATCATTGATGATAGGGACACAGTGGTTTAGACAGCAAAGGCTGGGAGAGAAGTGGTCTCAAAGGGCTGATCAATAACTATGCTTGTGATGAGTGCCCTGAGTAGAAAATACCAGGTACTCTGAAAATAACGGGGCGGGGAGGGGTAGAGTGGGGGACAGGCCAGGGCTTATTTAGATTAGGAGGTCTCTCTGGGGGAACAGCATTTAATTGGAGAATTAAAGAGTGAATGGGAGTTTGTTAGCTTGCCCTTGAATGACTCTAAACTGACGTTGGAAAAAGAGCCATCGCTCCCTCCCACGTGCAGTGAAAAGGGTGCTCAGGCAGGCTCCCTCGGGACTGGGGAGAGGCTGGGTGCTCCGGTGCGGCTCCGCCACATCCGGGCCAGGTCAGGCAGAGCGCCCGCCTCTCGGGGTGTCTGCAACACGGGCCACGGCGGCACTTACCTCGTGGGCTTGTTATGAAATGAAACGAGTGAGGAGGGAATGTCACCAAAAACACACGGGGGGGGGGGGGGGGGGTGGCGGGTTATGGAGGGCTTACCTGCTGCCATTATTTAGGGTAACGTATTTCTCCTGGGATTGCATCCAGGCACACATCTCAGCAAGACTTTCTGTATTCATGCAATCCTTTCAATAACCCTGTGAGGTAGGTGAGCAAGAAAAAACCCCAAAGTGGTTTTCTTCTTCTTTCTCAATCAGCACCGCCCGAGCCCTGGCTTCACCTTCATTCCACGGCGTGACAAGGCGCCTTTTGTTAAAATCTGGGGCATTCAGGAGGTGGCTTCCTGCCAAACCGCCTTTCAATCTGTCGGACTCTCGGCTCTCAGGTGTTCAGGCTCTTGTTGCCTCGCTTTGTAGGCCAGCGGCTGCTGTGAGAGAAGCCGAGTGTGTGACCGTGAGGAGATGACCAATGCCACCCGGTGGGGCTGCCCCCCGCCACCAGATCCCCACCAGCGCGGAGGTCCCCACATACAGCACACAGCACCCCAGGTGTCTGGGTCGGGCCGTTTGGAGAGCCACCTCCAAGTGTCTTAGGTTTCTACATCTGATCATAAAACAGGTGTGTTGCCTGTATGGATAATGTCAAAATGTTTTTACCCCACCCTGCACATTACCAGCGAGCTATTCGAATAAGGTAGGATATGCTGTCAAATTTCTCTTTCTTTCTTTTTTCTCATTTATTTTTATAATTATGTCACCCTGCTGTATTTCTGAAGCACTGTAAGCTGACTTGAATCCTTTCTGGAATCTTAAGTACCAACCAGGAAGTACAGGGCCAGAACCAAAAGAGAAGTGATGGAGCGAAGGCATGCAGGTGAAACCAGAATTGGGTGAGGCAGGTGGAGCCCTGAACCCTGGCTGCTGCCTGGACCTCACATACCTCTCCAGACACCCGCAACAGCCAGGCAACCACAGTTTTGGTGGCTGCAGGTGGGGGTGGAGCAGAAATAGAAGGAAGGTAACACAGGGTGACCACTGGGACAGCCAGTTTTTGCGATCATGTGACACACACCTTTGAGGACGCCTAGAAATACCTGGGAAACTCGCTGCAGGGAGAAGCCAGGTGTGCTGGCAGTGGCTCAAATCATGGCCAATTGAGCACCAGAAGTCAACACAGCCTCGTTCTGTTCTCACTGAGAACCCCGAGTTCCCTCTTCTTGACTTCCTTTGTGGTCCACCTTCCTGAAGGAGAGGAGCCACAGGTGCAGGATGAGGTGAGTAGCCAGAGACTGAAGAGAAACACATTAATCAGTGCCCGCCATGTGCCAGGAATGTGCCCTTCAAGACACCCTTTGAGGTGGGTGTGCTGAGTCCCATATTCCAGAGGAGCACAATGAGGCACAGAAAAGTTGTTTCCTTGGCCAAGGTCACGCAGCTAGCGACAAAGCCAGGGCCTGAACTCAGGTCTGTCTCGTCCCTGTGTTCCATGCTGTAGAGAAATGAGTCATTCTTTGGGGCCCATTCAGTGGTAGGTGTTTGATGAATCCAACACAAGATGCCAGGAGGCCACTACATTTCCATAAACTCTTACTACCAACACAGTCTCCTCTAGCCTCCTGCCCAGATGCCGGGCCACACGGAGGCCTCTACCAATGAGCCCTCACTCTCTCGGAAAGAATTCCTTGCATCGCCTACCCCTGGCTCCAGCCAGCTGCACTCAAGCTGTTTACAAATCTTGCAAAAACAACTGCACCATCCGAGGCAATAAAATGATTGCAAAAGATTAGTCTTTGCACTGGGCGTCAGCTAAGGGGTCAGATCTACACCCTCAACTCAAGCTTGTCAAATCAATCTTCCTCTGGACATGTGTCTCAGGCCCCTGGGTCTAAGTCCAACACGGGGTGGGGAGGAGGAAAATGCCCCAGGAACCCTGGCCTCCCCTCACCCCAGCACCCGTTGCAGTAGGCAGAGAGATGGGGCGCAGCTAGGTTCCGGGCATTGCTGGCAGTCCTGGGAAGAGTAGTTGAGACACGAACCCAAGACTGAGTGCTGGAGAGCAGATTCCTGTCCATGGGCCCCAGTGCGGTCTCAGCAAACGTCCGGGATCGGCGGAGGGGAAAGCATGCTCTGGGTGCTGAGGTGAATCGGGGGCAGGGCCAGTGAGAGACCAAAAGGGAAACTAGAAGCTGGCAGACTTAATGACTGACTGTGTTTCTGTAATCTTGTGCATTCTGAAAAAAAAAACGGTGGTAGGTATTTTACAAGCTCAAACACACCGCTTGCCCAGAACTCCTTTTCCAGGGTTGGCAGTGCCCAGAGGAGTGCCACGTGGCCAGCGCTGAGGGAGGGAAGGAGCAGAGGAGCAGGAGGCTCTGCCCAGCAGAAGCCTGTCTCTCCCAGCGGCCTCCCCTCTGTCTGGAAACACCGGAAACCCCCTCGAAGGCTGGCACCAGACGCCCTTGCTTTGTGCCCTTTTGGAGGCCTCCGCAGCAGGTGTGGCCACATGGGCACGTGCGAGCTCCTCCAGAGGAGGGGCCAGCCTTCCTGATCCTGTTTATCACAGACCACAGCGAGGTATTCCTTCCAGAATTCCTCAACTCCAGGCATGTATATTCAATCGCCTACTCAACTTCACTCAGATGTCTGATGGACTTCGCAGGGTTAACATGCCCCAAACTGAACTCTGAAAGGTCCCCTTCCAACTTGGCCTGCCCTTGGCTTTCTCTTCCCTATGGTGGTCCATGCCAGAACCATCCTCCCACGTCCTCAGGCCAAAACCTTAGAGTGAAAACCCACATCCGGTCCACGGAAAGTCCTGTGGAGCTGTCTTTGGGATATATAGGGGAGTTCAATCACTTATGTCACCTCCAAACACAAGCCACAGCCCTCTGTCTCCTGGGTTATTACAATAGCTTCCTAAATGGCTTCCCTCCCCTCTCCTCTTTCTCCTCCTCAGGCTATTCTCATCCAGAAGCCAGTGTAGTTTTTTGTTGTGTGTGTGTTTGTTTTTTGTTTTTTTTTTTTAAATAAAATTAGTTCATATCACACTCTGCTAGAAACAAAACAAAACCAACCTCAAACCCTCCAAAGGCTTCCCATCTCCAGTACAACAACAGCCCCGGACAAAGCCCCCCTCAGTCTGGTGCACTGGCCACACACACACTTTCCCTCCCTGATCCCTTTCCCCACCCCCCTCCCTCTTGCTTACCCGCCCCAGGCTCCTGGCCTCTTGTGCTTCTTTGAATACACCTGCTCCTGCCTCAGGGCCTTTGCATTTGCGGTTTCCTCCCTGCCAGGGCCATTTCCTTCTTCCCATCAATATCATTGTATTTCACTGTGACTGTTTCAAAATATGTTCAAATTCAGAGTTTTAAAATATATAACATTCTTTGATACTCCCCCCCCCCCCCCAGAGGTGGAGCCTAATCCCTTGACTTAGTGACTCAGTTCCCGGAAACAGAATGTAGCGGTGGTGGTGTGGGGCTTCAGAGACTACGTCACAGGCAGGGGAGGTGGGGGTGGGGGGCTGCAAGAGATCAACTGAAGGACTTGTATGCATGCATAAAAGCGGAACCAATAGATTAAGACACTGGGAGGGGGGGCAGCAGAGGGCATGTGCTGGGGGTAGGGGAGGCTGTGGGGAGGTCAATGGGGGAAAAAAGGAGACATATGTACTACTATATGTAATACTTTACTTTTTTTTTTTTTTAAAGAGGCTCTGCCGTGTCCACCTCATTTGCTTCCTCTTAGATCACTCACTCCAGCTGCCGTATCCTGGGGACATCCAGGCCGCTCTGTGGGCAGGTCCACATGGTGAGAAACTGAGGCCTCCCCTCACAGCCATGGAGCGAGCCGCCTTGGAGCCATGCAGTCGGGCCTGCCCATGAGGCAGCCTGGCCAACTGCTTGACTGACAGCCCCCGAGCCAGAGCCCCCAGCTCCATGCCCCAGGCTGAACTCCGAAACACCCTCCTCCAACTGGGCCTGCCTCAGCCTTCCCCGTCTCGATTCACAGACCCAGACCCTGACCCTCAGGGACCGAGAGAATAAACCGTGGTTGTTTTAAGCTTCTAAATTCGGTGGCAATTTGTTACGCAATAATGGTTTATCAATATGCTTGCTTCCTCATTCCCTTCAAGTTTGGCTGCAGTGTCACCTGGGAGCCGCCCTCCTTACTCTCCCTATTGCAACTGGAATCTCCCAGCTGCCTGCTGGGGTTTCCGATTCCCCACGGCACTCAGTGCTTTCTAATACTCTATAATTTACGTGTTCCTTCTATTGCCTTTCGCCTTCTTAAAGTTCCACGTGGGCAAAGGATTTTCTGTTTTGTTTATGGGCACATGGTCAGCAGTCAAATACGTGCCGAGTGGGTACATGAATGCTTGCCTCGGCTTAGCTCCCTGTCTTGACTTCCTGCATTCAAGGTTCGCCCATTTTTAAAAGCGTGTTCTGAGGCTACTTTTCAAAGGAGTTTCGTCTGGGCTTATCTTTCGCTCACAGCCAGGCCGGCGGGAAAGGCCTCTTGGTTTTAGGTAGTGACGGGTCACGCCTTCTCTTTCCTGAGAGTAGGTCTGCTCCCGAGACAAGCGCCTCGAAGGCTGGTGGGGATGTCTTTCCTACTTGACCCAGGAGGACTGGATCCCACGGAATTTAATTTAGTCAAACGGGCTCCAAAAGACACAAACAGTCCAAGCAGCAGATATTCCAGGTGGAAGCTAATCTGATTGTCCTTGACGCCAGTACATTCGAGTCTGTCATGTGTGGCCAGCCCGCAGTCATGTGGCACCGGAGGGGCAGCTGTATCAACAGGCCCCCAGCAGGTCCGCACACAGCTCTACTAGAGAGTGAGTTTTAAATGAGGGAGAGGGGAAAATAAGGAAGGAAGAGATGGAAAGGCTCTGGCACAGGGAGTGGTTAGCAGGCCCGGGGAGAGAGGCCCGTGCCCACTCCTGTTGCACAGTCACCACGCTGGTTACCTGCTGGTTAGCAGCTGTACTTGGAGGCCCTTCCAGAGAGAGGGGTTTATCCTGACACTTTGACCAGGATTACTTCCACCCTCCACACAGATTGCTGCAATGTCCTGGAAGTACAGTATCTATATTGTTATAATGATGGAAAAGCCATGTAAAAAAAAAGCCCTTTTTCGAGTTTGTGGCATTGTGTGTCCTCTGGGTGACAGGTGTACAACGGGTGACAGAGGGACAACGAAGAGTCAGTCCGTGGGGTTCACATTTAACCGGCTGTGGGCTAACTTCATGTCTCTAGGTCTGTTTTCTCAAGTGAAAAATGGCTGTTTAGCTCACCTGTTGCCTTCTGGCTGCAGCCTTCTCTGAGGTCTGCAATGAGCCACAGGCTGCAGGGAAAGCGGAACATGGAACCTGGCAGGCCCACGGGGTCATGAGGTTAGCATCCTTCACTAGAGTCATAACCGGCGTTCTTCCCTTAGGGTGGAGCTTCGCAGAGGCAGAGCATGTAACTGTGGAAAAGGCCCCCTTTGGACTCTGAGGCAGGTGCCCCCAGCACATTCCCGCAGGTCCAGGCCTCAGAGGCCAGCTAACAGCCATCCCTCTTTGCCTCCCTCTGCCCCCTTCCCTGAGCGGCTCCTCACCTCTGTTAACATTCTTGACCCTCAGGGAGAACTGCCGGGAACAACTTGCTATGTTAGGTCTGCTGAGTGTTTGCACTTGAAAAGGTTGATGCAATTGGTGTGAACTTGTGACTGAGTGTCAGGCAAAGTGGATGCGAAGCTGGGGAGAGGTGGGGGGATGGGGAAGTCCCCAGGGCTCCTGGAGCTTGAGCTGAGCCCTTTACTCACCTTCCCCAGCGCCCTGACCCCTGGGGTGGAAACTGGCACAGCTGAATCTGAGTCACGTGTCCCGGGGCAGGTTACAAATAGCGCGGGGATTAGCAAACCCATCCCGAAACGTCTGGTTCAAGGGCAGGGAAAGTTACCAGTTTAATTCCAGCAGGTCATTGGCGCCTGAGAACTGGGAAGGGGATTCCGGGGCCAAGAAGGACGGTGCGCACACCCGGGAGGGGCCTGCTTGGGGCTGGAAGCGGGGAACCCACATCTGACCGCCTGGGGCACGGAGGCGCGTACACTTCTGTGAGGCGGTATCTCCATAGCCTGTTCGTCGGGGAGCTCTCAGCGAGGACTTGCTCCGCTGACCCAAACGCAGGACACTGGGTGGCAGAGGGCACAGCGGCTGGAAGGCGGGGACCCCACGCGGCGGCCACGGGGGTAGGGGCAGACGCTTCCTTTCTCACGCCCCCTCCCCCTGGAACCCAGCCCCGGAGGAAACCCGCTCCCTTCCCGCTGCGGGTTCTCGGCTGGCGCAGCGCGCAGTCCAGCCAGCCAGGAGGGGACCCTCCGATTGCAGCCCCGACCCCCCTAGGGGTTTTTCTCGGGTTCCTCGTGCCCACGGTCACGGGCGCGCAGGCGGCCCGGGCTGGCGGACCCTCGCCCTGCATCACCCGGCCTGGGCGCCTTCCGCCCCGAGGGGAGCGCCCGGTGGCAGCCAGCTCCCGCCAGTCCGCCCTGCCCTGCCCGGGCCCGCCGCCGGCCGCCGCGCCTCTGGCACCGCCTCCTCCTGTAAATACAGTGGCGGCCCGCCCTCCGAGCCCGGCCCCGCAGGTGGGAGTGTGCGGTGCGGCTCCGCAGAGCGCGCACCCCGAGGCCAGAGCTGGGCTCCGGAGGAGCGCCCCGGAGCAGCAGCGCGCACGCAGGACCGAGTCTCAGGTAAGCGGACCGGCCCGGCTCCCAGGGTGTCCGCAGAGGCGGGGTGCGCGGAGCTGTGCCAGCTCCAGGGGTCCCGCACCAACCGGTTCTCCGGGGAGACGCGCACTCGGGGTCCCCAAAATCCATTTCCCATGAGACAGTTCCCTCTCCTTGCCCGGATCCCCAAACACACCAGAGCATTGGATATAGTTAGGGGCTGCTGATTTAGAAATGTCCTGTGGAAAGCGGAATTTGGCTTTGGGAAATGAGGGGTAGGCTGGTATTTAGAAAAGGTTTAATTTTCTCTTAGTCTCTGTGTTTGATCGTGGGTGGGTTCGTGAGAGAGAGAGAGAGAGAGAATGAATAGACAGACTGACGGACCCACTGCCCACACACTACTTTGCATCAGGGATGAACACAGATGCCAGGTACTTAATCCAGTAGGCCCCGGGGAAGAAGCTACAAATCCAGTTTGGGGCTTCTATTTCCTTAATGGCAATTAGGTGGTTGAAGCCTTGTCACTCACTTCCAATTTAAAGGTGTCAGGAATACAATGAATTCCTGATAGGACTTTGTAGCAGAGACTCACCCTCATCTCTGGGATGAGCAAAAGGGACTGCATGATTCAGAAATAAAAAAAAAAAAAAGAATTAGTGCAGTCCTTTAAGTCTTTGTCTCAGCGTAACTGCATCTTCATAAATAGTTCTTCCAAGTTTAAAAATGAAAGCATAACTTTGCCTTCTTTCTTCAATTTCCTTTTGATTCTATCATACTTTTCCTGGAAAATTACTTCCTTTATCTAAACTGACCCTCCTTGGTCATGGTTAGGGTTTGTCTAGATGGCGTTGGCTTTCGAGCCCCAGGCTTGAGCTCCTTCCTGAGACCATGGATGCAAGGGGATGCAAGGGGCATGAGCTGTTTTAAAAGGGTTTCTTTCCTTGAGCAGTGAAGACAGTCTTCACACTCCGATTGTCTTTGAGTGCCCTGACTTGAATATCCCATTCATTGGAGCAAACAAGATAACCGGATAACAGTCTTCGGAAACCGGGAAACCGGGAAACCGGACCACTCTTCAACAACTGCCCCGGGCTTCAATATGTGATACCCTTGAGGAGCAGGGCTGGGGTGATCCTGTGGAAAGTGCTTTCCCACTTGATTCACTGGTACTCTTCTTTCAAAGTCAAGTTCTATTGCTGTTTAACTGGTGATTTTATCAGCTGCTTATTTTTAACAGCCTAAGCCTCTTTGTGGAAGTGGGTGGCACCGTGAAGGAGGGTGAGCGCGAGGCCGCCTGGCCACCTGTGAGACCGGGCTCCGCCGGCCGGCTGTGCCAAGCTCCCTGGGCTCATCCCAGGCCCAGCAAGCAGCCAGGCCCCCAGATTGCAGGCCCAGGAAGCCCCCGGGTGAGAACTCAGCGTCACCTTTTGACAGAATTAACTTAATAGCCGCTGAACTCTCTGCGTTCCTGGACTGCCTCCCCAGTCCGTGGACACCACTGGACTTGGCCGTCCTGGAGACGTAGCCTTAGAATGAAGCACGGAATGGAAAGTTGCTGCGAGTGTAAAACAGGAAATGGAAAGTTAGTGACTGAACAAAAATATACAGGCATGGAAATGCTCCAAGCAGCTGTGATGAAATGGGGGCTGTCTGTAAGTCAATAATCCCGTGGTTCTTCCCTCACTCACCATTGTTTGTTTGCCTGGGTGAGTGAATTTGTAAGACTCCGAACAGGAAAAGCCACACCCAGTTACTTTTGTTATATGGGTTTTTAAGAATTTTATTAAAATCAAAAAATTTTTAAATTACAGTTGATATTCAATATTATATTAGTTTCAGGTGTACAGCATAGATGTTTACATAGCTTATGAAGTAACCCCCCAATAAGTCTGGTAACCCCCTGACAGCATACATAGTTATTATAATATTGTTGACTGTATTCCCTATGCTGTACTTGACAACCCCGTAAGGAGCTTTATTTTTTTAAGATACTCTTAGGTGCATGGCAATTGCATTTCTCCTTCTTGAATAGCTTCATAAAATTAAATATTCAGGAGTTTCTGAATGCCCATCCTTCTGACTCATAAACCAACTCATTGTTCTACCGTGTAGCAGTTGGATGACGTTCTGTTCCCCATGAGTTCATCTTGGTGTGATTTCTGAAATGGCCAGCTAAAGAACAGGCGGGTCGGGAACACCGTGCCTGCTCTCAATCGGTGTTTGGTTCTGTTTGCAGAGCTGTTGAAACCGCTGGAGGGAAGGAAGCACAGCCCACCCCTCTCCGGGGAGGGGCCTCTTCTGGCCATGTCTCCTGCAGCAGCTGAACCGGATGGGGTCCAGCGAGACAGGCATGTCAGCATGCTCATATTCTTCCTCTTCGTCTTCGGTGCCATCCTGCTGTTTGTGGGAGTCCTGCTCTCCATCTTTGGGTTCCAGACCTGCCAACACAAAAGCCTCCCGGACTGCAGCCTGGTGCTGAGGGTCGCGGGGCCGGCGTGTGCCGCAGTTGGGCTCGGGGCTGTGATCCTGGCCCGCTCCCGGGCGCTGCTTCAGTTCCGGCAGGGGCGCCGCCGAGGCAGCCGGGCAGACCCTGACCGGCCCTTCATCTGCGGAGAGAGCCGCCAGTTTGCCCAGTGCCTCATCTTCGGATTTCTGTTCTTGACCAGCGGCATGCTCATCAGCATCCTGGGCATTTGGGTCCCTGGCTGTGGCTCAGACTGGGAGCAGGAACCGCTGAATGAGACGGACACTGCGGGCGAGGAGCCCCAGATCTGTGGATTCCTGTCCCTGCAGATCATGGGACCCTTGATCGTGCTCATGGGACTGTGTTTCTTCGTGGTCGCCCACGTTAAGAAGAGAAACAACCTGAACGAGGGCCAGAATACGTCTGAACGTGAAGAGAGACAGACCCAGAACACAGAGCCTGTTCAGGTCACTGTAGGTGCGTGGCTCCATTCCTGTGCGTGCTCACCCCACAGTGGCTGGCTGCTCATCAAGGTTTCCCTGGGCTACCCTGGGTCTGGCCTAGGTGTTCTCTCTCTCTCTCTCTCTCTCTCTCTCACACACACACACACACACACACAGTGCTGCTGTATGGTAGCCCCTCCACCCCCCCCCCCCCAAAAAATCCATGTATACATCATTTTGCCCCAATAATTCCAAATTATTTAGCAAATGCTTTGGGACATTAAGTGGTAACCTTGAGTAATGTCACAAATTTAGAGGAAAGTGGAAAGAATCTCAAGGACAACCTGCAAGTCCTCTATCACCTTAGGGACCTGCCAAGCGATCCTCCTCCCCCTGTTAATTCTCACACTAAAACCTGTGGCACTTCGCATTGCTGGCCGCCTGAGTTCACATCCCTGACTGTCACTGGCTGACTGTCCTTGGTTAAGTCCTTTCCCTCTCATGGCCTTGGTTTATATATCCGTAAAGTGAGCATTTCTAAGATTCCTTCCAGCACTAACTTCCCAGGATTCTGAGTCTGTCCCAAGTCTACCAGTCTTCTGTGTGTTGAGGGGCCTTCTGTTTTCAGCATTGTTATTTGTTTTCTGTAACTTCAAGATTAGGGCAAAGTTGGGAAGCCGTGGCATAAATGAAGATGAAATGTGGCAACACCTGTCCCTTCTTTTCCCCCATGGGATGCCTAGTAATTCCTTTTGGGCCCCTTGGGTTCTGCTAAATAGATGGATTACCATTTCCCAGAGTCACAATGTCAGTAACTTTGACCTCAGTGTCACACGACCAAGAAAAAACCCCATTGCTATTTATTTTTGCAAATTACTGTACTGTGGTTTTTTTTCTCAGTCTCCTTTAGTAAACTCTGAAGCCACATCCTTGACCTCTAAAAGGTTAGGCAAGCAGAACTGCAGAGCAGAAACCATGGAGGGAACAAAGGAGGAGAGTGAGAGGCTCCTTGTGTCCGGGGCTGTCCACGGAGGCAGCAGTGCTCCCAGCAGACACTGGGCGTGCCCCGGGCTGCGGGCTTTACAGGGCACCAGCCTCAGAGAGGAAGGGCAGATGGACTTAAAGATAATCAGTGCATTGAGCCAGGGTTGATGCTCCCAGCTTATTTCATTGTGTATTTATATACACATGACATCACAAATATTAGTTATCTATTAATAACAGCTAACACGTATGTAAAGTTTGTTTATTCCTGGGCTAAACATGCATCTTAGTATACTTCAAGAGCCTATTGTGTGAAATTCCTTCACTTCCTTCACCAACTGAGGCAGATACTCTCAGTGTCTCCATGTTAGACATGAAGAAACGAGGCCCAGGGATATTAAGTGATTTGCTCAAGGTCGCGGAGCAGCAGGCAGCAGAGCCAGGATCCAAACCCAGGCGGTGGGCACTCATAGACGATGGCCCTTGTACAGCACCTTCCCCGGGGCACGGGCTGGAGTTCTGTTTCTGCTGGGTTTGTCTTCACCTACTTTTCTGGGTAGTTGTCACATGGCAAAAGGTCTCACCCAATATGGGTGGTCTCAGTCCTTTCGGGAGCACAGTGGGGCCATGTGAACACCCTCATGAGATGCTCAGTGTTCACTTAGTTAGGGACATTTTGAGGTAGGCCATTTGGATTTGCTATCAGGAGAGTTTGGGGGCAGCCTCTGTCCCAGTGGCTAGAATGTGGGGGCAGTGGGTAGCGTGGCTCTACCCTCTGGGCAGCTCTGTCCTGCTGTCTGTCAGGCACTGCATACTTTAAAATCTTAAAATCTTTTCTACTTAACCCTTCAAATCCCATCAAACCTGTGAAAATTGGGTACCCTAACTCCTTGTTTTTCTCTCCTTTGATATGATGGCATGGGGTTTAAATTTTTAGAAATCAAGACTTTTAGTACCGTTGATAAGACTCTGGACATTGTCTCTAATGGTCGGTTCTGCCTTCTGAGGGAAATTGGGGTGATAAGAGGCAGTTCTTGGCTCAGTCTCAGAATTTAGCTCTTCCCCCTACACCCCTGGGAGATAAACCAATGATGTGCTGTCTGTGAACATACTCAGTGCTGGGCCTGGACACGCAGCAGGTGTAGGAGACACCCCTCGCTTGACTGGTATATGATTCCAGGTCACAGAGGACACCAAGTCCTGCAGGGCCTAGTGACAGGGAAACCTGGGTGGACTTTTTTCCTGTTGAGAGCAGATTGAGTGTGGGAGGCTGGGAACTGACTGGCAGATGAACAAGCCCAGAGATAACTGTTGACTTTGAACATTTCCTTGTTTGTGTTTGATGTTTGATAGGTGACTGGCCTGCTTTAGAGGCTTATTCCCAAGTCCTATGTCCTACAATGTGTAATTAAAGGGAGCACTTAACCTTACTTCCTCTGACCTACCCAGGCCTTCTGAAGAAAATGAAAAGCCAAGCATTATGCTTTATCAATTTAGATTAGCAAGGTAAGCTCCAACAGCTAGGAGCGGTGGAGTTCGTGCCCAAGGTGCGGTGTGGAACCACAGGCCAGGACCGCCAGTGGGGAGTGTTTCTTCAGACATGCAAATAAGTGCTACATGCTGGCGGAGTGTGAAGGAAGCAGCTGGGAGGGTGTGGGACAGCTGAGAGGTTCCCTCTTTGCCCAGCACTGTTTCAATGTCTGCACGTGAATTCACTTATCCTACGTGCCCCGGGGCAGGTTCAGTGATGGCCTACAATTGATAGATGTGGCAGCTGAGGCCTAGTGGGGTTCAGTAACTTGGTCAGGGCTGTGCTGGGTTGGTACCTGGCAAATGGAACCCGGGAGCTCTAAAGAATTCTGTCCGGAGCTAGGCAAGCATCAGATCTGCCCAGCACAGACCCGGCTCTTTCCACACAGAGAGCCTCTCTCCTCCTGCATTCTTCCTGAGCTCACTGGTGCTGCCAGCTCTCCAAGGACACCTCAGACCCCTGAGCAGTGGTGCTTGCCTCGGGGCCAGAGTGCTCTGGGCAACTCCTGTGGCACATTTGTTTTGAAATGGAAATGCAGATTAGAGCTTGTGAATGGTCCCTAGGTTCTCCTCCCCAAAACACAGGTGTCTGGCTAGAAATGCTAGAAACAAGCTTTTCTTTTAGTTTGACTTTGTCTTGTGAAGCTTGGTGAAATATTGGTAGGTAAAGACTCTACAAGAGAGTAAACCACAGCCGTGGTGATGCCAATGATGGGATGCAGGGTAGCCAATCTGTTCAGAGGTGAAACTGCATTTGAGGAACAAGGCACCTGATCCAACAGCTAACTTTTGATTAATTAAAAATCTAAATTAAGCCCAGCTGGTGAGGCTTAGTGGTTGAGTGTCGACCTATGAGCCAGGAGGTCACGGTTCGAGTCCCAGTCAAGGCGTGTGCCTGGGGTTTGGGCTGGATTCCCCGGTGGGGAACTGGCAGGAAGCAGCCTATCGATGATTCTCTCTCATCATTGATGTTTCTCTCTCTCTCCCCCACTCTCTTCCTCTCTGAAGTCAATAAAACAAAAAGAAAGAAAACAAATTATAAGTTAAAAACAAGAAAAACTTTAAAGCTGTACACATCCTAGGGGAGACACATGGTTAGAAAATGCTGCACTGAAATGCTTTAGCTCAGACTTGCAATGAGATAGGCCTACTATTTTTTTAAAAATTGTGGTAAAATATATATAACATAAATTTTACCATTTTGACTGTTTTTAAGTGTGGGGTGGTATTGAATACATTCACAATGTTGTTCAACTATCACTGCTATCAATTTCCAGAAATTTTTCCTCACCCCAAACAGAAACTTGGCACCCATTAAACACTGACTCCATCTCCTCCTGCCCCCAGCTCCTGGCAACCTCTACCTACTGTCTCTAAATTTGATCAAACCACTTTTTGATGCTGGAGTTGGCAGAGGTGTTTTGACTATTTCTATAGATGAGCCAAACGCGTACTTAATTAGTTTTGCGTGTGCTAATTTGTTTGCACATTACTTACCCACCTTCAACAAGACATTGTGTGTTTCCTTAGGTGATGCCGTGATAATATTCCCGCCCCCTCCGCCTCCTTACTTTCCTGAGTCTTCAGCTTCTGCCGTGACCAGAAGTCCCGGAGCGGACAGTGTGCTTCCAAATGAAAATCCGCCTTCATATTACAGTATTTTTAACTATGGGTAAGACTTTGCTTTTGAACTTCAAGAGTATCATTCTCATCTCTGCAGGCCTGTACCTCATTTTGGGCCAGATGAGCTTGGAGGCTGCAGTGCAGGAGTGGCAAACACCAAGACTGTGTCTTTTCTGGCCGACATCGTGTCAGGATTATTGCCTAATATTACCAGTACCTTTCAGGAAACTTTGGGCAGCACATAAATTAAAACATTATAAAAGTGCTTGTGCCAGGTTAATGGGGAGCCTTTTCCAGACATTTTTCTGTGCTCCTAGCAGGGGTGACCCTCACAATGTTTAACAACCCATCGGCCAAACTGAGCCGGGCCTGGGAGGCCCCTGCTTGCTGCTTTAGATGGTAGGGAGGCGTGGGGGTCCCAGGGCACTTCCGGTAGGTACAGAGGGTGTTAGTAGCTAATGAACATCCTTGAGTGACCAGCTTAAGTCACCTGCACCCTGACCTGCCCAAGCTGCATTTTCCCTCCAATATTAAGTTGTTCCCCGGAGCCTCATAACCTCTCAAATCAGCTGAAAAGATATGTAAGACCCCCCCATCCCCGTGCTTCCCACATGCCACAGATTAGGAGGCGTGCATGTGGTCAGATTAAAGACAGAGCTCTAAGGGCTTTTCCTTTAGGCAGAGCAAAGCAGTTGAAGGTTTTGGAGTCAGAACCATGGGCTCTGAGCAGTTCACAACAGGAAAGGCTGGCCGTGGCCAGACCAGAAGGCGCTGAGTCTCATTGACAGGCTGAAGTACCAGGAGCCAGACTGTGGCTGTGAGTTGGGGGGAGTCGGGATGGGGCGTTCCTGGCATGGAGAGGACAGTGAGGAGGAGCAGAGATTGTCATGTAAGGGGAGTGACAGGGTCCGTGGCTGTCCCTAGCAGAAGAGGAAGCTGGACTGAGCTCAGGGTAAGCGGGAGAAGATGGTGCACAGGCTCCTGGTCGTGGAGCAGTTAGACTGAGAGGCTAGGCCTGGACAGAGAGATGGAACTGGGGAGAGGTTGCTGAGACAGGAGAGCAGCGGCTTAATGACCTGAGGAAGATCCATGGGGGCAGGCATTACAGGAAGGAGTCCTGGGAAGTGCCAGGGAGGAGCAGGGCTGGCAAAGGCTCCGGTACCTTCTGAAGGGGCGACCAGGATGCAGGAGGTGAAGTCTTCGCTGCCAGAAGGTTTTATCGGGCAAGGTGAGTGGGTGAGCAGATCAGTGGCTGCTGACTTCCGAGACGTGGAGCCTGCATTTTTTAATGCAGTGGGAAACAGGGCACGAGAGCCCGCGGGAGCCCGTGGGGGCGGGTGCTGCCTGGGCTGTCACTCACCTTCCGAGGCACTGTTCTTGTGCTGCAGACGGGGCGGTGAGCTGGAGATCTGACCAGAGACGAGTGTGGGAGCTGCCCTGCATAAATGAGGGGCGGTTAGGTTCTGGATATTTGTAGAATTCTGTTAGTGACTTTTTCTACTCTTTTCTCCAGTGATGAACTTCTCCAAGCTCTAAAGTAAATGCCTATTAACTTAATAATAACCAGAAACGACTCCTGCTGCTGCCTGCCAGAGGCAGGCTTTCCTTGCTTTACCCTGTATAATCCTCAGAGTCAGGCGGTCTGCACTGTGATCCCCATGTTACAGACAAGGAACCGAGGCTTAGCCATCACACAGCTAGAGAGCAGCAGAATGGACATTCAGATGAGTCTGCCTGGTGCTAAAGTGACTATACTTTCCCGCTTCCTTCAAGTTTTTGGCCTAATGATTTAATTTTCTATTTGCATGTCTGCCTTCCGTTAGCTGCCTTAGAAAACAGAACAGCAGAGAACAGTAACTGTGGGCTGTTTGTGGGTGGCACCTGTCCATTTGCACTACAGGTTCTTTCAGTGACAGAGGAAATGACAACAGGGTGAGATGGTCCTAATGTTACCATCAGCTCTAAGGAAAGTAAGGGGCAAGGAATGGAAACACATCTATAATAATAAAAGAGTAATATGCTAATTAGACCAGACGTCCTTCAGACGACCTTCTGGATGAAGCCAGGGTGCCAGGGAAGCCAGGGTCCCAGGTGCCAGAAGGAAGCTCATGCTGGCATCCAGGGGGAAGGAAGGCCTACTTTTGCATGAATTTCATGCACTGGGCTCTAGTCTATCAATAATAAAATGTGAAAAAATGACTCCTCAGGTCCTTGCACATTTGAAAAGATCCTTCTCCTTAAGGCGTGTTATTTTTTCCCTCTCCTCCCTCTCATGTAATCTCTCTCTTTTCAGCAGGACCCCAGCTCCTGAGGGCCAAGGTACAGCCGCTGAGAGAGAGCGTGTATCCATCTATACCATTTCGGGGACTCCTTCGTCCTCTGAGACCTCCCACACTCCACATCTCTCATCTGAATTGCCTCCCAGATACGAAGAGAAAGAATCTGCTGCAGCCACATCCTTGTCTCCCTCTTCTCAGCCTTCCCCACCATGAACTAGTGACTGGTTCAATTTGATACAGAACCGAACACTATTTTATTTAATTTGTTTTTTTTAATAAAAAGTACAATAGCATCAGCTGTGTTCTCATTTCCCTTGTGCAGCATCAACATCAATGACAATGCTTCACATACATGAGAGGGTCAGAGACGGAAAGTTAAAATGAGGCGCATATGGCATTCTGAGCTAAGATAGGGTAAGGCACTTTGGGGGCTTCAGAGGGTCATTGCAGGATGAGAAGAAGAACAGATATTCAATAATTAATAGTTTGCCCTGCCCTATTCTATACAATAAAGAGGTACTATGCAAATTAACCCTCACGCCCTCATAAGATGGCTGCCTATGACCAGGCCTACAGGGCAGTTAGTGAGGGATGACCAAACAATAAGCAGGCTGTGTGGGGTGACCAGGTCAGCAGAGGGGGACAGTTGGTGGCAACCAGGTCAGTAGGGGAGTACATGTGAGGGTGACCAGGCCAGCAGGAGGGGCAGTAAGGGGTGACCAGGCTGGCAGGGAGGGCGGTTAGGAGCAACCAGGCTGGCAAGAGGTGGGGGGGCAGTTAGGGGTGACCAGGCAGGCAGGCAGATGAGTGATTAGGAGCCAGGATTGTGAGAGGGATGTCTGACTGTCAGTTTAGGCCTGATCCAAATGATCAGGCCTAAACCAGCAGTTGGACATCCCCTAAGAGGTCCTGATTGGAGAGGGTACAGGCTGGGCTGAGGGGACTCCCCTCCTGTACATGAATTTTGTGCACTGGCCTCTAATAGGTAGATAAAAAAAGTTATCTCTGATAATTTTTTATTATGGGCAAGGCCCCTAATTATAATCTAGGCAGTTAAAGAGAGAAGGGCAGAAGTTTCTCTTGAAGCATTTTGACTGCCTTTAGCTTAAATAATTTGCACACCACAACGACACTTCTTGGGGTGTCTCATGCTGAACACCCCCCCGCCCCCCCCCCACACACAGGTTAAGCTGTTAGGGCTTCACACCCTAGGAGAGGCAAAGTGCCTCCAGCCGGCACAGACATGTAAGCAGGTTCTCCCACTTAGGCCTCTATTTCAGGTGCTTGATGGGGTCATTCCTATTGAAGAAGAAAAGGCTCAGAGAAGCTAATTAACTCATCCAGGGTCACACGCTTCTAAATGGAGAGAGGGCTTGAACCCACCTAGATGGTTTCTGAAAGCCAGGCACACTTGTCAGGACTCTGTGCTGCCAAAGGCCAGCCAGAGTGGATGTTAACATTCAGCTTGGGCCATTCTGCCCCCAGCGTTAATTGCTTCCTGGGTCAAGAAACCAGATTGCTCTCTTAACTTCATTATTATTTCTTCTTCCTCCTCTTTCCCTTTCTCTTCCTCTCCTTCTTCCTCCTCTTTCTATTCCCTTTTTTCTTTCCCTCATTTAGAAAGACAGTAATCAGGGTAGCTAAGTAATTTATACCGCGGCAGTTACCAGCATGCCGACATCCTGACTCCTCCTTATGGTGAAGTGACACTTAAAAAAAAAAAAAAAAACACACCATTTCTCCCGATACTTTGAGAGCAAGATTCCCCTGGAGAGGTTGGGCAGGATGTGCCTTTCTGTATTATCACAGCCCGGTGCCAAACTGTCTAGACCGACTTTTGTTCTCACAAGGCTACTGCTGAACAAAAATGTTTGTATAGTTAGGTACAATAATAAAAATATGTATTTAATTCTAGATTATATAAAGTTTAAGAAATACTCTCTAAGTATTAGCAGTTTTACCTGGGAGAAACTGATTTTAAAGAATATATATATATTTTTGATTTCAGAGAGGAAGGGAGAGGAAGAGAGAGAAACATCAATGATGAGAGAGAATCACTGATCGGCTGCCTCCTGCACACCCCCTACTGGGGATCGAGCCCGCAACCCAGGCATGTGCCTCTGACTAGAATCAAACCTGGGACCCTTCAGTCCCCAGGCCAACACTCTATCCACTGAGCCAAACCAGGAAGGGTGAGAAACTGATTTTTAAAATATGAAACCAGTAGTAACTTAGCATGTTGGGTAACAAAATTTGATGTAGCAAAAATGTGAACTTTTTATGCCTTTTGCACATGCCAACTCCCCATTAAAATCAATATTGCCCAGCATGTAGGGGCCCGAAAGCAGAACTCCAGGGCATTGCTGCCGCAATAAATCAGGCCAATAGCCTGCGCCAGCAGTGCCCATCCAGTCCTAAATTAGACATTTATTGGATTGAACTGCTCTTAAAATTCTGCACCTTTTCCTGGAAGGTTAATTATTCACATTTTAAAATTAGAACAGAGGGCAGTTTATCACCACTTCCTTCTGTTATTTATTTATAATGATTAAGCTGAAACTTCTAGGCAGAATTAGTTTTAAACATTTATGAGTTCTCATATACAATCAGGAGCCCTTGTCATGGCTCTGAGCTGGGGTTTGACATGAAGTATTCTACCTTTGTATGCCAATCAACCTAAGTAAGCTTTTAGAAATGCGTAGGTCTAAGTTTGACCTTCTGGTTAAGGAAGGCTATTCTATTTCCATGAGTCTCTTCGGTACTCAGCAAAGTGAGGACTGGAGCCACAGCATAGAAAGGGGTCCCACTGGGAAGCTGTTAGCTGCAGGACTGACATCTCAGGCAGCAGAGTTGGTGTGAATTATATGTACAGTCAGAGAAGATGCGGCCTTTGCCTGCCAAGGCTCCAGCAAACGCTGGCAGCATCTGAAAACCTGGCTGCTGTTATGTCTTTTTTTCCTTACGTGTTAACATTTTTAAAAATGTTTTATTGATTTTTTTTATAGAGAGGAAGGGAGAGGGAAAGTTAGAAACACTGATGAGAGAGAAACATCGATCAGCTGCCTCCTGCACACCTTCCACTGGGGATGTGCCTGCAACCAAGATACATGCCCTTGACCGGAATCAAACCCAGGACCTTTCAGTCTGCAGGCCAATGCTCTATCCACTGAGCAAAACCAGTCAGGGCACATGTTAACATTTTAAAAAATCAAGGTGAAATTCATATGCAGCCATACCTCATTTTATTGTAATTTGCAAATGTTGCATTTTCTTATAAATTGAAAGTTTGTGTTTATCGTTCAAGGAGCAAGTCTACCGGCACCATTTTTCCAACAGACTCAGATGAGGGTTAGCGGTTTGTTTTGTTTTTTTCTTTTTAGCAATAAAGTACTTTGTGTAAACAGAACTTTTATATGCATTAGGAAACAAATTTGTGTGGCTCCCTTTATGGCAATATTCCCTTTAGTGCAGGCGTCTGGAACTGAACCTAAGAATCTACAAGGTGTGCCTGTACCCTAACATTACGCGGTTCAAAGTGAACAGCTCAGTGCATCTAGAACATTCACCTGTTTTACAGCCACCGCCTCTCTCGGGTTCCAAAACGTTTTCATCCAACATAAAACTCATTCCTGTCAACGGCCACTCCCATTCTCTTCTCCCTCCCACCAGCACCCACCAACCTGTTTTCTGCTTCTATAGATTTGTCCTTTTTGGGTATTTCATGTAAGTGGGGTCATGTTAGATGTGATCTTTTGTCTGCCTTCTTTCATTTAGCACATGTTTTTGAGATTTAACCACATTGTAATATATATCAGTGCTTTCTCCTTTTAGAGCAGAATAATAGTCCATTGTATGTACGTGCCACAGTTTTATTTACTCCCTCATTCGTTGATGGACATTGGGGCTGTATTTGACTTTTGGATGTGGTGAATAACGCAGCTATGAGCATTCGTGTATAAGTATTTGTTGGAGTACCTGTTTTCAACTCTTCTGGGTATGTACCTAAAAATGGAATTTCTGGATCATATGCTAACTTTAAAAAAATATACTTTTATTGATTTTTAGAGAGAGGAAGGAATGGGGAGAGACAGGAAATCATCAATGTGAGAGGGAAATATTGATCAGCTGCCTCCTGCACAGCCTACCGGGGATTGAGCCCTCAACTCCAGGCATATGCCCTGATCAGGAATGAACTGGCAGCCTCCTGATGCACAGGACAATGCCCAGCCAACTAAGCAAAGCAACACTGGCCAGGGCTCATATGCTAACTTTAGTCTTAATTTTTGAGGAACTGTAGTTGTTTTCCAAAGAAATTATCCTTTTTAAAAATATTTCCACCAGCAATGGATAAGAGTTCCATTTCTTCCACACCCTTACCAATAGTATGTTATTTTTTAAATTAAGATATTATAGCCATCCCAGTTAGTAGAAAGTGGTAACTCATGGTTTTGATTTGAATTTCTCTAATGACTAATAATGTTGAGAGTCCTCTCATGTATTGCTTGTTTTTGAATATTATTATCAGCAGCCTAAGAAATGCTAGAATTACTCCAGATTCTCCTCCTATGGTGTTGGATGGTGTGATGACTCACCTTATAGAAAATACTAGTAGTGAGGAAGTCTGCAAATTCGAGAGAGACTACCCACACACGGCAGGTGGTACCACCATGCTGCCGATACACTGTGAACACCCCTTCTTGGGAATTCCTTATCCTCCCTGGGGTCAGTTAAGGAACTGACCCGATCAACCAATTCAACTGAAACTAAGGCAATTTTTGACAGGGAAGGTACCTTTGGTATTTCTTCAATTTATGAACTGAGGAATGGGAAGGCCAAGAGAAACAGGCCTCAGAGAAGGAGCCCAGGAGGAAGGCAAACATGTGTCCATACAGCTTCCACCTGAGAGGTGGGATTGGGGTGGGGAGAGGAGAGGTGGGATTGGGGTGGGGAGAGGAGAGGTGGGATTGGGGTGGGGAGAGGAGAGGAGAGGTGGGATTGGGGTGGGGAGAGGAGAGGTGGGATTGGGGTGGGGAGAGGAGAGGAGAGGTGGGATTGGGGTGGGGAGAGGAGAAGAGAGGTGGGATTGGGGTGGGGAGAGGAGAGGTGGGATTGGGGTGGGGAGAGGAGAGGTGGGATTGGGGTGGGGAGAGGAGAGGAGAGGTGGGATTGGGGTGGGGAGAGGAGAGGTGGGATTGGGGTGGGGAGAGGAGAGGTGGGATTGGGGTGGGGAGAGGAGAGGTGGGATTGGGGTGGGGAGAGGAGAGGTGGGATTGGGGTGGGGAGAGGAGAGGTGGGATTGGGGTGGGGAGAGGAGAGGTGGGATTGGGGTGGGGAGAGGAGAGGTGGGATTGGGGTGGGGAGAGGAGAGGAGAGGTGGGATTGGGGTGGGGAGAGGAGAGGTGGGATTGGGGTGGGGAGAGGAGAGGAGAGGTGGGATTGGGGTGGGGAGAGGAGAAGAGAGGTGGGATTGGGGTGGGGAGAGGAGAGGTGGGATTGGGGTGGGGAGAGGAGAGGTGGGATTGGGGTGGGGAGAGGAGAGGTGGGATTGGGGTGGGGAGAGGAGAGGAGAGGTGGGATTGGGGTGGGGAGAGGAGAGGTGGGATTGGGGTGGGGAGAGGGACAGGAGGAGTGAAAGTGACCTCTGTGGCATCCTCCTGTGGAGTGACTGTTGGTCTTCTGGCATCGTTGCTGTGCAGAGGACTGGGTTTCCCATCGTTTCAGGGCAGGTTGCAGGAAAGGAATGGATCCCAGAGATAGGAAATCAGCCCTGGCAGGTGGCTTTTACATGGGCAGAAGAGGGATGGTAGGTAGTCTAGATGAATTTTTTGAGGACCCAAGATGATAGGAACTATGGTCATTATTGAAAAAATTAAATTCCTGAGTCCCATCCTACACTAGCCCAAAGAATCCAGATCTCCAGAGGGGACAATGTTATCATGTGAGAAATCTGAGAAACATTGCCGGTGGGAATAATAGAGACTGCAGAGGTGACAACAGCCTGTGGGCTCGATTATCTGGGTGATGACCACCTTGTAATTTCTAGGCCCTCTGGGAGTCCTGCTTACACCCCAGCCTGTGCTAAGGGTCCTTACGGGAAAGATGTAGGCTCACAGTCAGCCCCAGTAGTGATGGCTTCACACAGCCTCCTTGACCCAGCCTCATAGCAGCTCTGCTGGGAATTCATGTGAGAGCCACCAGTGGAAGAGGTCCCCTGCTCTTTCCTCTCTCACCCGGGGAGTTCTCCTATGCTTTCAGACTGGAGGACCTTGAACTCACTTATTAAAGAAGCCATGGTTTTATCTTTGTGTTGGAAAACAAGACTGCTGCATGTCTACATGACACAGATGAAGGGAACATAGTTGGGTTCAAACAGAAAATGCTCGAGAGTGGCCAGGTTGGGGGCAGTATGAGCATCGCCCCTGCGGTCCTCTTGGGAACTCCCAGCTCCAGTGAACCCATATAAGAAAGTTCCCCTATCAGTGTGATGGGCTGGGCTCTGCCAGCTGCCATTCTGGACACAGAAAACCTGATCATTGAGCCTCTAATGTAGGAGCTTCTCCGAGAGAAGGAAGTCAGGAAGCACACTGTGGAGGTGGTGGGAGAGCTGGAGGGGAGAAATGTCCTCTGACTGTTGGTGGGGAACCACGCATGGCCAGTCAGCTTCATGCCATGAACCTCCTAAGACCTTGCATACCTGGGATTCCTGGAGTAGCATGCATGCTGCCACCAGCCCGAGCACCCCAACGGGAACAAAGTGGGAACAAAGTGGAGGGCCTGGATACAGCTTCCCCTAATAAGGAATGCTTTGGGGGAGGGTGGGGAGAGTCCAGCTGAATGAAGCATGTGACTGCTGGAAAGTACTGTCTGCCCTTTACCTTACTCGGGAGGTGCCCCAACATCTGGCTGAGGTGGGGCAGTGCTGGGAGGGCACAGTGACTTCATCCCTTTCCTGAGGGTGGTGACAGCAATTCGATGAGGAAGGCTGGTGGGCAGTGTTCTGGAGGCTGCTCAGACCTGAAGGAGCCGGAACTTGGACAGGGTGTGTTTTGGGGGCTGGATGAGCCACCACTGCTCTCATGTGCAAAAAATCACTCATAGGACTTTTCCTTAAAGACCTTTGAACTAGCGAGTGAATCCAGCCTACCGGTACTAGATGGGCCAAATGAATTATTTATCAGGGGCTTTTTCAACATTATGGAAAAGTCCTGGGCTGCCCCTACAGGGACTTGGTTCTTCCTCAAACTCAGAGTCACCCCTGTGTCCTCAACCCCTCCCCCCACCCCATAGGAAGTGGCTATTTCTGTTTGTCAGCTCTCCTAGCCTGGCAGACAGTTCCTGCGGTGCCCAGCCTTCACCTTAAGGTGCCTCCAAGCCCTCCTTCTGTAGGCACTGAAGCCCTGCCCCTCCTCTGGGAACTAGGTAGTAAAGCTGCTAGCAGCTGCTCACTGTCTTCCTGGCAGGCTGGAGTCCCCAGGAGCCTGCAGCCTGGGGTGAGAGCACAGCTCTGACAGGTGTCCTGACCAAGCTGCTTCTCTGCTGTGTCCCACTGACTCCTCCCTGTCGCTCTGGGAAAAGGAGCCAGTTATTGTAGGTCCCATCTGGCAGAGCCTGATGCCCTTCACCAGGCCTGCGTCCTTCACGCCTGTGCACTGGGAGGGGACCTTAGTGCCAGTCACACGAGGCCACAGGCAGGTCACTGTATTTCCATCCCTGCCCATCACTGAGCTAGGAGCTAGGAGCTAGGATTTCAGTCCAGCTCTTATGAAGGTCTTCTCTTTCTAGAGTAGGTTTCTGGCTTTGGAATTCTTCCTTTCTTTGAGTTACAATGGAATAGTACTACTAATTAAACTGACTAAAGTAAAAGATTTTTTGAATATTTAAAAAATCCTTAAGATGTATCTCACTAAGCACATATGCACAATTTGAGTAGTATGTTGAAAGTCATTTAACGAATTGCTTATATATTACCAATCTGATATATAATTAGGGTCATTTACACTCACTATTAAGGTTAATATTATTTTTAATTTAATAAATAATTATTTTATTTCTTATTATTTTAAAATAATTTATTTTTTAATTATAGTTGACATATTATATTACTTTTCAGTGTACAACAAAGTATCAGATGTTTAAATAAGTTATAAAGTGATAACCTTATAAGTCTAGTAACTGTCAACGAAAGAATGTCCAGTCTATGAAAAAGTTTTATAAGAGTTTATTTGAGCCAAACTGACAATTGCCAGGATGCCAAATCTCAACAAATTGAGGAAATGCTCTGGAGAATGGCAATTTTACAGCTTATTTTATACATTAAAATTGAAAGAGGAGATGTAAGGAGGGTTACCTGAAATCCGTTGGTGGTGGATTAGGGAGGCAGGAGAAAGCAAAGCGGGGAAATCTCAGGCTGGATAAAAAGTAAAAGGAGACACATGTTTCTTCTCCATCGCTGGTGCAGGGAAGTTAACATTTGCAGCACACAGACATGGCATGTGGGCAGCAAGATCACAAGGTGGTCTTGTGCTCTGGTGCCGGCGGTTGTGCCGTGGAGGGTCTGGAAGGGAGCTTCTCTGACGTTTCAAAGGGGTGTTACCTTAGATGCACAAAGACAGCCGGCATTTTCAACGTTAAAGATTGGCCTCTGTCAAGGGAGCTACAGGCTTAGGACTTGACTACCCACCATGACCCGCTTCTAGTTAGAAATTTTATGTTCAGACCACCCTGTGCGATGACTTTGGTCTTGGCTTTATGAGGTCAGCCAAGCAGGCCTCTCCTGAGTTGGTCAGGTTTCGTATGTGGCTCCTTTTTTTGCTGTTCATCTGACACCATATGTAGTTATTTCAGTATTATTGACTATATTCCCTATGCCACTTTACATGCCTGTGACTGTTTTTACAACTGGAATTTGAACATCTTATCTTAAAATGTTTTTATTGAATTCAGAGGGGAAGGAAGGAGGAGAGAAATATGTCCTTATTCCTAGGAGATGTGCACAGAAGTGTTTAGAATTGAAATGTCATGATGTCTGCAACTTATATTCAAATGGCTCATTAGGAACAAAAATATGTATACAAATACACAGAGAGATTAAACAAATCTAGCAGATATTAATAACCGTTGAAGAAAGTAGGGGGTATATAGATTTTCATTGTATTTGCAACTTTTCTCACTTCAACATTCCCAGCAACTTTCTGTAATAATAATTGGGGTAAGGAAAGTCAATATCCTATCTAATAAAAGAGTAATATGTAAATTGACCATACCTTCACTACATGCTCAAGCCATGCCCACAAGCCAATCAGAGCAAGTATGCAAATTAATCCAATCAAGATGGCAGTTAATTTGCATATCTGCATAGAGAAGACAGCATAGAAGGAAGCCAAGCACTGCAGAAGGGAGCAAAGCTGCTGAGAAATAAGCAAGCAGGGTGGGGGAGAAGGGAGGGAGCAAGGCATTGAAGACAGCGGGGAGCTTTGCTCAGGCCACAGGAAGCTCTATTCTTGCAGGAATCTTCCTGCAACGGGTCTCTAGTTGAGGTATAATGGTTTACCGTGAAGTCCAAAAATTCTTCCTTAGAAGAGGGCCCTTACAAAGACATGGCTAGAGTTATTTTCTCGCAATTCTTCTGAGTGTGTTTGTGCTTTTGAACAGAATCCCCAGAGCAAAGAACATTACCTGGTTGCAGCTCTTCTGACTTGGCTTCCTCAGCAGCTCGCTGGACCTGGGAGGGTCTCAGAACACACTGTGTGCGGAGCACCAGGGCTGGGGGCACTTCTCTGCTGCCCCTGGTCAGAGGCAGGTGAATGGTTGACTAGCTGCCCATCCTGCATGTTGAAGTGTTCTCTGAGCCTGCCCAGGTCACCCCCAAGCTCAAAGTCTCATCACAAATGCACCGAAAGAACAAGGCCCAGGTGGCAATGTTTGTGGAAGAGTGAAAATCAGGTTTACACAGGCACCTTACAGAAGGTTACATTTTTTTTGCATATAAAATGTCTCCCCTCATACCCCAAACTCACTAATGCCCTGGAGACTCTGCCTAGAGCCTGGGGCAGGTGAGGTCTTGGGGATGGTGAGAAGGATAGGATATTCTGTGCCTTCTCTGGAAAGGGTATCTTCAGCAAGTTGGGGGTGAAGCCAGTGAAGGGAGGGCTATTGAGTCTGAGGCCAGGAGGAGAACAGGATGCAGTGACATCCACACTTTGATCAGGGAGGGAACTGAGTTCAAGACGCCTGAGTGTAGACCATGTGAAATGTTACAGAAACGTCCCAAAATTAAAGGCTGAGAAAGATTCCCTGGACATGGCTGCTCATGGGATGAGGATCTGGGCTACCATCTCCTGGGGAAGAGTGGGGTGATATGGAGCACAGGTACAAACAATTTTTCCAGAAGTTTGGAACAACACTGTAATGGCTGTGGAAGAAGCACTGAGAGGGAAGCGGTTTTCAGGGGCTGGAGCCCGAGTGTGCTCCAGACTACACTGACGGGCTGGGACCCCGACCCGGAGACAGGAGAGTTAAGAGAGGAGGGGGGAGGGTGTGCTCATATTCCTGGTTTAGCAAGAAGAGCCATCTCTAGATGGAGGTAACGTGAGAGGGGGCAGAGAGACATGAAGGGAGGGTGGATGTTTTGAAGTCCTGGTTAGTGTTCCCACTGTGCATTCAAATTTCATGTCTTTAAAAATAAAGAGTGACCATATTTACAACCCTAGTGCGTATTTGAAAGTTGCTAAGAGAGTAAATCTTAAAAGCTTCCATCATGAGAAAAGAAATTTGTAACCATTTTTGGTGACAGATGTTAACTGGACTTACTGTGGTGATCACTTCCTGATATTTACAAATATCAAATCATGTTGTACTCCGGAAACTAATACAATGTTTTGTCAATTATACCTCCAAAACAACAAAGAACCTCATTTTATGTAGCTGTAGATAATTCAGGAAGAAAGAGAGAGAAATAAAGAAACCAACAGATATGTAGGGAATCTGAGATAAGAAAGAAAGTCAAACCACCAAGTGATGGAAAGAGAGGCAAAGCAGAGAAAGATACAAAGAAATCACATAAAAACCCACCAGGAGATGGAAAGCTGGGTCCCACACAGACCCACTATGGGAAAGAGATTCAGATTGACCGCCTGGGTGACTCACTGACTTTCACAGGGTAACACCCTCCTCGAGGGTCTTCTCACTCTACCTCTGCTGATTCCCTGCAGCTCTAGGGAAAAGTCACATGGTAGGTAACCATTTTACCCAATTCAGGTATTTCAATCCAATAGATCTGCTTTAAATTTTTTCTAACTTGATTGGGATCCATTCTCATTTGGAGGAGACTGGCAAAGAAGGTAGATCAAATTATATATATAAAAGGCTAAATGACCAACCGTCCATCTGTCTTACCAGTACATATGATGTGCACTGGCAATTTAAAAATAAACACTAACTCACACATGCACAATACATTTAAAGCTCTTGCTGGCACTAATTGCACACATGTGTTTTGATCTGTCATTGTCCATTGTGAATTGCATTGACACTTCTATTATAGGGAGAGGGCAAATAGTGATATTAAAATATTTCTTCTAATGTGCACAAATCCATGCACGGGGCCACGACTACTTTATATATATTGATTGACCTCCTATGTCCAAACCTATTGTCTTAGTGCCCAGACAGATAAAAAAATTAATAAAAGCAGCTGCGGGGGGAGAACTAAGATGGCGGCAAAGGTGAAACACCTATCTTGCCGTCATAATCAGCAATTTTAATACTACAACTTAACGAAAGAACAAACACCTTCCAGAATCACCAGAACGCTTGCCGAGTGAAAATTCCACAAATAAAAGTGAAGATAAGACACTGTGACTCGGAGGTGCGGCGGCGAACAGCGTTGAAAGATTCGCGCGCAGAGAGAGGTTTGGAGTGCGCGCCCGAGAGGGCGGGTGGCTGGAAACCGGCCAGTTTTCTCGAACGGGGAGACAAAGGCGTCCCACTGGACTGATTCTCCAGCTCTGGGTGAAGTCCAGGGAACCCACTATCATACGGGGTGAAAACTGGACAGTGGGAGGGCACGCCAAAGCTCGGGTGCTGCCGGGTCTGCCGGCTTGTGGAGAAGGCAGCTTCCGCGAACAGCTCGGCTGCGTGACGGCGCAGGAAGCGCACCGCGACTTGTCTCTCATTCGGAAAACCGTCAGTCTGCTTTGTTTTACGACCCTGGGTGAGACATTGCGCATGCAAAGTCATTTGGGGACAGTCTGAATTCCCCGGCAGCCGGTGGAGCTCCACAGCGGCTCTCTCTCAGAGGTGCTGGTGGCCATTGCCCCCGGCACAGAGCCCCTGGGGCCGCACAGGGCAGAGCTAACGCTGTCTGCTTGGCCCGGAGACTCCGCCCATCCAACCTGAGCACAGCTGAGCTTCACAGACAATTGGCCTGGAGGTTAAACCCTCCTAGGGCTAACAACAAAAAGCTGGGTTTAAATTCAAAAACACTGAATACAACCCATAAAGGATTGCAGTAAGAGTACCCACCTCAGGTAACTGGGGAGACTGAGCCACTGTCCCTTTGAGGATAGCCACCACATAAAGCAGCCACCATGCAGAGACATGGAAAGAAATCAGGTGTGAAAGAAATGGAGGAGAAAAGACGACAAGACATAGAGTTCAAAACCACAGTTATAAGGCTTTTCAAGAGGCTCCTACAAAAGGCCGATCAACTTAATGAGAATTACCAGGAAATAAACAAGACCAACCAGCAAATGAATGAGAATTACAAGGAGATGAATGATACTTACAAGGAAATGAATGAGACCCTCAGGGAAATGAACAAGACCTCTGAGGATACAAACCAGACCCTCACAGATAAAAAAAAGGACCAACTAGAAATCAAGCATACACAGACTGAAATAAAAAATATTACACAAAGTCCTAAAAGCAGTCCAGAGGGCCACAAGAACCAAGTCAAAGATTTGAAATACAAAGAAGCAAAATCCACTCAGCTGGAAAAGCAAGAAACAAAAAGAATTCAGATAATTGAAGATAGCATAAGGGGCCTCTGGGACAACCTCAAGCAAGCCAACATTCGAATTATTGGGGTGCCAGAAAAAGAAAGAGAGCAAGTTAATGAAAACCTATTTGAAGAAATAGTGACTGAAAACTTTCCCCACCTGGTGAAAGAAACTGACTTAAAAGCCCAAGAAGTACACAGAACCCCAAAATATAGGAATCTAAAGAGGACCACACCAAGACATATCATAATTAAAATGCCAAGAGCAAAAGATAAAGAGAGAATATTAAAAGCAGCAAGAGAAAAACAGTTGGTTACCTACAGGGGAGCACCCATATGATTGTCAGCGGATTTCTCAACAGAAACGATGCAGGCCAGATGGGAGTGGCAAGAAATATTCAAAATAATGAAGAGCAAGAATCTACAACCAAGATTACTCTATCCAGCAAAGCTATCATTCAGAATTGAGGATCAGATAAAGTGCTTCGCAGATAAGAAAAAGCTAAAGGAGTTCATCACCACCAAACCAGTATTATATGAAATGCTGAAAGATATTCTTTAAGAAGAGGAAGAAGAAAAAGGTAAAAATATAAATTATGAACAACAAATACACATCTATCAACAAATGAACATAAAAATCAAGTGAATTGATAGGCTGATGAACAGGATAAACTGGTGAATATAACAGAGACATGGACATAGAGAGGGAATGGACTGACAATTCTTGGGGAGAAAAGGGTTGTGGGAAGTACAGCAAGAGATTGGACAAAAATCTTGCAACAATGGGAGAGGACATTGGGGAGGGGGAGGTGAGGGCGGAGGGTGGGATAGGTACAGGGTGGAGGGAAGATATAGGGGGATTAAAAAAGGGGAAACAATGTAATTAATAAACTGAACAATAAAAAAAATTAAAAAAAAAAGAAGCAGCTGCGTCCCTGAGGCACATGGTGCAGGATTCAGGCTGTGAAGGGGGCTGCAGCATAGAGCCTGCTCTCAGGGGGTGTGGCCAGCTGTGTAGGCTTGAGGCTTGTGATTACCTGGAGGGAGGGGCTGGGTACCAGATTGGGCCTTTTCTACCTGAGAATGGTGCCATATTAAGACTATAAAGAAGCCAAAGTGATTTCTTGTCATTCCTGCAGCCATTTATCATTAGCAGGTCCCTGTGGTGGCTGCCATAGGTATATAACACAACAGTTTTTGCTATCCATATTTGGGGCTGTAATTGGGCTTCCTTTCAGAAACACACCAGGTGGAAATAGTATCTTCTGAGAGTTAATCCTGAATAAATCAAGTCATCACATAAAGGACAGAACAGAGACAAGCAAGTTTACCAAAAGAGACAGGTTGTTCCTACAGATGGCGGAGAACAGATGCGAGTCCTCAGCAATGCATGCCTTTTGCATGTTGTTTCCTCTGCTAGAATGTCTTTCCCTGCATCCTCTAGCTACCCAAATGCTACCACCCTTGGAGACTCAGTTGAAATGCCACCACCCCATTTACCTTTCTTTCCTGATCCTCTCAAAAACAATACTCCCTTCTCTATACCAAGCATGTCAAAATCATGGCCTGCAGGCCACATGCCTTGTTTATTTGGCCCGTGTTAGCCTTTGAGTTTGACATGCTTGCTCTATACTCTAAAAGTGTGTGTTTAACTTTGTTGTCATTCATATTTTCTTCTCTCCTGGAGTAGTGTTAGTGGGTTATATGTAAGTTCCCCCTACTCCAGTATAAACTCTTTGACCACAGGAACCAGGTCTATTCCACACTCTATGCATATCACAGGTCAATAAATGTTAAATGAAAGACTGAGTAAATGAATGCATTTGAAGTAACCACTTGACTATGCATTGAAAGGTTTGGAAACCAATCCCAGGAGAACACATTGCTAGAGAGAATGCACTCTTACTAGTAGCCAATTACATAAAATCGCACACAGATTTTAATAAATAGTGCACAGTTGTTATTTACCCCAGGAGAAGTCTGTCCTAGGTTGGGACTCCCCAGAAATAACCTTGGGGGGGGGGGGGTTCTTGTCCATGTGACATGTTGAGGAAGCGCTCTCTAGGAAAACTAGTAAGGAAGGAGGAGAGGGTGGGGACACCCTAGCAAGGCTGTGTCTCAGCTGGAGGCCAGTGTCATTCTGCTCCCACAGAGCACTGGAGCATGAATTGTGCTGCATTGGCACTTCGTGAAGCAAGGAGGCTGGCCTTTGGTACCCCCATGCCAGCTTGACTTTGGCTGAGGTTCCCTTGGAGGTAGGTGTGATTTCTAGGAGAGAAGACCCCCATTGGCCAAGGGTAATGATCTGTATTGGGAACAGCTGTGAGCCATCAGCAGCCTAGCTAGGGTGTGGGTGCCCGAGCTTGGGTAAGGAAATGCAGGCTGGGATATTCAATCCATCTAGAGCTCATTGTTGATAATTCACAGGTGCTCCCCTCCCCTGGTCTCCCTTTTTCTTCCTTTTCTCCTCTCAGCCAGCCATACAAGGTCTCGGTTCCAACCAACTAGGACCATGACTGGTGCTACTGACAGGTCCACAGGGCATTCATGCAGCTGGTGGCCCCGTAAGGCTCAGATCCAGTTCTGTGGAGAGGCACATCCCCAGAGAAAAAAACATTTTAGCCACTAATAATAGTCACCTGTTACCCTGTCACCCTGAATTGTCCTTCAGCTGAAAGATCTTTCCTACCCGTGGTGAGGAGGGTGGGGAATGCCAGGAATAAAAGAGCTGAGCAGACTCTATTGTCACCCATGTGAAGATGCTAGCTTAGAATCTCCCCTCTTTGGTAAAAGATGATCATTCCTACCACCTGTGACACTGGTCAGGGTTCAATATAAGTGGCTATAACAAACAGGCCCCCAAGTATTAACTGAATAAGATAGATGTGTATTTGTCTCTCACAAGAACAAGCAGGAGGCAGATGCCTGTGGGCTGGAGAGATGGCTCTGCTCCTGGAGGTTGTCCAGGGACCAAGGACGAGGGATAAGAACCAGTCTGTATTGTTGCATTTCCCTCCTCAATATGAGGCTGTGTTGCACTTTCTGATGGCTGCCCCTGCTCTTGCCATTGTATCTATATTGTAGCCAGAGGAGGGGGAAAAGGGCCAGCGAGGGACATTTCTTTTATTTGTTTGTTTGTTTGTTCATTAATTCATATAGTGTTAAAATACACATAAAATACAACTTACCATTTTAATCACTTTTAAGTGTACAGTTCAGTGACATGAAGGACATTCACATTGTTGTACAACCATCACCACTGTCCATCTCCGGAGCCTTGCTCATTTCTTCTAAGGGCATAATCCAGAAGTGGCATATATCACTTCCACTCACATGGGTTCTTCACCCAATTATATGCCCAGCTGGAACTTCCCCCATTAAAGGAAAGTGTGCAACCCTAATACCCCCTCTACCTTTCATCCACCTGGTGGCTCTGTTCCTGTGCCTGTTCTTCTGTTTGGTCTATTATCTGTATGCTCTCTGTGTGTCTGCTGCCACCAGGGCTGCCTGCCTGGGGTTCTGATGTCCAGAAGACACAGAAAATGGCTGCATAGATAAAAGAATATGTGTATAAATCATTTAGTGAAACAAATAATTATTTTGGGGTGTTGGCCACTCTAATCTGGTATTCACAGTAATATGGAGTCATATTCCTCGTGTGATGTGGGCTGCCAACTGCACTTAGCTAAGTGCTTCTGGTCCTGCTGTGGCAGCCATGGTTCTGAGGCCATCACCTCTTCAAGACCAGCTGCTCCTGGTATCTATTTATGTGTAAAAGTCATGCCCAAACTTAGTGGCTTAAAGCAATTAAGATAATTTTATTATATCTTATAAATGACTAGTGGCCTGGTGCACAAAATTCATGCACACGAGGGGGGCGTGGAGGGGTTGTCTCTCAGTTCGGCCTGCATCCTCTCTAACCTGAGACCCCTGTGGGATCGGGCCTAAACTGGCACTTGGACAACCCCCTCGCAATCCGCTCCTAACCACTCACCTGCCTGACTGCTTGATCACCCCTAACCACTCTGCTTGCTGGCCTGATTGCCCCAACTGGTCCCCTCTGCTGGCCTGCTCAGCCCAGCTGCCCCCCACCACCAGCCTGATCACCCTCAACTGCCCCCCCTCCTGGCCTGATAACCCCCAACTGTCTTCCCCTCCTGACCTGATCACCCCTCATGGCTTCTGCCTTAGCCCTGCCACCATGGTGATCTGGGACCCCTGGCCCGTGTGCCGAAGTGCAGCAGTGGCCGGTCTGCCCCCGGCCTCCTGTGGCCCCGCCCTTCATGCGTGCGTACTTTGTGCACTGAAAGGGGGAGGTGATGGAGGGGGTGTCCCTTAGCCTGGCCTGCATCCTCTCTAATCTGTGAACCCCTCAGTCTCAGGCTCCCAGGTGGGGATGGAGTAGCGCAGGGGGCGAAGCACCCGGAGGTGCGTCTAGGGCTGTTTCTGGGGTAGCCAGGAAGCCAGTGTGGCTGTGGGGCCTCCAGAGAGAGGGAGGGAAGGCGAGACTGAGGGAGGGAGCCAAAGACTGCGGCTGGGAGGGCTTCCAGGCACTCAGGGTCCGGCCAAGGTGTGGCTGTTGCTTTGTTTCTGGTGGATTGAGTTAGAAGTTGGAAACAGACAAACTGTGACAGCATCTTTCTCTGCAGAGTGGCATGCTCCACAGTCCTCCTCAGGACAGCTTGAGCATCCTTTGTCGTTGTCCCTCCTCCATTGAGGCCACCTCTGTGCCAGGCTATGTGCCAGGGTGTGTGCCTGGGTGTCAAGCTCCACCAGGGCACAAACTCTGCTTTCCCTTTTTCTCTGACCTGTTGGTGGCCCATGCTCAGCACTGTGGCTGCCCCACATGAACTTTCTAAAATGCAGATCTTACCCTGCCATTCCCAACACCTTGCATTCCATTTCCTGCAGCTGAGAGAGTGTACCTTTCTCAGCCCCAACTTGGAGTTCCCCAGGAGTTGGTGTTCTTCACCTCTTACTTCCACTCAGCCACCCTGAGGTGAGCACACTGGTCCCATCCCCAGGGCCCCCTTCCCAGCTCATTACCCAAGGTGCCCCAGGCACTCATTTGCATGTCCCATGCAACAGGTAAACCCTGCAGCTCAGTCGCAGCCTAACTATCAGAGCAACCAACATGCGAGCCTCGTGAGGGGATCCCATGGCATCAAATTCTCCTAACCACCATGAAAGGACTTGACTCAGTCACCATAACTAAAAAGGAAGGATCTTGCCAGCCCTTAAATACTATGCAGACAGATCTTATAGTGTGCTCACTTTGGCAGCACATATACTAAAATTGGAACAACAATACAAAAGATTAGCATGGCCCCTGTGCAAGGATGACACACAAATTTGTGAAGCATTCCTGACCCATGCCTGGTGCACTGTGGTCACACCTGATTGGTTGGTAGCATAGCACAGTCACATTTGCATGTTTCTCTTTTATTAGATAGGAGGATAGGATGGGTCTGTGGTTCAGGAATTAAGGAAGGCTTGGCTGGCCTCTTCCAGCTCAAGGTCTCTCATGCAGTGTAATCACAAGCTAGCTGGAGTTGGGAGACAATAGGTCAGAAGGAGCTGGGGCTGGCCAGGCACCTATTTCTCTCTTCGTGTGGCCTTGGGACCTCTCCGGGTAGTTTCCCCATGTGGAATAGCTTGGGCTTCCTCATAGCATAGCTTCCCCTGCAGTCATAGTGACTAAAACTTTCAGGGAGAGGGCTCCAGTGAGCAAGGCACAAGCTGCGTTTGATGACTTAGCTTTGGAGGTCATGTTGCATTACTTCCACCATACTCATGGAGATAGTCACAAAAGCCCACCAGTTTCAGGGGCAGGGGAGATAAACCACCTCTTAATGAGAGCAGTGCCAACGTATCCATGTAAGATGAGAATGAGTAATATTGGCACAGCTGTCTTCGGGAAAAACAATCTCCTACCTCAGCTTTGGCTGATTAAGAGCGTCATGAGCTCCAGAAGGGGGAAATCCCTTACAGTTATTCTTGGGTTTCCCAACTTGAAATGTCTAGATGTCCTAGACTTGGCTTATTTCTTTTTAATTTAGAAGAGAAGAGTTTCCTGGTGTATACTCTCCATGGCAGTGAACCCAGCAGCAGCAGCAGCAGCAACAAACAGAAACATCTGGAAAGAGTCTCCACAGGACCTGCAATTGGCCATGGTGGTTTTTAGGGAAGAAACTGCTGGAAGTCAGTTTCCTAATATAATCAACGTCCTCTACTTGCTCATACTTTCTTCTCTTAAGTTTTGTTTATATGTGGCCAGTATGGCAGCTCCTCAACTCTCTCTGTCCTCTTTCTATATTAGGGCCTATCCATTACAGTCAACAGCCTCAATCTTATAGTTTTCTAGTTTCTAACTAGAAATCTGATTTCCCATGTTACAATTTCCCATCTGGCCACACAGGTCATAAGTCCCTCCCTGCTGGAGTGACTAGCCTGTCCTAGTTGGCTCAGGACTTTTCCAGCGTTAGTACTGAAAGTCCTGCATCCTGGGAACTGTCAGCCCCAGGCAAACCTAGATGGATGGCCACGCTTTCCCCTCATCTATGGAAGTGCTACTCTTGTGTCAGATGCCTACCTCAAGCGGAGGAGAGCTGGGTCACCACCAGGTGTCCAGCTGGGCCACCGTCTTTCAGGAGCATGGGTAGCTTCTCTGAGAATTCGGTCTGACTTGGGCCAGCAATGATCAACCTCTCTAGTTAAAACTAGATCTGGATGAATTACTCATTAGAAGGAAACGGAAGTAAGGTATTATAAATACATGTGTAGCAGTTTGGCATCGTAGGAAGAGTAGTGAAGTAGGACTCAAAATACCTGCTTTCTGCCACTGACTTCACCTTCCTAAGCACCAGTTTCTCCATCTGCAAAATGAAAGGATTAGACTAGTGCTTGATTCATCTCCCCCCCCCCCATTTTAAAATTTACCCTTCCCTCCTCACTTTTTGATTTTACTCAGCATTATTTTAAAAATATCCTCATGGTGCTCGGCATTGGTCTCTAATCTTCTTCCCACAGTAACATTTGAAGAACTGTGTTTTAGGATTGCAGAATGCTCTGTTATCCAGAGTTCTAGCCACCTGGTACCAAATTATTGATGGGCTTTCTAGAGTGGCGGATGAGAGAAGAAAGTATCTTCAGTTCTTCCCTGAATTGTATCACTTTGATCTACATGAGGGGATCGACAGGGTTGATATGTGGAGCACATTAAGGAAATGAATGAGGTGCTGAGTGGCAAGAGCAGTTGTGAACGCATTTTTGAGCCTCTAACTCTCTGAGCTTGAAGCTTCTCACAACCTCCCAGATCTGCAGTCCTACGAGCTCTCACTGGAGTAGTTCACCGCCTACAGAAAGCTGGTAGACATTATTCCTGGGGAGGCGGGAAGGCGCGTTCCCTGGCTCTGGCTCTTATTTCACGAGGCACAGAAAAGTACTGCAGCTACTTACGGCCTCAGCCAGAGATAGACCCCAAGTAGCACGTACATCTGCAAGCTCCAGCCCCTCTGCCCCAGGCAGGGAGAGATCCTGTGGCTGATAGTGGTTATTAGCAGAGCCATGTGTCCCAGGCTGAGATGCTCTCTTGGTGGCATTGAGGCTAACGGAGCCATGTGCTGTCTGGGAACCAGCTATGAGTGGGGCGCAGCTGTGGGGTCCGGCCCCTCATGTCACTGCCTGCCTACGCCTGGGAGGATGGGTTCCATTTCAGGCTGCAGTGATTCATGCTGGGTGGCCTATGCCCTTCCTCCTGTATCAGCGTCACTGGGAACTACCCAGAGTGTTGAGAAGGGAGAAAGCAGACCCTGCTGAAGGGCCTTTCCTCTATGTATCTGGCTCAACAAGGTCTTAATCTCCACTCAAGCCTCTCGGCAAGCACAATCCCCAAAGCTGGACTGGTGAGGCCCATTGAAATCAGAGTGGGTGTGGGAGGCTTTAGGCCCCCCAAGGGACACACTTTCTCACCTAAACTTCATACAGAGACACACCTTGACTCTATTCCAGGCGTTAACTATTTTTGCTCCTTTGAAAATGCAAAACAAAAAGAACAACAAAACACAAAAAATAAACAAATAGATACACACACACACACACACACACACACACACACACACACACTCAGCAAAGGCCTGTGGTTTCCACAGAGGGGTTTTGAGTCTCTTGGAGGAGGAGAGGAGTGCATTTACAGGATTATATACACACTTTACCTGAACGTCTTCCTCTGTAGCGATAGGACTTAAGCTGATGCTAGAATCAGAGAGGGGTTACCAGGGACCCAGCTCCTCAAGTACCCAAGGAGAAGGCTTTTCAAAAACAGGAGGCAAAATAATTACTGCTGACAGTCCCTGAGCTTGCTGTGCTGCTCTAGATCATCTCACTGGATCTTCATACTCTAAAGAAGTAGGTACTACTCTCAGCCTCTCCTATAAATGAGGCTCAGAGAGTTGAAGCCAATGACCCAGCCACACAGCTAATAATTGGTGGGGCCAGGATTTGATGGCAGGAAAGAATCCAGAGCCTGAGCTCTCAACCACGATGCATGTGTAAGCTCACAAACATGCTTGAAGGCGCATACATGCACCCTGTGATTTACACAGTGTAATTATTTTATAATATCTACAGAACCATAGATGACTGGGAATGGAAGTCATCCTAGAGATGACCTACTTGACTCCCTTCCCTACTTTTGATTTCACACACACAAAAAAAACAATAAAAGGAATTGAGGACTTGCCTTAGAGAAATAGTTCTCAAGTGAGCAAGTTTCAGAATCACCTGGTTAAAGAACAGATCTCTGGATCCACAACAGGGCATCTAATTCAGCAGCTATGGGACCTGCATTTCTGCGAGATCCCAGGGGCTGCTGCCACTGCTGGTCCTGGGACCTCGCTGTGAGCACCACGCGTGACTGTAATCTGGACAAGTTAGGCCCATAAGACCCTCTGCAGTGCTGTTACTTAAGCGTTCCCGGTAAAGCCTGGACAATCACATTCCCAATGGGGTCATTCTTACCCAAGTCCTTGTTCTTAAATAACTCTCTTTGGCTCCCAGCAACAGAACCAGAAGGCGGTGGGCAGAATTCTAAAAATGCCTTGCTCCAAAAAAGGGTCCACATGCCTCATTCCCCCAGAACCTGTGAATGTGATAAGAATATCACTCCTGTGACTGTGTTGTTATAAGGTACCGTTGATGTAAAAGAGGAATTATCTGGGTGGGTAGGTTTTAATCACACAGGTCCTTAAAAGCAGAGAACTTCTATGGTTGTCGCAGCAGAGAAATAAGGTAGGAGAGGAAGGGAGAAGGGAATGCAAGGAGATCTGGATTTGGAGAGTGACTCAGAGTGCACAGCCGTATTGAAGGTGGGGAGGGCCACGGGAGGAGGAAAGTAGGTGACTGCCAGAAGCAGAAGTAACCTCTGCCAGGAAAAGGGGCCCGCAGCCCTACTCTGCACAGGGCTGAATTTGCCAACAATCAAAATGAGCTTAGGAATAGTCGTCCCTAGAACCTCCGGCTAAGAGTTCTGATCTACAGCACTCTGAGCTAGTAAACAAGGGTCATTGTAGTCTCTGTTTGTGGTCATGCCATAATAGAAATCAAATATACAAGTACACAAACCCCTGAGCTCAGGAGGGAGCCACTGCCCAGTGCTGACCCACTCGGTCCAGGAGACCCTCCAACCACGAGCTGGGCCCCTGGGAGGCTCACCTTGTTGTTTGCTGAAAATGTCAGTGCCTGTGACCTACATTCCATCTCCATCAAGGTAACATTCAGTTTCATCTAAAAAAATAAAAATTTAAAAAATCTAAAGGTTGTCTAAGAGAACACCTCGAGAACGGGTGGCCCCAGTGACCCTCAGCAGACACAGGCTGGCCCGAGACCACAGACAGGTCCCTCGTCAGCAAGCGTGTGCCCTTCATGGAAGAGCAGTTTGAAAACAGTTTAGCAAAAACAGATTGTCCTCCTGCGCTGCTGCTGCTCGGTCACATAACATCCTTTCCTGTTTCTGCGATTAATCATCTATAGAGCTGAGCCCTGTCCCTCAGCAGGATGTGAGGAAACTCAAGCGAGAGGATGGGATGAATGTGCAGGGTCGTTCAGCAATGATTTATTCCTACATCCCCAATTATTCTTATGATTCTTGCAACAAAGTCAAATGGATGAGGACAGTTTTGGTTCTCAGCATGGCCATAGCACCACTATGATAATATAGCTATGGTCCAACTGCCGGAAACCGATCATTGTTTCACTAAGACAGAGATGTGGACAGGGAACCCGGAAGGCTGGTCAACCTTAAATGCTCTGAAAGGTCAGAGCTAATCATTCATTGTTTAGTTGAGACATTGGAAGTTGAAACAGCCTCTACCTGTTAGTCTTAGGTAAATTCTTGCTGATTGGCTATTATTAGAATTTCCTGCCTAAAGGATATAAATGTATCCCATAATCTTAATAAAAGGGATAGCAAAGCCAGAGCTGGGTGTAGTCCTCTCTTGGGCCCCCAATATTCCCAAATTAATACTTTTCCAGTCTTTTTCATTTGTGTGCAGCCTTCTCCAGAACCTGAACCCTGAACCACACGGGATGTGAAAGGGGTTCAAACAGCCAACCACTGTGTCTTTTTCCTGTAAAAGGTGAATATAACTATCTGCCATCATACTCAGAGACAATTTAAGTAAAGGGAACAGGCAGCAGTGGATAATCCCTGCTATTGAGGTTTTCCCCCAACACCTCCCTCCAAATGACTGACACACGCCGGACATTCACTGAAGTGCAGGTTCATCTCTCAGGGACGAGGCGCCACCTCTGTTCCGTCAGGGCCCTTCCCAGATGCATCCATCCTCTCACCACAAGTCCTGGCGGGGTGGCCGAGCAGCACATGGAGCCTGGCTCATGTTTCCCGCAAGCCTGCAACCTCGGCACGCTGAGGCACAGAGCTGGTCAGGCATGGCTTTCGGACCCTCGGCATGACAGCTGCCCTCTTCGCTGCATTAGCCCCGGTGACCAGCCATGCCAGGAAGGAGGTACCTGCCTAGTGTGGGCCGAGGACCAGTCTAGCTCTTGGATTCCCAAGCAGAGCCAGGAGCTGTGCGTTCTGATATTTTCCTCTCACAGTAAGTGGATTCAGAGTTGAATCCAAGGACCAGCTTCCTTGACTGAACCACACCCTCCTGACCACTTCCGCTTTTGTTGGTTTTCTCCCCGTTACAAACTATGGCAGCCAGGGACAGGGTTCTGCTGTGCAGAGCAGAGCACCCAGCCCCCTTCCTGCGGCTTTGTTTTCCCCCCAGCTGCCTCTCTGGGCCTCCCCGTCCCACAGTGTGCAAGGGATAAGGAGAGCCAAGCAGTGTCATTTCTATCCAAATGTTTGGAAAGAAATTCTTTTTGAATTCTGGAAATCTTGAAGGGTTTTGAGCCACATATTTGAAAACAGAACTAGCAGATCATTGTTTTTCCATGTTGTCCAAGCTCATGGTTTTATTTTATTTTATTTTATTTTGCTTTTTCTGTGCTTCGAGTGGTTGAAAAACTTGGTACATTTCTTGTTACTGGAGACCTGCTGGTATTTCATGTGGTCAGAGCAAGTGGACATGGCCCACACTGCTGTGAAACAGGTTATACTGTAGGATCATGGTCGGAGCATACACACACACACACACACACACACACACACGCACACAGACGCACACGCACACGCACACACATGCACACACACGACCTCCACAAAGCAATTTTCTTCCATGACATATTCAATCAACTGTTTTGCTAACAAATACAGGACTGTGCTAGTTTCATTTCCTGAGAGTTCTCTGATAAGCTCTGAAAACTGTTTTTGTGGTTTTAGTGTCACTTTTCATTCATCTCTTTGAACTGTCATTATTTCAAAATTACAATTTTTAACTAGGAATGTGGACTGGAGTTAAAAACAGGAGGTTTGATATGCAGGTCTGAGAAACAGTGAAAATGTACAAGAAACTCAGGAAAATCCAGAATGTGACATTTTTGATGACTGTGACAGAGTATTGCCCCCACGGGTCCCGTCAAGAACTGGCCAGTAAATAAGAATGAGTGAGTGAGGACACCACACGGTTGATCTAAAGTCTTGGGACACCCTTGGATGCCCACATGGACAAAAATTCAAGCAGTATCACAGACTAAACAGTGACAAGTCAATCAACACTCCTCTGGGCAAGATTGCATTTTCCAGAGAGCGACAGTAATATCTCCTATCCCACAGGTTCTTCTGCATGGTGACCTTGACATTCTTCCCAGAAAGGAAGAATCCAATTTCCTTCCTTTAGTATCTGGCCTCGCTTAGTGACTTGCTTAAGCAATAGACTGAAATGGGAGAGACCACTCCAACTGCAACACACTCCGTCCTCGCTGCTCAAAGACACAGCTGGGAAGATACCTGTGGGGGTCATCTGCTTGGTTACCCATTTGGTTGGCGGTGAAGTTGGAGACTGCAGGATTTGTCCTGTAGCAGGAAGAAGCATTTTAGTGGAGAGAAAAGTTTCCTGGTCTCCCAGGAGCTCTTGGGATTTAACTTGGGGTCGGGTTTCCTAAGATTCCTGATGACAAGAGTCCTCTGGGGTACTATTCTCCCCTGGAAATTTTGGTTTTGTTTTCCAGTGTTGTGAGGTCTGGTTTTACTTTTAAAAAAAATTGTCCTGGATGATTTTTATCATCAGGGAAGTTTTGGAAGCCTTGACTTAGGGTAAGAGAGCAACTCTTTTCCTTCTGCTCAATGTTGCAAAAAAGGAGCTGATGTAATATTTAACCACTGAAGAGAGACATCTCCTGCATAAGTTCTGTCTGGGGAAGAAAGAGGGCCACAGTTACTATCTGAGGAGGAGGGAATTTGTGGGGTTGTTCTGTAGTTATGAATGACAGGTGCTGTCTCTGAAAATGGGGCTTTCTTCTCTAGATGAGCTTGGGTTTGATTGCAAAACACAGAAGGCATGATAATGCAGCTGTTTACTTCACCCCGAGGCCAGGGACTCTGCTGCCACGATGGAGCGAGGGTCTGAAGCATGTGTCCCCTGATGCTAGGTCATGCCTGATGTTCATTCAGCCTCCTCCAATGATGTAGCACACGGGAAGGTTTCCTGCGCACCCCTCCTCTCCTGAAGCTGGAATCAGTCCCCAAATGCTGACAGCAAAAGGCACATGGGAAGTGGGGAGGAGTACACACATAGTCAACTCTGCCTATTTCTTTTTTTTTATTTTTCCATGGATTTTTAGAGAGAGTGAAAGAAAAAGGGAAAGACACAGAGAAATATTGGTGAGAGAAACATATCACTTGGTTGTCTTCTGCATGCACCCTGACCAAGGAGGGGTCTGGGGAGGAGCCTGCAACTGAGATATGTGTCCTTTGATTGGAATTGAACCCGGGACCCTTTCATCCGCAGGCCAACATTCTATGCACTGAGCCAAACCAGCTAGGGCAAGACTGCCTATTTCTAAAGAGCTGACCCAGCAGGAAAATTGGGGTTGATACATCAAGGGACCTGGATTGCCATTTCTACAATCCTGGTTTTGTAAGACACAAACTGGACCTTGAAACATTGCCTAAGTGTCTAGAAAAAGTACCTCCTAACACATAAGGCAGCTCAATAAACATTTTGTGAATGAGCGAATGAATGAATGTGAATGAGAGCTTGAATTGCAAAACAGAAACCTTCAATTATTGACAATTATGAGAAAACTTCAGGCTTCATTTCTCAGACCTTTATTCTTCTACACAAAGTTCAGGCCTCTGCCTGTTCTACTCTGTTAACCACAAAAGCCCAAAGTTCTCCCATAACTAATCTGAACCTGTGATCGTTTGCTCTGCTCTTAAGAGCTCTCACACTCCTTTTCCCTTCCAAGGAACGGGTGGTTGTGTGAGGACGATGGAGCAGGGCAGCCGGCCCTCGGAGGACTTCCCTATCAACGTGTTTTCCGTTACTCCTTACACACCCAGTACCGCGGACATCCAGGTGTCCGACGATGACAAGGCGGGGGCCACCTTACTCTTCTCAGGCGTCTTCCTGGGACTGGTGGGGATCACGTTCACCATCATGGGCTGGATCAAATACCAAGGGATCTCCCACTTGGAATGGACCCAGCTCCTCGGGCCCATCCTACTGTCGGTCGGGGTGACATTCATCCTGATTGCTGTGTGCAAGTTCCAAATGCTCGCCTGTCAGTTGTGCAAAGAGAGTGAGGAAAGGGTCCTTGACACAGAGCAGACGGCAGGAGGACAATCATTCGTTTTCACTGGTATCAACCAGCCCATCACCTTCCATGGGGCTACTGTGGTGCAGTATATCCCTCCCCCGTATGGCTCTCAAGAGCCCATTGGGGTGAACACCTCGTACCTGCAGCCCGTGGTGAACCCCTGCTGCCTCACACCACCTGGAGTGGTGGCTGCTGCCACGCCAAGCCCTCCTCAATACTACACCATCTACCCTTCGGAGAACTCTGCCTTTGCTGACGACCAGGACTACCCTGCCTTTGTGGGAGGTGGAGATGACAGGTATGGTGTCTGTGGTGGGGTTCCTCCCCTTCCCGCAATCACAGCCTTAGTCGATGGCTATGTGTGGTCTATAAGGAAGTGGTGGGCAAATGCAATCTCTGTGTGGCCTATTGCCAGGCAGGTGGTGTTGGTTCTGGGAGTGGTGCTGTAACACATCTGTGTTTTCCGCTCACATTTCAGGCCCAGCCCTGATGCTGAGCTGCTAGAAGAGACACAGCGGGGAGGTGAGGAATCTGCCGGCCTCTCTCCTCCCCCCTATGAGGAGATATTCTCCCTCCCTCCATAGACACTAACGCCGAGGGAGTAGCGCTGAAGTCATTGTTGCTGACAAATGAAGTGTTCTATGCTGCAACCTTCAGGAGGCAGACAGCAGAGCAGCTCTGGCAGCCTGACAGACACCATTCTAGGAGGGTGGGAGGTGAAATGTCTCAAATTGGTAAAACTTAGTCTGGGGAGGATAAATTACCTTCTGATGCAGCGAGGGATCCCATGCCTACAGTGCACCGGCAGCATGCCTACCAGCAGGAATCTCAACTGTTTATCCACAGCAGTGAGAGTGGGTTGGGAGGGAGGCAAGGAAGAGAAAACTGGGGTTTTCGCAGGGCCCTTCTCAGTTCCCAGGGTAGATTTGCATATCCCATCAGGTGTCCCTGAGGACTGGGTATCTTAAAGGCTGCAATAAACAAATAAATAAAATAAGAAATAAAGAATATCTTCTGTTAGGATATTAGATAGGTGTCTGAAACATACAAAATAAGTAAGAACAGGGCAATGACGTAATTAAATATTTAAGTTATCTTTGGGTCGCGGGACTCTTGGCTGCTGATGCTCTTGGAGGGAAGCTGAGGCTTGATGTGTCCGCCCAGGTTGGGATCCGGGCTGGGCACGCGCTGCCTGGGCACAGTGCGGCAGGCCCCGGGGCTTCTCTCAGCAGCTCATGAGAGGTCTGTGCAGTTAGACAGAACGGAGCTGCCATGCCATCGCCTGGGAAATCACGGATTGTGGAAACAGTCGTTATAGCCACGACAAGCTCATCTCTTTTATAAAAACAAAACAAAACACTGTTGCCCTTAATTTCCATGAATCCGGACTATGTAATAAACAACCAGAACAGACTCACGGACTTTGGAAGAGACAGTTAAAATCATCAGGTTTTAAAAGAAAAGATTTTCCTTAGGCTATAAAGGGAGGCTTCCCCACACAGATAGGATTTAGGCATTCTTTATAGTTTTGATACTATTTTTATGAGAAATATCTAGTTTTCCAAGGATATGATTCACATAGGTGATGGTATATTATTGTGATTTGTATTGTATCTTGGGAACAAAATCTTTTCATATGAGAATTCATTTTCATGTTCGATGATAGGATGTGATGGAAAAATACAGTTCGGTTTATAGAAACCAGCTTTATACTCATTTCATGAAACACTGGATTCCTCGCTGAGGGCCATGGGCTCTGGGCAGGAAGGTGGGTGACAGGGACATGGCTGAGCATTACCAGCAGCATGCCTACCAGTAGTGACACTCAGAGGCCTGCATGCCCGCCTCCCTCACCCCTATTCCTCCTTCCTCACACCCACCCTGCAGCTTCATATTCCTGGGCTTGGGTTTGGCATGAAGGGATGTTCAAATTGGAAAAAGATGTTAGGAGAGGATGTCTCTGTGTGAAAGCCGGGAGGGTAGGACAGCCAATTTGTCTGGGTGACGCCAGGAATCCCATATGCAAGGAAGTGGCCCCGGGGGGAGGGGGCAGGTTTGTAGCTCCAGACAGCAGCTAAACTGTCCCTGTTCTAAGATGGGGGGAAAGTGCTAACTGTAGAAGTAACTGATGCTTCTGAGGACAGTGGGTCAGCGCTAACCGCTTCGGGAGCTCAAGGTGGGAGGCTGGCCTGCAACCATCAGGGGTCAGCAAATGGGAATGTGTTCATTCCAATAATATTTGTTGACGGAGCATCCACTCTGTGTCAGGACTGGGGCCAAGGGGGATAGGACAGTGAAAAACCAAACCAACAGGAGAGCAGATACGGCGCTGCCCTTGCAGTGCTTCACTGATCATTATTCTCTGATACCAAAGAGGGGTCTTGACCTAGCCAGGAGAGTCACAGAGTTTGCTTGGGGAGTGCAGCCAAGGCCCTTGGCACACCTAGCCCCAGGGCGTAACATTTACAAGGGTAACCAGGTGGCTGGTGTTCTGGGCTCAGAGGACCTGGGATACCTGTACATGGAGGAGGGGACATCTGGCACATCCCCTGATGGGAGAGGTCTTAGGGCTGCTCTGCAGGCTGTGTAAGCCTGTATTTCACTGCTGCCCCGGCCCTCAGACAGAGCTGCTTTCCAGTGCCTCACCAGTCACACCCACCAACTCTCTTGCCTCAGGACAATCCCACAATGCTCCTTCTGTCTTTGGGTGGGGCTTGCAGGGGCCAATGTGACAGGACGCCCCGAATGGCCCCTGAACAAGGACACCAGGTCTCTGCCTGGTATGTGACAGCGAGGGTGCATTCCTGGCTGAGAGTCTGGTTTGTTGTCTGGGTATTGCCATTCTCTCTCCTCTCAGCATCTTATCCGGGTGAGTAGAGAACTAGGATGTGGGAATGATAGACTGGAGCTTGGCCCAGGCACCCTATCCACCCCACGGTTATGGTGTGGGAAGGGCCCACCCGTTGCCCACATGCTCAAAAGCTCAGTGTTTAGGCCAGAGCCGGGGGCCTGGCCACCCCTGTCAAAAATTGTGGTATGTGTCTGCAGAGCAGCTGGGAAGCCACAGACAGGTTTTAATAATGCCCATGACCTGACTCTGAGCACTTACTCACTCTGGGCCAGACCCAGAGGCATAGAGGGTATAACATTGGTCTTAATGGCAAAGCTCAGATCTAAATGACCAGAGCACCAGCAGACATCGGCCTCCTCCACCGCAGCCTCCACGGGGCCATGCGGGTAGGCACTTTCTTGTGAGCTACATGGAAATCAAAATAAAGCTAAAAGATCTTGTTAACCAAAGGTGACAGGTTTCTTAAGAACTTGGGCTCCTCTTGGCTGGAGAGACTGCAGACAGCTGACAATCCTGATGGAACGGAGAAGGGAAATGAGGCCCAGGCGCAAGGGGAAGAAGCTCTCCTGAAGCTCTTAGCTCTTCTTTATCCCGGGACCAAGGTGTGGCCGGCACTCGCCCTTGGCAGGACTCCGAGGTCTTTCTCAGGGGAGAACTTCTCAGGGATGGCAGTCACCTTCTCTTCTGCTCCACTGAGCCAGGCACAGACGTAGTGTCTACATTTCAAATGCTCAGTAGCTCTCAGCGACAAAGCCAGCCCTTTTGCTCTACCTATTTTTTTGGGGGTGGGGCGGGGTACAGTATGAAAACAAAGACTCTTATTTGTGAAGAGCTGGCCAGGGGTGTCTGTTTTCAGCGTCTGACCTCCGGGCCTCTGCCTCGGCTGTTTACTGTTGGATCAGTGGAGTTGGGTTGCCATGAAGGCCCACACCCCTGGGCAGCTGGTGTTTCTCCTCCAAACAGAAACTCCTCGCAATGTCCAAGGGCTGGGTACCTTCTTACCAACTGAGAGAAGAGAGGTTCACACACGTCACTGAGGTGACTGTGCCTAGCTCTCAGGAGAGTGCCGTCTGTCCCGGTAACCAGGGCGTCTGCAGCTCCAGCACACAGCACTCACCGAAGGCCTTGTTCAGAGCCCTCTACACAGCCCACGCTCTTGGGGCCTGTTGAATGGCAAATGTGAAATGGGCAAATGAACTCTTCAAATAGGTAAGGACCGTTCTAGCTCAACTTAGCTGCTTCACTGTTCTACATTATGAAAAATTTCAAGTAAATACAAGAGTAGAGAGAATAGTGGATGAAACCTATGCAGCCATCACCTAACCTCAACTCACCGCCAATCTTGTTTCATTTATACCCCCAACCACAGTCCCTCAACTGGAGTTTTAAAGCAAATCCAAACCATTAAATCATTTCATTCCAAAATACTTCATGTGTATTTTAAAAGATAAAGATTGAAGAAAGAAAAAAAAAACAAAACCAATAACATTATTACACCTAAAAAATTCATAATTCCTTAATGTCATTAAATATCTAGTCAGTGTTTAACTTCCCCCAATTTGCTACTTAAAAAATGTTTTTTATTGATTTTTAGAGAGAGGGGAAGGGAGAATGAGAGAGAGAAACACTGATCAGAGAAAAACATCCTCAATTGGCTGCTTCCTACATGCCCCCTATTGGGGATTGAGCCTGAAACCCAGGCATGTCCCCCGACTGGGAATCAAACCAGTGATCTCTTAGTTCATGGGTCTACACTCAACCACTGAACCACACAGGCCAGGTGAGGCCAATTCTCCACTTTTTACTTTTACGTCTTTGTTTTGTTTGAATCAGGATCCATCCTGCTAATAATGCCGCATTTCTAGCTGTAGCACAATGTTTGGGAGGTAGACAGTTGGCACCCTATTCATGGTAGCAGATCCATATTTATTAAATTTCACTTTCCAAACAAAAATGTTTTTCAAGATTTGTTTTACTCCATATCTCCTCTTCTGTCGGTTCCCTGAAACTCTAGGTATCCTTTGGAATTGGAAACTTATTTTTCCCTACTTTTAGCATATTACAATATTTTTTTCTAAATACAGGCCCAGAAAAACTTATACATGAAAAGAAAAATATCTTTAAGTGAGTGTTTAGTTGAGGAATATCTGTTGCAGATTAGTTTCAAAAGTATCAGAAAACGCTGACAACCTTTAACATTTTTTGGCTTTGTCAGTAAAACGTTTTAGAAAAAACAAATTTTTTCCTCCTCCAGAGACCAGAAAAACTCCTTTGAACATATCTAAAGTGGGAACAAGAGTCTCCTCCTTAAGAAGTAAAGGGCAAAACCTCTTGCTCTGTATTATAATATTACCTGCTGTAATTTAACTTCCAGAGGTTATTGACTGTGGGCCTCTTACCAATAAGTTCTCAAGTTAAAAGTGAATCTATTTTCTGCATATGCCTGCAACTCTTCCTTTGAAGGTGAATGTGTGAGAGTGTGTGAGAGTGTGTGTGTGTGTGTGTGTGTGTGTGTGTGTGTGTGTGCGCGCGCGCACATATGTGATCCCTATACTCCCTTCATATAGTATGAAATTTATGGATTTCTTGCTCACTTACTACTTGTAAATCATCAGAAGTTTTATGTCCCAAGCAGTCAGCAGTTGGTTATAAAATCAACAGCGGGCTGAACTAAAGAAACCCTGACTGGCTTACTCTCAGAACTGATGACAAATCAGAAAGTGAAGACAACGCCACAGAAACAGTCTCACCTGCCTCTGGGAGACCGCAGAGGTCTCAGATAGGGGAGTTTTATTTGTCTTTAGCTTTTAGGAAGATTAATAACCAGATGAACTGGGAAGGAAATCCGTTTTCTAGATTCCAGAAATTTTCTTATAACAAAGAACTTGTCCTCCAGCATAAACCCAACACGTGTATAAATCACAGGCATGTGCGCTGGAATCTGTGCCTACACACCAGGGGCTGCACATGGAGATGAAGGAAGAAGACAGAGGTTTTTCCTATTAACCCTTCCATTCATTCGTTTAAAAGAACACCTTTTAGAAAGGGGGATGAACGTGTGTATTCTTTTTGAACACACAGAATATCTCTTGAAGAATGCACAAGAACTGGTGATAATCATTTCCATGGCAGAAGATAGTAGATGAGCTCTTCATTTTACTCCATGCTAATGAATGAAAATTTTTAACAAGGTTCATATATGACCTGCTTATAAAGTTATTTTTAGAATAGAGGAAGGAGAAAAGTCAATGATCTTACTCTATGCACTTTTACTGTTAACATCATCTTTTTAAAAATATATTTTATTGATTTTCCACAGAGAGGAAGGGAGAGGGATAGAATGTCAGAAACATCGATGGGAGAGAAACATCGATCAGCTGCCTCTTGCACACCTCCAACTGGGGATGTGCCCGCAGCCAAGGTACATGCCCTTGACTGGAATCGAACCTGGGACCTTTCAGTCCGCAGGCCAACGCTCTATCCACTGAGCCAAACAGGTTCGGCTAATATCATCTTCTTGGTCCTAAAGGAAATAATGTTTATTGCCGCTGCTTCTCTATGTAACAGGTAAGCATACATAAGACATACAGATACTAGTGCGGTATGTACACATACACCCATGTGGACAAATACACTGCCATATGAATATCACTTTTACATTTAATATATATATGTATATATGTACATATGTATATATATACATATACACTTTTACATTTAATATATATATGTATATATACACATATACAAATCCTCTGCTGGCTAATGTCTGACACTACGTAAACACTGACCAATATCAATGATATCAACCTAACAGCAGCACACAACAGAGTCACGAGTCAGATTCCACATCGTTCTTTTCTTTGAAGTTTTTCTCAACCCAGCCTCCACCTTCACACCTAGAAAACAGTTCATAGCAAACAATAATTCGCTTACCAAAGAGCCACTACCTGTGAACCTTCAGAGGTGAAACCAGGGGAACCCAAGTAAACTGATTCCGCCTCAGAACATCTACAGGGGTCAACTCTGCAGTGGTCCCCACTCTGGACAAATGGGTGTGAGAGAGAATCAGTGTCCCTTCCCTGAAGGTGCCCTCTGCTGCCGGGCCAAGCCAGGGCTCCTCCTGCTGGACCTCAGGGCTGGTCTGATCCCACTTCAGGCAGGAAGGAGCCTCGATCCCTCATCAGCCAGAACAGGAGCCACACAAACATGCTTGGAATTTCTCAGAGGGAAAGTAGGCTGCAGAGGGAAAACAAAAAGCCCTGTCTAAAAGCTCCAAGCAGAGGACAGGATTCAATTAGAGCGTGTCTGCACCTCGTTTGCACCTGGAGAGGCCACTGGGGACTCACTAGTGGGGGTCACCTTTCTGGTCCCTCTGTAACACCCTGACTTTCCCGCTCACTCTGTGGTCCTTAAAGGCCTGTGGCAGGAGCCACGGTGGTTATGGAGACTTAAGTTCTTGGCAGACGTTTTCTCAAAACTGAACAAAATCAGCCCATTACTCCAAGGGAAATAACTGACAGTATTTGTTGCCAATGATAACATTCAACATTTTAAGTGAAAACTGAAATTCTTGAGAACTTATATTTGTCATCATGAGCTTGACAACAACTCCCAAAGTGGACTTTTCTTTTGAGATCCAAGTGGTATTTTTTTTCAAAATGTGATTTAAAAAGTTTTATATCATAAAATATATCAGCATTTGAAAGGTCTGCATAACTCAGTGAACAAATATTTTCCTCATGACCACGACACAGTATTACAAAACCATACTCAGGTAAAAAATCCATTCACAGTGCAAGATAAACCAAAGGGTTTTAATGTAAGAGAATACAAAGTATTCACTGATATGATTTCAGGTGTCATATCGCAACTAGCCTTTAAAAAACAACGAGGTAAGTTTTGGTATAGTATCAAAGAATAATATCCACAATTATCTGAAAAGCTTTTAAAATAGTTCCATATTATCTAACTATATATCTGTATGAGGCTAGAGTCTCTTTCAATAATTCAATCAAACTCTGCAAGTGCAAGATAACATGAAGAAGAACGCAGAACCAAATGTGAGATTCTGGCTGTGTTCTGTGAAGTCAAATATTAAAGAAGTTTGCAAAAATGGACAACAATAACATCCTTCTAACTTTTTAAATTTTTTGCTTTGGAAAATATATGTTATGTAACATGTGTTTTATAGTTATAATTTTAATTTTATCTTTAAAATTTTTTGTGTGTTTTATTGAGGTATAATTGACATACAATTTTAAGGTATTTAAAGTATAAATGAATAAATATTTTATTTGGTTTTAATTCCTAACATGGTAAATACTAATAGATGTTACTCACATAAATAATAGCATTTGGGGTTCCTCAATAAGTTGCAAGAATATAGAGGTAACAAGACCAAAAAGGTTGAGACTTCTGGCCTATATTATTGAGGGGGAGGGGGAACAGCAATGTTCCTAGTTAAAAGACTATTTCCCAGCCTCCTTTGCAGCTAAGTTTAGCCATGTGGTTAAGATCTAGATCATTGAAAGTAAGAAGTTTTCAAAGGGGGTTTCCTGAGAGACTACTGGAGAATAGATAGCTGGGGGCAAATTCCTTTTTGACTTTCTGCTTTTGCTCATTCTTGAACATTAGAACTTGTGACTACAAAAACCTCAGCAGTCACCTTGACCCAAGAGGCAACCTTGAGGATTAAGGCTACTTGTTACAAAGATAGGCAGAAAGATAAAGGCTGGGTCCCCAATGACTACGAGGCTGCTTGACTCTGGATTTCTTTTAAATGAGAGAGAAGTAAACCTTTAAATCTTGTATAAGCCATGATTATTTTGCTTTTCTGTCACATGTGGCAGAACCCAATTATTCTTCCTTTAAGTGTGATAATATGAGAACACGCAAACTACAAAAGGTCCAGCTTTATGTAGATTATATAATTATTTAATACAAGTGGCTCGGTGCACGAAATTCGTGCACGGAGAGAGGTTCCCTGAGCCCAGCCTGCACCTGCTCCAATCAGAAACCCCTTCAGGGATGTGTGACCCCTAACCACCTCTGCCTACCTGCCTGATCATCTCTAAGTGCTCCCCTGCTGGCCTGATTGCTCCTAACTGCCTCTGCCTTGCCCCACACCTGGGACCCAGGCTTCCCTCCCTCCGGCCAGCTATAGGCACCCAGGACCTGGGCCAACTTCACACAGGCCGGCCGCAGCCTCAGGCACCCACAGGCACCCAGAACCATAGGGCATGCTGCCTAACCCCAGGGCCAGAAAGGGCCCCAGCCCTTCTATGTGCCTGCCTGGCCAAGTCCCACTACTCTGACTGCCATGGTGTAAAAAACTTTACCATATATGTTCTCCCCAGCCTCCTGGAGAGAGGGCATGAGCTGAGAAACTGGAGATGCTGCAGCCCCAGGGCCATTTTACCAATGAGTACATTGTCATTTTCAGATCTAGATTTGAGATAATCCATCAAACTGCTATATTTTTCAACTCTCAACTTAGATTGATCTGCTTTAATAAAATTTATCTGATTGGCCTCCATTTTTTAATACGAATCCATAATAAGCTGTTGAGTTAACTTTCCTGCATTTAAAATAGGATTGGACGTGTCCCTCACAGAGAGAGGAAATCCATAATACTACATTTGGGTGACTCATGTTCTTACATTTTGTCTAGTATTATTGTTGAGTACACTGTTGTCTCTGAGTCTTAATGCAATATCTGTTCCCCAACCTTTTTGACCATGTGGAAAAAGAATAGGATATGTCATTGCATCTAATGTGGGAAACAGGATACTGATTCGTTTCACTTTAGTGCCATTTGGATTACTGGGATCTGGTTTACAATGAATGAGCAAGTCCCTTTCAAAAGGAGGTTCTCCAACTTCGTTTCTGAATATGACAGCAAGCTCGGTTACACAGGGAGAATTATATCTATCTAGGTCACTATTATGATCATATTTAATTGCCATAGTTACTTCCGTGGGAGCTATACCTTTTGCTGCTGCTTCAGATTGGGCTTCCTTTTCTACCTCATGTAGCATCTTGTACGATTTTGTTAATTCATTTATTTCATGCATGAGGTTGTTGATTATGAGTCTTTCTGAGCAGGCCTGGTTTGCTGGGATTGCTAATCTTTTACGTGTAGCTTCGGCTGTATCCAAAATATAGAGTTGAGCAAACTTCAACAGTTTTTCTTTGGACATAGTCCCACCTCTCTATTGCCAAGTTCTGAGATAGAGGAGAATGACAGGCCTTTCAGGAGTATGACCAAAGGCTGATTTGGACAGATTCTGTGGGGGTGGGACTTCCGCCTACCTGTTGTCAGTTTCAGCTGGGATGCTGAAGCTGGGACTCGAGGGCCTTCCCTCTGGCGGTTGCCTTCCATTTTTGCTGGCATACAGCTGAAGCTACACATAATATTAGCAATGCAGGGGCCCCATTAGACGAAGCTGTGGTGAGTTCTCGCAGCTGCCGCCGCCCCCGCTGTCACTGCTCCGCCGCCGTTCTCCGCACCCCGGGGCCTCAGTTGACTCAGTTGTGGTGAGTTCTGGCCGCTGTAGCTGCCTCCGCTTGGTCTCTGCACCCGGGCCTGGCGCGTGATGCCTTCACCACTTTATCTCTGCTCCTGGGGCCTGGCGCTCATGCCTCTCCACCCCACCTCTTGCTCCGACTGGCTGGTAGCATAGCCAGTCAGGAGCCAAGGTACGGTCACATTTGCATGTTACTCTTTTACTAGATAGGACTAGGGGCTCAGTGCACAAAATTCATGCACTGAGGATGGATGATCCCTCAGCCCAACCTTCCCCCTCTCACATACTGGGAGCCCTCAGGGGATGTCCTACTGATGGCTTACCCTTGGGCACCCAGTGATTGCCCTGCGATGGGGCTGATTGCTGGCTCTGTCCCAACCCCGGCCTTGGGCAGCAGCCATCTTGGTTGGAGATTAATTTGTATATCACTCCCGATTGGCTGGTGGCCATGGCTTGTGAGTGTAGCAGAGGCATGGTCAATTTGCATATTACTCTTTTATTAGATAGGATGTATTCCTAAGATTAGGTTTTATTCTATGTCAACCACTGCCTTAAGGTGTGATATTACAAAAAACATTATTCGGAATTACTATCTTAAATACCCAGAAATTTGTTCAACTCTTTGAGCAACAAGCATTTAGGAAGGCCATCGTATTGGCAGGTGGGAAGCCAGCACTGGGTATACCTGCCCTCAGAGCCCTGGCAGTCAAGGGAGGGAACCACCTCACTCCAGAGCCTAACACTGTCCTCACAGCTCTGCTATGGGCCCCGCAATAGGATAACAGACTATGCTCAGCATCCAGAGAGAAGCAGACAGCTTGTCACTTAATTGGTATTTCTGGGGTCGGAATTAAAATTCTCTTGAGTACATTTCATTGTCACCCATACTCAATGAACCAGAATGGCCTAAATAAACAATGAGGCTTCCATCTCCCCACTCCCCTTCCCTTAGCTTTGGTGGGTCTACATATCTCATTTCCCCGATGATCCATATCAGTTGTTGAATGCTCTCTCATGTTATGCTATCAATAAAGTAACAGGCTGGCTTTGAAAGTACAGTTGTAGGAGGCCAACAAATCTTGTCCATGGAACTATCTGTAATTGAAATCCTCTAAGCAAAGGTAACTTTCTGTGGAAACTTGAGCTCTCCCTTCCTTCCTTGTTACAGAGTCTATTTCCATTTTGGGGGGCATCATAGGTGGGGGTTGGATGAAGGACACACAGAAGCCTCCCTTACAAAGGCCAGCAAATTCCAGAAGGGGGAGCATCTTTGGAGTAAGCAACTCTCTCCCAGGCTCCTTGGGTTTGGGGTGGACTTAGGCCAGACCTCACCACGGCACAGCCTGCTGAGGATCAAACATAAAATACTATTGATAAAAAAAAACTGCAAATGCAATAGAGCTGTAGTTATTACTCATGCTCACTTTATAAGGAAAGCAGGTTCCTGTGAGAGCATAGGCTGAATTAGAATACTGGCTCTGTCACTTGTCAACGAGGTGACTTTAGGCAAGTTGCTTAACCTTGCTGAGCACAAGAAATAGTTATTTACATTTTTTTTTCAAATAATGCTGTTCACTCCAGCAGATAGACTAACATGGGCAAAAATGTGCTGGTATAGTTTGAAGAATGACTTCTATTAATTTTACTCTACTATAATCTATCACTTATAATTAGATTTGTTTTCATACTACCAAAAGATCCAAACAGAGAGAACCAAGATGGCGGCATAGGTAAACACTTATTGTTCTGCCCCGCGCAACAACTTAAAAATTACAACATAACAACAAAACAAACATCACCCAGAATCACCAGAAAGCTGGCTGAGTGAAAACTCCACAAATAAAAGTAAAGGAGGGACACTGAGACTCAGAAGAGCGGCAGAGCGCAGCCTTGAAGATCGTGCGGAAACAGGTTAGGAGCCGTCCTGGTCGCGCACGGGCGGTGGCTGGAGCAGCAACCCTGGCTGGATTTCACCAATGGGGAGGGCGGAGACGTCCCACTGCACAGATTCCCCAGTGCCAGACAAGGTCCGAGGTCCGGGGGACTCACCCTGGAAGCTGGGCACGGCAGAGGTCTCCTAGTCTGAGGAGAAACCGGGTTGCTTGGAAAAGAAGTTTGCGCGCACTTAAACTGTGCCACAGCACAGACGCGTGACTTGCTCCCTGGAAACTTGTCTCCTGGTCCCGGAAACCACATGTTTTACAACCATGGGCGAGACTTTGGGTGTGCAGACACATTTGGGGAGAGGCAGAGTAGTCTGGCAAGGGGAAGAGACTAGCGGCTTTCTCTTGGAGGTGCCTGCAGCCATCCCCATCCAACAGAGCCCCGTGCGCGAGCACCGCATAGGACGTAGCTGACACTGAGGCAGCCTGCGCAGCTCAGAGACTCCGCCCATCCAACCTGAACACAGTCTCCCTTCACAGCCAATTGGCCTGGAGGTTAAACCCTCCTGGGGCTAACAATAAGCTGGGTTTAAATTCAAAAATACTGTACAACCCATAAAGGATTGCAGCAAGAGTACCCACCTCAAGTAACTGGGGAGGCTGTGCCACTGACCCTTAGAGGACATCTACCACATAAAGCAGCCACCATGCAAAGATATGGAAAGAAATCAGGTGTGAAAGAAATGGAGGAAAAAAGACGACTAGACATAGAGTTCAAAATCACAGTTATAAGGCTTTTCAAGAGGCTCCTAGAAAAGGCCGATGAACTTAATGAGAACTACGAGGAAATGAACAAGACCAACCAGCAAATGAATGAGACTTACAAGGAAATGAATGAGACCCTCAAGGAAATGAATGAGACCCTCAAGGAAATGAACAAGACCTCTGAGGATATGAACGAGACCCTCACGGATATGAAAAAGGACCAACTAGAAATCAAGCACACACTGACTGAAATAAAAAATATTACACAAAGTCTTAAAAACAGTCCAGAGGGCCACAAGAACCAAGTCAAAGATTTGAAATACAAAGAAGCAAAATCCATTCGGCTGGAAAAGCAAGAAACAAAAAGAATTCAGATAATTGAAGATAGTGTAAGGGGCCTCTGGGACAACCTCAAGCATACCAACATCAGAATTATTGGGGTGCCAGAAAAAGAGAGAGAGCAAGATAATGAAAACCTACTTGAAGAAATAGTGACTGAAAACTTCCCCCACCTGGTGAAAGAAACTGACTTAAAAGCCCAAGAAGTACACAGAACCCCAAAATATAGGAATCTAAAGAAGACCACACCAAGACATCATAATTAAAATGCCAAGAGCAAAAGATAAAGAGAGAATATTAAAAGCAGCAAGAGAAAAACAGTTGGTTACCTACAGGGGAGCACCCATACGATTGTCAGCGGATTTCTCAACAGAAACGATGCAGGCCAGATGGGAGTGGGAAGAAATATTAAAAATAATGAATAGCAAGAATCTACAACCAAGATTACTTTATCCAGCAAAGCTATCATTCAGAATTGAAGGTCAGGTAAAGTGCTTCGCAGATAAGAAAAAGCTAAAGGAGTTCATCACCACCAAACCCATATTATATGAAATGCTGAAAGATATTCTTTAAGAAGAGGAAGAAGAAAAAGGTAAAAATATAAATTATGAACAACAAATACACATTTATCAACAAATGAACATAAAAATCAAGTGAATTGATAGGCTGATGAACAGGATAAACTGGTGAATATAACAGAATCATGGACATAGAGAGGGAATGGACTGACAATTCTTGGGGAGAAAAGGGTTGTGGGAAGTACAGCAAGAGACTGGACAAAAATCTTGCAACAATGGAAGAGGACAGTGGGGAGGGGGAGGTAAGGGTGGAGGGTGGGATAGGTACAGGGTGGAGGGGAGCTATAGGGGGATAAAAAAGGGGAAACAATGTAATTAATAAACTGAACAAGAAAGATTTAAAAAATAAATTAATAAATAAATAAATAAATAAATTTGATTTGTCTATGAAATATAGCTAATACTCTAAAAAAAAATAAATAAAAGATCCAAACAACTTAAACAATTTACAGTCAGACCTCATTTCTCTCATGTGTCTCATCTCGAACAATTCATTTCATGCTGATACCTGTATGATCAGTCATACGTCTCTCAGGCAACAAACAAAAGAGAGAATGTTCAAGTCTGAGTCACTTTACCACTGTAACATTTCAGGATACTGTGCTGGGAATATTTTCATGGTGTTTTTTGTTTTGTTTTTGCTTTTGTTGCTGCTTATTATTAAATTTTTATTCTTTAGTGTACATTTCTTTTCCTTTTTGTTAAATTTTCATTTACATTTCATGTCCTCTGTTTTTAAAGCATTTACTTATAGATCAAAAAGTATATTAGACAGGTACTGTATATAAGAAGCGTTAAAACATTTGGGGTTCTAGAACAGATTAATTCAATTTACAGTATCCCTACTGGGAAAAACACGCTTCAGTTTTTGAACAGCCTTCCGGAACAAATTAAATTAGAGAACCGAGGTCCCACTGTATTTCTCTCTCACGTATGAAAAGTTTAGAGGCAGTTACACGGGGCTGACCCCTTGGTCCTCAGGAGCCCGATTCCTATCTTCCTGCCGTCTTCACGTAGCACCTGGCTTTCCTCTTCGAAGTCATCTCCTGAGCAAAGATGTTGCTGAAGCTCCATTGTGTCCGCATTCCAGAAGGTAGAAGGAAAAAGAAAAAAGGGCACATCTCAAACCAGATTCAACTCTTGCAAAGAAACCTTCTTGGGCGTTCCAGGTATGTTTCCACTTCCACCTGATTGACCATCATTTGGTCCCATAGCCATACTCGAAAAGGAGTCTGGGAAATGTAGTCATATTTGTTACTGTTGTTCTATTACAAAGGGGAAAGAGTAAAATAGACATTAGCTAAGCAACTAGCAGCCTCTTCCATACTTGGTTCTCTCTTTCTCTCTCTCATTTTGGTCTAGATTCAAATATCCCCTCAAGAATGTGGAACTTTTCAGCAAATGTTTGTTTTGAATCCCTCTGCTGAACCAGAAATATTAATTTTGAAATGCCAAGTATAAATATACATGCCAGATGCAAGGTTTTAGCCAAGGAAGCTGGACTTGTAATTTCAGAATGACGGATGGATTCATCAGCAGGGGACCATCAATGAGTCACAGAGCATCTGAGTTGTAAAACAGGCAACCTTTTGACTGAACCACGACACCACGGACTCGCATGTGTCACATATTTGTCTCGTTTCTCTGGGTCTTGTGGTATTTTTGGTCTCCCCCGGCTTCCCGTTTGAAGGGCATTGGCTGTTATGGAAACAGAGACATTAAATTCACATGGCAGGGTTTGATGATACTGACACATGCAAAACACAGTTCATTCCAGAAGCTGGGATTTAATAAGCTTGAACTGTTCAGGGTTTGAACTTGCTCCCTGAGTTTGGGGAGGTGGAAGGGGGGAGCGTGGGGGAAGCCAGACACCTTTGGGAGCTGCCATAACTTCTTTGGAGCATTGGAGCTATATTTAGTGTAATTAAGTTGCTAATTCAGTAAAAACTGTACAGTTCCCTTGCGGCCTGAGAGAGTAAAATGCAGCTGCTAATGGTGGCTGATTTATAAGCAGGGAATGACCTAGGCACCAGGGGAAATGAGCCAGATTCTTCTGAAGGCCTAAATCATTCTTAGGCCGGGGATCAAAACAGCATGCTCACCCTGGGCAGAGCACTAGAGTTGGGCAGCCTCCAAAAGCAGCCTTGAAAAAGTCCCAATTTTCTACAGGATTAGACCCCTGCCTCTTCCCCATCCCTCAGAAGGATGCAGAAAGTGTAAAAGAGCGCCCAGAGGCTCAGGAGGCAGTACCTACCCCCTCCTCAACCTCAGGCTCAATCCTAGGGGGGAAAGATGACTCCAAATGCAGAGAAGTATGTACTTAATCTGTGATCTCTCCCACTAGCAGTTTCAGGTCACTGAAGATCATGTATGGGGGTGAGCCGGACAAATCTGAAGGGCAAGCAGGTTGTATACCATTCACAGCATAGTCTAATTCAGTTGTTCTCAAACATGTCTACATATTAGAATCACCTGGGCAGCTTTAAAAAGGGTAATGCTCAGCCTGCCTCGCCCCCCCCCCTCTGCCCCAGACCAACTAAATCAGATTCTCTGGAGGGGGGACCAAGACATCAAACAATGTTTAAAGTCTGCCAAGGGATTCCAATGTGCAGCCAAGTTTAACAACCAATGGTCTGACTTGCACAGACTGATATGAATGACTTCCCCTGCAGCTGCGTGGGGGACAGCCTGCACCGGGTGGGGTGGAGAAGCAAAGAGGTGACAGAGGACAGCAGGAAGATGGGTTTGCCTTCAGAAAGTACACAACTCAAAAGCAAATCTAGGAATTGGGCCACAAACCAGTAGAACGATTTGGGTTCCGGAACAGCTTGCCCGATCCTGAATTTCACTCTTAATCTGCCCATTTCTGGAGTTGCCCTTCTTGGATATTTTCTGACATGGGTTTTATGTAAGTAAGACAGCAACCACACTCAAGTATCACTTCAGAGTTTGCAAAGCACTCTTTCCATACCTGCCATCCCTAGCGGGTTGCACAACACAGGACTCTGCCCCCCTGTCTGTGGAGTGTGAATCCTCTTCCCTCTCAAATCTGATGCCATTAAACCCAGAAGGTTGTTTTTCCATGTGTGCTTTCTACTGGGAATTTGTTTTCTTTTTGCTTTGTTTTGTTTTTTTCCTCTGAGTTTTCAACTCCTATGGAAAGAATTAGGAAATAAAGTTTAAAGGCAAAAATCAAGCCTTATCCTCACTAAACTCCACCCTCAAGCTGGGGCTCTGCTGACCCTTCCTCCTCTGCCCCCAAAGGCCCACTGTTTGGATCCAGGGAAACACTCAGCGATGCTTAGGGGAACATGTGCGAAGGTGAATGACCCAGCGGCAAACCCCGCTGGGAGGCTGAGATGTGCGTGGTGGTTCTGGGTGCGGGAAATGAAGCCATGGCCCCAGAGAACATTCTGTGCTTCATTAAGTAGTGCAAAGGTGGCTGGGGGTTCTTCTGGCCCCAGTCTGCCCACAGCCTTGTCACAGGCAACAGTCAAAGGGGACCCTATGCTGCCCTGGTGAGCCAGCCTGCAGGCCCAGGTCTCAGGCCTGGTCTCGGTGGCCCTGGTGCTGACACGCAGCAGCACCCAAGAGCTGAGGACAGCCCCTGAGCGGCTGAGTGACTTTGACAACATCACTGACATTTGTCCCGCCTCTGTGTCTTTTCTTCTGTCAAATGAAATAGTCTGGGCTGCTTAACGCTGCTGGGAGGCTCCGCTCCGGGTTCAGCCCAGGCCCACAGCCCTTGTGGAGCTCTGTCAGTGGTGCAGTGGCTTCTCCCATCGCTGCAGGTCTCAGCTCACTGCCTGCATCTCATCTTTTGGACCATCTGTCACTGTGCATGGTGTGTGCTTGCCAAGTCCGGTGACAAACACTTTTAGTAAAAACATCTTAACTCTAAGGTTCGGTTCCGTCCTTGTCTTTAAGGACCACAGACTGGTGTCTAAGAAAGTAGGTTCTGGACTCGAATGGCCTCATATGGTTCCATAATTCTGCTACAACTTTTGGCAAGTTCCTGCCCTTCCTGAGTCTCAGTTCCCACATCTGAGATGGAAGTAACACTACTATTCACGCCCAGGGGTTTTGTAAAGGTATCCTTGTGGCTGAAAGTATTAGAGATATCCCCTTCCCCACAATGGCCCCCTCTGCCCCGCACCATGCCCTGAGGTTTATTGAGGGAATCAAAGGAGATAACGCCTGGAACATAGTTAGCACCTGGTTTAAAAATTTAAAAAGCGCTGGTATTTTTTGGCTGTCCTGTTCATCTTCCATCCCCGTGAGCCGGGCGTGAAGACTCTCTTCGTGGCCTCGTGGCTTTCCCTGACAGTTCCTGCCAACGCCAGGTCTACTCCGCTACAAGGAGCCCCGAAAGCCCCATCTCCCAGGAGTGCCCTTTCCAAAGTGTCCCCACCTACAGACACTCATCTCTTGAAAGAGCTCTTGTTTCCTAGGGCGACAGCTACTCAAGTTCCCACATTCCATCACCTCTCTCAGGGCGCCCCAGGGGCCACCTCTCCCTTCTCCCCGCTGCTCCCGGGGGCCGGCCTGTCCTGTCCCCGATACCAAGACGCTCGAGCAATTTTAAATGGACACTTTCTCCCACGTGTGCCCCCCACGGCCTGCCAGACCGCTCCACCCAGGGCTGGGGAGGGGTGGCCTGCCCGAACTGGCCGCTCCCACACCTCACGGTAACTCCGGTCTATTCACGGCCCGGAGCCTCACCCAGATCAACTTGGCATCACTGTTTCCATAGGGAGTAATAACTCCAAATGGAATAAAGCGGAGCTGGACGCCCCACAACGTGCAGCCACATGAGACCAACATGTTCCCGAAAACGGCCACCGTGGTGCGGGGTGCCCGCAGGCCTGCGAGCGTCTCTTCCAGCGACTCCCACAGCCCCGCGGCTGCTCCGCCGCCAGGAATGCGACCGCACAGCCGTCTTCAGAGGCGCGGCTCTCCCATTGAAAGTCAAGACTGCCGCAGGCAGCCCGCATCTGGAGCACGTGTGAACCCTCAACATTTCAAAGTCAGCATGTGCACGCTGGTTCTCCGCGGAACTCAAAATACACCCTCGGCTTGCGCTCTGCTGCTGGCGGTAGCCCTCCGCGCCCACTTCACTCTCCCTCACTATGTTTAGGTGTTGAATACAAGCTCCTTCAGAGGAGGGGCCCTGCCTTCAAACAGAGCCGTGAGCCCCCAGAATCCACACAGGGAGGCGTTTCTAGTTAGTGACAAACAGGATGACATCATCCTGCCCAAGAGAGAAGGGAATCCACAGGAAGGTACTATCTGAACACACCCAAGGGCATTTTGTTTCAGGAAGTCCTCAAAGGATTTTAACTTATCTTCACCCTCAAGCCTGAAAGGGGGGTCCCTGAACTGGCGTTGTGACGTCATTGTCAGAAATGCAGAATCTCCGATCCAGCCCAGACTCTGGTCAGAGCCTGCATTTGAATAAGATCGCCATTTACCAAAGTCATTCATATACAAACTAAAGCTTGAGAAGCTCTGGTCAGTCCATACCACCTTCATGCCTGAAGAAGTACTCAAGTAAGATTCTAGGGAGAGAAGGGTAGGGGGTGGGGGGAAGAGAGAGACACACAGAGAGAAGCCAATAATAATAGCTAACATTTATTGAGTGCTCAATAAGAGCCTAGGACAGTGGCCGGCAAACTCATTAGTCAACAGAGCCAAATATCAACAGTACAATGATTGAAATTTTGTTTGAGAGCAAATTTTTTAAACTTAAACTTCTTCTAACGCCACTTCTTCAAAATAGACTCGCCCAGGCTGTGGTATTTTGTGGAAGAGCCACACTCAAGGGGCCAAAGAGCCACATGTGGCTCACGGGCCGCAGTTTGCCGACCACTGGCTAGGCACTATCATTATTCCATTTCACTAGCTAGCTAGCAAGTTGTGGAGCTACAATTACACCTGCAGAGTGCACACTCGTGACGGTTCTGATGTACATAAAGAGGTGCAGGCCTTACCTGGTCACTGCCTGGGAGGCTCATAGTTCAGGGCTCCCTGCTGTCCGCATGACCACCTCTCCCACGAGGCTGCTGCCTCCCCCGCCTCACTCTGGCACAAACACTCCAAATGGCTCAGTGGTGTCAGCTGTGCCCTTGTTCTGCGGGCCTGGTTGTAATTAGCCTCCCGCTTCCACCAGCTTGCTGGGGAGCACGTGTGGGATCCTGTGGGCAGGCTCAGCCCAGCTTGGGGTTCTGGCTGCACCCCTTGCTAGTTTGTGTCAACTTCTTTGGCTTCTCAGGGTCTCATTTTTCTCATCTGTTAAAAGAGGACAATAGGAGCGCCTGCTGCATGGGGAGTTTTCAGACTTAAATAGACTCACCCAGAAAGCAGTGCCTACAACTTACAAAATCTGCTTGAACGCACTGGCCACCACCTCTCTCTCAGGACTCTGAGTAGATGCCTGGTGAGTGAGGGGTGGCACCTGGGGGAGACAGAGGCTGTGGTTTCTATGTTAACTGCACAGACTGCAGGGAGGCAGGCGAGTGAGTGGGGGCCTAGCAGAGGCTGGGTCAGGGGGAGGCTGTGCCCCAGTCTCCTAGATCCTGACCACATGCATCCCACCAAACCCCTCTCCCCCGGTGCATTTCCATAAAAGGGCCCATGGACATGCAGAAGTCTCAGACTGAAACAGCACGCATTTCAGAACTCTGGAAAAGTGTCCTCACTCCATAGGAGTAAGCTGAAGCTCCAGGGGCCTGGGAACAAACAGCAGAGGCATCGTAAACGCCAGGCTCTGACGGCTTCAAAAGTACTTGGTTCAAACGTATACAGAGATTCCAGATTGATGTCTAACTTCTGAAGATCTGCGCAAATGAAGGGCAGGGAGCAGGAGGGACTCTGCAGGGAGAGAGACTCAGGCCGGCCGCTCCTGAGAGGCGCAGCCTGGGATGCACGTGTTCCTATTTCCAAGTCTCCCTGGCACTTCGCAGCCTCTCCATCGAAATCCACCAGCATGGCCCCCAACAGCTTCACTTTCATCTCAGCTAACTCTTTATGCACCCCCATGCTTTTCATATTTAGTTTCATAATAATACATGTTGAGCTTATATTTAGCTCTATTGTCATAGAAAAGATGTGGAACTCTAACAGCGTGCACCAAGTCGAGGTGGTCGTGAGGCAGGCGGTGGTGTGGTGGGCTTTCCCCAGGGTTAGCATTCTCATGGCTCCAGCTCTCAGGGAGGATTTCCCCTAAAGATACAAGATGCTTGAAACTTCTGCCAGGGGGATGCAGCCAGCATGCCTTTCTGCAGGACCAGCTACATAATTTGCATGTAAGTACAAAGTGAAAACGTGGGGCATCTTGTTCAAAAAACATTAAGAGTTTCGTGGAGGTGACAGCAACGTTAAACCTGGTGCAGGGCTCTTCTCAAGGTGAGTTTCTGGGTGACAGCACAGATCACACAGCCATCTGGTCAACCCTGCGTTTTAGGCCACAATATCAAATTCCAGAGGTGTCATATTCCCTTTTTTCTCCAAAATTAAACTTAAAAAATTAGGGTGCTCTCTCCCCCATCCTGGGAGCCTCAGGAAAGCTGGGCTTCCATGGTGCTAACAACGGCAGGGGCAGGAGGGAGGCCCCCAGTGCTCCTCTGGCCACACGGAGCTACAGCCACACCATCGGGGCACTCAGGGGCTCAGAGAGGCCTCCACAGCGCTCTTTCCCCTGACCACAGACTTGGCTTCCACCAGCCGCCAAGTCTCTGTCTCCCATGTTCTTGGGGTCCCCTTTGCCCTCGTCACATATGGGAGAAGTCAGACCCTCTTGCAGGATCTGGCTTCACACGGAAGCCCCTGCATGCCCGGGGTAACTGCTAATACAAATGTAGGGTGCTTCTGCCGAGTTCTTTTGTGTTTTGATTATATATTAGTGTGTGTGTGTGTGTGTGTGTGTGTGTGTATTCCAAGGCCATGTTTTGTGCTTTTAACATATACATAAAGGACATCTGAACTTAATTTTTTTTGCTCAAAATTATGTTTTGAGATTTGACACAGTGAGACATATATTCACTCTTCATAGTTCATTGCATGAATATATCACCTTCTAGTACCCAATTTCCTGTTGATGTTTGCTATGGTCTGAATGTTTGTGTCCCCCCAAAACTCAAATGTTTAAACCTAATTCTCAAGGTTATGCTATTAGGAGGTGGAGCCCCTGGAAAGTGATTAGGTCATGAGGACAGAGCCCTCGTGAATGGCCTCTGTCTTTATAGCAGATATATATGATATAGAAACACAAAAAGGACTCAGTGGAGGCACCCCACATTCACATCAGCAGTTACTCCCAGGCATAAGGGTAGGGATGTGTGTGTATGAAGCAAATACAGCTGCAGAAGGTATTGAGAGCTGGGCACATGCTGCAACTATGACTGTGATGTTTTATTTCCTTCATAAAAAGATCTAAAGCAAATGTGACAGAATTTCAACAACTGTGAGTCCTGATGGGAGCTGTGGTGTTTGTTATTTATTTTTGACCTGGTCTGTATTTTAAATTTTTCTCCAAAAGAAGAAAGTAGGGGGTGGAAGACCAGTTCTGGCAAATATAAATGCAAGGCCATATGCCACCACATAACCACACACCTCATGGCTCCAGAAGAAAAAACCGTACACAGAGAGTAGGGAAATGGTATTTTAAAGCACCGTCTATCCTCTATATTGAAGAATGTAGGGAGTGGTACAAGGACAGAAAATTAAGAGACAAGGAAAGGTATATTAGTCTGTGTAGGCTAGGTTTTGCTGCAGGAACAAGCCACCCTTGAATCTCAGTGTTCAACACAACAAAGGTTAATTTTTTCTTTCATGCAAAGTCCACGGCATATCCAGCTGACTTTCCAGGCAGCCTCCTCCAAGAGGCAAGGCTGTGACTCCACAATGTCACTCCAGGCTCCCACCGCAGCTGGGGGAGAGGGAATCTGGAGAGCCCCACATGGGTTCACTGCCTCAGCCCAGAAGTAACGGGAGCATTTCCACTCGCATTTTACTGGTCAGAACTAGTCACCTATCCTGGCCCAACTACACGGAGTCCTTTTTACATGAAGACGAGGCTAAATGTATCTATGTGTTGCTATTGCTCTTTAAAAATAGTCACATGTGGCTCTGGCTAAACATTTGTAAGCAGATTTGCAATGTGCTTTTAAAAATGGGTAAAATGATCTTGTCATAATTTCTGGGTCTGTTTAAGCAGCTCACTGTTAGGCAAAGAAATTACATTCAGAAGCAGGAAACCACTTTATTTGCCTAAGAAACCATCCCAGTATTCCAGACAGTGGCAATGTGCATTCCTCAAATTTAGGGATCGGACTCCATGGGAAGTAGGAGCTGTGTCTGACTCACACCTCCTGCTTCTTCCACGTGAGCTCCTCCAGGTAAATCCCTGCTGTTCCTAAAGAGCAGATTTCCCTCCCAGCCGTTTCTCCACTTCTGCCTCCACCTAATGTCAGAGTTGTTCGTGGCTGTTTTTATTATTAAATTTCGTGTGTTTAATTGTTATTAAGACATTCTGCATGAACTAATATCTGCCCTGGAGTTGGGTAAGTCCCCTGTCTGTGTAAAGAGCCCAAGTCTGACATGATGCTGCCATGTCCTCGCTGGAAAAAGCTTCCAGAATCAGAACCTCCCACAGGGAACGCAGAGCCAGGTGAACTGGGGCCCTGCCTGCAGTGTTTGTCTGCTAAGAACTACCAGGACTCTTACTGGGAAGAAGCACAGTTGAGACGGGGTATGTGGTGAGCTTGCCTGTTGCACCCAGAGGACAGATGAATGCAGAACTTGTCTTCACCTTTCAGGCCCTATGAGTTCTGGTTCTGTCCGTGGAGCCATCATGGCCCATCACCCTCAGGCAAAACCAGGTACCTCATCTCTCTCCCCGGGGCCCCTAGGGAGAGCCCTACTGTGTTGGAACCTGCTCTTTCCTGGCCTTTGTCAGGTCTCCTTGCATCTGCCCCTGGCATTTGTTTCTGGGTGAGTCTTCTCGCCTCCAGTTTCTCCCATCCTCACAGTCCTTTGCTGCCCACCGCCCCACAAACCCTGCTGGGACTCCAGCCCTTCCTTCAAAATTGCAGCAGCTCCACCTACAGGACAAAGGAAGACACTCGGCGAGGCCAAGAGCCTTCTCCAATGGATCCAAGCCAATGTCTATTTTCCCCACCTTTCCCAGCACAGTCCTTCAGCCACACTGTGGCAGGGTCTACCACTGGGTGAGGGGAGGGAGAGTGGGCAGGAGGGCCATTTAGTAGAACCCCCATTTTCACATAAAGCTCAAAGTTAGACTTCTGACATAATTTGGGAATGAGGTGATGCCTCTAGTCCCAGGGATGAACTGTCAAGAGTTTCCAGGCAGTCTTATCTTGGGCCTGTCCCTGGACCGCATTGCCTGTGGGAAACTTAAATCAGCATATTTTTAATAAACTCTAATTTGTGTGAACTGTACAATTCTCTAGCATTATGTTTTGTATTGAAATAATTTAATTGTTCAATGTAAACATATTTTCAAATGACCACAAAGGTGGTCACTTTCTTGAGCATTTCTTTTTTTTAGTCTTTTCTTTTTTACTTCTTTCTTTCTTCTTTCTTTCTTTCTTTCTTTCTTTCTTTCTTTCTTTCTTTTCTTCTTCTTCTTCTTCTTCTTCTTCTTCTTCTTCTTCTTCTTCTTCTTCTTCTTCTTCTGGAAGGATTAATTTCTTAGCATAGAAAATCCTTTTTTTTTTAAGAAAAAAAAAAAAAAAGGGTCTGGCCTGGCTTTCCTCATCTGTGCCCTGGGTGTGGCTTTCTCTTCTTTTCCCCCAAAGCATCTCCAAGCCTCTCTTCCCAGAATGCTCTCCTTCTTACTGAGCTCAGGCAAAGCTCCTCCAAGACTCAGCCTCTCTGCCCAACCTCTCAGTCCTCCCTCAGCCCCGGACACCTCACTGAGCTGCACCTAGTGTCGGTCCTTGTTTGGACTTGCCATAAACTACCTTGAACTTCGAACTATCGTTCTGCCTGTGCAGTCGTGTCTTTCCCACTGAACTGGGAGCAGGGGCTGCGTCTCATCCTCACCTCTTACACTCACAGAAAACCCAGCATGCCCTGAAATCCCGGGAACCTCTCAGTAAGTGCCCGAAGCCCTTACTCAGGCTGCTGAGGAGCTAGCTCAGGGCGCCTGCTTGTGGACTCCCCTAGCAAATGCCCTTCACGACAGGCATTCTGTACCAGCGGTAGGGGTCGGGGTGTGGGGGGAAGGAGGGCCTTCAGGATGCTGCATGAATCTCTGAAATTGTGCAAAATCTTACGTGCATGTGCAGTTTTATGATGAGAGGTTCGTAGTTCTTATCTGTCTCAAAACGGCCTGTGGACTCAAAAACATGGTGAACTCCTGCCCTGAGACGATCCGGGATACAGCAGAGAGATGGATGAAAGGACTCTGTTGCCTCATCTGCAAAATGGGAATAATCGTAATGGGTGGCTTCCTGGGAGGGGTGCTCAGGAAATGGCCACTGTCAGTATCCCTATCCACTCCCAGAAGCGCCCCAAAGGAAGGGGTGTCTCCCACACAAGCCTTAGACAGGGGTGAGCATCAGAATCACCTGGACAGCTTTAAAAAGACAGGCTCTGGACTCCTGCCGAACAATCAGTCTCCAGGAGAGGGCCTAGAGCTGCGTCTCCAAGGAGCCCCCTCCTTGAGGGTTCTGATAAACAACCAGGACTGGGGGTCCCTCAGGGCGCCTCAGCCACCCACCCTGTGCTCTGCACTCCAGCAGGCACTCTCACCCCTGCTTGTCCTCATTTGCCGAGGGACACATGTTTAAGGAAACTGCCTGAGCCTCTGAGGGAACCGTGGGCTGCAGAAATCTTTCAGAACAAAGAATTAAGTATCTTTATAATTATATCCAGGCCTATATTTAGGTCATGGCTCATATGGCCTCTTGAACCTCAAATAAATACCTATTCTGATCCTTGTTTGAACAGGTGTAAGCATATCGGGGGAGACGAGATGTGTCAGGCAGGAAGGCAGCTCCCCCAGCTGTCAGAAAGCACACTGCCCTTTCATTCCCCGCCAGAGAAAAAGCTAATTACACTGTCACGCAGCAGAATAGATGGGCAAGTTCTAACCCGGAGCTCACTGAGCCACTCTGGGCAGCTTTCCTGTGGGCTGCTGCCTGGCAGGACTCAGGGCCAGCCCTCTGATGACTCCGAGGCCACCGCAGGGGGCCACGCAGGGCTGGCAAGGCCTGTCGTCCCCAGCATGCTTACACTGTCACACACACACACACACACACACACGCACGCACACCAATGCATACACCCCACACACCAATGCACAACTTTCACACACACTCATGCAACACACACACACACACACACACACACGTTCTCACACATTCACGGAACTCTCACACACCCACACACACTCATGCACCACCTTCCCACCCCTCCCCCCCAATGCTACCACCCAACCATGAGAGTTTACTTCTGTGGACCTCAGACTTCCAGTTCCCTGTTAAAATGCCTAATTTTAGCATGAAGATCTCACGTCCAGGAACACCCTCTCCCCCAAAGTCCTGGGCAAACCGCAACGCTGGTCACCCTAGCACACACACAGGGAGAGCCGGATGCACTCCTCAGCCACACTGTGTCCTGTGACTCGGTTTCTCCATGTCTTCTGAGAGGGGCACCCGGGCACTCACTGGCTCACTGGAGCTGACACACCCAGACACGGACTCACAGTGGCAGCACACAGGTGCATGTCTCCGGTGAAGGGAGGAACCTGGCTGCACGTTAGAATCTCCTGGGAGATGGACCGGTGAGGCCAGGCCCCGCGGCAGAGAGGGAGGCTCAATCGGCTGGAGTGGGGCCTGGACCGGACAGTGTTTGCTTGGTCGTGTTTCAGTAACTCACAGTCCCTGGTGCAGTGTGGGCAGTGAGTAAATGGGAAATGACAGCTATTAAAAAAAAGGGGGGGTAAGGTTTTATTCTCCATGTTGCATCAGGGTGTTCCCATCAAATCCAAAAGAAGGTCTTCTTTCCTCAAGTCACACAAACAATTAAGTTAATGGAGAGTATTGATTTCCTATTGCCGTGGTTACAAAATACTACAAATTCAGTGGCTTAAAGAATGCCAATTTTTAAACTTTCCATTTTGGAGGTCCAAAACCTGAAATGGGGTTCACTGGGTGGAAACCCAGATGTTGACAGGGCTCTGTTCCTCCTGCAGGCTCCGGCGAGGGGGGGGGGGGGGCACTCGCTGCCTTATCCAGCTTCCAGAGGCTTCCAGCATTCTTTGGCTCTTGGTCTCTCCCTCCATCTTCAAAGCCTGGCTCTTCAAATCGTTCTCTGACTCTCTGGCTTCCCTCTTCCATTAGGAAAAGGATCCTTGTTTTATAAGGACCCCTGCAGTTGCAATACCCCCCCCCCCCCAATATCAGGACAACCTCCCCATCCCAAATCCTTACCTGAATCACACCTTCGGAGCCCCTTTGGCTACATACGGTGACACATTCACAGGTTCTGGGGTTTAGAGAGAGGACATTTGGAGAAGGCCATTTTCCGCCTGCTACAGGGGGAGGTGTTTGTCGGTTTTTAACTATTTCCTCTTCCAAAAGTTTTTCTCCAGGCTTTGACATATGCTCCCACTTGCCTGGAAGCAAATGCTGGCAGAAGGCTGTAAAAATTGTTGAGCAAATGAACATTGATAGGACGTTCAGAAACTGCCAATCAGGGAGCTCAGTTCTTTCCTTGCTGTGTGTGGGTGAACCTGTTTACTTGTGACTTTATAGTACATGCCCTTTTTTAAAAAGTAGGGTCATGTTTTTTGCTTGTAAACCTGTTCCTGCACATTGGAGGGGACTAACCTGGGAGATGGTGCCTGGCAGAGGTGAGTGTGACTTTGCAGGCACTCTAACCGCTGACAAGTCTGAGGAAGCCCCTGTGAGCTGTCAGGCCTGGAACTTTAGGAGACCGCCTCTCCCTGGAGAGGGGGACCAGGGGCCATCTGCGCCAGGGAAAAGGCTTGATATGCAGCAGCTCCCACGTTCTTCAGATGAGCGGAGAGCTCAGATCTGGAGTTTGGACGGGGAAACTGGAACTCCGTGGGAGGTCTACAAGGGTGGAGGATGGGGGTGCTTCCAGGCTTTCAAAACACAAAACAGGTGGTTTCAGTGGTGCTGGCTGGCTAGGGGAGAGACGGGGGAGGAGTGAATACAAAGTAGGCAGGCTTCTGCAAGGGTAGGGCCAGTGCCCGCGCCTGGGCTGGCGGCCTGACAGGAGAGAGTGACAGATGAGGGCTCTGCGCCTCCCCGCATGCCACGCAGGGAAATTTTGGAACTGCCAAGAGGTACAGGGAGGAACCCCAACACTGGACTGGAAAATGCTTTTCTCAGGCTCAGAGGCCATCGGCGAGGGGGTGCACAAAAGTGGGAGTCCAGCCAAGCCAGAGGCCCCCCCAAAGAAGCCCAGGGAGCAGGGTGGCGGGAACTAACCTCTGGAGAAGCAGTCTTGATGTGGGTGACAAGGAATCTGAAGCCATGAGCCCCGCCAGAGGCAGCACCAGCCAAGGCCGACAGGCTTTAATTATTTCAGGGTAAGAAAGCTGTGCTTTGTAAACATGCCAGATGTCGGTGCCTTTGTATGTTTTGATTTTTTGTTGGTTTTACTTCTTGTTGCTGTTGATGATGTTGTTTTAGTAAAACTCTAAATAAGAAAAGAGTAACTGGGTCCCTGCCTGGGAAGGCCCAGCTGGAGACGCCGGGTCCTGGTGCAGTGGAGGCCTTGGGGAGGTGAATCTTGGAAACGTGACAAATCTCAGCTCCGGAAGTGGCTGCTCTTAAATCTCCCAGGAAGCGTACCTCTTCCTCACATGGTGTGAGTGAGGGAAATGGCGATGGTAGCGGCTGGTTAGGTATGGCCACAGGAAGAGCAGGCATTGGAGTGGATGGCTTTGCCATGCCCCATCCTGCTCACACAGAAGGCGGGATGACAGTGATTTTGTTTTTAAGTCGCTTGGCAGCTCATGCAAAGTGCCTCCTGACTCACCCAGGTCTCAGCTGCCCATTTTCCCTTCCCCCTCTCTAGCCCTCATACAAACAACAAAACAAATACTAGTCTGCAGTCATCGCGGCACACCTCCCCGGCACCAATTAGCTGGAACCTCTGACGAGCGGCAGTCCTCCAGGAGCACCACGATGCTTCCGTGTGAGGATTTTAACGTGTCCTCTACATGCGGATTCTGACAAGGCCACGAGGCTCCAGAGAGTAAATGGTGACACTCGGAAAGTGACCTTGCAAGCAGGGGACACATCGGTGCACAGAATAAGGCCAGTTCCCTGACTATTGCGTCAGATGATTCAAAACCTCTCGGTCAAGCAGGTAGCAAATGGACTGGCAGCTGACGGCTGTGTCCCAGAGTTTTGTTCCAAGCCGTTTTCCAGGGACTTTTCCGCTGCTCACACTTGAGGGGGGCAGAGGGAGTGGCAGCTGAGAGAAGGGGCAGGCAATTTATTCAGGATCTTGAAGCTGAGAAATAGATTTGGTAAAAAAAAAAAAAAAAAAAAATACTTCGGAGTCCCCCTGGAGAACTCCCATAAAACACAGACCCTCTGCAGCAATCGGGGAGTGATTTAAATCCACTTGGAATTTCTCAGGGGGAGGAGTGAGACTTATCAACTCCGCTCAGAGCCTCATGAATAATTTCACCTGACATGGGGCACTGAGCCAGCAGAAATCTGGGATGTACAAAGGAAAGTAAGTTTCCAACTAATCTTTGTTACGCTGGTCTCTCTTTATTTGCTTATATTTTTTTTATCCTCACTTGAGGATATTTTTTCCCATTAATTTTCAGAGTGAGTAGAAGGGAGGAGAGAGAGAGAGAGAAACATTGACCGTTTGCCTAACCAGGGTCGAGGAGGAAACCAGCAGCCCAGGTACATGCCCTCCAGAAATCGAACCCAAGACCCTTCGGTGCGCAGGCCGACGCTCCAACCACTGGGAAACACCGGCCAGGACCGTTACTCTAGCCTTATTCCTGAGTGGGAAACGGGGGTGGGTGAGGGCAGCCCAGACAGGAACCTCACATTATATGTTTAGACACATTATATGTGGTCCTTGTGCAAGAAGTGTTGGATGGGAAACACATTTTCTGCCGCCGAAACGTCGCTGGCTGGCTTGGCTAAGGGAAAGGCCACGCACCTACATGCTGCCAGGATGTGGAAGTCATTTGTAACTCCCTCTGGGCCAGTAGAGGCAGTGTGTGTGTGTGTGTGTGTGTGTGTGTGTGTGTGTGTGTGTGCGCGCGTATGTGTGTGTGTGTGTGTGTCTTTTTAAAATGAAATAAACACCTCATCTCGGTGGTGGCCTCGTAGTTATTCATGCTGCCTTATCATGCTGCCTTAACCCCCAGGCTGCGAGGCCCAGGCCCACCGCCTACCTGCAAAGGGCAGATCCTCGCTTAGTAGGTCATCAGGTCATTGCCAGAGAAGCCTCTGGCCCAGGCCTTGGGAAGGAAGGGTTTCCCAGGTGGTAGAAGGGGCGGTGCAGAGTTGCCTGGAGTTGCCCGAACCTTCTCGGAGATCCCAGGGCCTTTTCCGTTCCGCTCAAGCGCGGTGCACCGGCACGCAGCCCAGGTGCCCCCGGACCAGGGCGCAGCGGCGGGGACCCCAGGCGGCCAGGGCCCGGGAGCGGCGCCGCTCTCTCCTCGATGGCCGCAGGGGGGCAGGAGAGAGGACTGAAGGCAAAGGCCAGCCCAGGAGCCGCGGCAGGCGGCGGGGCGGCGGGGACCCGGTGGGATCCAGGCAGCCGGGCCCCACACACCCTCCTGGGCACCGGGGTCGAACCGGAGTCCTGGACGTGGCCGCTGCCTGTGCGGCGGGACGGACCGGCTGCCCCGGAGCCGGCAGTCACTGCAGCCTGAGAGGAGGCCGCCCCGGGGAAAAGCGGCGTCAGCGCCCTGCGTCCTTTCTGTCCTAAGATCCGCACCGGCCCCCCAGCGTCTGGCGAGCCAGGACTGCCCCGTTGGCAGAACCCGAGGCCTGGAGATGCTGTGAGCCTGAGACATAATTGAGAACATAGGTCGGGTATGCCAGGCCTGAGCTCTGTGACCCAACTCTTACATGCAGAGCCAGCTTCTTACATCTGACTGGCCGAACGCCGTTCTTTTTCTGTTGTTTGTTTGTTTGTTTGTTTGTTTTTATCCAGCCGTGGCCCTCCACACCCGTGGCCCCTTTACTGACATCTCCACCGGGGGCGGGGGGCGGGGGGCGGGGGCAGGAGAACGGGAGCTTGAACGCCAGGCAGCCTTGCCCTTCGCAGTGGTCCTTCCAGGGCTGGGCTTGGTGGGAAAAGAGCTGTGCTTTCGGCTACAATGAGATTTGGGGATTATCTGTGGGTTTAATCTGGTCTTCTCACATCCAGCGTTTCCACAAATAATTAGAGATTACTAGATACATTCAGAAGTTGCATTAGCCTTAAAGAATTTGGAGAAAATCTAAATAGGCTTAAATACCATCTGGGAGTCCAGAATGTTAAGCTCTGTGCTCCAGTTAATTAACATGTTTAAGGCGTTTCCCCTCGGGGGGCTACTATCACTCCTGTGTAACAATGTAAATATGATATATTTTGCAGGAAGTAGAAAAGGGGCGAATGCACCGCGGCAGCATTAAGAGAGAGCCGGCCAGACAGCACTGGCGACTGGGGACTTCTCTGTTCTCCAAAGGCACAGGCGGGTCCTGGAGGGTTAGAGGAGCTTTAGGATCCACATGCAGGGGAGCCAGAGGGCGGCTGGTGGAGGCGGGCCTCTGTGTGAGCAGGCCTGTGCTGAGCCTCATCCTGAGAACACTCTGCACACGGAGCGTCCATCCGGGGAGTGGGGGGTGATGAGAGAGGGCCCGGCCGTCTCCAGCGCCCAGCAGCTCCCTCCAGAGAGCTGGAGCGGAGGCCGTGTGCTCTTCTGCTTATTCTCTCTCCGGTGGGAGCCCTCCCTTAGCACTGACATGAAAATGGCACCCCATTAGTGCAGGGTGAGTAAGAATATGGTGACAATAGTATCTTATGTGTAGCATTTGACAGCTCTCAAAACAATATTTGGTTGTTCTCTTATTGAATCATCATGATATTGGTCATCCCCGAGGCTTTCTGACAAGGAGAGGACACAGGGAGAAAGCGAGTGAGAGCAGAGCGGAACCAGCGCCCAAGCCTCTGAGCCCTGCCCCACATGCCATGAAAGCTCCTGTAAGACACCCTCATCCTTTCTTATTTGACTGCATTAGCACGCCTGCTATGCGTTCTTCGGGAGCTTCTTTAAATGGTTACTGCACTGAAGCATGCTAGTGTGACACTGGTTTAATTATGTAAATCATATTTATAAAAATGTTTACAGCCCTAACCGGTTTGGCTCAGTGGATAGAGCGTCAGCCTGCAGACTGAAAGGTCCCAGGTTCGATTCCAGTCAAGGGCATGTACCTTGGTTGTGGGCACATTCCCAGAAGGGGGTGTGCAGGAGGCAGCTGATCGATGTTTCTAACTCTCTATCCCTCTCTCTTCTTCTCTATAAAAAATCAATAAAATATATTTTTTAAATGTTTACATGCTATTTTTAACACTATATCTCCTTAAGAATTTCATTATTGCAATTCAGCCTATTAGTTGTATTTTCCTTCCATAATGATCAGCAAGGTTTTAAGGTGGCGGTGTTGGAGTTTCCCAACATTGCTAAAAATCCCTTGTAAAAAGTCACCCAGCACTCACTGTATCCCACTGATCTTCTTTTCCATCGCTAGACTTCTAGTGCACACTGAGATATTCCTCAAGTTCACAACTTACCACAAAAAAAAAAAAAGCCCAGAAAAAAAATTGGAACAAATAATATGTTAGTGTATAGAATAACGTCAAATATTTATATCTATAATATTTTTAGAAGGATTGATAAAAAAAAAATTCTCTGACATACCTCACACAGTGACAGTCCAATTCATGCTGCGAAAAGCATTTCAACTTTTTTCCATCATCACCATTCGTATCTTAGAAGACAGACTTTGCAGGGGCCTCCCCAAAGTATTTCCTTAAACCTCTGCCAACCTGGGGAGAGAGGGGTGGCGACATTACATAAATATCAGCACCGAGTTCTTGGATAGAGTTGCATGATGGCCATATATGGTGAGAGGTAGGTTTCCCCCTGGGACTGTGTTCTTGGAACATGTTAAAAGGCACATGTCTCCATTTCTGCTCCCAAGAAGCTGGCGTACAGATGTTAAGTATTGGGGTGGTAGAAACGCTGCTGTCTGCAGCTTACACGATGTCTAATAGGCCTCTAGAATGTCCTTAAAAGGCAGTGCTCAGAATTAGGCCCCTAACCTTCTTTGACGTAATTGTCTTTCTTTGGAGTCACATCTTGAAGGAAAGAATGAAGATTTGGACAGGAATTAATTTTCTCAACCAAACTTACTATTCCTCCCCTACCCACACCCCCACACTTTCTAGTTAATCGTTAAACTCAAAATAATTCAGCTAATTATGGATTTCTACCTGAATAATGCTGCCATGTGAGTGGCTGCATGTCACGGTTTCTGGTTCCTGACTCCCTGTCAGGCCAATTCTGCCTGATTTCACTCATGTGCTGCTGCTTTTTATCATCTGAACATTATTTCCACCGAAAGGTTTTCAGCTTTGCAGAAAACCCAAGAATTTGAAAGGAGGCAGGGAACCTTTGTCACTATCATTTGGATAATTAACTCTTGAGCTATTCTGATTTTTGCTATAAAAAGGACATCCTAAGAGAAACCTTTTGAAAAAAGTTAGAAGTTTGAGTTTAACAGCTAAATTTTCTAATTTCCATTTAAAAACCAGAGCTTAGGCAGTCTCTCTGATCATTAAAATATGATTTCCCTTTTACTTTCTATGCTCAATAAACTCTGTTACAATGTATTTTGAAAAGTAGGACTTTGAGTCTAGGGCATTAAGCAAAGTTAAAAGGTTTTGGGAGGATTTTTTCCTAATGTGTAAAATGGAGCTTGGAAAGACTTCATGGTGTTTAATATGCTTTTTCCCTATCTTCTAAACGCAATAATCTCTAACCACCACTTGATCATTAGAGATTTATATTCACTATAATTTATGTCAACTTATATCTGGGACTCTTTTTTTAAAATAACGTTTGGCAGCCAACTGCTGGTGGAAACTAGAATGTTTCACATTAGTCAGCAGCCCTCTTAAATTATTTCTATGAAATAATTTACTGTGGATTACAAATTCTTATATGGCATTTAAAGTTAATGATTAGGCAGAGAGATATATCAAAAATATGATTAGTCACATATGTACCTGACTTGCATGGTTTTAACTCTGTGCACGTTTTATAAAAATTGCTTTTTAAAAAGATATTTTGGGATTTATATATTTTTCCACTGAACATTTTTGCCATTTTAAAGGAAAATAAAAATAGATACACAGGTGCTCATAAACTATCTCCTCTAACTAAATGTCCATAAAATTATTTTCTATGTCATGATGGCCATTTATGGCATAGGTACCAGTGTGGGGTCTGACACTGCAAGAACTAACAATGATAAATATATCTTGCAGCATCATTTGAAGCCAAGATGTAGAAATCCTAACAAAATATGAGATTTTCAAACTTGAAATTTGTCTCTTTTTTGCTGCAAGGAATGAGTAACAAAGTGATATACCTCCAACAGAACAAAAACGAATGCAACCCAGAGTTCCTCATTCAAATCCCAGAACGAGTCACTTCCTAATTCATTTTTATTTCTCTCTACATAGTGCCGGTGAAGGCTTTTAGATATTTCTTTGTTCAATTTCATTTAGGGAAATAGGATGTAGAAGGATGGCCCTGAAAGTTGAAGTGAAATTTTTATTTTTCATGGGAATGGCTCTTAGAGCATTTCTTCTGTATCTCAAACAAATATGTCTTTTTCTCTTCCCTTCTTCTCTCTTCCTATTTAACAGTGGTTGTCTTCGCTCAACTATTTATGAGGCATTTCATGAAAGGCTGGGTTTTCTCTGAGGGCACTAAAAAGTCTTAACGTGGTTTTAGAGACTAGCAGCAACAAGGAACTATTTTCCTTCATGCTGTAAAATAAAGCCATTGTCAATAGCCTACAACCTGCAATAAACTATTAAAACAGGAATTTATGATGGCTGGTTATTATCCTCCTGAAATAATGTTGTTACAAGTCTGCCCTTGTCAGTCATCTGCAAGAGTCACTGCTGGATTTCAAACAAAGGGAGGGTCTGGACCCACACAGAGCCTCCCGGCGAGTAACACAGGGACGGCCTGGCCTCCTAGTCCCTTATGCCCTTCATCACCTTTTCAAAGCAACCGAGTCATCGCTACACGTGTGTGTTATTCTGATTGCATAGAAAGGCACCTGTTGGCGAGGTGGAGATTGCAGTGGGAATTAGAAAAAAAAATATTTGCAGGTCTGGTAACAGCACATTATGTGGAAGTGCCTGGAGGGTGGGGAGTAGAAGGCAGGACTTTACAAAGATAACTGGAAGCATGCTCCACACACTTAAAGCTGCATGTCAACTCCTTTCCTTGTTTATAATGTTAATCTAAGTCCTCCCTCTTCCTCTCTTTACCCTGCGAGCAATTTCCTTTGCTGAATCTGAGTTTATTGAACAAGCCCTTGGGGGAGTCCTCTTTGGTGTCAGCAAGGAAGAGATAAAGTGAGCATGCTCTTTTGCTGCTAAGAGTGATGTGAGCAGGGAAGGGGGTACGTGGAAGAAGAAATAGAATTATTCACCAGTAGTTGGATAGGACTAAGGCTCAGGTCAAGGAGGAGGTGTACAAAGAGGAAGAAAGAGGAAGGAGGTGGAGGTTTAAAGAAGAGGCAAAGGCCTGAAAATGGTTTGATTGCATTCCAGGCTCTAAAGATAAAAAAATAAATAAATAAATCCAAGTTTTAAACCTTTATAATAAAAATCATCATTCCCCAAAGAAAGCAATGGAATTTCACTGGTAAAATAATGGCTTTGCTTATGTGAATATCAATTGCTTAATAGTACATGCTAAAGCAAAGGAAATTGGTTTTAAAATGAGAATAAAAATGCGAAACTAAGAACCATCACCTTTTGGACATTAATTTACATAAGCATACTCTAACATACTGTGTTGTTCCTTACTTGTTTCAGAAAGTTATCAGAAGCACATGCTTTGAATATGTTTTGAAAACAGAATGGCTTAGTTCTGAGAAGCAATGTCTGTGGAAACAAAATAGCACACACACGACTTCAATCCCATCATTCTGAAAACTTAGAAACACTTTGGTATCATCTGAAATGGTTGATTTTCTTATTTTGTTTACCTAGACAAATACTAAAGATTTATTTAGGGAAAAATGATGTAATTTTAGAAAACTGAAAGTCAAAATCTAGAATTAAAATTGTCACTTAAGTCTGGCTGATGTGCTCAGGGGTTAAGCGTCGACCTATGAACCAAGAGGTCACAGTTTGGTTCCTGGAAATGTGTGAGAACTTGTCATTGTCCTGGAAAAATAAAATCCAGTAAAAAGAATTATTTTCTAAATATAGTTCTAATTATCACCTTAGATCTTTGTGGTGTTGCAAATATGAATAAATAGGACGCTAAGTCTTTTATTTCTTCCCAACTTCAAGCCTCGCTACAAAATTAAGTGAAAACAGTTTCCTGGTATTCTAGATGTCAAGAGTGGTAAAGAACAGAGATGCAGAAATTCCAAGAAAGTCTGGAAAGCAGTTAGGGCTGTGCTGGAGAATGCCCCTTCATAGCAAAGAGTGCTTTGTTAAGAGACCATTTGGACAAGTGGAGCTGCTAATGCTGGGTTCATGGTCACAGGAAAAACGGAACTAGTGATCACCCATGTTGCCACTACTCCTTGGTAGCAAGAAAATGCCAAAATGAGAATTGTTGAATCCCAAATGTTAGGGCTGGTAGGGACATTAGTTTCTCTGGGTATAGTTTCTAGCTAACGTGGGTACACTGGGAATAGAATAACTTTTGACTCTCCATCTATAGCTATTTAATATGTAAGTATTAAAAATTGGTTTAGCCAAAGGAATATTGATTAGAACATATTTTGTTAGATTTATTCCTAACTATACCAGACTTTGGGTCCAGCTCCTCAGAGTCTCAAATTAAACCTGGAGCACCTTCGCCTCATCTAAGACATAGAAACCAATGCCATCAAAGTAGAAATATAATGTGCACCACACACGTAATTTAAACTTTTCCTATGGCCACATTTTAAAAAGTAACAAGTGAAATTCATTTTAATAATAGTGTGTTAGTTATTTATTGCTGTGTAACAAATCATCCCCATGGTTAGCTTAAAACACACATTTATTATGTCACAGTTGCTGTGGACAGCATGCACGAGCTGCATAGCTGGATTGTTCTGGCTCAGGTTTCTCGAGTTTGCAGTCAAGTTATCAGCCTACATCATCTGAAGCACTGACTGGGGCAGGAGGGTCTGCTTCCAAAAGGTGTCACTCACATGGCTAGCAGCCGGTGCTGGCTATTGGCTGACAGGCCTCAGTTCTCCATGTGACTCTCACCCTCCAGGTCTCTCTCCTCTATTTAACATCTTCATCATGAGAGTCTATTCTTCACTGGTGGCTGGGCTTTGAGACAGAACTAGAGAAGAAGCAAGCTAATGAGTGAGAGAAGGAGCACTTCAGCTAGAAGCTGTGGTCTTTTAATCTTGGAAGTTATATTCCATCACTCCTGCCATATTCTGTTAGAACTGAGCCATTGAGTCCAGCCTACATACTGGGCGAGGGAATTACTTATGGACATGAACACCAGGAGGTTGAAGTCACTAAGGGTCATCGTAGAGGTAGCCTACCACAAATATATTTTAACTAGAGGTCCTGTGCAAGAAATTCATGTACAGGTAGGGACCTTAGGCCTAGGCGGTGATCAGGGCCAATCAGGGCCTTCTGGCTGCTGGCTGGGGCCTTCCTTCATTCTGCGCTGCCCCTGCTGGTCAGTGCATGTCATCGTGAATGACCAAACTCCTGGTCTCCCGGTTGAACTCCCGAGGGGGCACTTTGCATGTTAGCCTTTTATATATATAGATTACTACCCAAAGACCCTAACTAAGGGAATCTTTTTTACTAGGAACTTAAATGATTTAAGTGGTTTATCAGACCTGAAGCAAGTGCTTACTATGTCCCAAGTATTATGTTAAATGCGAGAAACCCCAAATCAAAAAATCATAGGACCTACCCTAAAGGAACTCAGATAAATAAGTAGTTAAGTTCTGAATCTAGATCTAACATGTTGGGTCCATTTCAGAGAACTCTAACCTGTGGTGGGTTCTGGAATAAAGCAGAGCTCAGTCTCTCCACAGTCCTTGGGAAGGTGGGTAACCCAGAGTGTGTTTGGCCCAGCCAGAGCCTCTGACAATGACCACACACATCATTTACTCCCCAACCGGAGGCCATGTCTCCAGCCCTGAGCTGGAGCCCATATGTTGGCCTGAAATCTGATTTGCCTTGGACATGGAGCAAGTTAAATATTTATTTAACTCAGTACATTGTACTTTCCACTATTCTTCCCAAATAGGCCTGTAGGGGAAAGGAGATATATGGGGGTACTTTCAGTATTTTAGGATTCTTGGGTGCTTTGGAGAGGCCCCACAGAAATGCTGGTACATATCATGCTTGCACCAAGCTTCATGTATATGTGACTTAATTTATGTGGACAAAGAATGTCCTTAATTATCTCACCAGCTATGAATGGGTTTCGGATCAGAGGGGATTATTTTTAGTTATTCTCTGTCCTAACTCTGATAATGCAAATTTATTTGCTTTTGCAGAATGTACTTATGTACTTGACTTGCATTTCCTCACAATGAATGTCCTGAATTTTATTCATGGTAAGTTATAAGAACCGTTAGAGTATAACTCTGCTGCCAGGGCCTGCCAGAGGAGGGGCCTATCTTCCAAAATAGCTATTTGTTTATTAAAATGCTATTTCAGTAATGGTGCTGCCACCGGCAGTTCAGTTAAAGAATTCTGGGTTTCATCTGGGAGAAATGTGATATGCTTTTCATTAGCAGTCGAGGTAAGCAGCTTTCTGAGCAGTCGTTCTACCAATGTCACTAGTAGTCATTTATTTTAAAGTTAGAGGAAAACCCACACACACCTGTCTCAATGAAAAGAAATTAGTTTCATTCAGATGATGTCTGGAAAAAATGGTCTTGAATGCCATTTTTATTTTTTGTCTTCATAAAAATACTGTTTTTAAAAAACAAAAGAACTGTGTGAAGGCATTTTTGAGAAAAGGACTACAAAGAAAAGATATTGTTTTTACATCTAAAACCCATCCCCAAATTTGTATCAGTGCTATAGTAGTTGCATCTTTAACATAAAATGTCTTTAGTCCACAATGTGGACACAATAAACACACACACACACACACACACACACACACGCACACGACACTTCTCATTGTGTGTCTGATAATGACATGATTTTTGTTGAGCTGCCATTGACTATGGCTCAACCACAAAACCTGGAAAAACATTCAGGGGGTCTGGAACATAGAAAAATCCCCAAAGCTCTTTGGCTGGAATTTGAAGGGTGAAGTGAAAGCTTCTGTTCTGTGTAAATCTGTCCAGATTTAGTGTTTTACAGCATCAGACACTGCTCTGGGAGCCAAGAACTGCTCTGCCTCAAGGCCCCTCCAAAAAGAGAATCCCCCGTGCCCTGAAGTCAAGGAAAGAAATGAATTTTAAACATTCCATTGTAAATACAATTCATGCACGTCATCCCTTCACTTGTAGAGTGGCTTCCTTCTAAAAGCTCAGTTTGTTCCTGTTTGGGAGGTTCTAAATAAAAACTAAAAGAATGTATCCTTTTCATTGGCCTTTGTGAAGACCTGCATACTCAAGCGTGGGGTATGTGATGGGAATGCATTACTATTTTTGCAGAGTTTTGGTTTTTTAAAATATATTTTATTGTTGGTTTTTTTTTTTTTCACAAAGAGGAAGGAAGAGGGGGAGTGAGAAACATCAATGAGAGAGAAACATTGATCAGCTGCCTCCTGCACACCCCCTCCTGGGGGTGTGCCTGCAACCAAGGTACATGTCCTTGACCAGAATCGAACCTGGGATCCTGGAGTCCGCAGGCATACACTCTATCCACTGAGCCAAACCGGTTAGGGCAATTTTTGCAGTTTTAGAGTGCAAATGTAAATCCGCAGAATATATCCTACAGATATGTATATATCTATGTTTCCATAGATACACATTCGCACATGATGTGCATAGGGAGACTGGTAAAAATCGGTCTTCCTTTTAAAGTATAGGTTTCATTGTCATGTATTCTAACATCCCACAAAACAAATATTTCGTTGCTACAGATGGCAGGTAGCTATGAGGGGTAGGAATGTGCAGCTCTCTGGAGAAAGAGGGAGACTCAAAGGTGAATAACATCTTTTAGTTTTTTCCATGAGAACTGGTTTGCTTCTCAGAAGTAGAAGCTGAGTTCATCCGCTAAACCGTGACTCAAGGGATTCGCTTTAAAAAGGGAACTCCGGTTTGGTGACGACCTGCGGACTGAAGGGTTCCAGGTTCGATTCCAGTCAAGGGCACATGCCTGGGTTGCAGGCTCGATCCCCAGCAGGGGGCGTGCAAGGAGGCAGCTGGTCAATGATTTTCTCACCAGAGATGTTTCTATCTCTCTCTCGCTCTCCCTTTCTCTCTGAAATCAATAAACGTATATTAAAAAAATAAAACAGGAACTCCCTCCAGTTGGCTGGGACGGCTTGCTTGGCTTGCTTGCCAGGCCTGGTGCGGCGGAAAGGGTGGGGGCTTCCCACCCCAGGAATGACCTTGTTTGCTGCCCTCTCCCCAACGCCGGGCCGGGCAGTGAGCCCCGGCGGGAGGCGGCGCTGGCCCTCGCTCAGTGGGTCTAAGTGCATCTTGATGTCGCGTCCTTCGGCCTCACTCCCAGTCACAAGAGCACCTGCAGCGTCCGGACCCGGATAGGAGACCGGACTGAGGGCGCAGCCTCCGGGGACCCTCCCAACAGCCGGCGGGCGGGAAGGAGAGGCGCAGCTAAGCCCCGGGCTCCCTGCTGGAGGCGCTCACGCCTCGGTCACTCCCCCCAGACCTTTGAGGGGTGGAGGGAAGAGTTCCTCCAAAAAGCCCTAAACTTCTGGGGCGTTCGTCCTTGAGGCGCCACGTGCTCCCCTCCGAAGTGCCGCGTCCACGCGGGCCCGACGCCAGGCTCCCGCGGGCAGCAGAGGCCCGGCGGCCGCCCTGCAGGGACCTGCGGTGCAACGATACATTTTAACCCCAAAGCGAATTTACGGTAAAACTCGCGAAGACGGCGCTTCTGGTGCCTTCACTTGCACCAATGACCCCTTCCAAGTGCCTGGGAGGCCTGGCCATGCTGGATTCCGAGATGTGCTCTGGATTTTAAACCTCTTCCCACTGTCTGGGCTCAGGCCCCCTCCTCCCCCCCTGCCCCGCAGCCCCCGCCGCCCTCTCCCTGCACCGCTCTGGTGTCCGCAGGCTGGGGGCGCAGCCCGCAGGCACAACCACCAGGTCACTCCCTAGTCCAACTGGCTTCCTTGGGGCACAGGTCAGACTTATTACGTCACGTTCACACCCCCTTTTCCGCATTGTCTCGCCTGTGTTGAGCCCACTAAGGGAACAGGCCCGCACTGCAGCGCAGGCAACAGTGTTGCAATCCCAAGGAGGAAATTCTCATTTTCCTACGAATCTTTCATTTTTCCTGGTATAATAATTTCATCTCCTGGCCACGGTTCTGAAGTCGGATATTACATCTCATGGCTTTTATACGTTGTTGGAACCAGCGTGGCGTGATGAGATATGTGAGCATTAAATCTCCGAAACAAAACCAAACCCCAAACCAAAGCCTCCTGCTCAGGGCCGCCTGACTGAGCGGCTGGAGAGTGAAGAGGGCGGTTCCGGATGCCAGGAAAGGGGGGGTGGGGGGGTCCTCCCTGGCTGTCATCAGAACCACACCCCCTCCTGACACAAACAAACAAAACACTGATTGCCTCCAACGGGAGGCCTGACCTGAAACCTGCTATGCTGCCCGCACATTCAGAGAACATCACCCATCTCTGAGTAAGACGGCGCTGGGTACTTTTCGAACCCAGGCTTTTACATTTCCTGGCTTTTAATACCCACAGAAGGGAAGTGGGCTAGGGCAGTGGTTGGCAAACTGCGGCTCGCGAGTCACATGCGGCTCTTTGAGTGTGGCTCTTCCACAAAATACCACAACCAGGACGAGTCTATTTTGAAAAAGTGGCGTTAGAAGTTTAAGTTTAAAAAATTTGGCTCTCAAAAGAAATTTCAATCGTACTGTTGATATTTGGGCTGTGTTGACTAATGAGTTTGCCGACCACTGACGCTAGGGCAGCCTTATTGGCAGAGCAACACAATGCCTTTCCTTATTTAGAATCTTGCCAAATATTCTCTGGCCAAGAAAATAATCAAAGGCCTACAATACAGACATGTTACATCCACCTACAGTTATAACCTTTGCTTTGTATTTAATCCTCAACAGGCTGAGGGGATTTTAACAAACGTTGCAGTGAGAAGTAAAATGAAAATAGACACTTGGCAAATAGCATTCTTCCTGTGTTTGTTGCTCTCATTGGGCCTTGGGGGCGGGGCAAAGGCGAGAGAAATGTGGACAAGTGTGCTTTGTGCCTGGATCTGAACTTTTCCACCTGAAATTTTTGTCTCCATCACAGTCCCGTCTGGTGAGCCAAAGCTGACTCTGCTGGGCTGGCTAACCCAGATTGCTGTTGTGTAGACTGGGTGCCCGGGTGAGGTTAGGCCGTTCCTGCAAGGGCGCATGCCACCCCCAGAGCCACCTGGAGGGCCCGGCGGGCAGGGGGCCCAGAAACTGTCCCAGCCCCTTCCCCCGTCTCAGGCCAACTGTAACCTTGACTCTGTAACCTTGAGCTTCATTTAAAGGTCACCGAGTTCGCCAGCCAGGGCCCCTCCACCGGCGCAGCCAGCAGGCCCCAGCGCACTCCCCACGCAGCGTGGGAAGGGCGAGGCAGCTGGCGATCTGTCTGGGCCACAGCTGTGGCGTTGGGAGCTCCTCTCTCGGACTCGGGTCCTTTCAAAAGCTCTTTCCTTGTCGGATGTGGTTTCCCTTTAATTAATCACTCACGTCTGCGTGTCCGCCGCGCCGCTTCCCCACTCTCCCTCCAGCCCCACATGTGATCCGTGTTTGGAGCGGGAGCGCAGGCCGAGCATCTGGGGGCTGTGTGGGTGCGGCTCTGCCAGCCGAGACCCCGTTGGTGATGCTCTGTAGGCGATCTCTGGAGGGACCCCCTCCCTCCCAACCCAGGGCTTTGTAGCCAGTTGGCTACTCAGGCCTGAAGGCTGGCAGTTCCAGGCCGCGGCGTGGGTGGTCCAGGTGCCCCGGGTGGTCTCCAAGGCCACATTTCAGGTTCTCTCCCTTCTACACCCCTCCCCCGGGCCTAGAAGATGGCATCCGCTGGCACAGCCACCTTCGCCCCGCCCCACCCCACGGTTCCCAGGCTCCCTGCAGGCCCGACGTGGCCTTCTCTGGTGCTGTGGCTTCCTGAGCTCCGAGGGGCAAACCAGCCAGCCTCCCTCCCACAAAGGCCGGCCCAGAGGTGGTCGGTCGTCAGCCGAGGTCTGCGGGGTCTCTTCTCCGGAAAGCCCTCCTCCCGAACCCCAACACCCGGCTATTCTCAGGCCTGCGGGCCGCGTGGGCGAGTCCTGGTGCTGCGGGTAAACGTTAAACGCGTTTCCACGGTTGCGTTTAATTCTCCTGTCACTTTCAAACCGCGAAGGGAGGCCCCCTACGCCGGCCTCAGCTTCCAGGGCGGCGCGGCCGGGGCGGCGAGGATCACCCTGGGAACACCGTGTCTGCACGTGCGGCGCCGGCCGCCCCGCGCAGAGCGAGGTGGGATCGGACATTCCCGTTTGGGAGCTTTGCTGGTGCTGCAGCGACCGCATGGGGCTCGGTGTGCAAACTAGAGGGACGTGGAGAGCCGGCTCCACTGCACCCGGCGGCTCGGCAGCTCGGGACCAGGTCCGAGCCACCTTCCGCCGCCCGGCCCCGAGCGCGGGGCGCGGACCCGGCCGCCCAGGTCCGCCGCGGACTCCGGGCCGCAGGGGCTCCGAGGCGCAGGGGCTGGGCGCGGAGACAACCCGGACGGCTGAGCGCATTATCGGGGTCCAGCGCACGGACTCGGCCCGCCTGGGCCTGGGCCCCCGCCCACCCACGGCCCGCCTCGGCGCGTTCCCAGCACCCGGGAGCGCTTCCTCCCTCCCTTTTCGGATCCGGGCCGCCGGTCCAGCTGTCAAAACAGGGGGTGTCTCTTTCATTCTGGCTCACAGAGTCCCAAAGGGGAACAGGGGGCCTTAATGCTTGTGTTTGGACACAAGCAATTATCCCTAATTATTCTTTTTCTTTTGAGCCTGCCCGTCCCGCCGGCGAGCTCGCCGCGGAGCAGGCCCCCTAATCCTCCCGGTCGGCGGAGCGCAGTGGGCTCTGCGCGGCCCGACGCGCGGGCGCTTTCATGTCACTGTGGGTTCAGAGCTGATTCAAACTCATCGCGATGGGGAATTAACCCCGGGGCCCGGGCTTTCAGGGGCCTCTGATAAGAGATTATACGTGTTGATGGCAAGCTTTTCTTGGCAAAATGTTTTCAAAGGGCTTGGAGTTGTTAAATCAAAGCGCCATTGAATTGCTCGGCCCGCCCCCTCCCCCTCCTCCCGCCCTTCCCCTCTTCACATCTCCTTTCCCTTCATCCTCCCGCCTCCCGCCGCCGCAGGGACTGCCCACGGCGAGCCGCCCAGCCTCCCCCGAGTTGCAAGTCACTTTCCTGAGTAAGGTTTTCTCTGGGGCCTCACCACCCCAAGACTTTTTGTAGGCGCTGCTCTGCTGGGGACTTTGGCACCCCTTCTCCGCCCTCGCTCCCTCCCTTTTCTCCTCTCACACACACTTCGCTGGTTAAGAAAAACACTTCCCAGATTAAAGTCCCCCCCCCCCCCCCCCACACACACATACCGGTGTTTTGTAGAAAACGGGGAGACGGGTGGGACAAAGAGGAGTCAAGGAAGGGTGGTTCTTTTGCGCCCGGAGCGCACCCCCTCTCCAAAGGTCAGCGCAACCAGAGGGCAGCCTTAGGGTTGAACAAGGCGTGGACAGAGTTCATATGTCCGGGAGCCTCACGGTCTGGCACTGGGGGCCAGCTGGGGCCGCCGCAGGAAGGAAGCCAGTGCGGGAGGACGGTGCGGTATAGATTCTGCGCTGTGGGAGCCTCTTTGTTTGGGGACTGGGTCCAGTTTATAAATTACAGAGGCTTCTTGCGGATTCGGCCCCGCCCTGCTAAAGTGGGATGGGGAGTTCACAATTCAAGTGCCAACCGTGTGAAACTGTCCGCTGCCCTCATCTCTTCCCCGGCCACCCCTATACCACACACACTACCTATTCTGGCCAATTCCCCCAGCTTCACTTGGCTTTCATCCCCCGGACTGGGACCTTGCCCTCCACCTATTTGTTGGTCTGACACCCTAATTCCTGCCAGGGACCCCTACAATAGGTCTTTCTTGCTCTTGGTATCTTGCCAGTGTTTGGGACCTTGCTTGATGGACTGGTTATTGGGAGAGCTGGCTGCCTGGTTCACCCCACACGGGATTGGACCCCATGGTATACCAGCTGCTGCCTGTGTTCCTGTGGCCAATGGACCCCTTGGGTCCATCAGGCCTCTGGGTTGTTAGTTCCCCACCCCCATTCTCCCTTTCCTGTTTACTTTCTCCTTCCCACTCTAGCTCTGCTGAGACGCGGCTGCTTGTCAGAAGCCTGCCCATGAGCCGGCACAAGTTGTAATAAAGCCCAGTGCCAAGTTGGCACCCACTGGTCTGCTGGCTTCCGGAAGGGTAAAACGATTCCTCGATTTGTTCTTCTGCTTCTTTCACAGTTAATGAGGCACGGGCCCTGTAGGATGCAATCTCCAGTTACAAATTTTTTGTTTGACATTGCTGTGGAATTTTGGGTCCTGTGTCTTCCAGTAAATGGCTAATTTGTACCTAGTTTTGACTTTTTTACAGCTTATCTATCTAAGGCACACATGGTTTTTGTAATCTTAATCTGTTTCACTGGTAATATTTTATTTAAATGTTTTATTCTGCATTGATAACTAAGGCTCACTTATACTTCCCTTTTTCACACACTGAAAACTTCCTGGTTTTGGCAGCTGTTTTACTAAACTCTTTCATTCCAATTCACAAATATTTATTGAGTACTTCCTATGTTCTAAACGCTCTCAACAGTGAACAAAACAGATGAAAAATGAACAAAACAAAGATCTCTGCCTTCATGGAGTTTATACTGTAGAGGAGAGAGAGACAATAAAAAACTTAAGAAAGGCCCTAGATCAGTGGTTCTCAACCTTTTTAATGCTGTTAATACAGTTCCTCATATTGTGGTGACCCCCAACCATAAAATTATTTTCATTGCTCTTTCATAACTGTAATTTTGCTACTGTTATGAACCATAATGTGAATATCTGTGTTTACCAATGGTCTTAGGTGACCCTGCTAGCGGTTCTCAACCTGTGGGTCTCAACAGGTTGTAGATCCTAAGACCAGGAGTGTCAGCCTGTGGACTAAAAGGTCCCGGGTTTGGTTCAGGTCAAGGGCACATGTCTGGGTTGCAGGCTCAATCCCCAGTGTGGGGCATGCAGGAAGGAGCCAATCAATTATTCTCTCTTATTATTAACTAGAGGCCCAGTGCATGAAATTTGGGCACAGGGGGAGGGAAGAGGGTGTCCCTCAGCCCAGCCTGCACCCTCTCCAATGTGGGACCCCTCAGTGCATGGGTGGGGGCCAGCTGATTTGACCTGAAAGGTGTCCTGGATCAGGATGGAGGTTCCCTTGGGGTGTGAGGCAGCCTGGGCGAGGGACCTGTGGTGGTTTGCAGGCCAGCCATGCCCCCCAGCAACCCAAGTGGAGGCCCTGTGATCTAGGATTAATTTATGTTCTACAACTGAAACTTTGTAGCCTAGAGCAGAGCCAAGCCTTCTGCTCGCTCCATGGTGACAGCCATTTCTTTTTGAAACTTTGTAGCCTAGAGTGGAGACCTAGGCGCTAGGGCTACAGAAGCTTGGCTTCCTCCATCACCCCAGCAACCCTAACCTCTGCTCTCTCCAGCTCTGTGGCTGCCGCCATTTCTGTTGGGATTATGTATCTTCTATAATTGAAACTTTATAGCATTGAGTGGAGGCCTAGGCTGGCAAGGGCAGGCAGAAAGCTTTGCTTCCTCTGTTGCTGGGGAAACCCAAGCCTCCCTCAGTGGCAGCAGCCATCTTGGTTGGAGTTTATTTGCATAATTTGCTCCTGATTGGCTGATGGGCGTGGCTGTGAGTGTGGCTTGATCAGAGATAAGGTCAATTTGCATATTGCTCTTTTATTAGATAGGATGCCTCTATCTCTCTCGCCCTTTCCTTTCCTCTCTGAAATCAATAAAAAAAAATATTTTTAAGAAACTTAAGAAAGAAGTGATATAGTACCATAGAAAGTGACAAGTACTATTGTAAAAATAAAGCACAATCTATTAAAAAGAGACAACAAAATGTAGTGGAGGGGATATGAGGAAATGGAACCTTCATATATTGTGGTGGAAATGTAAAATGGTGTAGCTGCTTTGGAAAATGGCTCAAAAGGTTAAACATGGAATTACCATATGACCTAGCAATTCTACTCCCAAGAAAAATGAAAACATATGTCTACACAAGAACTTGTACATAATTGTTCATAGCAGCATTATTCATAATAGAAAAAATGAAAACAATCAAAATGTCCATCAACTGATGAATGATAAGCAAAATATGGTATCCATATAAAGGAATATTATCCTTTCTAATAAAGAGGGAATATGCTAATTGACCATCACTTTGTCACAAAGATGGCAGTACCCACAGCTGAGACCAAGTTCCCTTAAGGAGCCTTAATGAGCAATCAGCAGGGACCTGAGGTTACACCCTCCCCTGCCCCTGTGGGGCTTAACAGGGGACTTCAGGCCGTGCCCCTGATCCTGGCATTGGGCTAGGGGACCTCAGACCATGTCCTTCACCCAGCAGGGCTTGACAGGGACCTCAGGCCTCATTCCCTGCCCCTCCGCCAGGCTGGGGGACCTCAGGCCTCGACTCCAGTGCCAGGCCAGGGCACCTGAGGCCATACTCACTGCCCCGTGGCATTTGATGGGGGACCTCAAGGTGCACTTCTCATCCTGGTGCTGGGCTAGGGGACCTCAGGCTGCTCCTCCCCACGCCCCTCACCTCACTTCATCATCAGGCCAGTAGACCTCAGGCCGTATCCCCTGAGCAAGCACCAGCCCAGGAGACCTGAGGTTGCAACCCCTGCCTAGTGGGGCTTGACAGGGGACCTCAAAGTGTATTCCCAGTGCTGGGTCGGGAGAACTCAGGCCATGCCCCCCGGCCCAGCAGGACTTGACGTGGGAACTGAGGCTTTGTGCTCCTCCCAGTGCCAGGCCAGGTGGCCTGAGCCTGTGCCCCTGCCCCCCCCACCCCTTGCCTGGCAGGGCTTGATTGGAGAACTTAGGCCATGCCCCCAACCCAGCAGGCTTGTCAGGGGATCTCAGGCAGTGTCCCCCACCTGGTGAGGCTTGATGGGGGACCTCAAGGCATGCCCCCACCCCATCTGGGGGAACTCAGGCCAGGACCCCCATCCTGATAACATGCCAGGCCAGGGAACCTGAGCCTATGCCCCCTGCCCAGTGGGGCATGACAAGGCTGGGACTGGCCACGCCTGGATCTAGCCCAATGGGAAGGGGCAGCTGGGTCTGGGTCTCACATGATTTTGAGGCGCATGTGGGTGGGCAGGGGCTTGACTCTAGGATGTACTCCTAGAAGTGGGATTATTGAGTGAGATGGCAGTTCCATTTTTAAATTTTTGAGGAAACACCATACTGTTTTTCACAGTGGCTGCACCAGTGTGCATTCCCACCAGCAGTGAAGGAGAGCTCCTTCCCCCCCCACGCCCCCCCCATCCTCACCAGCACTTGTTTGCTGATGGTAGCCATTCTGAAGGTGTGAGGTGGTACCGCATTGTTGTTTTGATTTGCATCTCTCGGATGATTAGTGACTGAGCATGTTTTCATGTGTCTCTTGGCTTTCTGAATGTCCTCTTTTGAAAAGTGTCTATTTAGGTTCTTTGCCCATTTTTTTAAATTATATTGTTTATCTTTCTTTTGTTAAGTTGTGTGAGTTCCCTGTACATTTTGGAAATTAAACCCTTATCAGAGATAACATTGGTCGATATGTTCTCCCATGCAGTGAGCTTTTTTGTTGTTTTGTTGATGGTTTCTCTTGCTGTACAGAAGCTTTTTATTTTGATGTAGTCCCATTTGTTTATTTTCTCCTTAGTCTCTCTTGTCCTAAGATCTGTGTCTGTAAAGATATTGCTACGACATATGTCTGCAATTTTGCTGCCTATGTAGAAACACCAATCAGAAAGGATATATGCACCCCTATGTTCATAGCAGCACAATTTACAATAGGTAAGATTTGGAAACAGTCTAAATGTCCATCAGCAGATGAGTGGATTAGAAAACTATAGTACATCTACACAATGGAATACTATGCTGCTATAAAAAAGGAATTCTTACCATTTGCAGCAGAATGGATGGAACTGTAGAGCATTATGCTAAGTAAAATAAGCCAGGCAGTGAAAGAAAAATACCCTATGATCTCACTCGTTTATGGATATTAAAGAACATTATAACATGATGAACAAAAAGATAGATGCAGAGGCAGAGAAGCATCAAAAAGACTGTCAAATTACAGTGAGAAGGCTGGGGAGTATTGTGGGGAGGGGGTAAGAGATCAACTGAAGGGCTTGTATGCATGCATATAAGCATAACCAGTGGACACAAGACACTGGGGGTGGGGTGGGGTGAGGGAATGTGCCAGGGAGTAGGGGAGTCCAGGGGAAGGTTAATGGGGGGGGAGGGGGAGTTGGGGGGGGAGGAGACATATATACTACTATTTTTAATACTTTAAAGAATAAAAAAAAAGAAATTAGCAGTTTGGAGGACTTGAAAATTAGCATTTCAGTGAAGTGGTGCAGGTGAAAACCTGGTGGAAATCTCCATTTCAAAGAAAATGAGAGAAAAAGAGATGGAGTGAGTGTAGACATCACTTTCAAGGAATTTTGCTATAAAATGAGCAGAGAAACTGGGTGGAGCTGGTGGGGGAAGTGGGATCAAGAGAAAGTTTCTTTCAAGATGGAAGAAATAACCATCCTATCTAATAAAAGAGTAATATGCAACCCGACTGTACCTTGGCTACACGCACAAGCCACGCCCACCGGCCACGCCCACCAGCTAATCAGGATCTGGGGGTGGAGCCAGCCAGGGCTAAGTGTGGGAAGGAGGGGTCAGAGCCAGTGACAACTGTGTGGCCCCCAGGGCCAGGCAGTCGCAGGCAGCCGGGGCTAAGGCCTAGACAGAAACTGAGGCACCTGGCAGCGAGTGCACGGCTCCTCCCGGAGGCGAACCAAAGTGGCCTGCGGCTACAGCACAGCCCCAGGCCGGCAGTTGCAGGCAGCTGGGCTAAGGGTGGGGGGTGGAGCCGAGGTGGCGAGCATTTGGTCCCCAGCACCAGGCGGTCGCCTGTGCCAGGGGCTAAAGCTGGGGCTGAGCTGAGCAGGGCTTTAGGCCTTGGCCAGTCCGGGGATGAGCTGTCAGTAGGACATCCCCTCAGTGCTCCCAGTATGTATAAGGGGTCAGGTTGGGCTGAGGGATCACCCACCCCCCAGTGCACAAATTTTGTGTACTGGACCCTAGTATGTGTATATGCTAGTAGAAATGAAGCAGAAGAGAGAGAGCAATAGTTAGAGAGATGTCCTTTCCGAGCCCATAGGTAAGTAAGACGAAATAGTTCCCAGTTTCAAAGTGGGGAGATTGACTTCATATGGGAGCATGGTTCATTCATTTATAGTGACAGGAAAGAAGACAGAATCTGTGGGCCCACAGGCTGGTTAGAGGGCAAAAGCAACATAGAAGTCTGTGCAAGTTCTCTTTTGATTGCTTCAGGTTTCTGCAAGATTTTCAGAGAGCGAGGATGTGGGAAGAGGTGTTGGAAATATGAGAAGAAAGGAAAAGATATAGAATAGTCAAATATGAGAGTAGGAGATAAATGGATCAGGAAATATGGTATGTGTGCCAGGGAGTATGAAAGACTCACTTGAAATTCATGATCCTGAATGTAAAATGAGCCAGTCAGGTGCCATGTGTTTTTCTTCTGCAGCTTCAGAGTAGGTGGCAAGTTGGCTTTAATTAGGATCAAGTTTTTGGCAACTGAGTAGGACTAAGGAGAAAGGGGCAACAGCACTGAGGAATGTTGGCTGGGTTAAGTGAGAAGATGGGGCATGAGAAATGATGAAAAGGTGACAGGATCAGTGGAATGGATGTCTCAGTGGGTCAAAGGGTTTATTAAATTTAGAGTGCTAGAAAAATGAGCTGAAAGACACAGGAGGTTGTAGTTAGAGAAAGGGGTTATATGGAATTGAACTTGTGGAGGGTTCCAGTTACAGTGGTGAGTAGGTGGAGGAAATCGCAGGGGGAGAAGAGCTCAAGGAACCATGAGTTTAGACTGTGAGAAGGGTCATATATGTGTGTGTGTTGGAATGACTGAGAATGGAGAGATAGTCAAGGAAATTACAGAGATTGAAAAAAAAACAGCTTTATTGTTAATAAATGTTGTATTGGAGAATGTGGCTAAGATGTGTGACAATCATAGATCTTTAAGAACTAAAACCTACATTTAGGATGATTCACACCCTGTGCTGCAGGCCGTGCTAGATTACCACATGCTCCCACACAGAGCTTGCCCTGTGAAATGTGTGGCTGAGCCTGGAGACCGGGAGGCAGGTTATCTGTTCGCAGCTGGCTCCCATGAGGAGGGCAGGAGGCAGAGGCCTGCTCTACCCCAAACTCAGACATACTGTCACACTGACGTCCCTCCACATGCATGCAAAGCTACCTAGATTATTTGATGAAGCAAACACAATTCTTATATCAAACCCAATAAATATAAACAAATAAAAACTATATTTTGAGCCCTAACCAGTTTTGGTCAGTGGTTAGGGCGTCGGCCTGCGGACTGAAGCGTCCCAGGTTCGATTCTGATCAAGGGCATGTATCTTGGTTGCAGGCACATCTCCAGTAGGAGGCGTGCAGGAGGCAGCTGATGGATGTTTCTAACTATCCCTCTCCCTTCCTCTCTGTAAAAAATCAATAAAATATATTTTAGAACACTATATTTTGAAAATGCAAAAATTTGGAAAACAGAATAAACATTTTATGTTGAATACAAAGAATAAAACAGATATCGTAATTATCCAAAATTCAGGGTATTATAACATAAAGAGATATGTTATAGTAATATAAATGTATATTAATGAGTCCCTAAAAAGCAATATGACCATTTTATTTTATTTTTTAATATATTTTATTGATTTTTTACAGAGCGGAAGGGAGAGGGATAGAAAGTCAGAAACATCGATGAGAGAGAGACATCCATCAGCTGCCTCTTGCACGCCCCTATTGGGGATGTGTCCGCAGCCAAGGTACATGCCCTTGCTGGAATCGAACCCGGGACCCTTCAGTCCGCAGTCCGACGCTCTATCCACTGAGCCAAACCGGTCTTGGCCAACATGACCATTTTAATAGCGATTCCCATAAAAACATGAAAGGATAACAGAAAAGAAGGATACTAATATAAAAATCTACAAAGATATATTCAACAGATTCATTTGTAAATCCAGAACACAGTTTGCCCTCCATAACGTGAATATAATTTGGAAATGTTGGATAATTCAAGGTAAATTAAAAAGAGATGAATAAATATTCTAAATAATCAGACAAAATATAATTTTTGGTATATGACTGTATAAAAAGAAGAGACAAAGGAATTAACTGGAAATGACCTTGGATTGAAGAGTAAACAGAGGGAAACATCAATCCAACTTAAAAATTGAATGAAATTCAATGAAATTTTTTAATTCAATTAAATGTTAATAAAATTGATAAAAAATATAAATAAAGCTGAGGCTGCAAGGACCGAGTCATTTGGACAAATTTTGTGTATCAGGCCTCTAATTTGGTAATAAAAAAAAGAGAATTTATGAATTGCTAATGAAAAAAAAACTTTAAAACTCCAAAATATTTATGTGAAAGCAACATGAATAAACAATTCACAGACAAGGAAATACACATAGAGAAAGATGGAAAGCCTCCTTATTAATTAAAGAAGTTAAGACTAAAATGAGATACCAATCATATTTATTAAATTCTTTTTATTTTATTTTTAAAATATATTTTATTGGTTTTTCACAGAGGAAGGGAGAAGGATAGAAAGTCAGAAATATCAATGAGAGAGAAACAGCGATCAGCTGCCTCCTGCACACCCACTACTGGGGATGTGCCCACAACCAAGGCGCATGCCCCTGACTGTAATCAAACCTAAGACCGCCCCAGTCTGCAGGCCGATGCTCTATCCATTGAGCCAAACCAGTTTTGGCTATTACATTCTTTTTAAAATTTTAAAGAGAACACTGTCCCATATAGTTCAAAAGTTAGTGTAATGTTTTAAAATACTTACACAACATATAGACACTTTGTAAAAATATATTTTTATGATTTCAGAGAAGGAAGAGCGAGAGAGAGAGAGAAACATCAGTGATGAGAGAGAATCATTGATCGGTTGCCTCCTGCACTCCCCTACTAGGGATCGAGCCCGAAACCTGAGCATGTGCCCTTGACTGGAATTGAACCCAGTCCACAGTCCAACGCTCTATCCACTGAGCTGAAGGGCAACATATAGACTCTTAAACTTTTAAAGGGGGAGGTATGGCCATCTGGTGCAAGAACTTCAAGCACAGTTTGAGATTTTTCTTGTCTCTCTCTTTTTTTTCCCCCCCTATACTTATCATCACTCCTGAATCTCAGGAGCAAATTTCTCTTTTAAAGAATTTCAAACTTCCTGGAAACAAAGAAGACTCATGAAAGTAGCTAAGGACACAATCTGCCCTAAATGTTTCCTAAATAACCAACTCTTAATCTTTCAGTGTCCCTCAAATAAAACTTTTAATTCTTAAATATCCACCAAATCCTCAAACTTTTCTCAAAACATTCGAGACAATTCATAATCCTTATAAATCAAATCCAGACTCTTGTAGTGACCCCTCCCACCTACCCGTGAACAGCTTGATCGCACGCGGGCCCACACACACACACACACACACACACACACCACCGCCCCACACCACCCCTCAGCGTTTACTTGTGGTTTTTTGTTTTTAGGGACTTGTCAGTCAAGATGAGTTCCTCTTTTGTGAACGAGCTGCCTCTTCTAAACTGGGACATTCTCTAGCCCCCCAGCGACTACCATCCACACTTGGCTTTTTCCAATTGTTTTTAAAGAAAATGGTGAGGAGGGGGGTCGAGGGGGAGCAGGGAAGGGTGGGCATCGGTGAAATAGAGATGTTGAAGCAGCCGGAGGCATTTTTATTTTTGTTTTTGTGTTTTCACAAGGGAGTCCTAAATATATTGAATTTCTGACTCGCCCCAGCTCCTAAAGCTGTTTCTTTGGGATTCTATTCTCCTTTGAGGTTCTTCAACCTCCCCTCCTCCGAGGTGGCTAAAAAGAGAGACAGCAAAGAAAAAGTTACACTTCCTTTGGAATCTAAATATTTGAGTTCACGAGTAAACGGAGACATGTTTGTGTGACAGTTCTCACCAATCCATGCCTCATAGTGATTTCAAACTAAAATAGAAGTGAAGCTGGCAGTTTGCAGGTTCAAAGATGTCTCCGAGAGACTTCCCAGACCCTACATACTGATTTAGCAGGGGAGGAGGCAGGTCACCAGGCTCAGTAACAAAGCAGTTAGCTGGGGCTAAGGTGACCTGAAGCTGAGCTAAGAGGGCAAAGCAGGTGATTTGCTTGGGTAAAACCTTTTCAATTCAGGTTAAAGATGCAGATGGCGATGGAGCAGTAAGAGCTATCCCTACAGGCTGTCCCTGCGCCAAAGCACTTTACGTGGAGTCACTCTTTAGTCTCCCTTAAAACCTATGATGAGGTATCATCATCACTCCCATTTTACAGAGACCAAGGTCCAGAGAAAGTGCGCAACTTGCTCCAGACCACACAGCAAGGAAGCAGCGGAGCCTGGCCTTCACCGGGTGGTCTAGTTAGAAGCCGTTATCAGCTCCTGTGCTGTAGCCCAGGTACTTGAGCAGAAACCAGATGGGATGAGAGGGAAAGAGAGCTATGATGCATGATCTTGGTGAAGCATTCCCAGGTGTCTTCCAGTTTAGAGAAAGGGTTCAGTACTTAGGGCACTCGCTCTGCCCTCGGCTGTGAGGAGCCCTGTCTAAGCTTGTGCTCTGCGCCCCAGGGCCTCTGCTCTGGTGAGATGGACGTCTCAGATGGACTCTGGGGACCTGGGAGCACTGGCCTGTGAGTTCCAACTGTTAATATTTAGGAATATTTTTAAAAGAAACTTTTTCATTGTAGACCAGTTTTAGATTTACAGGAAAATGTCAATGTGCAGAGTGTTATACACTCTGCAAACAGTTTCCCCCATTATCAACCTCTCATATTAGTACGGTACATTTGTTACGATTGATGAAGCAATATTGATACATTACTATTGAAGATCATACTTCATTTGATTTTGTTAGTTTTTATCAAATGTCCTTTTTGTGTTCCAGGATCCCATTCAGGATACCACGTTATATTTATTTGCCTTTTCTCCTTAGGCTCCTCTTGGCTATGACAGTTTCTTATGCTTTACTTGGTTTTGATGATCTTGACAATTTTAAAGAGTGCTTGGTGGTTTGGTACTTTGTAGTCTGGCCTTCAATTGAGAGTTATAGGATATTTTTCTCATGATCAGACCACATAGTTAAAAGTGCTATTTTCATCACTTCATTTGAAGGGTACATGCAGTCAACATGGCTTATCACTGTTGGTGTTGACCTTGACCACCTGGCTGAGATAGTCTGTCAGGTTTCTGCACTGTAAAATTAAAACTCCCCTCCCCGTTTCCACACTACACTCTGTGTGTATGTGCTGCTGAAGTGAGCATCACACTGCACACTTTGGAAGCAAGTCATTATGCATAACTCAATTTACATTTGTTAGCCATTTGTTAAAACTTTGGTAGCTTGACATCAGCCAACAGGAGTATTTACACCATAGAAATCAGCAAATTATAAATCTGGGCTCTTTTTGGATAGCTGGGTGGCCAGAACACCATTGGATGTGCAGCTTGGGTTGAGACTCAGGATCTGATGGGTGAGCCGGTGGAAAGGCACTTGAATGAAGAGGCTCACTGGGTGGAAGTGAAGAAGACAGGATGGGGCACTGTGCTTGTAAGACATGGATTGGGGTTAAAGAAGCTTGGCATACAACCAGTTGGGAATCTGACAGAAGCTGTTACCTTTGTTTAATATAAACCAGACTGAAACCTGATGGACTTACCTTTGTGTTTTCTTTTTCTTATATGTGGTAGTAATAATTCCCATTTATTGAACACCTCCTTTGTATAAGGCATATTTTTGTGTATAAGGTATATATATATATATATATATATATATATATATATATATTCAGTTCTTACAAATTTACAAGGTGGATATTGTCATTTTCATTTACAGATAAGAAAGCTTAGGGGTTAAGTGGCATATCCAAAAAACACAACCAGCAAGTAGCAAAACTGGGGTTTAAACTTCCTGTGTAACTCCAAAGTGTGTCCCACCAGCCACGCTCTTCTCTGGGTGTTCTCCCTCCTTCCCCTAGTATTGGTTCTCATGAGACCTGTTTCAAAAGGGTGGTACAATGATTGGCGGTGAGTTTCCATAGTTGATTCTTGATGAGCGTGCCACCATTTGCAGTTCAGGACCTTCCCTCGTGGTTCCTGCTCATGGCAATGAGTGAGCACTGGGACAGGCTCCTCAAGGTTTTGTTTTGAGCCACGTGAAGCACACTGACATTTTACTATGTAGTCTTCCAATAATTTTATTAACGTTTGCTGGGAATGTGTCATTAGGGAGCAGAGATTATAACACCTTCCACTTTGTATCTGTGGCAAGGGGGACCAGATATGGCAGGAATCTCCCTTTTCTGGGTCCAGCACGGGAAGAGAGATGAAGCCGTTCTGAGTGGAGGTGGCTGGGGATTGAGACATGAAAGAAAGAAGGAAGACACAAAATGGAAGGGAAAACGCTGGCGCTGGGTGGATCTCTGTTCTCTCTGATGGAGAGACAGGGACTCAGAGCCCATGAAGCCTATTTATTTATATTCCCAAAATATCAGGAAGTTACACCAAAAGTTAGGATCAAAGTAGATTATTTACACTTTTGAGTAGGCTCGAGGATTCCTGGTGCTTGACTGGATTTACAACTCAAAAGTCCCACTACTGGCACCTGGGCAAAGGTGAGAGCCAACCTGATAATATGTCAGTCTTCTTGGTGAAGCATATTCCCAGGGCGTGGCTCTGCCTGTCTCCTTGAGTTCAGCTGACAATAATTAAAAAAATGCCCATGTGCCTTCCCAGGGGGCCCTCTACAGTATCTCAACTGAACACTTTGCCATATCTTTCTGGCTTAACTCTGGTGTGACTTCATTCTTTTCAAAGCCAATTTTTTAAGAAACAGACATAAAAAGAAAACACTCAGCACTAGAATTAATTGGGTTATCTCTACAAAACTGTACAATCTAAATGCATCTTGAACAAATATATATATATAAATTCAAAATATTCCACTAAAAAATTCAGACATAAAAGTCACTTAGAGTTCATGTCACATTTAAGGTAAATGGAATGTTATTTGACCTGTTTCCATTTGAGTGATTTCAGGGAGTTTAAAGATATTTTAGAATAAATAATCTCAAAGAAGCTTTAAAAGGCTAGAGGGACCTGCTTGAATCATAAAGAATATTATATTGCTTTACTAAACTTGAGTTACTATTTTAAAGTAAGACTTCATTGGACTTATTAAATCTGGGCCATATTTGGGAATTATTCTTAAATGATGGCAATGCTATTTTTACTTTCTTCTTCTGACATCACTGAGACAGGATTTAACAGAATAACTACAGGTGGGATGGTAAAAGAGTTACATTCAAGAGAACTTTATTTTATTTGGCCCACTTCCCTCTCTGCCTGCACTCCTCCTCCCAGTCCCAGTTCCAGCTTCCTCTTTTATTCAGAAATCTGGCCTGAGATGATTGGATTGAGGACAGACACCTGACCCAATGGGGAGTCAATTTAGGGACCAGGAGAGCCACTCCTTCTCCCATGAGCATCTACATTTAGAGACAGATTGAATGGACTTACTAATGGACCCAAAGTCATATGGAGTCCGAGAGCTTGAGTTAGTCATATACCAGTTGAAGTCATGAGGGGTCAACCACAGGAAACAGCAGAAGTTGCTCTATGAAGAGCAGTGGGCCAAAGCACAGAGACCCAGGGCAGGAGAGGAAGAAGGAGGAGCCCGGTTCTTTATTTCCTGGTCCAGACCCTGATGGCCAGAAGACACTGGTATTCTAGTTCTGAATGCCTGTGAGATTGTGTGTTATTCATTTTGTTACATTTTCTAGCTAGGCTTCTCTCACAGTCCAACTAATTTCAGTTAAAGATAACTCCATATATCCAATTCAAGCTACAAGGGATAGTTTCCCATCCTTTTAACATCACACCAAGTCACCCAGACTCTAAAAGTCCATGGGGCAACACAGGAATAAATCCAGGTGATAAGCAGGACATAGGAAATGGGTATAGAAAGAGCTTTACCCTGGGACTATCTTAGAAATATCCAACTTGACATTTTCTGATAGCATTTCCCCTTAGTCTTTTTCACCTGTAACTTCTGTGGGTCAATGAGTATGTTCTGCTGAGATCAGGGCTCAATTTGGTCTCTGCCAAGTCATGTGGGACATCATTCCAAAAAGGTAGTTCCCCACTCTGCTCTTGACAGGTAATGGCAGAATTTTCCAAGGATGCCTGCCTGAGACAGAGGTTCATTCAGTCAACAAACACTCATTGACTACCTGCTATGGTGAGGCACTGTGCAGGGAACACAGCAAGGACTAAACGGTAAATCCCTCTTACCTGCATGGAATTATATCCCGTGGGGTGAGCAAGGGCACTTGTAATGAACACTGTGAAGAGCACAAAATTGAGCAGTCTTAGAGAAGACTCATGACGGTAGGGCTGGATGAAGAAACTAACCTAGGTGGCCTCTCCAAAGACAGGGAACCAACAATGAAAAAAAATTTAAATAGGGGGAGAAAGTATGCCTAAGACCCTATCATGGGACAAATCTGGGAGAGATCAAGGAACTAAAAGAATGTAGGGTGGTTGAAACACAATAATAGAGAGCACAACCTGTGATGAGGTAGGCAGGGACCAGACCTCATAAGCCATTGAGTGGCATTTGGATTTTAGAATAAGTACTCATCCATTTTTTTTATTATAGGAATAAAAATTACCCTTTCATTATATTTTTTGTATTTTTCAAGAGCCTAATGTTTTGATAAATTTTTGTCCATCCTAATTAATCTGGCATTACGCTAATTATTCCTTATGCTTATAAACATTGGGGTATATAATTTAGACTATAATTTAGGTAGGAAAATCCCAGCTTTTAAAGGAAAAGAAATGACATGTTTTAATTGATGTGCTGATTAAAGATGGCTACAAATTCTTTGATAATCTTTCTATTTCCCTTCCCTTTGAGTCTAGGCTGGCCTGAGGCCACTTTAACCAGTAGAATGCAGCATGAGTGATGTGATGCAAGTTCTGGGCCGAAACATGAAGAAAACGGGCAGCTTCTGCCTGGGGCTCACATGAGAAAGAGAGGGCCCAGTTGAGCCCAGCCTCCAGCTGTCCCCATCAAGGTGTCAGGCATGTGCATGAAGACATCTTGGAGCCTGCTGACCAGCCTGGTCGCCAGCTGAATACTGCCCCATGACCCCAGGTAATACCACCATGGAGTAGAAGATTTGCCCCTCAAGGCCTGCTTAAAGTCCATGCAATGTGAGATACTATAAAACTGTTGTTTAAGTCAACAGCTGTCTAAAATTTGGAGTAGTTTGTTACACAGCCACAGGTTGAGTAGTTCGCATCTGCATTCTTAACATGAATATCTAAATGCATAACTTACTTTCAGCTTTTGAAAAACTGAAAATAAGCCCATGTACTTTCCTTATCAGTGGGAAACTCAGAGTGGGAGGTGAGCTGAGGTAGGTGACAGCACCTCACAAATACACCTTTCTAAAACTGCCCCCTGAGAGTGCCTAACATCTAAACCTAATATCTTGGCAGTACACCGAGTGGCAATGCAGGTAATGTAATGAGACTCTCCTCATTGCTTTGATTTCTTTAGATGTGGACTTATGAAATGCCCATTGGAAGGCAGCCACTGAGCCTGTCCCTGCCCCTGAAGAACTCGCTCTGTTCCCTTTCAATAGTCTCCCATCTTACCAGTGAGTCTTGGCCAGCTCATTTCTGAGCTATTTCGTGCTCCTCCTTTTGACGAATTGCATTTTATGCTTCCTAACAGTTGCACTTACTGACCTTTCCCAAGATTCAGAAGGAAATGCCTGCTCTTTCACACGCAATGGATACAGTTTGACTCCTGCAACCAAGGAAAATCTCTCCTTTGCTGCTTTCTTCTCTTCCCCCCTAAGCAAAATCCTGAATCTTTTTGTGGCCAAATGTTCCAGTTCTAGAATTTGCTCTGCCAGAATAAGCTTCCTAATGGGAAACCTAATGGGGCCTCCCACTGACAGAGGAGACCACCCCATCTGCAGCGAGGGACAAGAGACACTCCCAGCCCAGATGTGGAGATGCCGCTGATCAGGGCTTGATGCATATTCATTGCTTCTTTAATATTCAAGCATCTTTTCCTAAAGATATTTCTATTGAACTCACTTGTGGTGTCACCATCTGGAAAATATCAAGCCTCACCCCACTGAGGTAAACCCCTATTGCGTATTTTTCTCTTTATTGTGAGCCCAGTGGGCACGCAGTGTGTATCTCTATGTTTAGCACAGCTCCTCACCAAAGCAGCTCTCAAACACATGACGCTCTAAATAAATCAGTGTTGTATAGACCCATTAATGATCCATCCTCATGGATGCTAACGGAATGTTTAAATGGGGCTCTATGGAGACTCTGTGACTTCTTGATGTGAGGTCCTCCTTTTTACATTTCGAAGTGGTGGATTAGGGTTTAAGAGAGAGTAAACTGTCCAGAAACTCATTTATTTTGTGACATCCAGTTTTTTAAACTGGGCCAAATCGTCTTACAAGATCTAGAATCAGACCTGTGTCTAAATCTACAAATAAAGGATTTAGTTCACTCTCACGAATATAGGCCCACAAGGCAAGCAATGTGCCACCGACAAGCCAACCAATGGAAATTGGAGAACCATCCATGTTAGACAAGAGGGACATTTAAGGTTAACATTTATATTTGCTCAGCAGATTTATTGTCTTTTGTATTTTAAAAAGTATTAATAAAATTAATTTCTATCCTCTGGATGTTCATATACTGTACATGTGGGGAAGTTTCTCAAATATAGTCTAGTTCGCAGGTGAAAAATGAGTCTTGGTTTTTAAATTTGTTGCAGATAAGGCAAAATTTTCATTCAAAAATGTATGAAATACTTGCTATATGCCCGGTGACTTGGTTACTAGACATACTAAGAGAGCCCCACCTTCCTCAAAGGTGCTATTGAGATCACCTCAGGTAGAGGTGATATTGGGTGATGTATTTTGTCTTACAATAACGTGTCCCAGGCTACTGCACCAAAAAAATTATCAATTTTATTTAGCGGTAAACTCATTTTCTTCTATGCCTAATAGTATTGCACAGAGGTGTTGAAAGGTGATTCTAGGTTAAAAAGGACAAAAGCAAGATTGACTTAGAAAGGAGGAAAGGAAATCAACCTGTTCTCCTTTTGACCTGAATCACCAGGAGAGAAACTGGTAAAGCTGTTACCAAGGAGCTGATTCAGAAGAGTGATCGCCTTGCAGGCCTTCTCTTCCCTCTGCACCAGCATGGCTTGGAATTTCAAAGGTAAACCAGTGAGTGCACAGACAAGTTCGCCTACTCAGTGCACAAAGTTGTTACCTCACATCCTTACACTTCCATTCTCCTTGTACCTCTTGCTCCCACAGATTTCATGGCTAAACCTTGAGAGGCCCTCCACACCATCCCATGCTCCTTATTTCTGTCACTTGCATCAGCATGGCGCTCTTCTTCAGGCCCTTTGGCGGTTCCTCTGGTACGGCACTTGGCAACAAGTTACCAAACAGCATGGAATCATACCAAAAACCATTGTGTTGACATGTTAGAATCCAAATGTGATATGATGTCATCTATTTTTCATATATAAATTTGGTGGCTGAATTCTGATGGTTTGCCTGCTGTCCCTAAGATAGATATATCAAATCAAAAAGCATTGTCCTAGCACAGATTTTGGACATTTCCTAATGTTGACATAAAATAATGTTTCTCAAAAGGGAAGTGGCCCCAGTGAAAGTATCCCATGTGTTCCTCCTTTCCTTTAGCACTCATGGACCTGGAAGATGAGAGACAGAGAGAGAGATGACTGACAGGTCAGCAGTCATGACCCCACAGCGGAAAACCCTGGAACAGAGGTCTGTACATATACAGTACTTTGGAGGGTCTGAGGAGGAGTTAATGAGGCTCCCCAAGAGAGATCAGGAAAGAATCAAAGATGAGGTTTTAGTATATTAACCTTGTGTCCTATAACTCTGCCATACACACCTAATAATTTCAGGAATATTTTATAAATTCTTTGGGGATTTCTACATAGATGATCATGGCATCTGCAAACAAAGACAGTTTTATTACTTCCTTTCCAATCGGTATACCATTTCTTTCTTTTTATTGTCTTTTTCCATTAGCTAGGACTCACAGTACAATGTTGAAAAGGAGAAGCTGAAGGGAACATCCTTGCCTTGTTCCTGACCTGAGTAGCAAAACTTTGAATTGCTTACCATCATAAATTATGCCAGCTGTAGGTTTTTTGTAGACTTTTAAAAAATTTCCCCCCATTCCTAGTTTGCTGGAAGATTTCATCATTAATGGGTGTTGGATTTTGTCAAATGTTGTGGGGTGGTTTTTTTTTGTATCTGTTGATATGATCATCTGAATTTCCTTCTTTAGCTTGTTGATGTGGTGAAATATATTGACTGATGTTTATATGTTGACTAAGCCTGGCATACCTGGAATAAATCCCCCTTGATCATGGTGTATACTTCTTTTTATACATTGTTGGGTTTAATTTGCATGTATGTTCATGACAGATGTTAGTCTGTCATTTTCCTTTCCTGTTATGTCTTAGTCTGGTTTTGGTATTAGGATAATGCTGACCTCACAGAATGAGTTAGGAATATTTTCTCTGCTTCTATCCTCTGGAAGAGACTATAGAGCATCAGTATCATTTCTTCCTTAAATGTTTAGTAGAATTCACCAAGTGAGACATCTGAGTCTGGTGCTTTCTTTGTTGGAATGTTATTATTTAATCAATTTCTTTAATAGATGAAGACTTATTTAGATTATCTGTTTCTCCTTGTGTGAGTTTTGGTAGTTTGAACCTTTCAAGGAATTAGTTCATTTCATTTAAGTTATCAAATTTGTGGGCATGGAATTGCTTCTGGTATTCCTTGATTATTCTTTAAATGTTCGTGGGAACAGCCATAATCATGCCTTTCATTCTTGATATTAATAATTTTTGTCTTCTCTCTTCTTGGTTAGTCTGGCTAGCAGCTTATCAATATTACTGACCCTCCCTTCCCAACCCAAAGAACCAGCCTTTTGTTTTGTTGATTTTCTGTGCTGTTTTTGTTTCAGATTTAATTTATATCTTTTCTAATTTTTATTATTATTTTTTCTTCTCCTTGACTTAGGCTTAGATTGCTCTTATCTAGTTTCCTAAAAAATCAAGGCTTTGGGACACTGAAGCTGGGTATGCTAGTCTGAATCCTCTGAGAAACAGACACTAAAATGGAATTAAATATGTTTGAGCAAACATCTGTGAGGAGATGGGAGGAGGAGAGCCTGAGAAGGCTGTGAGAAATCACCAGACCACTGTGCAAGTCTGACTTGGAATGAAGAAGATGGAGAGGTTGGGTTCACTCTAGGGAGGTTCAACAAGGTTGTCAGAGAGTCTTCAACACAAATTTGGCTGTCAGAAAGGTCTGTGTCTCCTAGGAAAGGCCCTTCCCTAACTTTCTGCCTGATCTTTCACTAGGAGCAAGCATCCTGTGGGAAGCTCAGCCTCAGTGCAATGCAGCAGCAGCTTCCAGAGCATACCAGTTGGCCAGTAATGTATCCTGCAGTGGGAGGTCTGAGACTTGCATTTTCATGGCGACCTCCCCAGGTTTGGAAAGGGGGAGAGAAGGCAGAGGCCCCTGAAGCATAAAAGAGTTCAGTACATTTCAAATAAGTAATCCTGTTGGCTGGAGATTAGGTTAAATGATAGGGGGGACAAGAGATTAGTGTGAAGCAGGCTTTAGAGGACAGCCAGGGCTGGGATCCAGTGATGGGCTCTGTGGGCCATGGTGAAATTTTGGATTGTATCCTGAAAGCAAAGAAGAGCTATTGAGAAATTTTATGAGAGTGACAAGATTGGGTGAGACAGTTATGGAAAGAGAATTCTGGTGGCTGCGTAGAAGATTGTGCAGGGGGCAGAGTGGAGCTTGGGGAGACTGCTGAGGACAGGAGACCTTGGTCTAATGTGAGATGATGAACCAGGCAAGAGGTGATGCAGAGGGCCCAGGCTTAGGGGTTCTTTAGGAGGTGGATTGACAATAAGCCCCAGGAGACTTAGGGGACTCAGAGGTGGGGGAGAATTCATAGGGAAAGGGAATTTCAAGAGGGGAAGCAGGTATGGAGGGGAAAATCAAGGGTTTGGTCTGTGAAATGCAGTGGCTTCTGAGGTGGCTTCTGAGGTTTTTCTGTCTAGCTGTCATTTGTTTATATGGGTCTGGGACTCAGCATTGTTGTCTGGACTAAAGACAGAGGTTTGAGAGTCAGAGATGTTTAGGTGTGTTTTGAGACCATGAGTATGACTGAGATTTCCTGGTCATAGAATGTAGTTTTATCAAAAATATGTGGAGCCAAGTACTGAACTCCAGGAAACTCAACAGTAGAGATGTGTGGAAGAAGAGCAGTCAGGAGGAATGCAGAACCTGACTCTTTTCTAATGCACTACGAGCAAAGCTGCTTGCTCTACAAACACCCTTGAAAGGATAATCCAGAACAAGGGGAAGTTAGTACCTCATTCACAAACAGAAAAGTGAGAAACTCATGGGCAATTGTCTCCCAGCAACAGCCAAAATCCAGATCAGGCCATCCAGTGGTTCCCAAAACCTACAAAACAAAGTCGTTTCATAGATGGACACTGTCCAGTTCTGTCAGCCTCATTCCTCACACTCCCTGCCTCACAACATGAGCCAGAAATAACTCTCAGCCTCTCAAACAATCTATGTGAATTCATTTATGATCTTCTAAGGCTCAGAGGCAATCTGGGTGTTGTTGGGTTAGTGTTTGTCTATGGGTGCATGGGGCCCGCAATCCTTACTCGTTACTAAACTAATATTTACCACTTGCAACTTTTTTCTTTCCCTAAATGGAACTTCCCTTTAAAGAATGAAGTCATAGCAGGTTCCAGTAAAATAAGTTTCCAGGATTTTCTTAGCAACTTCTGTGCAGGGTCAGGTACACACTTAATGTCTGTTCTCACTCGTGGTTCGAGTCTGCCTCTTGGCTGTGCTGTCTCCCCAGCAGCGTTGGAGCAGGTTCTGTGTCTGATTGTTCTCACTATACCAATGCCCTAACCAAAGGCATATCTTCACTTATAAAATAGCCCTTCATACCACAGTCTATAAGTCTCTGACCGGAGTCCTACTGTGTGCCTGGAGAAAGGTTTGGAATGGTGGCCCAGCGCCATCCACTTCCACCTCTCCTCCCAGTGTTGAACAGAACGGGTCACAAGAATACATTAGCTTTGGATAAGAGAACTTTGAGAAATGCTGTGAGGAAACTACTCATTCCCTCCAGAAGGGAACTCTCGTGGTCATGTGACCATATTTTGAGAATCATTAGTTTCTAAAGAAGTCTTAGGAATGGTGGCCAAGCAACACTGACTTCATCTAACTCTTTTCTTTTATTGCTCCTGTTGTTGTTTTTTTGGTTTGTTTGTTTGTTTGGGGTTTTTTTTTTGTTTTTGTTTTTCTGTGAAATGAAGTTAATAGCATGAGTCACCAAACTGGCTCCGAGCAAAGAGAATTTAATGAGGAATGATAACACGAAGCTTGTAATGCACGGATGAAACGTAAGTGAAAAATGCTGGATGAGCTCATGTCCATGTGGGTGAACTAAAGAGGTACAGTTTTCTCACGTGGCCTTTTCTTTCCAGTTGTGTGACCCCACCTTCTGGAGTATCTGTCCAGCTAACAAAGACCTTTTACTGAGGCCTCGGAAGAGATTTATAGGGTTGGGCTCCTGGCAAGCATGTTTATGGGACATAATTCTGACTCTCATTTCCCACTCCACAGGGATCTTCTTTATTTCTTTATGCACCCCAAGCACCTACCACAGTGCCTGGAACACAGGAAATGTTCAGTAAATATTTGCTGAACTGACGATCCTGGGATGGGGACTAATGGAGGGCTTCCTACTGTGCTTGAGGCTGGAGCTGAACCTTGTGGGCTCTGGAGCTGTGGGCAGCCTCACTCCGTCAGGGAGAATGAGGAACCGGGACGGTGAAGATTGAGACTTGAGGAGATCTGGAGAGCGAGGATGTGGGCTGCCTCCCACAGAATCTCTACTTCCTGCTCTCAGGCTTTTCCAAGCTGCAAACTACTGTCTTTGAATACATTCCTTTGTCTGTGCTTCAACTAGTTCCAGGGTTGTTAGCACAAGGCAATATTGGAAACTTGGAAGTTGACAAGGCAAAAATCTGGGTGTGATTAACAGAAAAATGGGTCACTCATTACCACGGGCGCTGGAGCTGAATGAGTGGTAAGTTCTGGGAAATTCTCAGTGGACTAGGACAACCTGCTCCTTCCTCTGCCACCTGTCCAACCGCACAGGTGTGTTCTGACAGTGACCAGTGACCATCTCATGCTCCCAACTGGCCTAACACAATTGGGAGCATGAGATGGTTAAACAATTAAACCCAAGTGCCCACAGAGACATTTGATAATGTCACATAGGAAATATTACAGAGCCCATATTGACATTCTGAAAGCTTGGACTCAGATGGAAACATTTTTTTTTTCTCTCACCACAAAGTAGAAGCAAATAAACACCATTTCTCAGCGCCATAGCTCCATGGCGACACTAAGATCTGCTTGGGACAGGAAGCAGGACAAGAAGCTACAATACTGCCCATGCAGATTGGGGTCCTGCTACTTGGTAATGGGTGGTCAGCCACTCTGCAGACTTTATCAGAGTGGAGAGAATTTCCTGAGTTCTGTGCAGCTGATAATGAAATTATGGAGAGGTAACTGATGAAGTTTTGGTTACTTCAACTCTGAACTTTGAGCCTTTACAAGATGACACATAGTTTCCTGCAGTTACTATGAAATACGCCGCTAGGAGGAAGCACATATTGGTGTGGAACACAAAGAATTCAGATGACAAAAGAACATTTCAGACAGAATAAGGAGCAAGACATTTCCCTTAGCCCCCACTTAGAATATCACCAATACTAATGGGGAGCCCCATTATCGGTGTGGGCTTTGCTAAGTTCTGTGCAGTAAGCAGCCAGCCAGGGCTTCCACAAGGGAGGGTTCAGCTCTCTCCCTGGTGCCTGTCTTCTGAGATGGTGCTATAGCTGTCTGGCCTGTCTACCCCACATGGGTCCAAACTACTCCTAAAGGAACAGTTTCTTATAAGCAGAGGGAAGAGAGAATTGCAGAACCACACCCTGGCTTTTAAAGCTTCTGCTCACTGTGGCCCCACCACTTCCCACCACATTTCATTGGTCAAAAGTCACATGGCCAAGACTGCCTGCAAAGGGCAGGAAGTTCCGTCTCCCTGGGACAACCACCAGGGTGGGGCCCTGCAGGAGGGGCAGTGAATCATAATAAAGTACAGTGGGGATTAGGCGTGTTTCCAGAGCTGCACTATTAATGGCAGTCCTACCTGTATAATTACGCTTAAGTTAATTCCATAGGTAAACAGTGTACGGTCTCAATCCATAATGCGGGCTTGGTCGTTTCTAATTACTCTTTTTATGCTCCCCAAAATGTGGACATGAGAGACTCCTTCAGGTATGAATAAAAACCGCTGTGTGGACCAGATGAACCCCAACTGGCCCCTGCAGGCATGAGTATGACAGCAGGAAGATGACTCAGTGGGGTCTCTCAGAGGCACTGTTTTCAAAGCGTGGTTCATGTTCCCGAATGGCCCGTAATGCAGATTTAACATGCACATTTCTGGGCTGCATTCTAGATATATTAAATCTGAGCAGCCAACTCGGGGCCTGGGAACTTGCACTTACCCAGCATTCCAGGTGATTCTGATGCGAACCAACTATTGAAAATTGTCATCTCAGAGAATCTGCTCCCTTTCCCCCCTATCTCTCCCCCGCACTGGCTGATTTCTGTCAGGGAGCGTTACTTTGGCCACAAAGCCATCCGTTGCTGTCCTGGTGCACAGCGGCCCAGGTGGGAGTCCAGCCAGGACTTGGAATTTCCCAGGAAGTCAGGGAGAAGGAGATGTTTTATATGGAACGGTTTTTGGTGAGGGTCTCTTTACCCTTCCTTCAAATACATTTCAGTTTATATAGTTCACTATTTTCCTCATAAATCAACATCTGTGAATCATTTCGTTACTTATCTATTTTTAGAAATGAAATGAGACTACATCGAACAATGTTTCTCATAAAAAATCCTCTTATAATAGTCACAATTGTTCTAAAACATAAATTTTAACTGGTTTTTTTGGCAATGTACATTTGGGACAAAAATATGTGATGAAAACTTAACTGTAAGTTTCCAAACCTTATTTTTGGGAAGTTTGCATGTTGTTAAATATTTCAGTTATTAATCCCCAAAGTAAAAGATAGAACTTAATTTTTTAAAAATCCTCAACGAAGGATATTTTTCCATTGCTTTTTAAAAGAGAGTGGGAGGGAGGGCAGGAGAGGGGAAGAGAAACATCAATGTGTGAGAGACACATTGATTGGTTGCCTCCTGCATGACCCCCCGAGTGGGATCTGCAGTCTAATCTGGAACCCAGGTAAGTGCCCTTGACCAAGAATCGAACCTGCAACCCTTTGGTGTGAGGGCCAATGCTCTGACAGCTGAACCACACGGGCTGGGGTTAAAATATAGAATTTAGAAGTTTCTATTCCAACTGGGCTTCACCTATGATTTCCCAGGGCTGCTTTAAAGAGAAGGAGGGCAATGCTCCATGTAGGTGCTGTTGCAATGACCTCCACTGCTGCCTGGCTTGTCAGCTCAATCCTTAGGCTTCCACCTGGAAGTGGCAGCTTCCCTGGGGTAGCACCTGGTGACACAGCTCCCCGGGGGGCTGCCCGCTCCCTCTAGGGCAGTTTGGCTGCACGGCGCTTTGTCTGTCTGCTTGCCTCCCCATGGGCTCTAAGACCGTCACTGTCCAGGAAGAGAAGACATTCAGCTACAAGCCCTTCCAACAGCTGTTCTGTTGTCCAGTCCGTAGCTCGTGCAGTAGTTACTTCCTAGATATTGTTGAGCAAGAGTTCCTGACGTTAAGGTCTGAAATGTCATTTCGAGTTATTTCTGTCTCTTTGAAAGGATGTCTGTAGTCAGAGTGAGGAGGAGAGAATTTATTGTAAAATACAGTAGAAAGGTAGGAGGGGAGAGAGGGAAAGAAAGAAGAAAAAGAAGTAGCAGAGGAAAGACTTTGTTTGTATTCATTGAATATTTTATTGAATACACCTAACACCAAACAAATCGTTCCAATGATTTCTAAAAATTCCATTTTAAAGGGCTTTCTATTCAGGTTAATGACAGGAATAGAGGCAGAAGTGCTACTCTAGCATTAGTGGCTGGTTTGATACACACACCTTTTAGTCCGTGTGTGTGTGTGTGTGTGTGTGTGTGTGTGTGTGTGTCTGTGTGTGTCTGTGTGTGTGTGTATATATATATATTATTGATTTTTCACAGAGAGAAAGGGAGAAGGATAGAGAGTCAGAAACATCGATGAGAGAGAAACATTGATCAGCTGCCTCCTGCACACTCCCCACTGGGGGTGTGCCCACAACCAAGGTACATGCCCTTGACCAGAATCCAACTTGGGACCCTTCAGTCCGCAGGTTGACACTCTATCCACTGAGCCAAACCGATCTCGGCAGTCCATGAATATATTATTAAATGATAGAGAACATCTAATACACCCATTTCTATGAAACTAGGAAATAAATTTCTAAGACAGGAAGATTTTATAGACCCCATCTTTATACCCAATCCCAACAAAGGGAGGAGGAGGATGGAAGGGAGGAAGGGAAGAAGGGAGGGAGGGAGGGAAGGAAAGGAGGGAGGGAGGGAGGATTTCCACTTTGTCCACTTCGCCTCCATGTTGCTTTCTCTTGTGCTGGCTTGGCCTCAGAGCTCCTCTCAGCTGAATCCAAACGTTCACCTTTCTGTCCCTCCAGATCGGCTCTCTTTCCTGTGGTTCCTAAATTCTTCGAGTTGAGCACAGCCAGATACATGTCGTAAGATGAAAACCAGCCTTCCTAAGGAACTTGGGGATCACCAGGAGGTTGGCACAGAAAAGGAGAGGGGGCGGCTTACAGTCTGAGCAGTCTGAACGCAAACATCGCTGTCATGAAACTGTCGGGGGCTCGCTCACTGCGCAGGATCTGCGCCTCTTAAAGCTGACCGAAGCAACAGCTCATTAGCCCGGCAGCACGGCAGCCTGCGAGTGGCAGACACCATGCCAACTCGGGGCACTGTTTTATATTCAGCTAATATAGATTTCATGTAGTTCCTTGGGATTAGAATGCTTCAATAGTGCCTCATAAAAATATTCCATTCTGGTTCTCCGGCTGAGCTTCAGTTCAGAAAAGCTGCAAGGTTTTAGCTGCCGGCCTCTCTTGCATTCCTGTTTTTGTCTGTAATTTCTAAAGACTAGTAAGTAGACATGGCACTTTACAAATACACAAAGACAAGGGTCTGGCTTTCGGTCAGGAAAACACAACCCAAATGAAAATAAGCCAAGCAGAAGCAGTAACAGACAGTGTGGGGAAGGCGGGGGGCGGGGAGCAGGCACTGGCTTTGGAAAGTGAAGTTTAAAGTATTTCTGTTTTTGTTTTGAAATGGGAGTGATTTGAAGGGAGAAGGACAGCCAAGCTCCTCTGTGTTTAATCTACAGTCTCTGGTCTCCAGAGGTCACTCAATTCAAGAGCAAAGTTATTCAAACTTACCCCCGCCCCCCCCAAAAAAAGAAACTGCTTTCTATGGCAGACAGATCTTTTTTTCCAATGGCTTTGTGGCTGACCTCAGCTCCCCAGACAAGTGTAGGCTTAAATAAGATAATTGCTTCCCAAGGCATTGAGCCTTGCTTGTAGGAAATCTTGAACACAGAGCACACCTCTTTGGGCAGGAGGCCACACCGGAAGTCACATCCCTAATTGTTTGTTTTATTTGCCTTCATCAGAAAGCTCTGCTGACTGCACCAAGAAAAGGCCTGGCATTTAACTTTCTAGAAACAAATCAGCTACCCGGTACTGTGGCATAGTCACTTAATCCAAGACACATTTTTATGCAAACCTCAAGTTATAACCCACATATGGTGGCAGATCATTATCCCAAGACTAAATTGAGCCAGTTATATAGTTGGAGGTGGATCTATCATACGCTGGAGAACTTTTCTTTTTACTGGCCTCTTTTAACAAGTGTAGGAAGGAAATAAAACTCAAAAAGCATAAACTATTTTACATCTTGAATTGAACTTTGATAAAAATGGAAACACTCCAAAATAAAAGAAATATTGGCAAAGGAAGAGGGAAAGATGCAAGCAGAAATAGAGAAGAAAATGTGGAAATTAAATGGGTCTGGTACTGCTTTGACATTTCCTGATTTAGTTAATGAAAAAGGCAGGATACACAATTATGTAGTGACATAATCCCTAAGGGGAGGAGAGAGAGACAGAGACAGAGAGAGACAGAAGTCAAAGACTAAAATAAAATTGATCAAAATAGACTCATGATTATCCCTGGAAACTGAGATTATAAATAAATTTTATTTCATTTTTGGGCCTTTCATATTATCTGTCTACAATGAGTCCATTTTTCTTTAACATAAAAAAGCAATACAATTTAAAAACTTTTATTCCTGATTCAAAATGCAATGATCTTTAACTCTGAGTGTGACCACATGAGCCTACAGACTTCAGGGTTGTTGAAGGCGGAGTGTCTGTGTGTGCCAGTGCAGCCCGGCCCAGAGGCCCAGGAGCACGCACACACTCCCACACATTTCGTATATGGTGCCCAGAGAGGTGGAAAGACTTTTCCAACCTAAACATATTTTAATAGTTGCAATGCCCAGGCTGCAGTAACAGATGACAACATAAAGTGTTCCTTAGTGATGACCTATTGTACATTGTTACCTTCACCAGCAGTGGACACTGTTTGCAAGGTCAATTCCAGTTGTCAGTGCTGTTTGCCATACACCTTACGTGAGGGACCCAATGTGAGCCTAGCACAGTGGAAGCTGGTGGGCCATGTAGAGGTCAGGCACACCCTAGCTGTTGACTTTAACCACAGAGGTTGTTTCAGGAGCCATGATCTCTCCGTTCGGGGCCATTCCAGCACCAGGGAGAGCTGGAGTTGGGAGAGCCCGCAGGCACTTGCTCAGGGCACCTGGTTCACCCACACCACTGCAGAAGCTGGCCGCACAATGTCCCCTCTGCAGACCTTTCTGCTTCCCTGGCATTTGTCCTTTGGATCACTTTGTGGATAAAGGGTGCCCTCGAAGACAGACCCCAGATAGTTGTCCCAGCCCACGGCTTCAAACTATTCGCTCCCATTGGTTCCTCTCCTTGAAAATCCTTGCATTCGAGGTTTTAGGTTAATGGGATCCTTTCCACAAAAATGTAAGTGCCCGAAATGGGGCTGTGAGCCATCAGTGCTTCAGACCTGAGCATAAACCCATCGCTCAGATAGCTTCCCTTCTAATACCTGGTCCGCTAGCATGAGAAACAGACATTCTGATGACCTACAAAGGGAGCTCAGGGGCAAGTTAGGATAGAGGGGTGCAGCTTGAAGATTAAGGCAGCAGGTGGCACTTTGACTCTGGGGCTAAGTCCTCCACCTGCTGGATCCTACTGCTTCCCAGCAACCTCACTTGAGCTTCTTCCCTCTCTCTCCCCAGCATCTTCAACCTCTCTCCCTGGCTCCTTTAATTGGTTTTGCCATCTAGACAAACATAGAATACTCTCCCTAAGCCAAGCCCCACTACAGCTTTGCCCTTTCTCAGTCTAGACTTCTAGCAAGAGTTGCCTGTACTTACTTGCCATGTCCTCACCTTCCACCCCCTCCTCAACCCTTCTTTGGTCTTTGGCTCACCTCCTTTCTATGAAAATGATCTTGCCCAAATTAGCGGTGACATTCTGACAAAATGCAATGGAAACTTCAGTTCTTTGTCTTATGTGGCCTCCCCAAAGCCCTCGACTCTGGTGACCTCTCTCTGCTTTCTCAGCTCCTCCTTGGCTTCATTGGTCCTGCTCTCCCTGGATGACTTGGTCCCTTCTCACTGTCCACATGCAGGGGACTCCCATATTCAGACCACCCTCCCGAGCTGCATGCTCCACACCCAACTGTCTACAGGACAAATTATATCTCACAGACACATCAATCAATATTTCCAAAACGGAATCCATCACATTCTCCTCCCTCTCCGCTACCAACCCGATGTCTTGTGTCCTGGGGACTTTGTCCGTGCAGAGTCTGCTGCTCGGAGAGTTTTCCTCTTCCCCTCGACCCCCTGACCCCTTCATCTGTTGTGATTCAACCTCTGGGTCCCAGGTTAGACGCCTCTCCTTCTGGGAAGCCTTCCTTGAACCCTCATGTCTGAGTTAGGTACTCCTATGATTTTGGAAGCTCTCACTCACTTGTAATTTTTTATTATATCATCTATCCTTCCCACTATAATATTTACTCCCTGAGGGCAGGGATCTTTCAGTCTTGTTCATTATACCCTTTGGCCCAGCATAATGTCTGGCACATAAAATGCTCAATAAAAACATTCATTTGAAAAAATAAAACAGCTCATTTATAACACTCAGGCAGCCAAGAAGGAAGCGCGGGGTGGGGGTGGGGGTGGGGGTGGGGGTGGGGGTGGGGGAGGGGTTCCTTCCCCTGTCTAGCCCTCCTTTCCCCACAGTCCCTTTTCATAAGATCAGGCGCCATCACCCAGTCCAGCACCCTTCACCTCACTTTCAACCTAATCAGATGCTGTGCAACCTGGCGTCACTCATCCTGGCACTCTTCCCACTGTGTATAACAATTTTTTCTCTGAGAAAAATATATTCTTAGTTCTTAACATTGACTTTAAAATAAGCTTTTGTAATATTTTTTTAACGTTGAACACTATCTCTACCACATGTAAATGCGGATCACTCAGCCCAAATACATTCACGGTTGGTTCTCCCAAGTAAAATAAATAACGTTGCCACAGGATAATTCTTAAAAGCAATTTGGTTTATGCCTTAGTTTCTGTTTTTCTTTCTGGAATCTAACTTTGTTAAAGAAAAATGTCCAATTCCAATGTAGTCATTTAAAAAATGCATTTTTAAAGTTTCAAATGCTTAATAGCTTTTCCTTTTGCTTTGGCTGGTTATGAAGATTTATACATATTCTTTGGTGCTTTAATTAATGCTTGCGGCTAAATTATGAAAGAAAGAAAAACATTTAAATAAGTTTATGTAACTGAGTCATATGATTTCCCCAAATGAAGCCACAACACACAACATCTCAAACTGTAGACATCTGCTTGTCTCCATCAAAAGGTTTAGTATGGGATTTGAAGAGCAAATTTGAAAATAGAGCTACAGTCACCACCATTTTGGCAAAGGTTAGCCATGGACCTTTCTGTGGCCACTACATCAAAGGATGGCAGCTGTTTATGAGATCCTGCTCAGTTGCAGCATACCTTTTTACTCCAATAATGGGGACAAGGGCACATCATGGCGTCTCTGGCCAAAGAAAGGTGTTCACTGTGGGGATAATAAGAGACATGTAAAGAAAATGGACAGTCAGTGGCCATGATTAGATACATTATTCTGGCTCTGTTTGCAACTGTTGGTTAAGATTTGCTCTTAGCATCACATGGACACTCTTCCTTTCAGCAGAACTTTCCAGAAAGGGCCTCCTCACACTGCTAGATCTCCACGGCCTGTTAGCCCCAACTTCGGGAATGCTGTATGAGCACTTCCTGTTTCTCCTTCACTTTTCACACTCATTGCACAAGGACTTGCTCTTGACCTGGCCTTGCTTTTCATCTTCATTATGTCTCTGGCATAGATGATTGTGTAGACTCTCTGTGTCCTGGGATTTCTCACCTCCAACCTATGGATCCTAATAGGAAGTTTCTCTACCCACTGATCATGAAGGCAGCATCTTCCCCTTATTCCACCAAGGAGTTTCTCTTCTTGTCTTCGGCACCCTCTGCATGGTGCTGAGGATGTATGACGTGTCCCATCAATATTTAAGTCAGTGCTTCCCGGTGTTGTTTAGGGACCAACGCCTTAATCTCACTTGGAAGGTTATGAGAAATGAAAATTCTCAGTTCTTCTGGTAAACCTACTGAATTGGGGGCCTGGGAATCTATGTTAAAAATTTCTCCAGGTGATACCTACACAGTATAAGAACCACTGCTTCAACTGCCAGCTATTTGAAGGGGCAGTAATGGGAAATTATTCCTGCTCATTCCAGTTCCCGGTGGAAGGGACTCAAACTCCCTGGCAGCAGGTGACAAGGCTCTTTGCCTGTAGCCCTAGACAGACAACTTTCTGAACTCATCAGCAAGGATTACGGACCAGCCTTTACCGTAAGAGAGAGGGAGATTTCTCTTGAAAGTCCCAAAACTTATGTCCTTTTCTCCCACTGGGCCCCCACCATAACCACTTTATAGCAACCAGTCTGAGGTGCTCGTTATCTGGCAATGCCCAAATGTGGGTTCCTGAACCTCCAGCAGTTGAGAAATGACCCACACCCCCTTCCAAGGCTCGGCTCTGACACTGAACAAATATCTAGTGAGCACGTGATGGATGCCAGGTGTCATGAACTGTCTGTCTCCATCAAACACCTCTGCCCACTCATGCCCATTCCCTGTGGAATCCTGTCTTGCTGGCTGTCTGGCCCACAGCAGGACACTCAGTCACCAAAACTTGGAAAGCAATAGTTGAAGCTCTTTCGCAGGTTCTGCACTAACCGTTTCCAAACTGTTCAGTAAAATGACCGTATTAGAACACCTGCCTAGAAAATGAGGCCCTGCAGTATTTCACCAGTGTGAAACATGCCTTTTGAAGGTAAATGAAGTTAAATTGTAGGCTAAGCAATGAGTATAATAAGGCTATTTCGATCCCCCAGCCTGAAGTTACTGGATAAAAGCATTCAGGCCTGTCTCTATGTCTAGTTTATTTCTGAAATGGTCGGTTGCAAAATATTGAGGAAAAAAATCCTCATTCTGGTAAGCAGTTGCGCATGGTAACCATGTACATTTTTTTCAGAATAACTTTCCTTGCAACCTGGGGATATGCTTTATCCGAGGTTCACTTACAAAGAGGTGTTTACATGGCATTATAATGAATGTTCTGGCAGTCTCTGGTGTGTCAAAATCCAGCATGTGTAAGATTTGATTGTGTCTATTTTTTATAGAGTTGGGGGAAATATTTTAATGCCATTTAAATCGAATATCTGTGGAAACTCTAAAAGCCTTTGCAGCCCTCAGGGCTCTGCAGAGCACAGCAGTCACTGTACAGAGAGACCAGGACAAGAGAGCGAAGTCACTTACTCAGGTTCCGAGGCTTTTGGGGGTCAGAGCGGCTGCCTCTCACGTCACCTGGCTCAGGGGTTTTCTTCTGTGTTTCACATGGACATCTGAGCAACCAGCCTAGATTCCAAGTGCCTTTCGCTCAGGACCGAATCTTCCAGAGCGGGAGCTCTGTTTATCCTGCTTAAATGAATTACAGAATGGAATTTCCCCAGAGCCATCTCTCATCTTCAGCAGGAGGGGGCCGAGCAGGAATGAAGATCCTGCTAAGTGGCTCTGCCTCTTCCTGGTGCCTGACCACGGCTGGCACACGGTCCTCTTAAAACAACACGGCTTTCCCTCCAGCAGCCGGGCTGGCACACGGTCCTCTTCAAACAACACAGCTTTCCCTCCAGCAGCCGGGCTGGCAGGCTCCCGCGCTCCACTCAGCTCTCCTCTCATCAGCCGGGTCCCTGGGAGCACTTGCTCACGTAGATGAACTGCATCTGGCATGTGCTCTAGTTAGCCAGCAAAGAGATTCTGTGCCGGTTTTTTTTTTCTTTTTTTTGGGGGGGGGGCGGTTAGGGAGATGGGGCAGGGGAACGGCCGGGGCTTGAAGGAAAAGCAAACCCATCCAGGCATCTCCAGATCACTTCAGACACCACGGGTGCCTCTCGCAGACCCTTGCTCGCTGTTTGAGACCATCTCCCCGGAAAGGAAGCCATGACAGGGCGAGGGCAATGGATTCTTGGAGAAAATGGAATTGCTCCAGGAGGGTTACTGCTCAATGCAGAAAGGATGTCAAACCTTCCAGTTTGCTTCCCTCTCTCTCTTTTTAAAATATATATTTTTTATTTCAGAGAGGAAGGGGGAGGGAGAGATAGAAATATCAAGGATGTGCCTTTGACTGGAAGCCAAACTGTGACCGATGCTCAACTCCCGAGCCACGCTAGTCGGGCCAGTTTGGCTTCTCTTTGCGCCTCGGAGAGGAGAGGGGCAGCAGCTCCTCCTGCAGAACGTGAGGAGGAGTGTCTCTCTCTGCTCTGCCACAGCTCTGCCACCTCCACAGCCTCAGAGATTGGGTTTCCTGTGTGCCTGTCATTAGGGGAGAGAAATTCAGTTCCGCGCGCACCAAACAGCTCACCCAATAAAGCCCCTCAGGTCTCCTAGCAACTTGCGGTGCTTTGATTTTTCCAACTATTTTTGCAAGGTGGAATTTAATTTTAAAAAAATATGAGGGCGCTGTCAGTAAAACCGAGAGAGCTGGAGCACAGAGGTTTAGTTGACACTGATGCTTTTAACGGGCCCACTTTATGAGGAAAACGGGCCCAGGACTTACTTCCTGTTGGAATTAGAATCAAATGGATTGCTTTAATATTTTTGTCTCTCAAAAAGAAAAGTAATAAACCTAAGAAGGCTGAAAGCTATTATGTTCAGGCCTAATCTTCCTCACATGGAAGATATTGCTGGCTGCTTCTCCAATAACCATTCTATGAGGACATATAATGTGCTTCAATAGATGCCCAGTCATTTCCAAAGTATTTTCCCATTTACACCCTATAGGTACTTTCTTGTCCTGTAGACAGTTGTTTATTTATTCATTCAGTGAGTCTTTGTTGTGGGATTGCTCTGTGGCAAGTGCATTGTAAAAACAAATCCCATGTGCAAGGAACTCTCATTTGAAATCAACTGGTGTCTACTATCTCTTAAATCGACAGAGAAAGGGCATCATTCGCATAGTCTCATTGAAGGGGTTTTTCACAATATGTGGTATGCAGCGGCTCCCCCTGGCATCTTTCCTGACTGAGCATTCTGCCCAAGCAGAAGTTGATTGCTCCTCCATGGCCCCTAGAAACTTTCCTGGGCTGGGAGCTCGGCCCCCAGAACCTGCTAGCCCGTTTTCTCTGGGCACTCTCTGAGATGACATCCTCAGAAGGCCTGCTAGCTTTTCTGATGAGCTCTAAGCACTCCAAAGCAAAAACTGTAGGAAAACAACCAAACTATGCCATACGCAGGCAGGGGGTTCCTGTTGTACAACCTTGCTGCTTTCAGAACCCTGGCCTCTGACCATTATTCCCTCTCCCCTTGTCCGGCTCCAATTCCATACAGCTTTACTCTTGCAAAAATCCTCAGGTGATGTAAGATGACTCTTGCCTAACGTGCAGAACTGGATGTGATGGTGAACAGGCTCAGCCTCCTTTACTTCCACCAGTACCCGTGCTCACCTGCTCACCCCGTGCAGCTGGGCCTACGCTTTCCTCTCCCTCCCGACAGGGAGAGGAGCAGCCTTTCCCCTTCGTGTGTGACCATTCCTGGGCTTGTTCTCTGCATTCCGGCTTCTTGCCTCTTCAGGAGTCTCTCTCCGCTGATCATCCTCTCTCTCTCCTTCAGCTGCTCTTCCTCTAAACTAGTTCTGCCTCACCAGCACTTAAACACACTAAAAGTCTCTTCCAATTGGGGACACATGCTGCATGCATCGATTGTGTCATAAATTTTGGATGAGGACGAAGCTCCATGCTGTTCAGGCTGCATCTCACCCATCGGAACAAGTGCTGGGCCTTGGGGGTTGTAGGCCATTAGCTGCTCACTTTTGTACTGAACCTCCTGCAACATTTTATTCAATTCTGAGGTCTTCCCTCGGTTCCTGGCAGCAGACCCCGCCTCGGTGGGGAGGCATCCTGGCTTCTCTGGAGAGGCCTCCGACCCCTCACGGTGCAGTGCTCCGGCTCCTGAGCAGTTGCAGGATGGGCGAGATGGATGGCGATGGGAGCCGCTGGCAGCCACCGGGTACAGATAGCACTCAGTTACTCAATCTTGAACATGGGTCGTTGGGACATGTTGGCTCCATACTCCATCCTTCAGCTGGGGGGTTGGTGTATCTAGTTTGCTCTAAATGAACTGGTTAGTGTGCTCAATGGTTAAAGCATTGGCCAGAGGATTGAAGAGTCTCCGGTTCAATTCCCGTGAAGGGCACATACTTCGGTTTCAGGCTCAATCCCTGGCCCAGGTGGGGGCATGTTCGGGAGGCAACCAACCGATGTTTCTCTCTCACATCAATGTTTCTCTCTCCATCTCTCCTCCCACGCTCTCTAAAAATCAATGGCAAAAATATCCTTAGGTGAGGATTAACAAAAAAATAAATATATAAATGAGGGCCACAATTGTGTTTTATGTCAAAAGAACTAGAATACATCCTTGGTGCCTAAGTGGAAAGTATTTGAAAAGCTGGCTGAAATTTTCATAAAAGGTACATGTTTCCATTTTCTGAATATAAATGTCCATTGGCATTTTTTAAACTCATCCTTTGGAATGAAAAGGCTAATTTTTCACTTAAATCAGTATGAGGGAATTCTGATACATTTCCCCAAAAATCTCCCTCATTTACTTAGGAGGAAAGGTGCAGGAGGGCTGGACTTCATCAGTGTAAGGGCTACGTTCAGGTGACTCGGGGCTTTCAGGTGGGCAGGAGTAAGAGTGGGTTTATAAGTTGACCAAGCTTTTTTTTGAAGAATCAAGTCTTATATGTAAAACTAGAAACTTATAACTCAGGTAGGAGCTATGATCCACCATCATCACCCAATGTTCCGTAGTGTCTGAGTCTGAGGTAGCCACGGCACCAGGTGCCAGCTGCCATGGGACTTTTTGTGAGTTTGGTTCCTGAGGTTGGCCTTATACTAGTTGGAGCACAGAGGTGTTAGGACTCATCCCTAGCTTCCCCCACACCTGCAGTTCCCTCCCCTCCTCACTGCACCAGGTCTCCGGAGCATCATACCCCTCCTCCCACCAAAGGATGCCAACCCTTCAAATCCTGCCTGAGCAGGGCTGCTAATGTGTTCAGTTGTGTTGAAAGTCAAAACAGAGGTCTGAGAAAACAATTAGCTTTGAAAGACACTGGGAGAGGCCTGAGAGAAGACCCCTGCAGTCTGTTACCACTAGAGGTGACAGCTTTGGACAGCGTGCTTGTTTATCCATGTCCCAGGTGAGTGTGTGCGTGTCTGTGTGTGATCTTTTTGACTTGCCCAGATGTGAGTATGGGCTTTGTTGGTAACAAGTGATTTTGACTTTGAGGGTATGATGTGTGCATAACCTCTGGTGTGTTTGTCCAGGTTGAAAGGACACACGTTGGTATCTGGTTGCACATATTATCTTTTTTCTTTAAAGTCACTGTTTTTCCTTTATAAGATTTTATTTTAAATATATTTTATTGATTTTTTTACAGAGAGGAAGGGAGAGAGACAGAAAGTTGAAAACATCGATGAGAGAGAAACATCGATCAGCTGCCTCCTACACACCCTCTACCGGGGATGTGCCCACAACCAAGGTACATGCCCTTGACCAGAATCGAACCTGGGACCCTTCAATCCGCAGCCGATGCTCTATCCACTGAGCCAAACCGGTTTCAGCTGCACATATTATCTTGACCTTTTCCTACGGCAGCTCTATTTCTTAGGAAGGAAAAGCTCCTTGGATGTGTTTCCTGCCCTTCCCCTGTACTGTCTGGGGCGCTGCCCTCAGAAAGACCATCCCTTTCCCTGTGGGAGTCCTCCCTTCTGGATCCAATGCCAAAGTCCACTTGTGTTGCAACTCCAGCCGCTGGAGTTACTTGCTCTAAGCTGATTAGTAAGAATAGCGAGACAGTTGTAATAGTGAGAAAGTCTGTTGGTTCTACTCCCCACCGCCTGTCTCCCAGATGAATCTTTCTTGGGGCAGGAGAAAAAAAAAAGTCAGACTTCCTTGACTACATAAATAGATGTGACATTCAAACCCAGAGCTAAATGGAACTTCTCGAACATTTGTAGGCTTGTGCAATGAATGACCTATGAAGTCAACGTTTTCTAATCAATTACTTGCATGCAGTAACTTTAATACTTTTTTTTAAATGAAAGAAACAAAGAAGTGAAATATTTCACAGTCCTGGCTGCCTACTGGGATTTACTAAGATCCTGATGAGGGTTACTTTTCTCTAGGACCCCGAGGCCTTTTCTTTGTGAGGAACTGCTGGCAGCTGAGGATTTTGCAAAGGGAATTCAGAGGGAGGAAACTATTTTGTGATGGCATCACTTGGAACCACGTGTGGCATTCCTGACCGGCTGCCCCACAGGGTCAGCACCCCGACAGAGGGGCAGCTGGTAACAGATCCAAAAGCAGAGGGTGAGGGGGTTCCAGAGCAGGGGAGCCTGACACCATCACCAGCCTGTGTGAGTGACAGCCGCCCTGCAAAGATGAGGTGGTCAGTGGGACGCGGTAGAGCAGAAGTAGGGAGGAGGTGAGAAAACATAAGGGCAGCTGAGAGTCAGACATTCCAGGAGAGGGTTAGGGAGGGAAAGGTTTTGGCAGAACTTCAGGTCCTAACCCAGGCCTGCTGGTTTGGATGAGAAGTGCTGTTTTCTATACAGTCTGGCCATCCAGGGCTGGGAGACAGGGGCGAGAACAGAAACTTGAGCAAAAAGTTTCTGACCCAGGAGAAACAGCGGAGCTGGAGTGGGAGCGGGGGTCTTTGAAATGAAAACTTGCCCAGCGGTCACAGCCTGGGTGGAACCCCACAAGCCAGCTGGCCGGTGCGTCGGTTCTTCTTCCTGCCTGCTGCGCGGAGGGGGTTCCCTTCCTGCAGAGCAGATCCCCATGTGTTCTCGAAGCGCAGGTAACAGCTTGGCCCCAGTGAGAAATAGCGGGCTTCATGTTTCCCCAGTATGATTTCCTGTACATCCAGCGAGGGGCCCTGCCCACTCCCTGCAGTGCTCGGGAGCCGGGCTGAGAAGGAAGAAACAAGGCTGATTCGTGTTTGTGATTAACTTCTCACCTAATGCTGAAATCCCACACGCCGAGCTGGGCCAGCTGTCGGGCTTGGCTGGGAACTCGGCTCTCAGAGCAAAGGTGGCTGGCCACGGGCTCTGCACCACCCTGGGCTCCAGCCACCCTGCCGGCGCCACCCTCTGCGGGCTGCCTCTCAGAGGTCATCTCCTTCCGGGTCCCCTTTTCTGTCTCTGCTGTCAGGTCTTTCCCTCCAGAAACCCTAGGCCATCTTATTTGCACCTCCTCATTGGTGGTGGCCCTTTTTCTTCTTCACTTGAAGGTGTTGTTCTCTTCATGTTCCTTTCAAACCTTCTCAGGGCCAAGCCCAATGCCAGGGCAGGGTTAGGGCTCAGGAAGTCACAATGAAATGAAATGAAATGAAATGAAATGAAATGAAATGAAATGAAATGAAATGCACAGGATGACCTCACCTGAAAGACTGCGCTGGGTGGAAAAGGAGCCCAAAGCAAATTCTCCCTTCCATCTGCAACTCAGCTGGCCTGCACGGGTAGGGTAGATGGGCCCTCCCTGCGCTTTTCTCAGCAATAATCCCAGCCCCTTGTTATGATAAACTACTTGCTCCTTGCTCAGCAGTACATTCAGGAACTGGATTGCTGCCAAGGAAAACTCAGGAGCCATGGTAGGTCTATTGAAATAAATTAATGGCCTATGATAAATACAGGGAAAACAGGGCTCGCTAATAAGCTTTTACGCCAACAAAAATCACAAGGTTATTTAAGAGGAGGAGTGTTTACATACAAGTATTTTAAGTAATAAGGCTGATTAAAAAATTTTTTAAATCACCAAGTATTCACAGCCTATTTAGCCAGATAAATGCTGTCCCTTCAAAGTTGATAGCAACACCTTGGGAAGCTCCAACTGCCCAAAGCAGCTCTATTCTTTCAGGTGAGTCCAGGTGGAGTGCTAGTTACCATACTTAATAATGAAGTTTTTTGGTTTCAAGTCCCAAATAGTATCACCCAACTTAATTACTGGCCTGATTCACCAGTCTTGGCTCTGAACTATTCCTGACAGTTTCCAGAAATTAAATCCACCTTCAAAACCCCCAAATCTTTGTTACTCCTCGGGTGTGCAAGAGAAGGCACCGTGAGTTCTAGCATTCAAGAGCTCCCAAAACTGTCCCGAGCCAGAAAAATACCAGTCAACCTCACAGGTGACCACTGCAAAGAGCAAGTTCTGATTCTTTGTTTGAAGACCTGTCATGTCATTTTAGAATCAGAGTTCATACTTACTCGTTCTCTGCAGACTGTCATCAGGTTCGGTTTGCACAAAATAGTTGACCCGAATCAAGGAATTTAAACTTGGAATGCCAGACCAGCTATGACATTTGCATCAGTGGGAGTCTTTGCAAATCAATATGAAAACCTGAGCAGCCCGCACGGTGTTTCACCAGCTGGCCGCCCTGCAGGAGGCACATGGAGTGAAATAACTAAAAGCAGCCTCTTTCCTTCTAACCTGGCATAAATCACTCAGCTTCCATTTCTCGGGGGGTGGGGGAAGGGGGTGCAGAAGTGGAGGCCAGCCCCAGCAGTAAATGGCTAATTGAGAACCTGGTGTCTCCGTGTGGTATTTGGGGCTGGGTTTTGCCATCATGGCAATAGATTGCCAGGACCCACTTCCAGATGAGTCAAAACACTCTCAGCACTAACTCTGTGCTTAATGCAAATCAAACCCCCAAGGCCTAGCTCCGAGAGGAAAAGCTCAGCTATGTTACACATTGGGGGAAAGGAGGGGGGGCAGAAATTCCTATTACCCAGTCCTTAATTCATATGGCCCCAGGAGGTCCATCCCCTTCCTCTCTCTGTTTCTCTCTCTCTCTCTTCCCTACCCTCTCTCCTTCCCTCCCTTCTAAAAACTGTAAGTGAATGGAAGGGCAATGATCTCCACTGTAAATTCCCATTTGTTTTTGCAGCTAACAATGTTTCCCCACCCCACCTAAGGCAGTGAGAACAGTGACTCCCACCTCTCTAGCGACCCAAGGACAGACACTCCAACCCCTAACACCAGCCTGCTCTGTCACCCTCAGTTTCTGGTGTCCACTTTCTAGACTGAAGATGACATGGGAAAGCCTTACTCCAGCTGGTACAGCTTTGACTGTGCCATGAAGGGGAAAATACGCACATGGGCTAACACCCTGGGAAAGGGAGCCTGCTGGTTGTCCTCCCTCACAGCAGGGCATAATCTGTTCAGAGCAGTAGACAGCGGAAGACAGTAAGGAAAAGAAAGTGGTGGTCTACACCCAAAGCAGCCTTGGCCATGAAACCCACAAGGGGACATAATCAGAGCTGACACTTTTGAAGCCCAGGTGGTCCCTAACCTGAACTGTAACACAGCCAGGTAGCTGGCAGATCTGAGGCAGCAATCCTATTGCCCAATGTTCTTCACGGAAAGTTACTGAAATTCTTACCACTACGTTGGGGTCCATGGGTGAGTGGGGAGTGGGTGGGAAAATGGGCATTCAGGGGCTTCCATTCTAATAGGATGGTTGAGAGTCTGTGAAACCAAATCGTCTGGTTTGACTCTGAGCCCTACCACTTACTATGTGACTTTGGGCAACTTACTTAACCTTTCTGTGCCTCAACTGCCTCCTCTGTACAAAAAGGCATGCAAATAGTACCTTCTGGGTAGGGTTAAATGACTGTGCTATATGAGGGTTAGCTACTGTCACTTGGAGATATAAGACATGTCAAGAGTCATATCCTGCAAGAATGAGGCCATGGATGAGGATGTGCAGAGAGCTTACTTTGGATTTAGAGGCAAACGAGGCATCTGTAGACTCCTCAGGAGAGGTGAGGCCTGAGTCATGAAATTGAGGGATGGTATTCTCTGATCCTTTCCTCTTAGCTAGACTAACCTCCCTTTAATATGGCAACCACCCCTCAGAAGGATAAAAGTCATGGCTCCCCACACTCTGCTGTCAGCAGCCCACTTGTCTTTTGGCCTCATTGTTGATTCTGGTGCTTGTCCGAATGCTGTTGGATCAGGCTGAGTGATTTCAATTCAGGTCAAGAAACTTTAGGACGAGCAGAGTGAGGAGCTGAGGCTACAAGGGTGAGGGCCAAACAATATCAAATATCTCCCTCCAGGAGCTCTGTGAACACTGGGTGGGATTTTCCTTTTGTCTCCCTCTTCCTGCAGCTGCTCCAGATGTTCCACAGGGTTTGTGTGAGACAGAAGCAGAGGGCGAGAAGTTGGCCTGAGATGACCAGTATCTCTGCTGGGCTGGTCACAGGCCTCCTGATAGTCCTGTTCAGACAGGGTGGGGTGGGTAGAAGATGGAGGCACTCAGGGCACATAAGCAAAAACTGCAACAGGAAGGCATGTGGAGCTGTGGGTATAGCATCAACTGTAATATATATATATACTAGAGACCCATTGCATGAAGATTCATGCAATAGGCTTTCCTTCCCCTGGCTGCCAGGACCAGTTTTCCTCTGGAACCTGGGACTCAGGCCTTCCCTCTGGCTGTTGCCTTCCATTTTTGCTTTGGCCGCTGGAGGCTTCACTCCAGCTGGAGCCTTCAGTCTTCTCTGCTCTGGCTGGAGTGCCACGCCCCCTCCTCTTCATCTCTGCCCCCCGGGGGCGGGTGCTTGCCACCACCGCCACCACTGCTTCATCTCCATGCCCGGGGCCAACGCTTGCCTCTGCCGCCACCACTGCCACTTCCGCTCAGCCACTGGGGCTGGGTGCTCGCCAGTGCCACCGCTGCTTTGACTCTGCCCCTGGGGCCGGGGGCTTGCACCACTGGGTCCCCGCCCCCGCTCCTGATTGGCTGGTAGCGTAGTGAAGGTACAGTCAAATTTGCATATTTCTCTTTTATTATATAAGATTATATATATATAAAATAAAATCATAATATGCTAATTAGACCAGACAGCCAGATGACCTTCCAGACAACCTTACAGATGAAGCTGGGGCTGCCAGGGCCAAGGCAAGCCACTGCGACTGTGAGGGCTGAGCCCCATGCATGAATTTCATGCATCAAGCCTATATATATATATATATTACAATTTTATTTGTCACTATAAATCAATAAAGCTACTCTGCCATCTCAGCACCAACTTTAAAATTGAACCCCTCCCATCAGTTATCTTTGCCAACTGGATTAAGTTGGTTTGCCCCTCTTGAGTTTTTATGACAAAATGGGCAGAATAATACCTGGTAGAGTGGTTATTGGATTGAGTGAGATACATGAGGAATACCTACTAAGCTCCTACTATGTGCACAGCTGGAAGGTTGTCAGGGTCTCAGCCCCACTCTCTCATTCTGCTGTCTGGGTTTATGACAGTACTGAATGCCACTTAGATCTTTTGCTGTCAAAGCAAATAAGGAAACTCAAAACACCTCTCTTTGAAATGCTTTTAAAAAGAAGCCAATGTTTGTCAATTATTAGGCAGTGAGGATGTTGGTCTTTACCCCAGCAAGAGCCCAATGGGGTGTTATCTTGTAGACTTTCCCAGAGGGTCCTACTGTGATGGGAGGCCTGGCCCCTGGCCTTAAGGAAGGGCCTGTAGGCAGGGGGAGTTCCACTTCCTGCTTAGATTAAGGAAGTGGCCAATTGGGACTGGTCATGGACACTGCTCAGGAGATGCTATATGCAGACCACTGAGGCATTTCACAGACGTCATGGGACAGCCATTGGACAAGAGCATTCACTTACTACCATCCTGCCTCCTGATGTCTCAAGTGAAATGTTCCTGATCCCAGTACCAACCCTAAGACATCCATCTTCCCTATCACTGCAACTCACATCAGCAAAGCCAGAGATTTTGAGCCTGAAAGTTGCCCAAATAGAAGAGAAAAGAGAATAATAATGTTTTTACTGGGCTTATCATATAGATCATAACATTTCTAACATTTGAGCTACATAGGTTAAAAAAATAATAAAATGGAGCAATTCCACATATAAGCAAAGGTTGGGAGTAGAAATGGATGCAACTCCTATGAGAGGAACTTTGGCTATGTCTATCACAATCTCACATTTTGACAAATGAACATTAGATGAAGCAGTTCCACTTCTAAGGATTTACCCTGTACAAAATGACAAATGTTACTTATTCATTGCAAAATTATTAAAATACTTAAACAACCTAAATGTCTATCAATAAAGGACTTAATTAAATTATGGAGTAGAATATTATGCAGATGTATAGGTGCGTGGTTATGCACATTTGTGTATACTTTCTATATATGTAAACTTCTACATGAAATGTCAAAAAAGCAAGTTGCAAAATAGCATGTATTGTGTGCTATCATTTTTGTATACATGTACAAACAACTCTGGAAGGATCTGCAAGAAATGAATTACATTTGATGGCTTTTGGAGAAAGAAACTAAGTAGCTAAGGGACAAAAGTATTCTCTCTTTGTCTTTTGCTCTTGGCATTTTAATTATGATGTGCCTCGGTGTGGTCCTCTTAGGGTTCCTATATATTGGGGTTCGGTGCACTTCTTGGACTCCTAAGTCAATTTCTTTCACCAGGTGTGGGAAGTTTTCAGTCACTATTTCTTCAAATAGGTTTTCATTGTCTTGCTCTCTCTCTTTTTCTGGCACCCCTATAATTCGGATGTTGGTATGCTTGAGGTTGTCCCAGAGGCCCCTTACACTATCTTCGATATTTTGGATTCTTTTGGTTTCTTGCTTTTTCAGCTGAGTGGATTTTCTCTCTTTGTATTTCAAATCTTTAACTTGGTTCTTGGGGTGCTCCAGGGCACTTTTAGGTCTTTGTATAATATTTTTTGTTTCAGTCAGTGTATGCTTAATTTCTGGTTGGTCCTTTTTCATATCCTTGAGAGTCTGCTTTATATCCTTGAGGGTTTCTTTCATTTCCTTGTAGGACTCATTGATTTCCACGTTGGTCTTGATCATTTCCACATTGGTCTTGATCATTTCTTTGCAGCTCTCGTTTATATCCTTGAGGGTGTTGTTCATTTTCTTGTAGGACTCATTCATTTCCTTTGTGGTCTTGCTTATTTCCTTATAGGCCTCAACCTTTTGTTGGAGCCTCTTGAGAAGCCCTATAACCGTGGTTTTGAATTCCATGTCCAGTCGTTTTTTTCCCTCCATTTCTTTTACATCTGATTTCTTTCCATGTCTCTGCATGGTGGCTGCTTCCCTGAGTTGGTCAATTAGCTTTGTGTGGTAGACTTCCTACTAGGGACAGTGGCTCAACCTCCCCAGTTACCTGAGGTGGATATGGGTTGCACAGTCTTGCTGAAGTTAAGCTCAGGTTAATCGTTGTTAGCACTTGGAGGGGTTGACCTCCAGGCCAATTGTCTATGAAGCTCAGCTGTGCTCAGGTTGGATGGACGGAGTCTCTAGGCCAAGCAGACAGCATTCACTCCGCCCTATGTGGCCCCAAGAACTCTGTGCCGTGGGCAATGGCCGCCAGCTCCTCTGAGAGAGAGCCGCTGTGGAGCTCCACCGGCTGCTGGGGAATTCAGACTCTCCCCAAATGAGTCTGCACGCCCAATGTCTCACCCAGGGTTGTAAACAAGCAGTCTGACGGTTTTCCGAATGAGAGAGCGAGTCGCAGAGCGCTCTCTGCGCCATCACGCAGCCGAGCTGTTTGCGCAAGCTGCCTTCTCCACAAGCCGGGAGACCCCTGCAGCATCTGAGCTTCGGCGTGCCCTCCCACTGTCCAGTTTTCACCCCGTATGATAGTGGGTTCCCTGGACTTCGCCCGGAGCTGGAGAATCAGTCCAGTGGGATGTCTTTGTCTCCCCATTCAAGAAAACTGGCCGGGTTTTAGCCGCCTGCCCACTCCACTGCCGCGCTCCAAACCTCTCTCCGCGCGAATCTTTCCGCCACCGCTCCTCCGAGTCACAGTGTCTTATTTTCACTTTTATTTGTGGAATTTTCACTCGGCGAGCTTTCTGGTGATTCTGGAAGGTGTTTGTTCTTTCGTTAAGTTGTAGTATTAAAATTGTTGAGTATGACAGCAAGATAGGTGTTTTACCTATGCCGCCATCTTGGTTCTCCTCCCTCTCTATTCATTTTTTATGCAATTTGAATTTTGTTGGTTTTTTTGGGGGGAGGGGTTTAAGTTTGAAGAGCTTTATTTAAATATATTTTTATTGATTTCAGAGTGGAAGAGGGAGAGAGAGAGAGAGAAACATCAATGATGAGAGAGAATCATTGATTGACTGCTCCCTGTCTGCCCCACACAGGGGAATCAAGCCCGCAACCTAAGCATGTGCCCTTCACTGAAATCAAACCTGGGACCCTTCAGTCCACAGGCTGACATTCTATCCACTGAGCCAAATCGGCAAGGGCTACAATTTGGATTTTGAAACATGTGATTATGGTAACCTATACATAACAGTAAATTAAAAAATAGTTGCCTTAAAAATAAAGGAACACTTATCCATTGGTGAATGAAAGGATAAACAAAATGTGATATAAACATACAATGGAATATTATTCAATCTTAAAAAGGAAGGAAATTCTGACATATGGATGAACCTTAAGGACCCTAAGTGAAATAAGACAGCCACAAAAAGACAAATACTGTATGATTCCACTTATATGAGGTGCCTAGAGTAGTCAAATTTGTAGAGACAGAAAGTAAATGGTTGCAAGGGACTAAGGAGAAGAGAAATGGGGGGTTATCATTTAACGGGTACAAAGTTTCAGTTTTACAAGATCAAAATAATCTTGTAGATTGCATGCACTTAATGTGCTGATCTGTACACCTAAAAATGACTGAGATGAAAAATTTCATGTTATATACACTTTATCACCGCTTACTATGTTGATGCTATCACCCCACCTAGGACTGCTCCAAATGCAGCCAGGGAAAGGTTCTAGGGATCTGCTTCTCTGTCTGGCCTTTCCCTCGGCCAGATTTTCTGATTATCTGGTTGCAAAGCCAGATTACCAGGTTGCTCTCTGCTTTCTTGTTCTTCTTTTTTTTTTTTAACCTGAAAAGTAGGAACATGATTTCCCAGCCCTGATACCTTAGTTGGATTATTACAGATTGATGCCCCACTCAGGTTCCCAGATATAAGGATAAAATCACCCCTCTGGGATCATCTAACCTCATTTTGTGACCTTCCCCTCACCCAGGCTTTGAAGAAGACTATGAGTTAGTATTTGTGAAATGCTTTGAGACCTCTAGATTTAATTAAGAATAAATAAAGAGGGTCCTTTTGACTATATTGGGCAAGCCTGGTTGCATGTCTTCTGAATCCTGATTATGAAGGTAATTTGTACACAAAGCAGGGAGCAGAAAGCAGAGATCATAGAACCCTCTGGCCAAACTGTGAAGTTGGCCCGAAAGTGTAGAAGCAATTATCAATGTCCTGAGCCCCAGGCCACCATCAGCTCCGTGAGAAAGGTGGCAGAGAGGTGGGAAAGAAACAAAGGGCTCCTGCTCCTTCTCTCAATACCCCTGCCAAATACTCTTAAAACATTCTGCACCAAACAGGCTAGCCAAATAGGCCAAGCCATCCTCATGAGCTAAAATAACGCTTTCAGGTTACATTATACTCCGAAATTAACATTTGAAACCAAACTGCTTAATTTTGAAGTGCTTTTCACAAGCAGCCAACTTAATCCCTGATTAGTGCGGTGGGGAGTTGTCAGAGTCTTACATCTTCCAGCACCAGCCCTAATTAAGAGCCTCCCATTACCCCCCACCTCAGGCCCTGGAATGAAGGAGAGGAGTGTTCTCTCCTCCCTTGACCCAGGTTGACCTGAGTGCAAATGTTAAGGCTTCTAAATTCCATTGCCTCCCTTTCTACATCCATTAGGACTGGATGCTACCTTTCCATTCAGCCAACCTCTCACTTACTCGGCCTTGTCGCTAACCCCAAGGCCTGGAGGGGTCCTCTGAATCCTCCCTCATACCTCTCCTACAAAGCCAGGCACCAGTCCAACCCTCCACCAGCTCAAATCTAACTTTTCCTCCTCTGAATTCCTATGGCATTTATAGTTAACACCCTACAATTTACCAAACCACTTAATTATACCTCTTGGGTGTGGTGATTATTTCTTGCATTTTAGTCTGGCCTTCTGAGTAGATATTGAACCCCAGTGGGGCAGAAAACATATTTTATATATTTTTATTATATCCATAAAGCACATAATAATAATAGTGGCTGTTTATTAACCACTTATGGTATACCAGACATAGTACTTTATATATGCTGCCTAATTTTTTAAAATTGCATTTTAGATAAGAAGGGGAAAAGAGAGAGAGAGAGGAAGAAAGAAAGAAGGAAAGGAATGAAAGAAGGAAGGAAGGAAGGAAGGAAGGAAGGAAGGAAGGAAGGAAGGAAGGAAGGAAGGAAGGGAAAGAAAGAAAGAAAGAAAGAAAGAAAGAAAGAAAGAAAGAAAGAAAGAAAGAAAGAAAGAAAGAAAGATAGATAAGTCAGATGCTCCCAATAGGAGACTGACCGGAGATCGAACCTGCAAACTAGGTATATGACCTGACTGGGAATCAAACCCATACCCTTTTGGTGTACAGGATGACACTCCAACCAACTGAGCCACCAGTGAGGGCTATGCTACCTATTTAATACTTACAACACCTCTAGTAGGTCATTCTCATGTCTATTTCTCAGATGATAAAACCAATGCTCAGAAAGAGTAGCAGGCGATGTGGCTAATAAGGAATCAAATCAGTGGTCTCCAAAGTTTTTAATCAAACTTTTTGACAGATACTGCAGTAAAAAAAATACTTTCCTAGGATCATCTATGAAGGGAGTGAACTAGAACTACTCCCAATGTTTCTAACAAATGTACGCTCTACCAGCCCTAATCGGTTTAGCTCAGTGGACAGATTGGTCAGCCTGCGGACTGAAAGGTCCCAGGTTAGATTCCTGTCAAGGGCATGTGCCTTGGTTGCGGCCACATCCCCAGTAGGGGGTGTGCAGGAGGCAGCTGATCAATGTTTCTAACACTCTATCCCTCTCCTCTCCCTTCCTCTCTGTAAAAAAAATCAATAAAATCCTAAAAAACAAAAAAAACAAATGTACGCTTTACCATAAAGGAAGCTCCCGAAACAGGGTCTTTTGTCTGCTCTGTTTACTGGTGTATCCTCAGCCCTTTGAGCAGTGTCTGGCTCATAGTTTGTGCTCCAGAAAATATTTGCTGAAGGAACAAATAAACTCTAATCAACAAACCTCTGTTGAGTGCCCACCAAGTATAAAGGATTGCTAAAGACAATTACTCTAAGAAAAACAATGTAAAAAACACTCTAATTTGCTTGACTCCACTTCACTCACTACAAAATACTTGCAGAGGATCATTTGAAAAGAAAAATGTGATGCAAACCCAGGTCCTCAATTTGATGCCAAATTTGTCCTTTCAGACTTGGGAGGGCTGGGGGTTTCCAATTCCCTGTGCTTCAATCCTCCCTCTATTAAAACAATCAGCTACCAAACAGAACACAATGTTCCAAAATGATTTTTTGAAATTATTTAGATTTTTTTTTTGGCCTAGGTCATAACCATGTAAAAGTAATGAAAACAAAACTAAGACTTTTGGGCCTAATTACTGTCAAGTTGTCATTCTCTCCAATTGCTTTGATGGTTTATTTCTTTTTGCAATTCAGTGTAGCCTCCAGGAATATGAAGCAGTACGAGCTGGCATCCAGTGGTGGCAGTGAAAATAGGAAAGGATGGGTGGTAGAGAGTTTGGGGTTGGTTGGATGTGGTGCTGAAAGGCAGGAAGAAGACACAGGGGCTGTGAGGGCTCCTAATGGGGCGTCATACCATCATCGAGAGGGCCAGAGAAATGTGAGAGTCAAGTTCAGTTGGGAGAAAAGATGATGAATTTCACTGTCCTACATGCTCATTATGCTCCAGCCACACCAACCACCATTAGTTTGTCTCTAAACCACATCACCCTCCTCTCATCTATTCAAATGAAAGAATATTTCCCCCCAGATTTCCCCGGCGCTGGCTTAGTTCCAGTGTCATCTCCTCAGAAAGGCCCTCCTGGCCACCCACCTGAGTAGCCATACAGTCTGTTCCTTCGCATGTTTGTTTTGTCACAGCACTCAGCACTCACTGCTTGAAGTGTTTTTGTGTGTTCATTTCCTTCTCCACTGCAGTGTGAGTTCCAGGAGAGTAGAAACTTCCTTCGTCAGAATCAGGGACAGCGAAAGCACAGGGGAAACTTCAGGTAGTGACATTGGGGTCACAGTCAGGGAAGGGGGTGGTTTGAACTTATGAGCCTAGAGCATGAACAATGAAGCCCAAAATAGGCACAAACTTTTTTTTATGACCAATTATGAATAATAAGCTCAAGCCAGTGTAAGGAAATGCTCCCCCAAAACATTTTTCTAGATCAAGTGAAAAGAGCTCTGAAGTGATCCATTTCCCCTTCTTTGAGAAAGGTTGGCCCAGCTCCTGTTGTTTCCAGCAAGATTGTGTACATATGTGAAACTGGAATAACATTAACGAAGGGGCAAACTGAAAAGTAGAGCGAGTGCTCAAATGTTTTTATTTTTATTTTTATTTCTTTTTTTTCCCCAAATGTGTTTAGGTTGTGCCCAGCCAGGCTCAGTGGTTGAGCATCAACCCATGAACCAGGAGGGCACAGTCCTACTTCGGATCGGGCACACGCCTGGGTTTTGGGCTTGCTCCCCAGCAGGGGCTGCGCAGGAGACAGCCAGTCAGTGATTCTCTCTCATCATTGATGTTTCTGTCTCTCTCTCCCTTCTTCTAAAATCGATAAAAACGTATATTTTTAAAAAAATCTTTTATGTTCTCCACCTGAAAGTCATCTAAGCTACATAAACTTGGGTAGGCCTGAGCCATAATTTAAACAGGGAGAGAGTAGTTTATCTCTCAACCTCCCACTGATTTCGTCCCTTTGTTTCTAATAAAAACCATTGAAAACAAGGTAAGTGCCCATCCGTAGGGGTCTGATTAAATAAAGAAGTAAATGTGGGACATGAATACAATGGAACTCCATGTAGCCTGGCCATTAGAAATAGCAATATACCTACTAAAGCTAAGCATACACTTACCTTAAGACCCAGCAGTGCTAATCCCATGTAGACCCAACAAGAATGTGTATATATACCCACCAAAAAATATGCAAAAGAATGAAAATGTTCACATCAACCCTATTCATAATAGCCCTAAACTGAGAACTACCCAAATGTCCATCCATAATTGATTGGATAAATAAAATACGGTTACAGTCATGTGATAAAATGCCACACAGCCATTAGGGGAGAGGGGAGTAAACAATATAGAGAAGTATACAGATTATCCTTACAAACAGGAAGTTGAGGGACAAAGGAAATAAAGAAATCATACTGTAAGATTCCATTTATATGAAGTTCAAAAGCAGGCAAAGCTAATCCCAGGCTGGTGGAAGTCAGGACAGTGGTTATCTCGGAAAGGCGTGGTGATTGGGAAGGATTCTGGGATGCTGAAATGTTCTGTTTCTTAATCTGGCCACATGGGTGTGTTCACTTTGTGAAAATTTGTGACACTGTACATGTATGATTTGTGCACTTTTCTGTCTGTGTATTATACAGCAAAAAGGGGGGGTGGGCAGTGACGCAGATCTATATTTGTTGACATGGGACATGAAATATGTTCAGGCCCTGTCACAGAGGCATATTCCACTTACTCAAATTGTTAAGTTGTAGATATCAAACCTACATGCATAGAAAACTACCCAAAGAATTGGTTCTTATAAATCAAGGATGGGGAACATCCAGCCCATGGGTCAGATAAGGCCCAAGAAATCATTTGGTCTAGCCCTGCCAAGGCATTAGGGGTGAGTTAACTAAAATTTTGACTAAATATAGCAGGCTAATTTTTAAGTTGATAATTTTGTATGGTCTTTAAATGATGTTATAAATATCCAAATGGCCCTTTGCAGAAACTTTGGGTCAGATTTTAAGATTTTTTTACTTTCTTCTTTATACTTTTCTGTATTTGTTGGCATTTTTACATAGCAAACGTATCATTTTTACACTCAGAAAATTATTTTATTTTGAAAAAACTCCTCCTTGATTAAAAAGAAAATAAAACCTTGCTTTTTATATTCTCTAGATGCAAACCAGTAAATACCACAGCTGTCAACCAAGGGCATAACGTACACTGTGTGCATCTTACACACTTTGCAATTGTTTGTGTTTCCAAAGCTGATTCTGAACAGAATAGCCACTGTCCTTCATGTCAGTGGATAGTACACATTTGTGGTAAAATCTGAGGATGGATAAAGGGGCGAGGTCCAAGTTTCTGAGAGCTCAGGGTAAATGCTGTAGAAATTTTAGGTGATCTATTCCTCCTCCCTCTGAAGCAGAGAGCAGATGGATCCATTTTTTAAAGGAAAATCATCTCCCTACCATTAATCTTCCATCTGCCTCAAATCCACATGCTTCCCATGGAGTTACCTCTCTCTTTTGTCCTTCCTTTTGTCCTTCCTTTTGCTCAGTCCAAGGGACTGCACTAGTTTCCCCTGCCCTGCACTATGTAGCTTAGTAGAGAGTTGCCTATTTTTCTCCCAACATTATTTTCCACCAAGAGCTTCCTCCACATGTTCACATGCTCAAAACTCTTTAAATGAGGATAAATACTTTCTTCTGCAATCAAAGTCCAAGCTTAAAATGTAAATAACCCTGAGTAAATTAACACCTGGCTTTAATAGTCACACTAAGGTGTAAAAGTTTAATATAATGCCTAAGGCGTAAAATTAGGTTGGGGGATGGGGATGAGGAAAGTGAGGCTGGAATCCTCCACAGAACTGGCCAGGTTACCCCTGGTAACAGCTTTCCTTCACTACAACCCCCAGGCTTCCACCCAGAAGATCCCAAGCCACCCAGAAGCAGAAGGCAGCCACTGTGAGCCTGGCCAGAACTGTATCCATTCCAGACTCCAGATTACAATAATTTGGGAGAGGGTCAACCAAGTCAGAGGCCCAGATGGCAGAAGAGCTGCTTTAGCTTAAGACTCTTAACTCCTTTTCCTCGGGGCAGGAAAGGTTTGAGACAATGAAGGATGAGGCTTTCCAGGCCCAGGACACAACCTTGATCCAAAGCCTAGTGATGGCTTTAATTTTTGTAAATCAAAGCCTCACGTTTTTCTTTACTTTCTTAGCTGAAGATATGTTTCCCAGGATGCATAAAAAGGTACCAAGTTGGAGATTGTGTAACATCGTGTGCCACTGAACCTCTTTGCAGGCAGGCAGAAATCACTGCTTTACTAAGCTCCCCCTTCCGCCCCTCCCCCCAACCATTGTCTTCACAAGATCTTCCCAAACTTGGAAAACATTTGTCTAATTATCATCACACACGATGGGCCTATTGCCAGCTGCTTTTTATTTTAACTTGAGATTCTTTCCAGGGTGTTTGTTTCTCTTTTCATTGGGGGTGGAGAACAGGAGAGAGAAGTGTGTCTGTTTTTACTATTACACAGAACTGATCAGATTTCCCTTATAATCACAATTAAACTTCCAGACCCAATCATATGAATACTTCACATTTACAGGATTTGGATGCTCATTGATTTGGTCAGTCTCCCCAAACCTTCCAAGTCTGGAGGTGAGAAACTGATCCATGAGGATGAGCAAATCATTCTAGAGACATAAGGAGCACAGATGGACTTGAAGAGCCCAAGTCAGAGTCCCAGCTCAGTGTTCTCTCCATCAGCTGAGACTGGGTAGCATGGGGCTAAGCCCCCAATATATTTGCTGTCGTCCCTCCAATAGAAAAGGTAAGCTCCAGAGCAGAGTCTTGGTCTCTTGTTCACCACTGCAGCCCCAGCACCTGCTTGTTGGCATAGTAAATGGCGGGAGGAGCAAATACTTGTTGAAAATTGAATTATCCTTTGCCATGCCCCTACAGTGTTGGGGTTGGGATGGAGGATTGGCACACTTCATAGAATCTCTATAGGAAGCAGAGTCATAAGGTATTAAAACTAATAATAGCTGTGACAGCTATAGAAGGGGCTTAAGGACAACAATCTGTTTACAAAGAAAGGTGTTGTGCATAAGGATACATGGGCATAGCCAATACAGTTTTACTTCTTTGGCATTTTATTTCAGGGATCCTCATGGAGTCTGTGGGGAGGGAAAATGAAGGGCTCAAACTGCTTACCCCACCTCACTGGCCCAGACCATATAAGAGGTATGAAGCTATGCTGACAGGAATCTCGGGTCAAGTGACCAAAAAGATGCAGGGGATTTGGAAGATATTTTCCTCCTGCTCCCAGGAGTCTGCTCTCCTGCCCTGTAAGAGCACAGAGCAGCAGGGGGAATGTCTGTGCAATTTAATCTGGCTGGTCACCTTAACCCAGAACTTCAATTATAATACTAGTATGCATTCTTTTAAAATACATATATTTTATTGATTTCAGAGAGGAAGGAAGAAGGAGAGAGATAGAAACATCAATGAAAGATACACATTGATCAGCTGCCTCCTGCGTGCCCCCTCCTGGATCGAGCCCGCAATCCAGACATGTGCCCTGACCAGGAATTGAACGCAGGACCTCAATCCACTGAGCTATATCAACAAGATGTATAATATCTATATATTCTGAAGTGAGAGCATCTTCACCAGGCTTCCAAAACCTTTCAGAAATGGAGCCATAAGAGATACAGTAATTCACTGATCAGCTGCTGCAAACAATGGCCCAGTGTGTCCCCCCTCCCCCCACCTCTCTAAGATTCACTGGAATAACCAGCTCTCTTTAATAAATAAATACGTATTCCACAGGGGTTAATCCTGTAAATTAGTCAAACTTCAGTTAGTAAGTTGACAGCTCATATAATAAAAAGAAAGTTATTTTACTATTTATTGGTGTTTTCTTTCTTCTTTTGAGGAGGGAGAGGAAAGAGGAATAGAGAGTATTGTTAACTGGAAAAAAAATACTGCTTGCTTTGTATGTGCTAGGAATTAACAGTCTATAATCTAGAAGGGGAAATAGTACAAAGACACAAATGACTATTAAACACATCAATGTAAGTAGTAGCAAAACAAATTACCATGGGAGTCAGAGGAAGGAATGACTTCAAACAGCTGGAGAGTGAGTGAGGTTTGAGTAAGGCTTTAAAAGGTTTTGACCAGGGGGGATGGGATAAGGAAGGGTCTGTCATGTGCTAGAAGGTTTGATAAAAGGCCTGGGGACAGGAGAGCTGATGAGACCAGGATGGTGGAGAAGAGCATCAGACAAATGATCCCAGGAGAGGGGTGGCAGGAGGGCAGGGAGGAGAGCTGAGATTATCCCAAGCAAGTCTCAGCAGCAAGGCTGAGACAGGACCATCTGTCTGCAGTGGGTCTGATGGCTTCTTGCTCTACAGCCTTGTGACTTGGAGGCAGTAGAAAGCTTTGGGTCAGATAAGGGACATCAAAGTTGGTTTCTTAGATGACTGATGTGGTGGCCAGTGCCAGGTAGGCTGGAGGGAAGAAGACTGACGAATAGGAGGTGGGCTGGCATGCTGTCCCAATGGTGCAAATGAGGAATATGGAGCTGATCTGGAGTATTGACAGCGGAAATGGGAAGAAAAGGCAAAAGTCATTCTGTAGAAGAGGACTTGGGGGAAAAAAGGGCGAGAGATGACTGGGGTTCTTTGTGTGAAGGAAAGAGGACAAGTAAATACTGAGTTTGACAGTCTGGTAGAGCTCAAGATGGATGGGTTGGGCAAGATGGGATAAAGGTTGAGACAAGCAAACGTCTACGCTGGGGATGACTCTCTTAGGGACTTTGATCAGTCAGCAAGTGCACCAGAGTGCCAGAGGACAGGAGCAGAGCAAGAAAAGGGTGGGTGGGGAGGCCTTTTGCAAAAGCTTGCCTTTTCTCCAGAACAATTCACAAGATTCTACTAACAGTAGTAGCACTGGGAGGCTGAGGGAGAGTAGAGACATTTCCTGTTATGTCCATTTGCATTTTTTGAATGTTGAACTTCTTGTATATATTTCCTATCACAATTAAATTTGAAAATGTTGGGATCCAGGGTACTGGTAACTGAGTGTTGTAGTAAAAAACAAACAAACAAACAAACAACAACAACAAAAACCGCTTTTCACCTATCCTTCACCTGCCTGGTATTAGGGAATCTTTGTTTCATTCCCTCCCACCCTTCATCCCTTCCCCCCAGATAGTTGAAGGTTTTATCAGGGTTTGGGCTTCCACTTCATTACCTCCACCCAAGAAACAACTAAATTCTCAGTTTTGTCTAAGACGCCTGGGGGTCAAGGACACTTTAGTTGGGCCACCTCTAAGGAGGGCATCACTATGCTAACATCTGGCAGAGGGTGAGAGGGTGTGACAAGCTGGGAAAAGAAGCTGTGGAGAGAAGTCCCTGCCATTGCTCTAGTTCCCACGGATCTGGGAAGCAGTGCCAGAATCCATCCTCTTTGTCATCCCTGCTCACTTAGCCAGGCGGGCAGTGGGATGGCTTGGTTCCGTCCAAACGGTGTTTCACAGAGACTAGGTCGCACCTCCCAGCGTGTCTAACTCCCTGGGCTCCCCCAGGTCTTCCTTGAGCCTGGGACCAAGCCTCCACAGTCTCCAGGTGGGCTGGGTGCGCACCCTGGCATGCTCCCTGCCCACTTCGCACGGTTGTTTCACTGGTCCCCAATGTGTCTAGCAGATTCCCTCACAAACCCCTTCCCCCTGATCATCCCCATCATGGGTCCCGCAGAGAATTCACCCCGAGAGGGAGAACCTGAAGGAAGCGCCGGAGGCCCCGCTGGTGACCTGCAGCCCACCCTCAGGGGTCCGCCCGTTTCCTGGGCTCCGAGCTCTGCGTGCACTGGTGGTTCTGGCGGGGTCCCGGGCCGGCCCGGATTTGGAGCGGCGCCGTCAACTCGGACCCGCTCCCGGGGAGGCAGGGCCTGCCACCGCGACCAGCTGCGCGCTGTCCATGCTCCTGAAGCCCCCAGTCCCGAGGGCTCGCGAGCTACCTGCCCGATGGGGACGAACCCGGACTGTCCTCAGTTCTTTTCTCCCCTCCCTTACCGTCTGTTAAACCGACTCATAAACCCAACACAGCGTATTCTGTGCGGCTTCAAAAAACTCAGTAATTTCGTTAGAAAACGTTGAAATTCAACCCCCAAGTATTCAGCCCAAATGTTTAGTTAAAGTAACCCCGTGGGTTAATAAACTAAACAAAGGCAACCCATGCAAAACTGGAGCAATGAAAACCAGGCTACACAAACGAAGGGAAGTTTATAAGAGCCCTTTCGGAGGGGAAAAAAGAGAAAAGGCACCGGGCACGGAGGTTTAATGTGAAGCATGTGAGCGGGCTCAGCTTACAGGTACCCGGCCGGCGGCGAGGAGCGCTGTCAGGCGGCCTCCAGCGTTTCGGGCGGGTTTGCGCCTCCCGGGGACCCCACCGGGCGCGGTGGCTGCGCGCTCCCCGCTCCGCCGCTAGGTGCCCCCGCTCGCGAGCTCCGGGCCCGTGAGCGCCCAAGCAGGGGCGCGGCTCACCCCCAGCGGGAGCGCTCTCCCTCCGGGCAGGGCAGCGTTAGCTGGCTTCCAAATACCCCCAAGCCAAGAGCCCTTTGCGCGGGGGGAGACGCAGCACCAGTGGGTCCCGCACCCGCACGAGTGCAGTCTCCCGCCCGCCCCGCCCCCCGCTCCCCGCTCTCGGAGCCGGCGGGGCAGCAACAAAGACGCCGCCGCGCCGCTGACCCCGAAGACGCTCTGATGAAAAGGAGGGCAGGCCGCGGCATAGACGTTTGTACAATTATGTTCTTTTGCCTTTACGTCCCCGGAAAGAAGCAGAGGAGGTGGAGGGAAGAGAGATCTGGGAAAGGCGAGACCCAGAAACCAGGAGCCACTGTATTTCCCATTGCGGGGGGGGGGGGGGGGGGGGGAGTTGCAGAAAAGCTTGGCCTCTTGTCCATCGGGTGCCCAAACCGGTCTGACTGTGAGAGACAAAGGTGGGGGGTTACTTTTTAGGCCCCTGTACTGTCCCTCTCCCGGCTCCGCGCCCCCGGCCCCTCTCTGGTTCTGGAAGGGGCCGCCCCAGCCCTGGGAGCCGGCTAGGGGCGCTCCGCTGGGAGATCAGAGGCGGTGCAGGTTCGAGGCTAAAAGGACCTTCAGGCCGCGGGACAATGGCGCGGACCTCACACGGGAGCCCCGCGCTCCCCCAGCTGCCGGCGGCTCCCGCCGCTTCTTTATTCCACGCGGTGAATCCTCCGCGTCTCCTGCGGCCGCCCCGCCACGGGGCCGACGGGGAGCGCGGCGGAGGGTGTGAAAGGAGGAGTGGGTTTTAATTTTTAAAGAGCATAATTGGGCTACGGAGGGTTATTTTCCCCCTGACCAAGGGGAGGAGGGAAAAAAAAAAAGAGGAAAAAGGAAGAAAAAAAAAAGTCAAGCGAAATACAACACATTTATCTATCAACCGCTAGACAAGACAAAGAGGTTTTAACAACAGTTTGAAAAGAGCGGCCTGTGAATGGTTACTATTCAATTTGTATTTTATTCCCCGCTGGTCATGGAATTGAGATCAGAAGAAAAAGTGAAAACACATGGCTGAGGTCAGGGGATCAGAGAACCACCACATACAGCAAAGGGAAGGGAAAGCAATGGGAACTCGTGTGAAGAAATGGATTATATAAACAGAGCTTACCATCGCCTGCGCCCCATTATCCTATAATTTACCCTGCATGGGAGCAAAGAAATATATTAAACTAGTGATAGGTTTTACCATTTCTCTACAGCCCGGCCTCGTGCCAATCAAGCCTACTATATACTTTCAGACATGTTTAGAATTCTTGAACTAATGTGTTTATTTTAAATATCACAGGGAAATTATTACATCACCAGAAAATAATGCCAGAGCGGGGGTCTGCCGCCCTTTTGAAGTCCTGCTGCAACGAAACATGATTTTAATTACATAATCACTTTGAAACTATAATTATACAATAAACGATGAGGATTAAGCGGGAAGTATAGAGTACATTAAAAATTGCTTAGGTCTTGAGAAAACAAACTGAACATACAGGGGGGAAAGAAAGAGATGAAATCCGAGGTCCTGGGGAGGGAGTGGATAAATCCCGCCTCTGCCTTCCTCTGAGCTGCCGCTGGGACCCGGACGGGGTACTGGGAGTGCGGGCGGGCGGCCCGGCCCGTGCAGCCGAATAAAAACCAGCAAATCTGAGACACTATCAAAGAGAAGCAGGAGGGCTGGCTTCGGGGCGTTTGCTAACCTTTCTCCACCAAAACAAATAAACCGAGTCGTTGTTTTGGCTTTTTCGAAATACATTTACATTGAAAACCATCCTGCAATGGAATGCCACCGGGAGATGGAGCGTTGCCAAATATGGGTTTGTTTGCCCTTCCCTTGCAGGAGGAAAGGCACCCAACGCGGGCCTCGTGGTCCCGATGCTCAACACGAGTTTACAAACCGCAGCGCGCCCGAGGCGCGGACAGCCACGCGCGCCTGCGAACACACCCCGGCGCGCCCGCCTCCTACCCGCTTTCAGGTCGGAGTCCCCCTTTCCTGAAAGTTGCCCCGTCGCTTAACTTTGTCTTTGCGTTTGCTTTTTCGGAGAGGCCGAGGGCAGAGGCACGGTTCTTTCTTTAAAAGTTAGAAACTTCGCCCTAACCGGTTTGGCTCAGTGGGTAGAGCGTCAGCCTGCGGACTGAAGGGTCCCAGGTTGGATTCCGGTCCAGGGCATGTGCCTTGGTTGCGGGCACATCCCCAGTGGGGCGTGTGCAGGAGGCAGCTGATTGATGTTTCTCTCTCATCGATGTTTCTGACTCTCTATTCCTCTCCCTTCCTCTCTGTAAAAAAAATCAATAAAATACATTTTTTAAAAAGTTAGAAACTTGGCCACAGCTCATTCGCGCGCCTCTGCTTGACTTCCCTGATCTCCAGAGCTTCTCCACAGGCTGGGGCGCAGGGACCCAACCCTGGACGCCATCTCTCTCCTCCTCACATCCTGGTGGGGGGACGCTGCACTGGAGCCCAGAGAGCAGGGTTCTGGGTCTCAGAACCGAGTCCCGAGTACATTTGGAAGCACCGTGGGGACTGGGGATGGAAATGGCCGACTGACTGCAGAGGGAGAGGCTGGCGAGTACCCTTTTCAGGGTCACCTACTTGACCACCAGTTGGTGAAGGGAGACGTGCAATCTCTGACTTGAGCCTCATCAGGCACCAAGGCCTCTTTTAAATGAGATTGTCATCGTCAACCTTTAGGCCAACGACAGACGGCCCGCGTTGCCTTTAACACTTCGAAGCAGGTGCCTCGAGTGAGGGCGGTTTGGAATTTGGGTCCCTGGCTCAGCCAAGTTTCACACATAAAGGGTTAAAGGCTCCCACCCTCCGCAGACAGGGGCACCCCCGGCGCGGGAGGGCACTCCTGCTTTTCGCTCAAGCAGAGAATGAAGATCTCGAAAGCAGCGATGTTTAAATTCACTCGCAATCCAGAGGATGGTTCCCCGGTACTCAGACGTGAGTACTGGGCTAGAGAGGGAGAAAGCGACCTGAATCTTTTGCTGCCTTCGCTTGGGCCTCCTGGTGGCGTCCAACCTTGTGAACGAGGCCCGGACCGCAAAGGGCGCGAGGCGAATGGCTGTCTTCAGCTCCAAATCATTAATATTAAGATACATCAGTATCGCATTAGTCTGCAGCGGACCATCAACGACCAAGAACAAAAGCAAACGAGAAATAAAACAATTCATCTGAAGAGTCCTACTGTGAACGTGTTTATTTCGTGCTTTGCTCAACCCAGGATACCATGCACCCACTGCCCTCTTGCAAACAAAAGCGCAGCGCCAGCCGGGCAGCGTGGAGGAGCCCCTTTCAAACCCCTCAAGGAAATGACACCCGGGCACGAATTCAGGGGCCATTTTATATGGAGCCTGCAACGCCAATTTGCCCTTCTTTTCCCCGTGAACTTGATGGGGAGGACAAGATTTAAAAAGAAAAAAGGAAGAAAAGTCCAATTCCCCGGGAGTAACAGTACCACTAATAAATATGTATCTGCCACTTAATACAGGCAATGTATCTATGTTATCTCATTTATTATGGCAACTCTGCAGGATGAGTGTTTTATTAAAAGTATCAAACACTTATACAGGGTTTATTATGTGCCCAGCACTGCAGTTTTACATTCATTTATTCTTCACAACATCCCCAGTGTGAATACCATCATTCCCAATTTACAGGTGAGAGATCGAGGCACTCAGAGATCGCCTGATCTGTCCATGGTCACAGGGCCATGAATGGCAAAGAAGAGATCGGCAGCCAGGCTTTGAAATGTTGGCCGGGGCACTAGACCTCTGGGAGAAACCGAGGTTTATTTGGAACTCCAGAGGAGAATTGGAGGAGCCCAGAATGGAGCCCATGTCCTAGAGAGCAGAGAACATGGTGAGTCTTTCACACCGCACCGCCCCCCCCTCCCCCGCTTTGGGCCCTCCCCCTCCAGAGATGCACCAAGGAGAGCCCACCCCGAGGGCGGGGCAGAGAGCCGTCGGCTGGACTGTGCTGCAAAGGGGATCGGTGCCAAGAGGGCTACGGCTCCACGGAGCCATTTCCTCTGCCGCCTGATCCCCCGTCGTCAGGGCAGCAGTTTGTTTCCTGAGACACATCCAAGGAACCTCAAGGAGGGGCCTCCTGCCTGGGATTGGGGCGCGATCCTACAGAACTCGAGACGCGTGGGGGCTCAGGGATCCAGCCAGATTGCGGGAAGAGTGCAGGGGGCCTGACCGGGAGGCAGGTCGCGCGCGCCCCGCGTGTGAGGAGCCGCCCCTGCCCTTTGGGAGGACCTCGCTCCTCCCACAGGACGCGTCCGGGCCGGCTAAGCGCGCCTTTTGTGGAAAGCCGGCGCACACCTCCGGCAGGCGCACAGCCGTCTGCGCTGGTCAGAAGTCTGCATATCCACGCCGCGGATTGGAACTCAGAGTCAGAGTGCAGCTGCGAGGTGGGCTGGGGTGGAGAAAGATCCGAGACTTTGGCCATGAGGGGGCGGTTTAGAGATCGCGGCTGCGACAGGTTACCCGCCTCCGCCTTCCGGAACTCCCCCATCTCTGCAAGGTGTTATCAGCAGTGACCTGCAAAGCTGCACCCAGGAGGCAAGGAACCGCTCCTCCCGCCTGAGGACCAGATCTGCCTGGGGGCCCTCTGCGGGGAGCGAGGCGGAGGGGACTTTGTCTTTTCCTCCTAGCAGCGAATAGTGCTCAGGCACAAGTTACCATCCGCGTGGAGAAGGCACTCTGTCCATACTGCTTAGCACAGTGCCCAGCCCCTCTGGGGGCATAAACATGACAATTCACGCCCATTTTATAGGAAGAGGGCAAGGGGAGGTTACAGGGTCTCTCTGGGTAGACACAGCCCGGCGGTGCCTGGGATGGATGTGTGGGCAGTCACCTGATGTCAGGCCGCCTTCCTTTCACGGCCCCACTGACCTCTCAGAGTAGGAAGTCACCAGCCCAATGTTTCCGAAAAACTCAGGATGGAATTTCTGGTTAGAACTGGGAATGGGAGAAGGAGGAAGATCCTTGCTAGAAAATCCAAAGCGAAGAAGGTCCTCGGGAGGGCTGTGAAGTTCTAGCAAGAAAGGAGCTTTGAATTATCATTTTTCCACTCCTGTGCAGAGCTGATTATCTGTGTGCTGCTCATTTGTCTGGTGCTATGCTGAGCCCTAACCAGCCATGTTTTCCATCTTGGCTGCACAGTTGGAATCGCTTGGGGGAATTTTTGAAATCCAGATGCCTAGAGCAATTAAATCACAATTTCCAGGGGTAGGACCCAGCCGTGTGTGTGTGTGTGTGTGTGTGTGTGTGTGTGTGTGTGTTTAAGCTCCCCAGGTAATTCCAATGTGCAATCATATTTGAGAAACACTGCTTTAGGGAAAATTTCTCATTTAATTCTCAGCAACTGCACAAAGTAGATACCAATTATTTTGCCCATTTCATAGGTAAGAAAGCTGAGGCTTAACGGGGACCTATTATTTAGTCCAAAGTCAGTTAAGAGTCACAAACAGGTTTCTCTGTTCTCTGTTGACATACAATAGGTATCCAACCTCTCTGAGCTGGCTTCCTTCTCATTTTAATACCTCTCCCCACACACACCAAATTTTTCCCTACTGCAGATACACCCTAAGGTTACAGCAGGCAGAGACATCCTATATTACAGCAGGCAGAAGCAGGAAGGCCAAGGACATTTTACAACCTCAGGCAGAGAACCTCAGACCACCTATGTTCAGGGTCTTGAGTAGAGAGGGAAGCAGAATGGAGACAAGAATAGCATTGGTTTCCTTAGAAAAAAAAGGGCATCAAATGACCCTGGGTCCCAGGTGATGTGTGAGGGTCAAGCCCAGCCACATGGGTGTGGCGTGGACACTGGGGAGTCTGGAGTGGAATGAGCACTGAACTAGGAAACCTGACATAGGATTTGAACTCAAAATCAGAGTGCAGCTGGCAGTGTCACCCTGGGCAAGGCTCTCAACCCCTAGGCCTGACCTTTTTATTATATGTTTTATTGATTTTAGAGAGGAAGGGAGAGGAAGAAATAGAAATGTCTTCACATTGTTCCACTGCCTCCTGCACACCACCTACTGGGGATGGAGCCCAAAACCTGGGCATGTGCCCTGACCAGAATGGAACCAGCAACCTCTGTGCATGGAACAGCACTCAAACCATTTAGACACACTGGCCAGGCCTCACTTTCCTCTCTGATAAAGTGATTGGACAGGATTCTTTCTAAATTTGCTTCCTGTGCACACATTTATGGTTATTTAAGGCTCCCATTTGAATAAACTCAATTCTGGATTAAATTATAATGCAAATAATATTTTCGCATTTTCATTATCTCCTACTTGCTTTTCTTGCCTTCTCTGAAAGTAGGAAATGTTACCTGTTTTAATGGTTAGGGAAACTGAGTGAGGCTCAGAGTGAGGCTCTGACTCCTCTGGTGGATTCTAGCACTACACTTAGAAACATATCTCCTTTTGGCCCCTCTGTTCATGGCCCTACAGTTGGAGGATCTCAGGGCATTGGGAGAAGTCAGAATCACTGATAGAATGGAAAACTGTCCTTGAGGTTTTAAAAGCACCCTAAAGCCACTGCAGAATTCAAGCAGGGTCAGGGCAGGTTTTGTGTTTGGGAAGGAGTGGACGGGTAGAGAATTAGCCTTCTACATGTTTTGTCTCTCAGCCTCAGTTTTCTCATCTCTAGCCCAAGGATTACTTCTGATTCCCAGTGGGGCTACAGATTCATCAATGAATGCCTATATGTAGGTTTGAAAAGTCTGAGGGTCAGCATTGTGATTTATCTTCCTGGAGGAAGGCCTAGTGTGCGGGTACAAAGGGGGTTCTCTCCAAAGCACTTCGGCTCTCTACATATATGGGCCTCGCACCGTGTCCTAATTTCTGACTGCTTGTTAGAATTACCTGGAGACATTTAAAAATAACCATGTTCAGAACTCATTCAGATCAATTAAATCAATAGCTCAGATGGTAAAGCTCAGACATGAGTGTTTTTTAAAAATATATTTTTTTGATTTTTTACAGAGAGGAAGGGAGAGGGATAGAGAGTTAGAAACATCGATCAGCTGCCTCCTGCACACTCCCTACTGGGGATGTGCCCACAACCAAGGTACATGCCCTTGACTGGACTCAAACCTGGGACCCTTCAGTCCACAGGCTGATGCTCTATCCACTCAGTCAAACCAGTCAGGGCAATATTTTAAGAAGAGGCCATGATTCTAATGTGCAGCCAAGGTTGGAAGCAGTTGCTATCGACACGTTTAAAGCATCCACAAATGCCTGGAGCGTTAAGAAAACAAGTATAGTTGGAGATCCAGATGTAAGATTGAAGCCAGGTGGCTGCCCAGGAAAAGGGTGCAGAAATTGAGAGAGCTGAGGACAGAACTTTAGGAATGCACACACCCAGAGAAGTGGAAGAAAAGGCGGAACTGGAGGTGCAGGAGACAAACCTGAAGGCATGACCTCCTGGCACCCGAGGGAGAAGAGAATGATTGGTGGACAGAGAGGTCAACAATGCCAGTGCCCCCACAGGCTAACTGAAGACTAGGGCTAAGAAGTCTCCATTGGATGTGACATCTGGGAAGTCTTGGGTGGCCTTAGCAAGAAGAGAAACATCGTGAGGCCAGGCAGCTGAACTGCAGTGAGTTAGGAAGTAAATGGAAGTGAGCCCAGAGAGACAAGGCCATTTCTTTCCCCAAGTCAAGGATGCAGTTATGACTGGGACACATCTCCCCAGAAAATATAAGCATCTATTTACCACTCCACTGAAAATACAAAAATAATTTGGCTGCTATTTTTTAAAAAATATGTTCTTGATTTTAGAGGGAGTCAGGGAGAGATAGAAACATCAATGATGAGAATCATTGATTGACTGCCTCCTGCACATCCCCTAGTGGGGACTGAGGCCACAACCTGGGAATCAAACCATGACCTCCTGGTTCATGGGTGGCCACTCAACCACTGAGCAACATGGACCAAGTCTCACTGCTATTTTCGATGCAAGGCGAAATGGGCTCTCCCTCACAGGTACAAACATGAACTCGAGCCAGCGGGAAGCCAAGCCAAAACTCAGAACCAGTCCATAAAACCTACTTAAACATGCTCGATCCTCCTCAGAAACAGTGTCCACCTCAGGGCAGAACAGTCTACTGGAGCCAGGTGGCAAACTAAGCAAAAGCAGCCGTAACTCCAGGCCACAAGAATCAGTGGAGAGGCTGCCAAGCCATGGAGGCCTGACTGCTGCCTGACAGGAAGCCGGTGGAGCAAAACACCCCACGCTCCTCTCCCAGAATGGTTGACCACTATAAGGCGAGCCGGAGAACCAACAATGAAAGAAAACCCACAAAAACACCAAAAAAAGAAACAGCAGGAGCTCTGCGTGAGCAGCCCGATGCTGTCAAGTACAACCACGAACCTTCGCCCGCCTTGGGCAGGGCTGAGACCAGCCGTGAAGCCAGGCCAGAGGGGCCGCAGGCAGGTGAGTGGTCTTGTCTCCTTTGCTAGGCCTGTCTTTAGCCTCCTCTCCTGGAGGCCCTGCTCACGCTTCCTCTTCTGATCCGACCCAGCCATGATCCAGGCGCTGCTGGGCACGCTAGGACCCAGCAGGCTTCCAGGCTGGGCCTGCAGCTACAGAGTTGTGGGAGAAATTTGGACAAACTCCACCACACTGTCTCCTCCAGTTGCCACTTGGCTTACTTTAAAAAGACAAGGCCAAATCAGAATAGCAGTTCCCTTTGGGGCTGGGATGGCTGGAAGGGGACAGAAAGGCGTGTTCTCTTTCTTGATTTGGGTGCAGGTTAGTGATTAGGGTTATAAAAATTCATTGCGTTTTACGACTTGTGCACTTTTCTGTTTGTATATGGACTGAGTGATTGTACTTCCATAAAAAAGTTGTGTGAGCATTTTGAGGCAATGATGAGCATGCTCAGTAGCCCACTGTCACCAGGCCCCAAAATACCACCCTGCTATTTCTCTCTCTCTCCAAGCAATGGCCTACAATTTTCCTCTTGCCCTGCAACCACCACCATGCAATTTGCACCTCACTAATTTCCTGGCTAAGCCTTATTGCTGTCTGGTCACTGCTCCACCCTCCCTGAAAGCAGCGATCTGATGTCACTCCTGCCCAGCTGTTTACTGTTTGGGGCTTAGGAGGCCCATTTGATTGGCCACCTGTGACCAGGGTGATCCTTTTAGAAATTCAGCTTTAAGGAATCACAAAAGGGATTGATGGTCTGGTGACACAAAATAACTGTGTCACAGCTTTCACAAAACCCATGGTGTGAATGGAACTGAGGTCACTTTGGAGTTGTTCTGAGCAAGCGAAATATTACATTTCGTTTAGGTTTGAGGGGGTGTCAGTTGGCAGGACTGAGTGATTGACGCTTTTACTCTCTAATTTTCTGCTCGCTGAAGCGTTAAAGCGACAACCCTAAAGTCAGGAGAAAGCCTGGGCACAGAGCACTTAATTCTAATCTACAAATGAAGAGCTTTTATTAGACCTTCATTCCTTCCTGTTTTGCCTTAGATCTCAAATTGTCTTTTGTAGGGGCTTGCCAAAAATCAACTGTAGCTGATTGTGAAGTCCTTTTGCAGGTGGCAATTAAAACAGCTGAGTTCTCCGTAATTAAGGGTTAGGAAGACTATATATAAATGGTGAGTAAACACCAAAGGTACTTTATTTATGCTTCCTGATTCTTAAGGCAGGGTGGGTTAGTGGAAAAATTCACTTGGGTTAGATGTCAGAAGAGCTAGGTTCTGGTGCAGATGAGCTATGTGACCTCAGATAACTTAGCCCAGTGATCGGCAAACTGCGGTTTGAGAGCCTTGGTTTGCCGCTCTGTTGACTAATGAGTTTGCCGACCACTGGGACAGGGGCTTAATCACAAGGAACAACAACAGCCTGTAATTATTGGAACTGAAAGTCTATGTCAGTGGTCAGCAAACTCATTAGTCAACAGAGCGGTAAATCGCAGCTGTCGAGCCGCATGTGGCTCGCAAGCCGCAGTTTGCAGACCACTGACTTAGCCTCTTTGAGCCTCAGTTTTCTAATCTATAAAACGAGAGGACTGGGCTAGATAAGGGTTTTTATGCTGTTCAAAATTCTACTGATCAATGATATTTTTAAATAGCTTAAATATACATTCATCTACCTTTGTTAAATGTGTTTCTTTTTGTAAGAAAAAATCCCGATCACCTGGAGATGAAAGTTCATTAAGCAAATATTTATTTAACGCATTCTCTGCTGGCATAAAAGACTAAGTTCTTACCCCGAGGTGTCTGTGAGTATTCAAACAGTGCATGTGGCACATGTCTCCTTTGGAAGACAACGGTAGTAACGAACATGTAACTCCCTCTGGTCTGACCATGAGCAAGGCATGAACTCCTGATAGTTCTGGCCCAAGTTCATGTCCTGGTTACTCCATAGTATTTTGTTTAAAATACTGTAAAGTTTCTGTCTAAAATGTCTTACAAAGTTTCTGTAAAGTTTCTGTCTAAAATGTCTTACAAGGGTTTTCAAATGAATTTAGAAAATTTGCTCAGTGCAAAATATATGCAAATTGACATTTGATTCACAATTTTTTATTAAACTTATTGGGGTGACATTGGTCAAACATATAGGTTTCATGTGTGGGTTTCTATGTTACAAGATCTGTATACTGCACCGTGTGTTCACTTCCCAAAGTCAAATCTTCTCCTGTCGCCATATATTAGGAACCTCTTCTCCCCCCACCTCCTTGGTTCACTGTTGACCTTAAACTGTCAAGATCTATTTGGCCATTTGAAGGTTTTCTGTGTACACACACACACATACACACAAACACACACACATATTTATTCATTCACATTGGATGTATACATTTGTTTGTGCTTTTTATTTAAAAAAAAATCAAGCTCCCTACCTAAGAATTACAAGCATATTTTTACTGTTAGGTGTGTGCACACCTGAATATGTAGCCACATTCACACATTCTGCGGATCCCTCAGACTGTGGAGCTGGCCCCTGTGGCAAGGGTCCCCTGCCAGATCAGTCTCCATTAGCTCCTGCTCCAGGAAGCTGCACACTGGCAAGTTCCCCTGCCAGAACTGGCTCCATAATTTGTGGGACCCAGTGCAAAACTGAAATGCAGGACCCTTTGTTTAAAAGTTATTTAAAATTTCAAGATGTCAACAGCAGAGCATTCAATCAAGTGTGGGGACCTTCTAATATTGCACACCCACAAAAGCAGCCCCGCCCTGCTTTACCTGTCTGTGCTGCTGGGAAAGGGCATGCATCGGGGCAAAGGCCTGTGAGTCCGGGCAGCTCCCAGGGCATCGTCTCACTCTCACTGCCACGAGCTCCGGTTCCCACCAGTCCTGCCTCTGCAGGCCAACAAGGATGGAAAACTAGGAGAGGGTGGCAGAGCAGGGTGCACTAAAGGTGGCTCATATTCAGTATCAAGGAATATCAGCAAGGAGTGTCAGATACCACATCACCCAGGCCCTCACTTAAACAAAATAATTAGAGGTCGTAGGAATTGGTGGCAGGGAGTGGGGAGTGATGAGCATTCGGGTTTCAGGCATCTGACCTTCCTCTCTATGCTCCAGGGCCTGGATTCTGAGCTCCTCATCAAGGCACTCCTTGGCTTGCAGGCAGAAAGGGCCTGCCCCAGATTTGCCACTCGCCTTGGAGAAGAATATTTATCTCCTCAGGGTCCAGCTTGCATACATTGACAGCCCCTTGCTTTACAGATGAGAAAACGGAGGCCCCGTGCTTCTACCTAAACTGCGGAACCTGTTAAAGTCAAAGCTGAGGCCCAAACCCAGGCCTGCATGCTAGTGCAGGCACTTCTTGCTAACATACAGATAATCACAGCTAGATTGATAATGAGGAGCATGCTTTAAAAGGTTCTTAAGTTCCGGCGAAAACCTCTATTTGAATTCTTCCTGTTGAACATGAGGAAGGAGGACCTAGGGTGTGAAGCTGCAAAGTCTCCTCTGCCTGTTCTCAGTATGCCCAGGCTCCTCTTCCTGGGCCCTTGTCGCCATGGGGCAGCATCTTCTCTCCCCAACGCTCACAGCTCTTAAGCTCTCCAAGCTGCATGCCTCCCTCTTCGTCTGGTTTGAGGGGTTGAGGCTTCTGGTGTGAATGGGTTCCAGTCCCTGAACAGGGTGGTTTCCCAGCTGGGGGAGGTGGGGACCTTGGAGCTCTCTACAGAGCAGTGCTGAGAGTGGGATGAGAAGAGGGAAGGAGAAAACAGGAAAGAAAACCTCCTTCTTCGGACCCAGGAGGCACATACTCAGAGAATCTAGAATCCCAGATGAAGAAGGGATGGCAGATGCAAGGCCCACCTCACTCTCACCACCTCACTCTCACCACCTCACTCTCAGTGACATTCAACCCAAAGCAGGCAGGTGACTTGCCTGGGTCACAGACTAAGTCATGGCTTCCAATTTCCATCCCAGCCTCTTCCCACTTTGCCGTTCTGTCAATGGTCCATCCACTCTTTTACTTTAAAATCTTTATCTTGGAGCTGTTTATCTTTCCAATGTATCTTTATTAAGCAAGTGCCCCCCCCCCCAAAAACAAACAAAAACCCGCCATAACCTAGGCCCCAAGGTGAGCTGCTGCCAGCGCCCTGGCTCTGGAGACCACTAGCATCTTCTAGGACCTGGGCTGCCTCCTGCAGGCAGGCTCTGCACCGCGCCTCTAGCTGAGCTGGGACAGCTCCACTTGCTCAGCTTCCTTGTTCTTAGCCTACCCTTGCTCTCCTCGCATCATTCCTGTATTCTGGCAGGTTTGAGGTTAGCTCCATTGGTGTTTAATGATTTTCCATGTCTCACCCCCACCCCGTTACCCACACCCTCATGATGCCTCCAGTGTGATTTCTCCTCCAACTGCTGAGTGTCCGATGAGGGCTGCCTGCCTCTGGAATGCACCCTCTCAGGCAGGAGAAGCTTCAGCGTGCAGAGCAAGCCCAGCGAGGCGGAGCATGTGCCTGAGAACCAGCCTTGGCTCGGACAATGGGACTTTTATTTCTGGCCTGGCTCAGCTGGCAGTCTCTCTCCCACTGTCGGTCCTGGTTGGGCTTTGGTTTAAAGTTACCCTTTCAGGATTAGGTTGGTGTTTTCTTTCCCATGCCACCAGGGAAGTTTCTGTTTCCGAAGTGGACTGCGCACAGACAGGTCAGTTAGCCACAGGCCTCTGCTGGATCACAAGCATGGCTGTTTAAAGGCCTCGCTAAATCACCCAGGCACACAGAGGCCAACCTAACTTGCTTCTTGCTGTAGCACAGGCTAATTTTGAAATTATTGTTTTCTATTTGGTATATGCTATTATAACCACTCCCTCCGCCCCCAAGGTTTTCACAGAAAATCCTGGAAAAAGAACTGCTGGGGATGGGAGGGGTGTCTGTAAGCAGCTTTGGCTCTTTGCTCCTTATTTTTATGCCTTCAATCACCATGAAGTCTGGCCATCCAGGACACCCATATCTCCCCTTTTCTGAAACTCAGTGAAAAATCAAATGAGCTGAAACCAGTTTGGCTCTGTGGATAGAGCATCGGCCTGCGGACTGAAAGGTCCCGGGTTCGACTCCTGTCAAGGGCAGGTACCTTGGCTGTGGGCACATCCCCAGTAGGGGGTGTGCAAGAGGCAGCTGATCGATGTTTCTCATCTATGTTTCTGACTTTCTATCCCTCTCCCTTCCTCTCTGTAAAAAATCAATAAAAATCTATTTTAAAAAATCAAATGAAACAACAACAAGAAGTTTTTGGTTCCTTTTAACCCCACTGAGGTAGGCTACCATTTTAAAAAAGAATACTGGAAACCCCGGGGGGTGGAGGCTGGGAACACAGACCTTCTGTGAAATCAGCGAGGCTCCTTAGGAAGTCCCAAGACCTCTGAGACCCTGTCCCTGTGAGGCTGGCACAACCTTGCCCCAGGTGTTCCCGTGGCGACGTGGCTGGCCCCTTTTATTTTCTAATTGGGGAAGCTGTGCCCCATAAACACCCCTAACTCAGCTATGAGACCTCAGCTTCCACACAGGGGTGTCTTGTAGAAGCTTACCCCCTTGCAGGTGAGCATTCTGGTGTTAATTTAACCACACACATAGCTCCACCCACACCATAAGAGTAAGCACATTAAGAATCCAAGGGGTGGCTTCTCTCAGTGTACCATTATTTTATGTGGGACTACATTTTTTTTTTCTTCCTCTCTTTAGTACAAAGGTAATACCTACTTATAGGAAGGGCACAAAGTCAACAAAACACAAGCAAATGCATTCCTCTCACCCCATTTCCCCCAAACCGTCCTCCCGGGAATAGCCAGGACTAACAGTTTGGTGTTTAGCTGTTAGATCACAGACACTGTCAATGACCCAAAGAAATACTCCAGGGACATGCTTTTGCTTTTGATTTTTTTTTTTCAGCGTTTGTTTTAAAACTTTATTAAGAGAAATTTTCATACAATAAAATACGCCCATTTTAAGTGTGCGGTTTGATGGGTTTTTGGTGAATGTGTACACACCCTCATTACCACCACCTGGCTCACGACATGGAACGTTTCCAGTAAGTCTGCTGTGCTCCTCCAATGGCGCTCTCCCACCCAGCCCCAGTACACACTGCTCTGCCCTCTGTCATCACAGATGAATTCTGCTTTTGCTAGAATTTCACTTACTCTTTTGTATCTGTTTCTTTATTTTGTTTTTGCAGTAGAGAGTTTTAGAAATTCTTTCATGTTGTTGTGTGTGTATCAATAGTTTGTCCTTTTCTTTCTTTAAAAACTTTTAAATTGATTTCAGAGAGAGGAAGGGAGAGGGAGAGAGATAGAAACCTCAATGATGAGAGAGAATTATTGATTGGCTGCCTCCTATATGCCCTCTATTAGGGATTGAGCCAGCAACCCAATCATGTGTCCTGACCTGGAATTGAATCATGACCTCCTAATTCATAGGTCGATGCTCAACCACTGAGCCCTACCAGTAGGGTAGCAGCCTGTCCTTTTCTATTGCTGACTAATATTCCATTACATGCATGTAACATTTCTTCATCTTCTCATCTGTTGCTGGACATTTGAGTTATTTCCAGTTTTTGGATTATTATAAATGGCTGCAAAAGCTGTTATGTTATTATTTCTAATCATGAAAAGAGAGAGAGAACACATCTAAATTTAGCTCAGGCCTATATATTTCAGAACTTAGTAATCACCAGGCATATTTCCAAGGCAAATATCTTTATGTGAGCAAAAGTACAGATGAGCTATTTTAATCATGATTATAATGATGAAAATTGTTAGCATTACATTCCCAATTTGCTAGACACAGTTTTCAATGTGATCACTGGCAGTGACTTGACACTGTTTAGAAATTCTATAAATGCCAGGCTCTTAATATGTTCTTTCTCAACTCCCAAATAATGTAGGAACATGTACTAGTATATCTCAAGGATAAAGTATCACTGTTTCACAATACCGTAGTAATTGAGTCCTTTTTCTAAAGGAAATGGCTTTCACAAAATTTTATACTACCGTGCTCTGAAGTTGAGAAACAGCAGATTCACAAGGACACCTGCCCTTGCTTTGGCCTATCACAGGCAATGCAGTGCCTGCTTTTCCAGTGTAGGTTTTGTAAGACACTGCAAATACACTTTCTTTTTTGACTGCATGTTAACCCTTCAAGCAGCATAGAAGTAGGAGCCCTAAGGACTCCCTTACTGAAGGAAAGCTCACTGAATAACCCCACCTATGGGTCCCCTCCATGTGCTCCTGTGAGCAACAGCATCCCAGTCAAATCCCATGACTGTTTCAATCATAGTAAAGATTTATTGATTACTCCCCTCAACATCAATCTTGATTGGCTAGAAATTAAAGGAATTATTCATTCCATTAAATTGATTATTAAAATACATCAAGACTTTTTATAAGCTAAAGGAGAGAAAAAGGAAGCAAAGGACTAAGAAAGGACTAGATATAGCCATTTGCAAGATAGTGACAAGGGACACAGAGCCTACAGAACTGGCTGCCTTGGGAAGCTATTTAATTCTCTTTGGTTTCTGTGCGAGCTGCCTGTTCAAAGCCACACGGGTTACTGACATTCAGTAGAGTGTTCACACAGACAATGTTCTATTGGTCCTGCAGCCAAAGTATGTCTGTCCTCTGCCTCTGCTCCACTTGCAGAGATGGGGCCTCCCTGGATGAGTCCTGTGGCACTTAAGTCAACCCCATGAAGAAACTGCCTGGGGTGACTTCCTGAGGAAGACTTCCCAGCCTCACATCCGCCCCCATGGTCTTCAAGGAGGGACAGGCTGGCTCCACTGGTACCCACAAGATATGAGGGACCCTGCTAATAGTTTTGCCCATGAAACATTGACCTGTGTGCCTGCTCACACAGATCATTGGATCCCTGATTTAGATCAAATTTTAGGAAATTTAATAAGAACTATTCCCAGGGACCCCTCAAAGACAGGTCTGCTGTATATACCGCTATTAATTCAAAAGAGCCATTAAAAAGGACCTTGAAAAAATATATAAAGTAGATAGCACCGAAACATGGTTTGCGTTACTCTGCTGACTTCATGAGGTAATTTGGATGATGGAAGACATGCCACCCAAAAACCAAAAGCATCTAGTGAAGTGGTAGAATAAACCTACACATTCAAGCCATGACGTCCATGCCTCTAGCCAGGAATGCAATTTTCCCCTCTTTCAAATTATTCATTTCCTTTTTAATAGGTCACGTCTCATTTACCTTGATTTAGCATCAGGCCAAGTACATTTATGTATTTGGTGTGGGGAGAAAAAAGAAGAAGGAAAAAGAACAGGAGAGAACTTTATGTGAAATATGGTGACCCCGTCCTTAAACTCCACATCCACGCAGGCCAAGACCTATACCATGTCTTTGATTCTTTTTCTATTGTGGAAAGAGTATAGGGCCCCCCTGTGTTTATATACCTGAAAGAATAATGGAAAGCATGTTTGAAAATACTGTTGGATGAATAATGCTTTAGCGGGTGTCACTTTGAGGAAGTATCATAATGCATATTTCACCACAAAACCAAGGAGAATATTTAAAAAGAAAACCCCACTATAATGTGAAAAAAACAGACCAATCTCTACATCTGTCTACAGGATTAATAAATCACTAAACAAATATCTTAATGGCCTTAAAATATAATGAAAACGAACAATTCCCTAATGTGATTGGCTTGAGTCTTCATTAGAAGGTTTATTTTCTTTGAGCGTATACATTGTTATATGTCTACAATTGCAATTATCATAAATTCACAGGGAAAACATCACATGACTACATCCTGTTAAATGGGCATTCTACACATAATAAGGAATAGAAATAAAGCACTGAGAAGAGGAATAGGCTTTAATGACCAACCTTGATGAAGGAAATGCCACATTCTGAGGTTCCAATTCTGACAGGAACTTTAGGTAACTTTAAAAAATCCACCTGGAGCCCTAACCAGTTTGGCTCAGTGGATAGAGTGTTGGCCTGAGGTCTCAAGGCTCCCAGGTTCGATTCTGGTCAAGGGCATGTACCTTGGTTGTGGGTACGTACCCAGTGGGGAGTATGCAGGAGGCAGATGATCGATGTTTCTAACTCTCTATCCCTCTCTCTTTCTCTCTGTAAAATATCAATAAAATATATTTTTTAAAAATTAAAAAAAAATTAAAAATCTATCTAGAACTCTAACTGCTTTCCACTACACTACCCTTAGTGGTATAGTATATCTCATTATATTACTTCCTATTGTATTTACAAGCTTGTAAAGTGAGCAGAACTTACTATACATGTTTAATAAATAAATATTGGACCTAACGTAGTTCTTAAGACTCTACTAACTTTTATATAGTACTCCTTTTTTTTTTTTTTTAAATTACCACTGGCCTGGTTAGAGATCATTTAATGAAAAGTAAGGAAATTATTATGATCTTCAGACATGATGAACTTTTTTAAATTAAAAAGAACATTTTTCTGATTAAATCACTTATTAGAAAAAAATTTAATGTAAGCAAAAAAAAAATGTATCATGCTGTACACATTGCTTTTCAGTTTGCTTTTCTCTTAGGTTCATATGATAGACTAGGTTCCAGATTAGCCTTCAAAGAAAAGGAAATTTCATTCATTAATCCATTGGACAAACATTTCCTGAGCCTCCACAAGTGTGTGTGGCCTGTTCTGGGGCCGGTGCATACAGCAAGGAGTCCCTGCCTGTGGCTGACCTTCCTGGATTAGTACTCAGCATCTCACTGTGAATGTTTGTCACCTACCTCTTCAAACTTGGGGAACACACACTTTAGTTACTAGAAGAAACATCTGATTGCAACCTTTCTTGAGGTACTATGCACTAAATTATAAAATTACCTGAATTAAATGTATTAGCTAATTGGATTTTATTTCATACTAGGGGCCCGGTGCACAAAATTCGTGCACTGGGGGTGGGTGGTCCCTCAACCCAACCTGGCCCCTCTCACATACTGGGAGCTCCCAGGGGATGTCCAACTGATGGTTAGGCCTTGGGCACCCAGCCATTGCCCTGCTCAGCTCAGCCCTGGCTGCCTGCGACCACCTGGCCCCGGGGGCTGGGTGCTCACTGCCACTTCCCCTCACAGCACCCGGGGGCTAGGCACTCGCCGCCACCACCACCATTTCATCTCCACCTCGGGGGCCCAGCGCTCGCACCACTTGGCCCCGCTCCTGATTGGCTGGTAGCATAGCCAATCAGGAGCGAAGGTATAGTCAAATTTGCATATTTCTTTTTTATTATATAGGACTAGAGGCCTGGTGAATGGATTCATGCACAGATTCCCTGGTGGGATTGAGCCAAAACCAGCTCTCCAACATCCCCTGAGGGGTCCCGGATTGTGAGAGAGTGGTTCTCGGGTGACACTCCAGAATCAGAATCAAGCTCCCTCCTCTCTGGTTCTGAGTGCATCATCTGAGAACCGCAGCTGCCAAGTCACTGCAACTCGGCAACTTGTCTGCCCCTGGTGGTCATTGCACTACACTACTGGCCAGTTGGCTAATCACTATAGTGTGTGTATGTGTATGTGTGTATATATATATTGTTTGTATGATTTTGGCAATGAAATTATACTATATATATATCACATATATATATATATATATATAGTATATATAGTATAATATATATATATATAGTATATATAGTATATAGTATAATATATATATATAGTATATATACTATATATATATAGTATAATTTCACTATATATATATATATATAGTATAATTTCATTGCCAAAATCATACAAACAATCCCAAGAGAGAACATTTCTGGGGAGAAAGCAAGCCTGTTCTCATACACTGAGAGAAACTGCTATCATGGCTTAGATAAGATTCTGGAATGGAAATATTTAAGCATAGTGCTTTAGAGAGAAAAGATAAATCCATCCTAGATTTTCTTTTCATGTGTTTCCATGACTAAGGGGAATAGCCTGTATGCCTGTGTGCACACACACACACACACATACACACACACACAGTTAAATCCTTGATTGTCAAGAGTCTAGCTGGTAGAAGAACCAAGATGGCGGCATAGGTAAACACCTATTTTGCTGCCCACACAACAATTCCAAAACTACAACTTAACAAAACAAACATCATCCAGAATCACCAGAAAGCTGGCTGAGTGAAAATTCCACAGATCAAAGTAAAGATAGGACACTGTGACTCAGAAGAGCAGCAGTGCGCAGCCCTGAAGATATGCGAGGAAAGAGGTTTGGAGCCTTGTGCGTGAGCGGTGAGGGATGGGCAGCAGCAAACCTGGCTGTTTTTCTCCAACAGGGAGGGTGGAAGCCTCCCACAGCACTGATTCCCCAGTTCCAGGCATGGTCCCAGATCCAGGAAAGGCAAGAAAACCCGGCACTGATGAGGTCTGCGAGTCTGAGGAGAGTGCGCTAAACTTGGAACAGCAGTTTGTGCTTAAAGTGTGCAACCGAGCAGAGAGGATGTGTGACTAGCTCCCTTGCTCAGGAGACCACCGGACTGCTTTGTTTTACAACCCTGGGCAAGACTTTGGGTGTGCAGACTTATTTGGGGAGAGGCAGGGTTGTCTGGCAACAGATGGAGACCAGCAGCGGCTTTCTCTTGGAGGTGCCTGCAGCTATTACCACCCAGCACAGAGACCCACGTGCCACATAGGGCAGAGCTGACACTGCTCGCTGCATAGGGAGGCTAAGCCACTGTCCCTTAGAGGACATCTACCACACGCAGCTAATGGACCAACTCAGGAAAGCAGCCACAATGCAGAGAAATGCAAATAAATCAGGTGTGAAAGAAATGGAGGAAAAAAGACTAGACATAGAGTTCAAAACCACAGTAATAAAGTTTTTCAAGAAGCTACTAGAAAAGGCCGATGAGCTTAATGAGAACTACAAGGAAATGAACAAGACCTACGAGAAAATGAACAACACCTACGAGGATATGAAAAGGGACCAACTAGAAATAAAGCATACACTGACTGAAATAAAAAATATTATATAAAGACCTAAAAGCAGTCCAGATGACCGCAAGAACCAAGTCAAAGATTTGAAATACAAAGAAGCAAAATCCACTCAGCCGGAAAAGCAAGAAGCAAAAAAGAATCCAAATAATTGAAGATAGGGTAAGAGGCCTCAGGGACAACCTCAAGCATACCAACATCAGAATTATTGGGGTGCCAGGAAAAAGAGAGAGAGCAAGATAATGAAAACCTACTAGAAGAAATAGTGACTGGAAACTTCCCCCACCTGGTGAAAGAAATTGACTTAAAAACCCAAGAAGTGCACAGAACCCCAAAATATAGGAATCTAAAGAGGACCACACCAAGACACATCATAATTAAAATGCCAAGAACAAAAGATAAAGAGAGAATATTAAAAGCAGCAAGAGAAAAACAGTTAGTTACCTATAAGGGAGCACCCATATGATTGTCAGCGGATTTCTCAACAGAAACGATGCAGGCCAGACGGGAGTGGCAAGAAATATTCAAAGTAATGAATAGCAAGAATCTACAACCAAGATTACTCTATCCAGCAAAGCTATCATTCAGAATTGAAGGTTAGATAAAGTGCTTCGCAGATAAGAAAAAGCTAAAGGAGTTCATCGCCACCAAACCAATATTATATGAAATGCTGAAAGGTATTCTTTAAGAAGAGGAAGAAGAAAAAGGTAAAAATATAAATTATTAACAACAAATACACATCTATCAACAATGAATCTAAAAAGCAAATGAATTAATAATCTGATGAACAGGATTAACTGGGGAATAGAACAGAATCATGGACATAGAGAGGGATTGGACTAACAATTCTTGGGGAAAAAAGGGGTGTGGGAAGTGCAGCAGGAGACTGGACAAAAATCATGCAACTATGGGAGAGGATAGTGTGGGGGGAGGTGAGGGCAGAGGGTGGGATGGGTACCGGGTGGAGGGGAGCTATAGGGGGAAAAATGTAATTAATAAACTGAATAATAAATAAATAAATAAATAAATGACAAAAAAAGAGTCTAGCTGGTAAGGTACAGTGGTTAGAGAGCCAGCCCATACACTGAGGGTCATGGGTTCTATTCCTGGACAAGGGCACATACCTGGGTTGTAGTTTTGATCCCTGGCCCTGGTCAGGGTGCCTGCGAAAGACAACCAATACGCGTGTCTCTTTCACAACATCAATGTTTCTCACCTCACCCAACCCCCCACCTCTTTTGCTCCCTTCTACTCTCTCTAAAAAGCAATGGAAAAATAACCATCCTCAGGTGAAGATTAACAAGAACAACAAAAAAAAAGAGTCTAACCTCCTGGAACCCTGGAGTCAGCATCAGTTCACGGCCTCAGTCTCTAGTAGCTTCCTCTGAGGGGTAAATGCAAACCATTTCTTAATCCTCTCTTCCTCCCACACACCGGATTGGTTATGAGAAGAGGCCCAGCCTCAGGCCCTCTCTGGAGGCTGTTGGCTGGTTAATCTGTCCTCCAGGTCTCTCACGGGCACCCAGAGTCAACCAGCCCTACACAGAGGTCCCATTGAGGCTCAGCTCTGGCTAGCTTGCTGGCCTTGTTAAGGTGACATTTAAACTGCCTGCTGACCTTGTTTGGCCCACTGCAGACTGTGTGGGCCCCGTGGGAACACCTCTGCCCAATTCTCCATCTTGGGCAAGAACTTTCTGAACCCTGGCAGTGGAAATGAACTCCTGGAGGACAAAGAGGCATTTGCTGGGGCCTGTAAAGGAACACCTCCTAAGAGACAAGGCAGTTTCTCAGCCCTGTGGGGCTGGGCTGAGGTGGGAGAGCAGCCTGGGGGACAGGGCAGGGACTCCGTGTTGGGAAGAGGCAGTCCAGTGTGGGCCCGTGTGTCCCTGCATGTCCTTGCTGAGCGTGCCACACTGCAAAGCTAGCAGTCCTCTGACCCTGAGCTGTTTCTGTAGCTATAACTAGACATGAAACATTTAGGCAGGTCATGGTGACCATAGAAGACCACTCTACTGTCTGCTGCTCACCGGTGGAGGGGAGTGGCTGGTTTCCTACTTCTTGTAAAGGGTGCTGATTGCCTGGCCCTGGGTTCCTTAGCTGAAGCACAACCCACAGTGTGTACAGCTGTCACCTGGGCCCCTCACAGCTACCACAGGACTTAGGGATGGACATTGCTCCAAGAGGGCAGCTCCGTGTGGGAGTTCCTGGCTGTTTGCTGTGTTATGAATAGCAGCTGACTTGAGTCTCCCTGTCTACTTGCAGTGCTTGTGCAGCTGTGGCGAGCCAACCTGCTTGCTGTATTTGCTTCCTATTGCTGCTGAAACAAATGAGCATAAACACTTGAACAACACACAAGTATTATCTTATAGTACAGGAGACAAAAAGTCCCAAATGAATCTTATGGAACTAAAATTCAGGGGGTCACCTAGCCTATATTCTTTCTCAGGGCTCTAGGGGCAAATGTGTTCCCGTGAATTTTCCACTCCTGCTTTCCCTGGCTTGTGGCCCCTTCTTCCAGCCTCTGCTGCTATCCTCCTCCTCTGTCTAGGCCTTTCTTTTATAGGATTCCTAGTGATTGCATCAGGCCCATGCAGATAATATGGGATAGTACCACCATCCAAGATCCTTAATCATATCTGCAAAGTTCCTTTGACCATGTATGGTAACATAGTCACAAGTTCTGGGGATTAGAACATGGACACCTTTGTGGAGCCACTATTCAGCCTCCCATACAAGCTTAGTCATCTCCTTGATATTTCTCACCCTTCTCTGTGATGTTACTCCCTGTCTATGACTCCAAAACCCAGAGCTGACAACAGCACACTTTCAGGGCAATTCGTCCCCCTACTTTTACCTGATGCTCTGATAAGAGGGGGCAGCTTGCTATTCCTGAGCCAAACTCAGAGGTCTGGTACCTGTAGAATGAAGCAACATGAAGACAGAGAACCTTACCTGATGTATTTACCACTGAGCTTCATCCTGAGAATGGCAATTAGGAACATGATAAGTACCTAATATATACTTGTTGGGTGGATACATTTATTCAGCTTGCTTGGTGCCAGTTGCCCACTTCTACTCAGACATGAATTTTTAAAATTACTCCAGACAGAAAAACCCTTAACGATGTGATATGCTTGTTTCCTCAGCCGCAGGTCTCAAGGCTGGATGCCTGCTGGTGCCTTTATCAGATCAGCAGCAAGGAAGAAGGAGCAGAAGATCTGGGAGGAAAGTAAGTTCTCTCTGGTAGGTACTGAGTCTGAAGGTCAGGCTGAGACTGGAAAGATGGTAAAGAGAAACAGCAAGGTTGAAAATGGAGACCTAGGAGCCAGCCTCATTAAAGAAGTAGAGTGAGGTATAAGATGGATGAAACTGCCAAAGGAATGGATGTGGAGAGGAAAGAGGAGAGCTAATTCAGCTCATTTTCCAGCACCTAAAATTAGCATTAATGTCAGCAACATTTGTGGTAACACTCATACACTTTCGTGATCACAGATCATAGATATCTTCAGATTTGAAAGTCCTAGTAAGGTCATCTCCTTACCCACGACATCTTATTTTCTGTGTCCTCTAGCCCCAACTACCTCTTTAAGAATGAGGTTCCTGCGTTTTACTCACCCACTCCCATTATACAAATCCTTCCTGTGATTCCCATCATACCTGTGGGCCATGCTCAGTGGCCCAGCTACTTCGTTCCCTGCACACCCTCCACCTCTACCACCAGTCGTGCCAAGCTCAGACAGCTTCAGTGGTGGTTCAATGTTCTGAAATATATTAAGAATGTTAAAAATTTCCCATACTCATTGATGCAGAATTGATGATACTTCTAGGAATAGATCCTCTGAAAGCAATCAGAGATGCAGATAGAAATGTATAGCTAAAGAAGTTCAGGTAGTAGTTAATAGCAAAACATTGGACACAAGTTTTGCCCTGTAATAGAGGATTTGTTTTGCAAGGAATTGTGGTACATCCATTTTATTTGAAATTGTGTTGAAAACTAAGGTTATAAAGTTTTTTATTATGTAGGCAAATGACTTAGTAGAAAATGCAAGACAGAAAATTATAAATGCAGTATAAAAATTAACTCTAGAAATATAAATATATATGAATCAAAGATTGGAGAGAAATGTGCTGAAATATTAGGATCACTTATTCTTTGAAGAATTCACCCAGGCAAGAGTTTGGGATAATTATTTTCTTCTTTTTGCTTCTCAGTTTTCACTCTGACAGATATTAGTTTTGTAATCAGAAAACAAAATGTTTAAAAAGCTCAAATGTGCCCTGACTGGTTTGACTCAGTGGATAGAGCATCAGCCTATGGACTGAAGAGTCCCAGGTTTGATTCCAGTCAAGGGCATGTACCTTGGTTATGGGCACATCCCCAGTAGGGGATGTGCAGGAGGCAGCTGATTGATGTTTCTCTCTCATTGATGTTTCTAACTCTCTATCCCGCTCCCTTCCTCTCTGTTAAATAAATAAATAAATAAATAAATAAATAAATAAATAAATAAAAATCGATAAAATATATTTTTTTAAAGTTCAAATGTGTGGAAAATATCATTTCTTAAAATACCTAGTATTTGCATTGCTCTTTAACCATGAACCACAATATTTTGGGTGGTTTGTGAATGACTGACATCAATGCCCTGCCACATAAGCCCACACTCCTTTCAGGTAGAGACACTGAAGGACAGTCCCTTCTACGACTGTGGATGCATTCAGTGCCCCAGAGGTGCTCCGAAAGAAGTCCTGGGAACTCAGGACTCTGTTTCCTTTCCTTGGAGATAGAAGTGGGAAGAGAGAATGTAATTACAAAAAGTTGGTCACTGACTCTAAAAAAGACTCAAATTACTGACAGCTTAAAGTAATCAACCCTATGAAAGCCATAATTATCCCAATATTGTAAAGGTTTGGGGTTTTAAAAAAAAAAAAGTTCTTCCAATCTGTGTTTCTGTCTGGATCTCTCTGGTTACATAACTAGAAAAGTGAATGAATCACAGATGGCTCTGTGAAGTGTTTGCTTTGAAGTCAGTTCAACTTGATTTATCTGGTCCGTGGTTTGAAAATGGGGTGGAAGAATCCAGTGACACAACAGTGTCCGGGCCCCAAATGAGCAACAGATCATCTGACCCCTGGGCACAGTGTGTGAGAAGAGGAGCATTTGCCCTTCTAGGGTATTAACTCTGGTCCTGGCTCCTTGGTGGAGAGGCCGGAGGGTATGGCTTCTTGGACTGCTGGCTGTGGGGCTGGGGGCTGGCTGAGGCTGCTACTCATCCCAGAGGTGTGACTCTGTGGCTCTAAACCTGAACTGGGTTTGTCCTGACTGGTCCTTTCCAACCTGGGAGGCATCAGACCACTCTTAGCTGGGCCAAGTCAAGTAAGGCCTCTGGTTCCAGCCTCCAGTGTTGGTCTCCCTATTTACAGATTGTTGTTTGGTTCATTTTCTTTCAGATGGTTCATTATATCATGTCTCTCTCCACTTTTCTGAAAGGAATAGTGGTATTTGACTCAAGAAGTTGAAGTGTCAAATATTTGTGAATGGTGATATAAGGTGACCATGGGAGGCAGCGAAAGTGAGAAGATGTCATTGAACATTGAAGAACAATGAAGACCAGCAACAGGAAGGCATCAGAAGTCATCTAGTTCAGGGGCTGCAGACCAGCAGGTTGCCTAAAGGCGTGGAGCAGAGGGGCTGTGGATTGCAGAATGCACTCCCTTCCTGATGGCAGACTAAATAACAAATCATAGTCATAATTTATAGGTGAAAAAAAACACAATTGCAGGTTGGATTTGGCCCAAAAGTCAGCAATTTGACATTCTTGTGTGATCCTGCCCCTTCAATGTACAGTTGATAGATAGGTCCAGGCAGATGACCCATTCAATTGGTGACCAGCTGAGCCAAGAATCCAGGTCTCCTGGTCCCCTGGCCAGGGATTGTCTGAGAAACTGACTTGATGGCAACCCCTATTCCCCCACAGGGGCCATGATAACAGTTTGACCACAAAGAAAGCACCTCGTCAACCCCGCAACTTGTTTCAGGAAATGGCTAGCCTCAAGAAAACCTCCATCTAACATGAAACAATCTTCCTTTGAAATGTCCTCACACTGCTGCTCATTTGCCCCCTCGCAGTCAATAAAGGACTGCCACGTGTGCCCAAAGACCAATTAGAAAGTCTCCCTGCTTCCAAAACTCCCACCTTAACAGAATGCTTTCTCCTCAGTGTCTCAGTATTTACTTTTTTTGCCTCGTGAAGCCACTGTACTTTCTAATATCATGAAGAAAAGCGACCTCCAAAAGCATTAACAGCCTATGTTCATTCGATCCCAGACTTAGTTTTGCTTTTGTCACTACCATAATCGGTGCTCTGCCACTAGCAAACTTTAACTTTCCAAAGCAGCCCACATTCCTAGGATGCCAACTGGCAGTGTCTACCCACTCCTCCACCCCCTAACCTACCCTCCCACCTCCCACCCGCCACCAGAGCTACAGAAGAGGTGCCTAAGCCCACAGGGTCCTGGGGACCTGCCTGTCTGCCCCTAAGGTCTTACACAAGGTGTTCTCCTGGAGCTCTGCCAATTCAGGCTCCCCACCCTTGCCCCTGCTGGCCTCCTTGCCACCCAGTCATCCCTAGGGACCTGCCATCCTGTGAGTCACATAACCTCTCTGCACTGCGGTGTTCTCTCAGCTGTGAGAACAGAAACACATCCAGTCAATACCCACTTACTGAATATTTTCTCTGTGGCTCACGTTTGAGCAAAAGCCTAGTGACCAGGACCCTTCCTTTCCCTGGGCCTCTGTGAGAATCTGCTGAAGGCCACCGTCAATACAATCACTAGCATTTATCAAGCTCTTAACAATTCTCCAGGCAGAGAGAGAACCAAGATAGGTAAGCACCTATTTTGCTGCCCACGCAACAATTCTGAAACTACAACTTAACAACAAAACAAACATCATCCAGAATCACCGGAAAGCTGGCTGAGTGAAAATTCCACAGATAAAAGTAAAGATGGGATGCTGTGACTCAGGAGGAGCAGCGGTGCGCAGCTTTGAGGTTCGGAGCGCGAGCGAGCGGTGAGGGACGGGCGGCAGCAAGCCTGGCTGGTTTTCTTCAGTGGGGAGGGCGGACCCCCCAGTTCCAGGTGAGCTCCCAGGTCGGGGAAAGGAAGACCCCAGGCGCCGCTGAGGTCTGCGAGTTTGGGGAGAGTGCGTGTGTAAATTGGAACAGCAGTTCCTGGAGTGCGTGACCGGGCAGAGAACAAGTGACTTGCTCACTAGCTCGACCACCGGACTGCTTTGTTTCACAGCCCTGAGTGAGACTTTGGGTGTGCAGACTCATTTGGGGAGAGGCAGAGTTGTCTGGCAACGGGGAGACCAGCGGTGGATTTCCATTACCACCCAACACTGAGACCCTCAAGCCACATAGCTAAGCTGACACCGCACGCCCCATAGACTCTGAGGCTGCGCGCCGCATAGGGCGGAGCTAACGCTGACGCCCTGTGCCACATAAGGAAGCTGAGCCACTGTCCCTTAGAGGACACCTACCACACACCGCCAAGGGACCAACTCAGGAAAGCATCCACAATGCAGAGAAAAGGAAAGAACTCAGCTGTGAAAGAAATGGAGGAAAAAAGACGACTAGACACAGAGTTCAAAACCACAGTAATTAGGTTTATGAAGAGGCTACTAGAACAGGCCGAGGAACTTAATGAGAACTACAAGGAAATAAACAACACCTACAAGAAAATGAACAATACCTACAAGGATATGAAAAAGGACCAGCTAGAAATTAAGCATACATTGACCAAAACAAAAAATATTATACAAAGACCTAAAAGCAGTCCAAGCGACTGCAAAAACCAAGTCAAAGATTTGAAATACAAAGAAGCAAAATCCACTCAGCTGGAAAAGCAAGAAGCCAAAAGAGTCCAAAAAAATTGAAGATAGTATAAGGGGCCTCTGGGACAATCTCAAGCATCAGAGACATCAGCATTATTGGGGTGCCAGGAAAAAGAGAGAGAGCAAGATAATGAACACCTACTAGAAGAAATAGTGACTGAAAACTTCCCCCACCTGGTGAAAGAAATTGACTTAAAAACCCAAGAAGTGCACAGAACCCCAAAATATAGGAATCTAAAGAGGACCACACCAAGACACATCATAATTAAAATGCCAAGAGCAAAAGATAAAGAGAGAATATTAAAAGCAGCAAGAGAAAAACAGTTAGTTACCTATAAGGGAGCACCCATATGATTGTCAGCGGATTTCTCAACAGAAACAATGCAGGCCAGACGGGAGTGGCAAGAAATATTCAAAGTGATGAATAGCAAGAACCTACAACCAAGATTACTCTATCCAGCAAAGCTATCATTCAGAATTGAAGGTCAGATAAAGTGCTTCACAGATAAGAAAAACTAAAGGAGTTCATCATCGCCAAACCAATACTATATGAAATGCTGAAAGGTATTGTTTAAGAAGAAGAAGAAGAAAAAGGTAAAAATATACATTATGGCCGAGACCGGTTTGGCTCAGTGGATAGAGCGTCGGACTGCGGACTGCGGGGTCCCGGGTTCGATTCCGGCAAGGGCATGTACCTTGGCTGCGGGCACATTCCCAGTAGGGGGCATGCAAGAGGCGGCTGATCGATGTCTCTCTCTCATCGATGTTTCTGACTTTCTGTCTCTCTCCCTTCCGCTCTGTAAAAAATCAATAAAATATATTTAAAAAATATATATATATATACATTATGAACAACAAATACACATCTATCGACAAATGAATCTAAAAATCAAGTGAATTAATAATCTGATGAACAGGATAAAATGGGGAATAGAACAGAATCATGGACATAGAGAGGGATTGGACTGATACTTCTTGGTGAGAAAAAGGGTGTGAGAAGTACAGCAAGAGACTGGACAAAAATCATGCAACTATGGGAGAGGACAGTGGGAGGGAGGTGAGGGTGGAGAATGGTATGGGTACTGGGTGGAGGGGAGCTATTGGGGGAAAATGTAATTGATAAACTGAACAATAAAGATAAAAAATAAAAAATAAACAATTCTCCAGGCACAGAGCTAAGCACCATACCTTCTTCCTCTCTTCAATTCTCCCCAAAATCTTGGGCATTCTTATCCTCATTGTGTCAGCGATGAAAAATAGGTCCAGAGAGGTTTAACAAGCTGCCTGAGGTCACACAGGGGTAGAATTCAGATTCAAACCCAGGTTTAAGCTGGACTCTTGACCACCTTCCTGTATGACAGGTCTGCCTTTCAATGGGCATGTCAGCCTCTCCCTCACCCCCATCCCACATTACAACCCTGTCCCCAGGCTACTAGTATCTCTTAAGCCCCAAAGGGCCTGATATGAGTTTCTGGGGGTGGGGAGAAAGCAGCACCAATTTAAGTCTTCATAGGTCTAACTAACTTTTACAGACACCACTCTTTTGATAGTGATAGGGGGGACCTGTAAATATGATAGATGGAGCACCTGAATTAATCTGAAAAATAATCATGTTATTTTAAATCTTAGAACACATGTACTTCTGTGAGTAGGGAGTTAAATGTCTTATATGTGAATAGAGGGTTAAGTTTTTCTTAAAGTTTCCTTTAAGAAACTGTGAGTCCAGCAAGCAAAACCAATAAGCAGGGTCAGACGGGTCCACCGGGAGTTGAAATATCATCTCAACAACATCCACTCATCACCTGAAGACTATAGGGCAATAGCTGATGTCTGCAGACTTCCAAAGCTACCTCACCTTAGCCACTTCTCCTTTATAATCCTGACCCCTGTACCTTGCTGTGAAAACAGAATTTGATGCTTGAAAGTGCCCTGTCTTCTTGGTTGGCTCGCCTTCTCAGTAAATTCCTAATATGATTCAAGCCTGCCTTCGTTTGGACACAGTGACAAGCAGCCTGAGCCCAATTGGGGGTTTCCCAGTAACAATAGCAATAATATTAAAATGTTCTAGCATCCTAATTTAAATATAATGCCACTGAAGACATTTTTAAAAGCATTTTGTACTTTGCTTTGAAAATATCTTATTTTTATTTGGCCACCTTATTTTCTTACTTTGAAACTAATTTAATTTTTCATTCTGAAACATTTTGTAGTATACTGAAAAGTCCTAGGTGCTGGGCTTCTATAGTGCTTAAATGATTTTTTAAAATATGTCTTTATCAATTTCAGAAAAAAAGAGAGGGGTGGGGGAGAGAGAAACATCAAAGATGATAGAGAATCATTGATTGGCAGCCTCCCACATGCCCCACATTGGGGATCAAGCCTGCAACCTGGGCATGTGCCCGAATCAGCAATCTAACCATTACCTCCTGGTTCATAGGTCGATGCTTAACCACTGAGCAACACCAGTTGGGCTAAATGATTTTTGTTTAAATTATTGGGGTGGAGAAGAACACATCTCCACATAAATTCCACACCCTCACCAACATGTAAACCTTTCACTCAGTCTCCATAAGCATTATTTTACCCTGAGGAGGGTCAAAGCCAGGGAATGAAGCATGTTAGATACTTTGACAGTCCTTTATCCTTGTGTAGGTGTATGAGACTACCAGAGCTGCCACACAAAATTCTACAGACTGTGTGGCTTAAACAACAGATGTTTGTTTTGAGTTTGCTTACTCAGAACATGCGCACACACGTGTGTGTGTGTGTGTGTGTGTGTGCGTGTGTGTGTGTGTGTGTTTGTGTGATGGAAAGAAGTGATAAACAACTACTTGCTTTGTGTTTTGTTTTGCTTGTTTTGTTTTGTGTAGAGTGGTTCAGAGAACTGCCCTGGGCATAGTTAGGCCTTTGGTTTCAAAGACCCAGGCCCAGGAATAATTTGGCTGATAGCCTAGCAGAAGGGGAGGAATAGAGGTTGTGAGCTTGAGGGTAAAAGAAGAGCCCCCACTTGGTCTTCCAAGATTTGGAAGGGGTCTGTAGAAACGACATTCTAGGAATGGCAGAAGCCTGGGCCCACCCGACACAAGAACCCGAGGCAGCAGAGTCGGGGTGCTCAGAGCCTGTGGAGAGGGACACTGGCCCCTGCGGCTCTGGGACCCTCCATGATGGTGCCCGAGGCCAAACCTGGCGAGGAGGGAAGGCCATGCTGGGAGCCACCCCCTTTAGGAACCATTCTCCTTTAGACAGAGCGGTGACTACTGGATGAGGACAAACCCTACTACCTTTCGAGCCAAGCTTCTTACATGAGGGGATGTAGAGTCCCAAGATCTGGTCCTGAGGTTCTCACCATCTGGGAATGGGTGTGTCTCAGATTTATTTTGATTTAGAAGAATAAATGTCACATTTCTTAACATTTGAATGTCACATTTATTTTGGCTCTTTTCCAATTTTTCCCATCGTGTTCAAACTGCAGGATCCCAACTGGGTAGGACAGACTAGTCAAGAGTGTACAGAAAGGGGCTTGGAATCCACTCTGACCAAACCAGCCATTTCCTGTTCCCTGTTCCCCTCACAAGAAGAAGCTCATGTATAAGTGCCACCTGTGGACTTAGCTGCCACATCCACATGGGGCCCATTTTCCACACCAGACTCCTCCTAAGTAGGAACCAGACCTTTTCCGGTTCTCTTGCCCCATCCTGCAATGGTCAACCCAGAGCCCAACATCTGGACGATGACAGCTCTGCCCCTACAGGGGCACTGATCCCAGCAGCTGAGATTGGAGCAGAGCTTTTATATTAGAGCAACAGAGTCAGAAATTGCCTGGAAAGTCTCAGCAGGTGCCAGACAAGAAGTGCCCTGGAAGTTGGCAGCTTTCTACCTATTTTGGTATGCCAGACCTTCAGCTGGTTCAGCGAGAGAGGACTGCTTTAGAGTCCATGAGGCTTGAATTTTGAATTATTTAACCTTGGATGGATTTCTTGGGTAAATTACTTAGCCTCCTTTAACCTCATTTTCTGGCCTTTAAAACAGGAAAAAGAGCAATTACATTAAGAAATTTGTAAGAGAATTAAATGATATAACTTATGTAAAGCCCTTTGCTCAATCATCGTTGGCCTCCATCCCCACTCCTGCCCTCCTTCCTTTCATTCCTCAGGGATAAGACCAGCATCCATGTAGAAGCTCTTCCGGGTTAAAGGAAAATAAGCACTAGAAATCATTATTAAAGGAAAGAAAACAGCCTGGACACTGATCTAGGGTGACTTGAAGAGTTGTAAAACACACACACACAGAGAGAGAGAAATGCTCAAATGACTTAGGACAAGAAATACAGTCCATTGGGGACTATACTTTGTGTCCCTTTGGACCTGCCACTGAGAGCCCTGGCCCCTGCTTTCCCCACCTGAAGCCTCCTAGTTGGAAAATCAGCCAAACAAGCAGGCTCACAGGCTCACATGGGGCAGGGTTGGCATGAAGGTTATGATCACAGACCTAGTTTAAATCCTCACCCACCATTTACTAGCATGTGACCATGGACATGTCACATACCCTGTCTGAGTGTATTTTGTCCCTTGTAAAATAAACTGTGTGACATCACAGGGTTGGAGCCTCACTACCAACTGGTAGGGGTAAAAGTTCTGGCTCCCTATTTGGCCTTGTCTGACTCCATCACAGCCAGGCCATGGGGTACCTCATTACAATACTGGGAAGGTGGTGTCTAGATCTTTGTTGGCATGGGTGGGTTTTGCCTGGAGTAGACTGATTATTATCTAAGTTTTCTGTTTTTAGGGGATGCATCTTTCCTGGCCCTCTGGTTAGAAAGAGTAGGCTCTTGTTGTTTTGGTTTTTTTAAATAGTTATATCTATTAGTGTTTCTTATGTGCCAGCTTCTTCAACTCAAGGCTAAAATTTATGAAATAACAAGAAAGCCAGAGAGGAGGAACCAAGATGGCGGCATAGATAAAACACCTATCTTGCCGTCATACTCAACAATTTTAATACTACAACTTAACGAAAGAACAAACACCTTCCAGAATCACCAGAAAGCTGGCCAAGTGAAAATTCCACAAATAAAAGTGAAAATAAAACACTGTGACTCGGAGGAGCGGCGGCGAACAGCGTTGAAAGATTCGCCCGGAGAGAGGTTTGGAGTGCGCGCCAGCAGAGAGGGCGGGCGGCTGAAAACCGGCCAGTTTTCTTGAATGGACTGATTCTCCAACTCTGGGCAAAGTCCAGGGAACCCACTATCATACGGGGTGAAAACTGGACAGTGGGAGGGCACACCGAAGCTCGGGTGCTGCAGGGCTCTCCCAGCTTGTGGAGAAGGCAGCTTGCGTGAACAGCTCAGCTGTGTGACCGCGCAGAGAGCACTCTGTGACTTGTCTCTCATTCGGAAAACCATCAGTCGGCTTTGTTTTACGACTCTGGGTGAGACATTGGGTGTGCAGAGTCATTTGGGGAGAGTCTGAATTCCCAGGCACCCAGTGGAGCTCGGCAGTGGCTCTCTCTCAGAGGTGCTGGCGGCCATTGCCCCTGGCGCAGGATCCCTGGGGCCGCACAGGGCGGAGCTAACGCTGTCTGCTTGGCCCGGAGACTCCGCCCATCCAACCTGAGCACAGCTGAGCTTCACAGGGGTTCTGGAGGTCAACCCCTCCAACTGCTAACAACGATTAACCTGAGCTTAACTTCAGCAAGACTGTGCAGCCCATATCCACCTCAGATAACTGGGGAGGCTGAGCCACTGTCCCTAGCAGGAAGTCTACCACACAAAGCTAATTGACCAACTCAGGGAAGCAGCCACCATGCAGAGACATGGAAAGAAATCAGATGTGAAAGAAAAGGAGGGAAAAAAACGACTGGACATGGAATTCAAAACCACGGTTATAGGGTTTTTCAAGAGGCTCCAACAAAAGGTCGAGGCCTATAAGGAAATAAGCAAGATTGCAAAGGAAATGAATGAGTCCTACAAGGAAATGAATGAGACCCTCAAGGATATGAACGAGACCTGCAAGGAAATTATCAAGACCAACGTGGAAATGAATGAGTCCTACAAGGAAATGAAGGAGACCCTCAAGGATATAAAGGAGACTCTCAAGGATATGAAAAAGGACCAACCAGAAAGTAAGCATACACTGACTGAAATAAAAAATATTATACAAAGACCTAAAAGTGCTTACTTTTAGGTCTTTGTATAAGGTAAAATCCACTCAGCTGAAAAAGCAAGAATCCAAAAGAATCCAAAAAATTGAAGATAGTGTAAGGGGCCTCTGAGACAACCTCAAGCATACCAACATCCGAATTATAGGGGTGCCAGAAAAAGAGAGAGAGCAAGACAATGAAAACCTATTTGAAGAAATAGTGACCGAAAACTTCCCACACCTGGTGAAAGAAATTGACTTAGGAGTCCAAGAAGCGCACCGAACCCCAATATATAGGAACCCTAAGAGGACCACACCAAGGTACATCATAATTAAAATGCCAAGAGCAAAAGACAAAGAGAGAATATTAAAAGCAGCAAGAGAAAAACAGATGGTTACCTATAAGGGAGCACCCATATGATTGTCAGCAGATTTCTCAACAGAAACGATGCAGGCCAGACGGGAGTGGCAAGAAATATTCAAGGTGATGAACAGCAAGAATCTACAGCCAAGATTACTCTATCCAGCAAAGCTATCATTCAGAATTGAAGGTCAGATAAAGTGCTTCGCAGATAAGAAAAAGCTAAAGGAGTTCATCACCCCCAAACCAATATTATATGAAATGCTGAAAGATATTCTTTAAGAAGCGGAAGAAGAAAAAGATAAAAGTGTAAATTATGAACAACAAATACACATCTATCAACAAATGAATCTAAAAATCAAGTGAATTAATAAGCTGATGAACAGGATCAACTGGTGAATGCAACAGAATCACAGACATAGAGAGGGAATGGACTGACAACTCTTGGGGAGAAAGGGGGTGTGGGAAGTGCAGCAAGAGACTGGACAAAAATCATGTAACTATGGGAGAGGACAGTGGAGGGGGGTGAGGGCAGAGGGTGGGATGGGTACCAGGTGGAGGGGAACTATAGGGTGAAAAAAAGGGAACAATGTAATTAATAAACTGAACAATAAAGATTTAAAAAAAAGAATGCAAAGAAAAAAAGAAAGCCAGAGAACTCTCCTTGATGTCATTCCTTGGGTCCTCTTGTCCCTAGATGGTCTTCCATCTTTCTTCCATCTTTCAGTCTTCTTATGATTGTTTTGTACATAATGTCCAGGGCTTTTTTGTTGTATTTAGTGGCAGGAAGAGGGAATAAAGTGTCTATTCTACCTCCCCTGAGGTTGAGGTCACTCACTCTTCATTTTAAAGTAATTAGTATAACTAAAAATTTCATTGCAAGGTTTGGAAAATCCTACTGCTAAGAAATAGTCATGATTTTATAGGAACCCATAAAAGTTAATGTTTGGGGGCCAAGACTAACTTTTCTAATAAAGAGAGACTTTATGTAAGTTTTCACTCAATGTTATTATTTTCTTTGGGGGACCCCTTTAGACCTGTGATAGCTATGACATGTCATAAAAAGAACATTAAAAGTGCAGGCTGTCACTGTGCTTTAAAGGATCTGATGATAAGTGTAAGGGGTTTTATTACATTTAGTAGCACTTGGAGGTTTAGGAGGATCCGATTGCCTGGTTGCTTTGAGTGAGAAGGCCCGTGATTCTAGGCCAAGGGCTCCATTACATCTGAGTGGTCTGCTTAGACTCCCCAGTCAATTACATCACTGGGTACATTGCGTGTCAGGAATACAGGCGGCAAGTCTCAAAAGGTGAGAGAAAATTCCCTAGGTTACCTCCACATGGAACTGCTTACTAGTACACTGGGTTCAGGTCAGAAATGAGCAGGCTGACTGGATAAGTTAGTAAGCCCCCAAGTAAAGTGTACATTCTGTGAAGGGAAAGTGATGATCAGGAGAGTCGATTAACATTCTGGGATTCCCAAAGAAATTTCAGAAAGGATCCTATTACTTGTAGTAAGCTACAAATTAAACCGTCTCTTTAGCAAGGCCAACCCTCTGCCTTAAAAACACACACTCCGTGACTGGCCCGGGTGCGATTCAGACTTGGGTGATGAAGACAAAGGAGTCACTGGAGCAGTCCACATGTTGCAGGCGTTGAAATATTTAGCTAGTGGTGTTTTAGGCCAAGCACACTGCTGTCTGGAGCAAGGGGTGGGAGTCTTGGAATGGGGGAAGGGAAGGACAATGAAAACGCAACCCATGTGTTCCCTGCAAGAGTGGAAAGCAACTTTCCTTGACACACATCAATTTTCTTTCCCAAACAGTCCAGGCAGAGCCTCGTAGTATCAACTAGATATTCCCAGAGAGTGCCCACAACCCCTTAGAGATCATTGTTTTCTTATGTATATTACCAGCAAAGATTTCACTATTCAGAAAGAAAAGAATTCAATGCTATTCAGTCTCAGAGTACTTGACTCTGATTTTATTCCATAAGGCTCTATTTTCCACATCTTATGTAATGTTACATTATGGAAATGCATGAAACGTAAGTTCTAAATTCCCACAGACAGCTCTACCATGGCATATAGAATGGACTTAAAGATATGCATGCTAAGCAGGTAGTCTTGCTAATATAAAACCATTCTTTCAAAATCTAATGATTAGCTCCTTGGCTAGGACCATGCAGTCAAACCAAATGAGAACATTGACAGTCCAAGATTCAACAAGCAGGACCTCATCTAGAAGTAACATTTGTAAAACTGGACTTTATTTTTCCCTTAGCTTCTTCAGAGGAAATCCAGTGTTCACGTTTTAGAAGAGAATGTGAAAACACTGCAGTACTTACAATACTATCCAGTCTCAAATAGTCAGATCCAGTGTGACCAACGATATGAGGAGGAAGCATCTAGTAACACTAAGAGGAAGGGAACAGTCAATCAGCATACAATAGCTACAATAGCTATGTGCTGTTTTCATAGCAAAGTGCTAGGAACTGTAGGAAGAGATAAAAACGAACCAGATGGTACTCCATGCACAGTAAGTCAGCTTTTCTAAGTCACCACACCCAGGAAGACTGACTAGTCCCTCCATACCTTAAAACATGGGCACTGTTTACCAAAGGTTGGAGGCTGAAGTGATGGGGAAAGCATGGCCTTAGAGCCAGGAACACTGGGTTTGAATCCAGTTCCATGACTTACTAGCTGCCTTCTTACAACCTCCATTTCATTATCTATAAAAAGGGCACTTATTTAGCATTTTCAATACATAAATAAAGCATAGTATCGAGACCTATGGGAAATGCTTAATAACTATTATTTCCATTCCTCCCTCTCTTTCACCCTCTCTCTCTTATTATCTTTTGGGGAGTAGAGAAGTAGTTTAATCCCAAACAACCACTTGTTCATGAAAGATAAATTATATAATCTCATCTCTATCTCCAATACACTGAGAGTTTCACTCCATGGACTCCTCTTAGGAGAATTTAGCATCTCAAATGTTAGGATTTTTCACTAGGGCTTGAGATGAAGAGGAGGAAGGAGATCCAAAAGCTTCCCATCATCCACCTGCCCTCACCAATCCCCCAACTTTGAATCAATTCTTGGTGAGCTTGATGTCATATAGGAAGCAGAGTACTGAAGTGGAGGGTGTGCTGGGTCACTTCCCTATACCATTGACTTGCCACGTGACAGAGGTAAGTCATTTAAATCAATAGAAGCAGCAGCCACCACCTACTGCACTCCTTAAGCAATGACCCACCAGACTAAAGGTTCCTTGAGATAAGGACTGATATATCTGTGTCCCTCCTTCAGTGACAACCAAAGTGCAAATAGTTGACACTCAACTTTTGTTGAATGTAAAATTGGAATCATTCTGCTTTGCCCATGTTTTTATGATCAAATGAGGCCATTCCTATAAAACTCTCTGTGGCTGTAAAATACCATGCAGATGTAAAAAAATAATATCTGACTTGGAAAGAAGTAGAAAAAAGAGAGAAATGGGAAGGATGAAAGAGACTGGGGGTTGGGAAGGCTATTGGATTTGAAAGCAATCTGAAGCCACTCAGGTGGAGTAGAGATTTCAGATACTTGAAGAATGGAAGGGCCTCTCCCACACTACCTGACAACCTTTCAGTGACAGCCCTGTAAGACCTACTCAGAGGCATTCTGTCCTATGACAGTCTCAGGGTATTGCAGAAAGGAATTATGACAGTCATGTAATATGGTGGAATGCCACTATGCCAGCTTTTCAAAGGTCATGTTTCATCGTGACTGTAAACAACATGGAAAGGTGGTTACAAATTAAGCCATTTAAAAATAATTATAATCTTAACTTAGTAAATAAATAGCATATAGAAGCAAGAAAAAGAAAAAACGCTGAAAGGAGAAAGGCCCAATAAGTTAACAGTAACACATTATTATAAGTAACTAGAGGCCCGGTGCATGAAATTCATATATGGGAGAGGTGTGTCCCTCAGCCCAGCCTGCACCCTCTCCAACCTGGGACCCTTTCAGGGATGTCTGACTGCCTGTTTAGGCATGATCCCAGTAGAATTGGGCCTAAAGAGGCAGTCAGACATCCCTCTCACAATCCAGGACTGCTGGCTCCCAACTGCTTGCCTGCCTGCCTTCCTGATTGCCCCTAATCACTCTCCTGCCAGCCTGATTGATGCCTATCTGTTCCCCTGCTAGCCTATTTGTCCCTAACTACCCTCCCCTGGAGGCCTGGTCACCCCTAACTGCCCTACCCTGCAGGCCTGGATCCTCCCCAGCTGCCCTTCCCTGCAGGCCCAGTCCTCCCACAACTGCCCTCTCCTGTAGGCCTGCCCCCCCCAATTGCCCTCCCCTACAGGCCTGGTCCCCCCACAACTGCCCTCCCCTGCAGTTCCAAGTTCCCCCATCTGCCCCCTGCTGGCCAGGTCCCCTGGTCCTGCTGACCTAGTCTCCCCTAACTGCCCTCCCTGCTTGCCTGATCACCCACAACTGCCCTCCCCTATAGGCCTGGTCCCCCCTAACTGCCCTTCCCTGCTGGCCACCTTGTGGTAGCCATCTTGTGCCTTGTAATGATGGTCAATTTGCATATTACTCTTTTATTAGATAGGATAATCTTCAATGAATAAGTATGACTTTTACAATTGGAACTATATCTGTGGGAGGTAAACAGACATTTTCTTGCCGGTTCTTGCATCTTTCCTGGGAGCTGATTCAGATCCAAATCAATTGTTCCAGGAACCAATTCAATTGTATCCAAGTCTTAGTAGGCAAAAATGAGACCCATAATTCAGCATTTTGATTTTGTCATCTGTAAGGCTAGATCAAACTCTTTCCATTATTATCCCAGAAGTTGGACTCCCGGGTTCCAATCACAGCTCTCTCTAACAGCTGTGTGTCCTCAGACACACTGCTGTCCCTTCCTGGGCCACCCTCCTCCTCTGTAGAATGAGGGAGCATAACTGAGGATCTGGGACCACCTGGGCAATTTTTATACCACTCACCACCTCTCCTGGCTCTTCTCTGTGTATATTTGTTTCTTTTCACTCCCCTGACCATTCATCCCCAGGAAAAGAAGTGAAACACAGATGAGCCTTTTGAGTTTTTGTTGACACTTCTAATTGCAGGTTGAAGACCTGGCTGTCTGGAAGGAAGGATTCTGCTTGTTGGAGAAGTCACTAGGCCTGAACAGGTCTTGTTTCCTCTCCCGAATCAGGGCTGGCATCAGAACGGCAACCAACGTTTGGTTGACATGGGACATAATTTTTAATCAGGGAAGGCAGAAATGAATACAAAGGCCTCCTTTCTCCAAGCGAGTTTGAGTATCTGCTGTTGGTTTGTGTCTGTCTGTATTTGGCAGAACTGGTCTTGGGGAAGAAGATCTGGCATTTGTGACCAAAGGGTCAGTCTCCTTCCTTCCTCAGGATAAAAGCAGCACAAATTATTCAGATCAGGGAGCCAAAACATGCCACGACCCCGAGACCTCCCCGACAGCCTGAGGGGGGCACCCAATCCCCCTGTGCCCCAGTCACAGCAGCTCATGGCCACTGAGCCCAGAGAGCCATATGCCTCACATCTCCCCAGCTCCAGCCTCCTTTCAAAGGCCCTTTATTAAACCACCAACTATTTGCTGTCGAGACATTTAGGATGAAATCACTGTGTTAAACAAATAAACGCCGCTTCATCCAGATTTCTGCTCTGGGAGCAGAGTAAGAAAATAATTTCTGTCTGCTCGCCACAAAAGCGGCTGGAAAGGCCCAAAGAAAAATATTATTTTTACTCCATTGTGTGAAATATTGTCCTAGAGGATCTGACGCACTGAGCGTTTGAAGAGTTTGTGCTGGCCGGTTTCGGGGGTCCCCCGGGCCGGCCCCCTGGGGTTGTTTTCTGCATTAATAAACTTAGCATGATGTGTGTTAAAAGGAACATTCTGTTTGCTTTGTAAATAAGGGATGTCAAACAAGAAGCAGAAGCCTTACAGACACTGGGTGATGTGTTCCCAGAGCCCGGAGAGGGAGGTGGGGAGGGACAGGCACCCTGGAAAAATGGCCATTGCTGGGGCTCCTTCAACGGAGCTGAGGCCTTGTTGGGAAAACAAACCAGTCTAAACCAGGCCATTTCCTCACTGATCCTGGTGGGAAAGCTGCACACTTTGCCCTGAACCAGCAGGACGCAGGCTTGGGAAGGAAAGTTCTCAAGTGTCCGTCAGCTGTGTGTTTGTGTGTGTGTGTGTTGGGGGGGGGGGGGGGGAAGCAGCGGGGGTGGGGGGAGGGAAGCACAGCGGGGACAGGAGGGGGAGAGGATGGTGCCTGGCAGAGGTCTCCCCCTCCACACTCCCCACTTATCCCTTGCAGAGAAGTTTTTTGGTTTGTCATGATCTCCCAAAGCTGGTGGGCAGGAGGGGACAGAGGTTAAAGCCATATCTTTAGGAATGATGACCTAGCGCTCCTGCTGTATGGCTCATATGCCTTTCTCAGATGTCACTGCAGCCCCTGAGCTAGTCCCCTGTCAAATTCCTGATGGGCCCCGGGGAACACTGACACCGTGGGAGACACATCGCCCTCGGCCTGTGGTCCCTGCCTCTGTGGGGAACCTGGAAGAGCCAGGGCAGGATGTGTACCGTCTCTGGCTCAAGTATTTGCTATTTTCACAGGTGCCTCCCCCTGGCCCCGCAGCCCCCTCCGTTGTCCAATCCAATGTTATTGAAGGCTCCCCAGACCTCCCAGGCGTTTTCATTCCCACCCACTGCCCTACTGGCCTCTCCCCTTTCTCCCCTTTCTCCCCATTCCCCTCTGCGGTCCTGGGAGGACTCCTTTGACATCTATTTCTACTCTGGAAAGTCTTGGTTCTCTCCTGCTCAGGTCACACTGTGTCTTGAGGCTTTGGAGGAAGGTGAAGACAGGAAATACTGAGTGCAGTTCTGTGAGAATCAGACTCTACAGGGAACAGACATGGAAACCGGGAGGCCTGCACCTTGAGCCCCATTCAACTCCCCTGGAGAGGATTCATAGTTCCTGTTTTCTGAGCCCACACCCAAGTGGCTCTGCTTCAATTACTTTGGGGCAATGCTCAAACCTCAGAATGTTGTTAACTTCTGGTGACTCCGGGGGTGGGTGATTCCAGTGCAGCAGCCAATTAAACTGTGGTCCCAGTTCACATGCTCGTTTTGTGGAGGAATAAAAACTCGTGCGTCCGAGATTCCTATATTAGTTTCCTGTGGATGTTGTAACAAATTACCATACACTGGGTGGCTTAACCAACAGACATTTATCTCTCACAGTTCCAGGGGCCAGAAGTCCAAGATTAAGGTGATGGCAGGGCTGTGTTCTTTCTGGAGGTTCTCAGAAAGGACCCTTCCACGTGCCTTCTAGCTTCTGCAGGCTGCTGGCATTCCTTGGCTTGTGGCCCCATCTCTCTCTGCTCTGTCTTCACATTGCCGGCCTCTGAGAGGACCTCTGCATTCTCCCTTCCATCTGTGTTATCTCCCTGGTCTATTTCAAATAAGCACATTTGTGATGACATGTGGTTGCACCTAGATAAGCCAGGATCAGCTCCTCCTCTTAGAATCACTGATCACATCTTCTGCTTTATATTCTTCTATCAGATAAGGTAATATTCACAGATTACAAGGATTAGGACATAGACATATCTTTTGTGGGGCCACCATTTAGCCCACTACAGTCCTTTGGTCAGTGCAGATTCAGACTAGACCCTGGGTTCCTTTATTGCCATAGAATATGCCTTCTCCTCCATCAGGTCCCTGGACCACACCCATCCCTTTGAAGATGTCTAGTGTAGAACTTCCATGTAGGGTTTTATAGTCATCAGACCCAAGTTCAAATCCCATCATTTTTTTATTTACCACTGATTCCTCTTCTGTAAATAGAGGGGAATCACATAGCCTTGTTTGAAGAATTAAATGAGATAATGTATGTAAAGCACTTAGTAGGACTAGACACACAGTAAAGTTTCAGTGATAGTTAACAATAGTTTTATTGCTCTGGCAGGGGTTAAATATGTTACTAAAAATTATATTTCAAATCACATTTCTGATAAAAGATTAATATGCAGAACATATAGAAAACTCCTAAATTCAATAAGAAAAAATAAGCAATCTGATTCAAAAATGGGCAAGGGACTTGACATTTCTTAAAAGAATATATACAATTGACCAATAAGCACATAAAAAGATGCTCAACTTCAATAATCACTAGGGAAATGCAAATCAAAACTACAATGAGATGCCACCTCATTCCCATCAGGATGACTACTATTAAAACAACAGGAAACTTGTTAAGTGTTGGCAAGGATGTAGAGAATCAGACCCCTTGTGCACTGTTTTTAGAAATGAAACATGTGGAAAATAGTCTGGCAGTTCCTCAAAAAACTAAAAATATAGCTACCACATGATCCAACAATCCCGCTTTGGGGTATATATACACAAAGAATTGAAAGCAGGGTCTCAAAGAGATATTAGTACACCCATATTCATAACAGCATTATTCACAATATCCCAAACATGAAAACCAAATGCTCATCAATAGATGAATTGATCAACAAAATATTATATATACATGCAATGGAATATTAGTCAACTTTAAAAAGGAAGGAAATTTTGACATATGAAGTTCTACAACATGAATGAACCTTGAGGGCATTATGCTAAGTGAAACAAGCCAGTCACAACAAAGACAAACACTATGACTTCACTTCTATGAGGCACCTAGGGTAGTCAAGTTTGTAGAGACAGAAAGTAGAATGTGATTGCCAAGGGCTGATGTAGTGGGAAAGAGGAGTTATTTAAGTTGCAGTTTTTCAAGATGGAAGAGTTCTAGAGATGACTGGTAGTGATGGTGGACATAGATGGCAGTGATGGTTACACAACAATATGAAAAAAGACAAACCCATAATATGCAACAAGTATATTGCTAGCGCAGCATTAGCAACCTACAACTAGACTGAAATTGAACAAAGAATGTAAAGGTACTGCAAGTCCCTACTTGGAGGAAGAGGAGAAGTGCAGCACACTGGGAAAGGGGCCCAGAGTGCAGGAGGTGGCAGAGCACGTGTGGGATGATCTCGGGGAGATGCACAGAGGTCCTCTCCTGGACCTCAAGGAACTGGAGCTGCCACCTGCATAGCCTGGTGACACTCAGCATAGCTAACCCCAGCCCACTATTCTCTCCGGCAAGTCTGTTTTAAGATCCTTCACCTGCCTGAGTAGGTGAGCCAAAAAAAAGGCAGGGAGATTTAAAACGTTACCTTGACAAGAGTCCAAAACAGAGGCTGTGTCATCTACTGGCCTTTGAAAGATTCCATCTTGCTTGTGCCAGCCAATACTGAAGGGAAATTTTTCTCATGGCCAGAGTTCAGAACAAATCTTCCAGCATCATGGAGTTGCTGACCCTCCCCTTCAGGCTTTACTCGGCAGCACAGTCACACTCTATTTGAAAAGGTGACCACGCAGGGCCTGGTCTCTCCTCTGACATTCCCCCTGCGCAGCCACCACTCCTGAATGCCCACAAAGTGCCGATGTCACTCCCATTCCAAGCCCCAACAATGCATCCTAACTCGCCTACAGCTGATTGCTTCTGTTGCCCCTCTCACTACAGACCTCACTCTGGTCACAGACTCACCAATGGCACAGAGGGAATTAAAGAACTGCAGAATACCACCAAACACCTGGGTTCAAAATGCAGCTGCCCTGGCTGGAGAGGTGTGAGCAGGCTTCCCAGTACCTCCCTTCAAGAGGCCAGCCCCTCTTCCCTGGAGGCCTTGTCCACCTGATGGAATACACCAAGCAAGGAGGGAAAGCAGCTTTAGAAGGTTCAAGAAACTTCCCACAACTTCTCTATTCCCCACTACCTCCCAAGGATTTCTTTTCCTAATCTTGGTTCATAAGCAGTAAGTTACCAGAAATCCTAGTCTGGCTCTAGAGAAAGTTCAAGATATGAGCTGGGCAGAGCCTGAGTTTTCGGAGCACTCTATCTGCCTTCCTAGCAAGGCACGCTGGCTGGCTGAGCATCTTCCCAGAGCTTCACACTGGAGGGCAGCCCAGACCAAAATCCAGGCCTGGGAAAGTGTGTCCCGTGTGCACAGTATATAATCAGAGTGAAATGAAAACATGCTCCCTCTGGTATGTTTAATGTGTCCACTGTCCTCTGCTGGTTAGTGTCACTTGTTGCTTTTTTCCTGACTTCTCTTTAACTGGTTGTCTTTTCATATAAATTTCAAAGTTGTAGTCAAGTAAACATTAACATCATACCAGAAAGGGCTCTTTAAGATATTGCAGGAAAAAAGAAAGATGAAGACAGTAGTTTCTATACTAAATCCCACACACCTCCACGCAGCTAATTTTCCTGGCACATGTGGCTGGTCGTCTTTGCATTGTGCTCTCTGCCAAGGGAGTAAGAATAGTGTAAAGTAGCTCCAGCTATTGATATAATCAGAGTCATGATGTGGTCACAAGATTTCCGTGGAGGTGAAAAATACCACTAGAGCATCGCCCAGCAGCTTGCAACCGCTGCACTCTCCTCTGTGGTTCTCGCCCTCAGTACACACGGTAGGGTGGGGTTCTTACTCACCAAATGTTCTCGAGGGAGTGTGAGCACAGCACAGAGCCATGGAGTAAACGGGGCCAGTTCTAAGACCCATTTCAACTCAGATATCTGAGGGTGTACAGGTCTTCAGTTTCAATGGTGGCAAAGTGAGGGGTCAGACCCAAGCAGCCTCCTGTCGGGAGGGAGGTTCCCAAGAACTGACCAGACTCAGGGTTCAAGATTTTCTGTTTCAGAGAGAACTTCTTTTTTAAAAATACCTACCTAGATTTATTTTTTAATTAGGGTTATAAATTACATGTAATAAAAGGTATTCTTCTTAGCCAGACCGGCATGGCTCAGTGGTTGAGCATTGACCTATGAACCAGGAGGTCATGGTTCAATTCCCGGCCAGGGCACAGGCCTCGGTTGCAGGCTTGATTCCCAGTGAGGGCCGTGCAGGAGACAACCAGTTTATGTTTCTCTCTCATAGTAGTGATTCTATCTCTCTCTCCCTCTCCCATCCTCTCTGAATAAAGAAAAATATATGTTTTTAAATGTACCCTTTTTACTTGACAGTTTTGCATGTTTCAACAAGTATACCAATCAGGTAACCACTACAATCAAGATATTAAACAGGCCCTAGTCTGTTTAATAGAACGTCGGCCTATGGACCAAAGTCTTGGGTTCAACTCCAGTTAAGGACACATACTTTGGTTGTAGGCTCCTCCCGGGCTGGGAGCTGGTCTGGGCTCATGCAGGAGGCAACCAATTGATGTGTTTCTCTCACATCAATGTTTCTCTCTGTCTTTCCCTCACTCTGCCACTCTCCTTAAAAATCCATGGAAAAATATCCCCAGGTCAGGATTAACAAACAAATAAAAAGATATTCCTCAATGACATCACACTCCCCCAGATTTTCTATATCACTTTGTAGTTGTAGTAGTCCACTTGGGCTGCTATAACACAATATCACAGACTGCTACGAGGCTTAGGAACAACAAACATTTATTTTTCACAGTTTTGGAGCCTAAAAAGTCCCAAATCATGGCACTAGCAGATTTAGTGTCTGGCAAGGTTTTCCTGTCTTTTCTCTGTGTTCTCACATGGTGAAAGGGGCAAGGAGCCTTCTATGCCTCTTTGTTTTTTCAATTATAGTTTATATTCAATATTATTCTGTATTGGTTTCAGATATACAGCATAGTCTTTGCTATTTTTTATGAGAGCACAAATCCCATTCATGAGGGCTCCACCTTCATGATCTAATCATTCCCAAAGGCCCCACCTGCTAAGACCACAGCCTTAGAAGTTAGATTTCAACAGATGAATTTTGGGGGAACACAAATATTCCGACAATAGCAGTAATTAATCCCTTTTTCCACCCCCATTTCTGGCATCCACTACTTTCCCAGAACATCCTAGATAATAAAGAGGGAATATGTAAATTGACCATCACACAGTAACAAGATGGCTGCTCCCACAGTAAAGGTTGAGTTCCTGTAACAAGCCTTAACAAGCAATCAGCAGGGACCTGAGGTTGTGTGGTCCTGGGCCGGGGCAGGGGACCTGAGGCTGTAACCCCCACCTGGTGGGGCTCAGGCCGTACTCCCCATCCCAGTGCCAGGCTGGGGGACCTCAGGCCATGCCCCCCACCTGGCAGGGCTTGACGGGGGAACCTCAGGCCACATCCACCACCCAGTGGAGCTTGACAGGGGACCTCAGGCCATGCCCCTCATCCAGCAGGGCTTGTCGGAGGACCTCAGGCCACATCCCCTGCCCAGTGGAGCTTGATGGGGGACCTGAGGCCACACCCCCGCACTGGGCAGGGCTTGATGGAGGTAAGGCCGGCTGGGTCTGGGTCTCATGACATTTCAAGGTGCACGTGGGTGGGCGGGTTCTTGACTCTGGTTCCCGTGGCCCACCCCAGACTCTGACAGGAGGGACATTTTCATATATATTTTACTAATTTTCTTTCATCTCTGACACCTTTATATAGAGAAAGAGCAAATAGCAATATTAAAATATTTCCTCTAATTAATTCCCTTTTAATGTGCACGAATTTTGTGCACTGGATCACTAGTCATATAAATAAACTATTCACTGAGACTGGCTCCTTTCACTTAGTGTAATGAATGCATTGAGATTCATCCATGTTATGGGGAATACAGTAACTTGTTCCTTTTTTAAAAAAAATATAATTCTGTTTATGGAATTATTTGTATGCTTACCATTTTGCCAGTTGAAAGACATTTTTCTCCCTAGGTTTCAATGATCATAAAAAAGGCACTATAAAATTTCATATATAGGTTTGGACATGGACATAAATTTTTCATTCACTTGGTAAGTATCTGGGACTGAGATTGCTGCATGATATGATAAGTGTATGTTGAATTTTATTCAAAACTGGCAAACTGTTTTCCAAAGGGGGTGTGTCCATTCTGCATTCCCACCAGCAATGGATGCAAGCTCCAATTACTCTACACCTTGCCAACATTTGGATTGTCATTACAGTTTCTTTTGAAACACACACCAGACTTGTTTTTTAGAAAAGGAAGCTGAGCCAGCGACAGTGTGTGACTTATTCAACTGACTAAATAGTTGGGCCAGAATTTGAATTCAGGTCCTAGACAATCCTATATTAGGTTTAGCCTGGTGTTTTAACTTGATCTAATCCCATCTCCTTCTACATAGCTCCACAGTAGTCAAATAACACAATTAAGAAAATAATAAATAACCCAATTATAAAACAGGCACAGGATTTGAATAGACATTTATTTAAAGCAGGTATGAAAATGACTGATAAGCACCTGGAAGGATGTTCAACATTGTTAGTCATCAGAGAAATACAAATGAAAACACAATGAGATATCACTTAATATCCAGTAGGATGCTACAATAAAAATTAAGAAAACAAATATAAAATAAGTGTTGGTAAGGATGTCAAGAAACTGTAACCCTCATACATCGCTGGTGGGAATGTAAAATGATATAGTCACTTTGGAAAACAGTATGGAAGTTCCTCAAAATGTTAAACAGAGTTACCATATGATTCAACAATTCCCATTCAGAGTCTATACCTAAGAGAACTGAAAACATATCTTCACACAAAAACCTGTATACAAATGTTCATGGCAGCACTATTCATAATAGCCAAAAGTGAAAATAACCCAAATATCCATCAACTAATGAGTGGATAAACAAAATGCAGCATATCCATACAATGGAATATTGTTTCACCATGAAAAGGAACGAAGTACTGTCACATATTACCCTGTGGATGAGAACACTATGCTCAGTGAAATAAGCCAGACACAAAAGGCCACATATCACAGGATCCCATTGATATGAAATGCTCAGAATAGGCACATCACGGGGACAGAAAGTAAAGAAGTGGTTGCAAGAGGCTGGGTGGAGGGGGAATGGAGTGTGACTGCTAATGACATGGGGTTTTTTTTTTCGGGGGTGATGAAAATGTTCTGGAATTACAGAGAGATGGAGAACACTCAACTTTGCAAATATACTAAAAACCACTGAATTATACCTTTCAAAGGGTGAACTTTATGATATATGAATTAAATCTCAATAAAGCTGTCATTGAAGAAAAAAAATATGTCCTGACTTGGGGAACAGTGTAAGAGGAAGGTATGATGGGGCAGGAATCAAACTGGGGGATGGAGAGCCCAAGTTCAGCCCTTATTTGCTTTATGACCTTGTAAAAATCCACCTTAATCCCTTTGATGCCATTTCCTCATTTGAAATATAGGGAAAATGGCATCTCCCTCAGAGTGTTTTTGTATGGGCCAGATAAGATAGTATCTATAAAAGTATCTTATAACCTATGAATTGCTATTTAAATGTTAGTTATAACCCTAAGGTCTTCAATTTTTCTCTGAAGTGATAATTCTCTTTCCATAAGATTTGAGCTACTTAAGAGTGATGTAGTCACTTTTGTAGATTCTGCTCCCCCTCTTCCTCCCCCCCCCCCCCCCCCCCGCCCACTGGCCTTCAGGGCTTAACAGTGTTCAGCATAATAAATATTCCATAAACTTATCCAACAGTTGAGCAGCATAGGTCTGGGGCTATAAACATAAATAAGATTTAATTGCACCCTCAGGAAGGCCAGTGGGATAAGGTGGAGGTAGGAAAATAAATATGTAAGTAAAATACACGAGCACATAATTGTAGTGAGATGAGCAGGTGATCATGTGTCTACACCCACCCTTTTAATGTGTGTCTCCTGGAGATAAAAGATGAGGACTTGATGGGTGGGAAATTTGTGTCTCCCACCATTGAGTCCTGCTTGCTTTCAATAAAAGGAGAGGGTTGAACATGATTCAAATTTTTTCTAAAATTTAAGGAAATAAAAACATCACTGATATGTGATAGCTAATAGAAAGGGAACTTGAAAAATAGAGTTCTGCAGAGAGCCATGCTTAGCTCACACTTTTTCTTGGTAACCTCTCAATTATTTTGTCTTAAAAAACCCTATTAAAAACATCATGTAATTCCCTCCAATACTGTGTTCAAAGTAAAGCAAGAGAGAAAGGAATAGCCCATGTATTTTCTAAATTGTTCAGAGGGCTCCAGCCCTGTGAGGGAGGCATTAGATGCACCCACTTCTACTAGATCATATGTTGTTCATAATGAGTTCCCGGAAATCCAGTTGTCTTTTCCTAGGATCCCAGGATGTTATGACCAAAAGTATACACTGCAATACCTCCCCACCTCTAAAGACTTGCTTCATGGGGGTTTTGCTGCTGCCATTCATTCTTAATATTGAAATATTTCCATTGATGATTACTTGGCACTGTAAGTTTTAAACCCTTGGTATTTGGAACAGCTTGCTAATGTTTTCTTAAATTACACCCTCTTGTGGGTCCATAAAATCCCAAAGTTATTACAAATAAATAAATGGAGTTTCTCTTCATGATGTAAACCAGCTTTCAATGAAGTCATTGAGGGGAAGTTTAGTTTGGATGGAAGCTGCGCCTCCCGGGGCCGGATCTGCTTTCCACTCGCCAGCCTGGAGACACTGGTCAGCAGCTGCTCTCGGCAGCGGAGGCAGCAAACCCCTGCTGCTTCGTTTCTTGTTTTAACTTCCAGTGGGAAACTCAACATTTTACAATGCTCCTTTTCCTAATATCCTCTGTGTGTGGTGACCAGTGTTTGGAGCTGATGGAAGAGAGAGGCCTTGTCGGTGCTCACTGCCCACACCCCAGACTTGAGGTTCTGGGGCAACCTGACAGTATGCTTAGCATGACCCAGAGCTCCCTGTCCTCGATTCTCTTTTCATCTCCCTCACTTCCGAGCCGTTAAACACCAGGTGTTCATGGATAACCTGCAGATTTCTATCTTCAGCCAGACTCCCACCCAGACATAGACTTTTATTCCTACTGACTTCCAGGGAGCTTCCTTTGGAAGTCTCAAAGGTACCTCAAATGTAGTGTCCCAAACCAAACTCTTGATCTCTCTTAAAACCAGCTCTTCTAAGGACAATGGCAACTTCGTACTTCAAGGCTCACAGTAAAATCCTTGGAGTCATTCTTGACTCCCCCCTCTTACACTCACTGCAGTCCACCAGCAAATCCTATTGCGCCTTCTTTCAAAAAGTATTCACAATCCAACTGTCTCACTCTCTCCACTGACACCATTTCTTGCTCAAATTATGGCAATAGTCTCCTCATTGGTATTTCTACTCAGTCAATGATCCTTCCCACCATGCTAGAACACTGTGATTTTTACATCTTTCTGCTAAAGTTTGAGGAATGGTAAGAATTATGTATTAACAGTTACATGAAAGTATTTCCCCATGCATATGCCTCAGAGAAATAAATATACTAGGATTAGGTCATAGGCATAATATTGACTCAATTTCAATGTTGAACTTTACAAAGACTCCTTTTGAGGCTGTGTCTAGAGATATACTGTACAATTAAAGACTAAATTGTCTAGGGCTGAGAAATACTACTTCCACATTTCTTTAATTATACAGGAAACAAAGAGTTTGGTCACTGACATTTTATTCCTGCTTATATTGACACAGACCTTAAGTATCTTATAAGCTTGAGTTAAAATGCATGATTCTTATATTAAGAAGCTGAAAAATATTAAGGAAAACTGCATAGTTGGACTCTATTCAATGTGCACATTCCTGGAAGCCAAAATTTTGAAGGTGGAGCTACATAACCAAAACAACTAATTGTGTATTTTAGTTTTTCATTACTAATAGTACTTCTCACAAACTGATTTCTAAGTTTTTCAAGCATATCATTATTTTAGCATTGCATCATGGTCTTTATTTACCTTTCTTTTTAAAAAAGAAGCAATCCTAATTCTTTTACAAGAATTCCTTACAAACTAATATGACAATTGTTTCATTTCCCCAACAAAGAAATATGTTTCTAATTATCTTTCTCCAGAAGCTCTCCAACAACACAAGCATTATTATTCATAATTCTTGATAATCAACAAAATATTGGGCAAGCACTTTATTACTAAGATTACATGCAAAGAGGCATAGAGAATGTTATCTGTGGTTTATCCAAGAATCCCAATGGAATACCTACTGCAACCACAAAACCATGCTGAAATCTAGAGAGACAAACAGACTTCCCTTCTCTTAAAACCTTGCTAACTTGCTCTGCAAACGTGAAAAGCTGAGTTGATTCTCAGAGAAACGAGTGGGGAAAGAGCAGCGCCTTGAGGCAGGCTGTGTTTGTGTGCAGGCATCCTTCCTGGAGTGAGGCAGCATTTCCGGGAGAGGGAGCACTGCCTGCCACCCCCTACTCTACCTCCCCCGCCTACCCCTCCCCTCCCACTTAGCAGACCATGCCTTGGCAATCGCACTTTCTTTCCAATTCCCTGAAGTCACGAACTGGGTACAGTTCCTCCAGCTCCCATTCATATAATTGCTGCTAAGCCTTCCAAGGCTGCTGTGATATTTGCGATTTCTCCCACAATGTCCAAGGACTTGCACCAATCCCTAACTGCCTACTAACTTTACCCTGTGTTTACTCAACCATATCCTTAAGGAGGCATAGCTGCTGTAAAACTTACAATTGTGGTCCGGCATGCTCTCGCCTTTGTTTCTCTGGAACAGGTCCAGCAGTTACTGCAGACCTTTTTCAGCCATCAGGGTTCAACACTGTTTGCAAGAATAAAACGCAAATGGCAGGAGAGGCCACAGCAAAGCAAACAGCCACTTAACGATGTTGCCTAACACTCTACCCAGAATAACCTGGCAAGACCCTCATCCCCAACTGCATGTGTGTGTGTGGAGGGGGGAGCAGGAGGGGGCAGGGGGAGTGGCTATGCTGCTCTCATTGGCTAATAGCATATGTGAATGGGAAAGATATATTACCTGTGAACGCTAATGAGTTACTCATTCTGTGTGCCTTGTGAGTCTCCTGCTCCCATCCCCTCAATACCTGAAGTGCTAACCCCTATTAAATCTTTTGACAGGAAAAAATGGCTTAAGACCCCCATAAAGGAGGTTGATTCAGCTTATTTTACCTAATATGACTCAGATTAACTGTATAAATGCTCCATGTTCTAGCTCACTGTGTCCCCATTGTAATAGTCAAGCTGAATAGTGGTAGTACCAGTTTCAGATATTCCTTTCGCTCATATCCAGACTGTATTACCTTTGCCAAGAATTCCCATAAAATTAAGGTTCATTCTAAAACAGATAATCATTTCACTACAGATAACTTGACACCCTAATCCAGTGAGAGGCTGTCATTCAAGTTAGTGATTTTCCATACTTCGAATGAAATAAACAATGGTTGGCTTCTGTCCACCTAGCATCTGTTCCCTTTTCCTAATTAGCACACTAATTACTCGTGGGGGAATTACACCTTTTCCCCTCTGGTGTAGTGCTGGTGGGACTATACTCACTTCCCATCGCAGAAGCTGAGAGGCTAGGTCCTTTCTTCTCCCATCACTTTAGGATAGCCACTGGCATAACTGGAATGAGCACTCAACCAATTGGATGCCTCCTGGACTTTGAATTTGAGTGACGCAAGGGTGGCAACTTTGCCTTATCCAAACTGTTTCAGCCCTGGCCTCATTTTCATACTACAGGCTTCCTCCCTCTGGCTTTCTGTCTCTCCCCAGCCTAACACTGCAGGCTGCCTGCCAATCTGTGAACACCAGAGAGCTGCCATAAACTCCCCTTTACTTGGGTCATCCAGAATCTTCATCTGTTCCTTACACCACAGCCCTCTGACTAACCCACTAACACAACTGAGGAAAACATACTTCTAAATTGACAAGTATCTTTTCTTTGGCCTACAGGAGATAGTTCAGAAAGCTCCTAATTATTAGGGCTGTGGGCAAAAATGGGGGCTTCTATGGAAAGTAACCCCACAGGCGATCTGACCATAAATTCCTAGTTGTGCAAGTCATGGTGGGGTGTGATGCCTCAGGCATATAACTTTTTAGTACAAGGTTTATCTTTGTCTTAAGCAAGTCCTGTCCATTGTTTCTGTGCATTTAGGTTAACTTATCTTTGAAATAAATTGCAAGTATCCTCAAGAGAGTTTATAGTCTGGTTCACTATCCTGTAATCTACTCCCCACCTTGCTTTCTCCCACCTCCATGGAATCTTCCTTATGTTCCCTCCTTAATTTCAAATGCATAAAAGAAGCTGCAAAACTGTTATTCTCTGGAGCATTTGAGATCTTGCTCCTCAGCATATATCTTCAGTTTGGGTCAAATAAACTCTTATGAAAACTCTACAGGTTTGGGCGTTTTCTTACATTGACAGGGCTATGTATTTTCATTAAATCTGCAGATATATGATCCGGCTTGCTCCACGGGCACTCCTGGTAGACTACACAATGGCCAGTGTCCTGATGTGAGTCACCTGAATACTTTTCAACCTACTGGACTATTCTGGGATTTATTCATCAGTGTAAACAGTAAGTCCAGCCTTCGTTTTTATTAACCTGCTTAAACTACTACACTGAGTGGCCAGATTATTATGACCACCTGACGTTTGTAGGCAAATTAGTCATACACTGCATCATATGAGACAATGGTCGGCAAATTCATTAATCCACAGAGCCAAATATCAACAGTACAATGATTGAAATTTCTTTTAAGAGCCAAAATTTTAAAACTTAAACTTCTTCTATCGCCACTTCCTCAAAATAGACTCTCCCAGGCCGTGGTATTTTTGTGGAAGAGCCACATTCAAGGGGCCAAAGAGCCGCATGTGGCTCACGAGCCCCAGTTTGCCTATCACTGGAATGGGATATGGAACCAAAAGGTCTATTCGAACACCTTTGCTGTCTGTAGTTACCAAGATAAAACGTCTACAATTCACACAGGAACACAAGAATTGGACAGTCGAGCATTGGAAAAAAATCATGTGGTCCAATGAATCACATTTCCAGTTGCATCATGCAGATGGCAGAGTGAGAATTTTGTGGAAATAGCATGAAAGCATGCACACCACATGCATGAGTACAACCCTTCAAGCTGGTGGGGGCAGTGTTATGGTTGGGGGCATGTTTTCCAGGCAAGTTGGGTGCATGCTAGTGGGGACAGTATTATGGTTTGGGGTATGTTTTCCTGGCATGATTTGGGCCCTTTAATTCGTGTGGAACAACATCTAAATAGCACAACATACCTAAGTATGGTTGCTGATCAAGTTCATCCTATCATGTTGATGGCGTATCCCAATGGAGATGGCTTCTTCCAACAAGACATTGGATTATGCCACGGTGCTCGTATTGTGCAGGAGGGTTTCAAGAACATGAGGGAGACTTTACCTTGCTTAGGTGGCCCCCACAATCACCAGATCTCATTTCAATTGAACATTTGTGGGATAAAGTTAAAAGAGCCATCAGGCAGCTGGTTCCACAACCATCAAATCTCACAGAACTGGGCAGTGCTATTCATCAGGCATGGTGTCAGATTCCTCCCATCACCTTTCAACATCTCGTGGAGTCAATGCAAGAAGAATCACCGCAGTATTGAAGGCAAAAGGTGGCCCAACGAAGTACTGATGGGGTGGTCCTAATAATCTGGCCACTCAGTGTCTGGTCTGATAAGACAGCCTGCATTGTTGGTTGCATCATAGCTCAGCATTCCTGCTTGAAAGCCTTTGGTGGGTGTGATGCCCTCTTCCCCCCCAGAACCAGTATGATGAGAAGCTTCCCATTTCATCTGTCCTTTAGAGTCATCTGTGGGGATATCAAATGCTCCCAGGTGTGCTCCTCAGCCTGGGCTGAGGCACCTCTGACAGGGAGGAAAGCACATCACCCAGAGAGCAGAGCATGGAGGGCCATGAGGCTTGCAGCTAGGTGAGTGGGCGCAGCAATTGCCCAGGCTGCCACTGTGATGAGGTTTACACCTGAGAACCCTTACACTTAGGGATAAAAGATGTGTGTGTTCCACCCAAGGGCCTCAGGGAGGTGCTTGTGGGAACGCCTGCTTGGGGGGGGGGGAGGTATGGGGGTGAGTGGGAGACTGACAGCAGGAGAAGAGCAGGCAGAGGTGTCCTCAGGATCCCCAGGAGAGAGGCATCTCTTTACTCTAAGGCTTTGTCTTAAGACAGCAGAAATGACAGCAGTAAAAAGAAGAAGACTGCCCGAGTTGGCAGTTTGCTAAGCCTTGTTTATCAGTCAGTCTCTTAAAACAGCCTCCCTGCTGCTTTCCAACGTTTAAGAAATCCAGCTTCCACAGGAGCAGCTCACAGGAGCAGGGTTCCCAGGGACAGAGTGCTGGTTGGAGAGCTCTATCTAGAATCTAGATCAACCAGCCCCGGAGACCAAGGCAGAGGGCAGATGCAAGGAATGGCCATCTGAGCCTCGGATGATGGTCACTGAGGGCAGAGATGTGGCTGGGAGGTAGAGAAAAAGATGGAAGAGCCAATTGATGAGTCCAAAACGCAAAAGGTCTGGGGTATGCAAATGTTTGAACAAGGTTCCCCATTGGCACAGAGGAAAGAAAGAAGGAAAGGGGGCTGCTGCTTCCTGGCAACTTGGGTTTTTGTTTTGTTTTGTCTTTGCATTTTTAAATTGTGATGTAATTCACCCTTTAAAGTGTATGATTTGGTGAGTTTTGGTATATTCATTATGTAGAGTAACCATCACCATCATCTAATTCCAGAACATTTCCATCAACTCAAAAAGAAACCCTATACCATTAGCAGTCACTTTCCATTCTCCCTTCTCTCGACCCCTTGCTACCACAAATCAACTTTCCATCTATGGATTTGCCTATTCTGGACATTTCATCTGAGTGGAATCATCCCATATGTGGCCTTTTATGCCTGGCCTCTTTTAGTTAGCATAATGTTTCCAAGGTCCATCCATGTTATAAGAGGAGATATAAAAAAGAACAAGGCCCAGCCGAAACCGGTTTGGCTCAGTGGATAGAGCATCGGCCTGCGGGCTGAAAGGTCCCTGGTTCGATTCTGGTCAAGGGCATGTACCTTGGCTGCGGGCACATCTCCAGTGGGGGGTGTGCAGGAGGCAGCTGATCGATGTCTCTCTCTCATCGATGTTTCTGACTTTCTGTCCCTCTTCCTTCCTCTCTGTAAAAAAATTAATAAAATATATATTTAAAAAAAAGAATAAGGCCCAGCCAGTTCGGCTCAGCTGGTTGAGTGGTGTCCCATGCACCGAAAGGTTGCTGGTTCAATTCCCAGTCAGGGCACATGCCCGGATTCCCAGTGGGGGCATGCAGGAGGCAGCCGATTGATGTTGCACTCTCACATTGATGTTCCTCTCTCTCTAAAAATCAATAAGAATATTTTAAAAAATGAATAAGACACACTTCTTGTCCTCAAGGAATTTATAATAGTCATAGAAGTACGTGAGGGAACATGATGCGTTGAACAAAAGAGAAAAGTTGAAGATTATGAGGGAGAGGGAGAGGCAGAGCCAGCACAGACTAACTGCTCTGACACTTGAAAGTCAGCAAACCATATGTGGATACTCTTTCTGCCTAGACCTCCACAGTGGCAGGGGACAGGGGAGTGGGGACAGTGGTTCTTTGGATCTAATGAGCCTGTTTCCTTGTGGCCTTCAACTTAGCAGAGCCCCCTTTCTAGATAGTACTGAGATCACAAACCCCACTGGGCAATCCTCCTGGAGCAATCACTTGCCTAGAAAAGCAAAAAGATGCCGGTGGCTTCTTTCAGAAATGTGTTATGTCTGTGTAATTAATTAAATCAAGTGGATCCTTCTATTTCTAAGGGCACTGATGACCCAAATACTTCTCCTAATACATTTAGCCAGGAGATGCTGGAGGTGGGGGCCCTGTCACAGGAAGAGGGTGGGACCAGCCTGGAAGGGCCACACACAGCATACCTCAGCCTGGAGGGGGTGCTTCCCCCAGGAACTGGAATTTTAGCACATTTTTCAGGATCCTTGTCAAGTGTTCTGAAGAATTTCGGTCACATAACTGTGTCTGGAATCCGCATTTGGCAGGTCAGCTGTCCTGGAAATGGCACTTTCTGAGGGACTTGTCATTTTGTCAGTGACTCTCTTTGGAGTAATGTTTTGTATCCTTTCATCTGAAACCACTTTGTAAATATGGACCTTCTCGCTGCTGCCCTAAGGTGAGCATCCCCCTTTGAGGAAGCTGAGGAACTCTCCCGGAGTGTGGGAGAGAACTTGGAAAGCAGGGGTGGAAACCTGCCCCTTGCCCCAGACTCTCAGAGCAACGGTCCCTTGCTTCACCCCTCCTCTGCCCCTGGGAAGGCAGAGGCAAAAGCAGCACCAACAGGAGGCTTTCACTGCTTAAAATGTTAACTAGCATTTTTCCAAAATGTGTTTCTGGTTAGTTTAAAGAAGGGTAAACAAGATTTAATAGCTGGCAATGAATCACATTTTTTTTTCTCCCAAAATGCTATTTGGATCTACTCAAATGCCTGTCGTTCTACTTTTGTACAAATAAATAAATCTCCTTTTCTTTTGTGCATTTTTCTCTGTCCTGCATTTCCTAAAATACAATTTGTTTGACGGATGACTTAAGCGGTTCTGAGGTTTGTTTTTGGCTCTGTAGGCAACGGGGTTGTTTTCTCATCATAATTCAGTGGGACAAGGTTATCACCCCACAAACACTAACACTTCATTTAGAACCAGAGGTATCCCCACCCGCCACAGAAGAAAGCAATCGCTAATGTTCTCAATATTTGTTTCAGTTGCTGCATATGAAGTTTCCTGTGTTAACATCTCTGCCCTGCCTTTCCCTCGCCTCTCATTTCAGTTGTGCCGGGTGGACTTGGTGCGCGCACACACTCTAAAGTGAAATTACAGTCGGACGGAAAGTAAACTTGGAGAGGAAGCCCATCGTCTGCTTAGGCTTGAGGCTCTGGAACCAAAAATCGGACAAACCTAACTGCAATCTGAAAGCAAAACTAACCCGGAGAGTGTTTTATTTTTCTGAAATACAAACCACAGCGTCATGGATTTTTTTTTAAAGACTCAAACCTGAGAAATAGTTGCACTGAAACTAAATCTATGTATTTTCAAAAGTCTCTGTACTAGAATGAAACTGAAATGTTCTCCAAACAGACTTTGAACGAAGCTGATGTTTCATTTGGTTTCCATTCCTAGTTAACAGAGAAGTGCCTTTTAAGTAATTGCCCATTGTAATAAAAGATGAGGCAGGTCTATAAAAACATGTTGAAGGTCTTATTTTCAAGTTCTCCTCACCAGGGCAGCGCCTCTGTGAGCCTGTTTCAAACGCTCTAAGTCTGGGGTAAGGCTGATGCTGCTGGTCCGGGGATCACACTTTGAGAATGAGCAGGGGAGGGGGCTGATAGTTCTTGTACTGACTAAGCTGCCTAACTTCTGAATGACCCTTCATCCATTTCTTGGTAGCCCATGGGGAGGGGTCCTGGCCATGGCACCCACAAAGGACTTCAAAACACAAGCTCTGGATCACTCACATGATCACACCTTTCACCTCCTTCACCGTGATGGAAACAAAGTGAGGAAAGAAGTGAATCTGAGGGTGCTTTGGAAAATCAGAAGCACTACAGCAATGTACTGTTTGACTAGCACAAAGATCCTAACTTTGAGTTGGGCTTTTCCTACTGGACTTCCTGACTTGGACCTCTTAGCATAAAAAATACAGATGTTAATTTAATGGAAAAAAACTTCCTGTTAGAAAACATGAAAAATGGCTGAAAACTTGTATGTGTTGTGGTGTGTGTCCTGGAAGAGTCCACAGTTTTCTGGGCATTCTATAAGTCAGCACAGCAGGACTGGCATCTGCTCATACATATTTGTGCCAATGTCTCTACCCACTGATGCCACAACCACCAGGCTGCTTCCTGGGAATCTGTGCACTCACACGGCCTGGCTGCTGGCAGCGCTCACTCCAACATTAATCAACTTGACATCTGGAACCAACCTGAGGCACCCCATCTGATTGCCACAGATGCCTTTACTTTTCAGCTGTCAGCAAAGAGATTATTCAGTTTAGGGTGCCAGGTCTACACCACACAATCCGCCTAGATCGGGACTGAGTGGTGTTTTAAAAAGGAAGCTGAATAATCTGGGAGTGTGGGCGACACAAACATTTCCTTCAGTAATCTGTCAACTCAGACCTATACCAGGAAGACATTTTGCCTGCAGCAGCAAAATTACTGTGGTTGGATAGACCTGGCTAGATGATGTTCTGCATATTCTTGGAGTACATATTTTGCCCATTTTAAAAACTACAATCCTACTGAGTTAACTATATAGCAGCAGCAGCAGCTACTTTTGAAACCCTTTAGCATCCATTGGTCTGTGGCAGCCAGGGCTGCATCCTTGAGTGGTGCTAGGGAAGGTGGGGCATTTTCGTATCCTCAGGTGAGTCCCACAGAAGCTGGGCACTGCTTAGTCAATGGCAACCTATGCATGGTCATCACTATGACAGCAGCATGGGCCTGAGCTGGAGGGTGCACTGTCAATTACATCCCTGCTTATTTTAACATCCTGGGTATTCTAATATGGGGGGGGAGGGGGAGGCCCAGGACGTTATCTAGGAGAGTCGCTTGTTGGAAATTGCTCTGTGATGGGTTAGGATAAAGCAGGCAATTAGGAATCAAACTTTACCTCATCAAGGGGGGAAAAGTCTGTAGATGACCTTGTAAAATGACCGGGAGACAAATGTCTGCCTGGATGGTCACCCACCCTTTCACAGCACTGACTTCTCAAAGCCTAAAACCATGAAGAACCCAAACCAGAGCGGAAGGGCACCCTGGCCTCCCATGTTCACTGATTTAATTTTCCTCTCTGAACACATACAGCCCCATAATTAGAACATCTACCAACTATAAATACAATTTAAACTCTGTACATGTGTGCCTACATGTTAGAAAGGCTTAGGCTGAGATACGGTTTCAATCAAAACACTCCTGCGCTGATTAGAATGTGTAAAGAGGAAATCTGTTTATACCGCAATCTACTCAAAACTTGTGCTGGCAGCAACACTCTCAGCTAATAAATGTCAATGGCAAAGCTACATGGAAGGTATGAATTAAACTACTCACAGTTGGAGATGCAGGGCTCTAAAGTGCCCTGTCCAGCTTATTCTATGTCCATCATGACAGAATACTACGACCCCTTGTCTGAATCTCAGACAGCTAACCAAGAAGGCATGCCTGGTGGGGCCCCTCGTACTGCTAAATTCAAGTCCACCCCTGCAAGGAGAGGAGTTTTTAGCAAAAACCGCAGAGTCCTACAATATTTGGGAAAGGCATTAATATTTATTCTCTCCCTTTTAAAATAATTGTGGTATCATCCTGGATTTATAGTAGCATGATGAATAAGGTTATTGAATTAATTAAAAACCAACCAGGCATTTAATTTTTGAAATGCTCCATTTTTTATTTTCTGCTGGTTTTATAAAAATCAGAAATCAAACATTGTCCTTTAAGTCCGCTTCCTCACATACTCATCCAAACCAATAGCTGCCCTCGTCTGATTAGTGCAAAATCCCCTGAGAGTCTACAGGACACAGAAGCAGCCTTGGTGGCACTCAAGAACCAGAAGGCAGAGGAAGAACCCAGCAGAAGAGCTGACAATGGGAAAGATCACGGGTGAAAGATGGAGACTGTATCTAGAGGTGGAGTGAGGGTGTGGCCTGGGATAGCCTGCTGGGAAGGGTAAGGTGCCTCTCCCTAGAGAACTGTTACAAGAGCAATCTCAGGATGATGTAGGCATGGCCAGTGATGCTGGTGAGAGCCACAGAAAGATCCCTGGGTGATGCAGTCTTCTCCTTCAGGTTGGCTGTGTGGTAATCTACATTTACTGAGCTGGAGGTTTCAAAAGGGGAAGGGGCAGCTCACTGGCAATAACAATAACAACAATATCAGCAAATATGTGCTGCCTGCCAGCCACTGTGCTAAGTACTTGACATTTTTAACTCATTCAATCATAACAATAACCCTAGGAAGTAGGTATTATTGCCATCCCCAAGTTATGGATGAGGAAACTGAGGCACACAGGTACAGGGACTTCACAAGATCACCCAGTAAGTGGTGAAAGCAGGCTCATGCAGGTCACTCCCCATCATGCACTTTAGCTCGAGTCTCTGTCGCCTCTCGAAAGTACCAGTACCCAGTGTATGGAGCACTGTTGTAAGCAGAGACTTTTATAACCATCAGTCCACACTGCCTCCAACATGGCTGGCAGTCAACACCACCTACCCATGTGCCCTCTACCTATGTCTTCTGCCCCACCTTATTCTCTAAGTTTGTATTTGTGTACCCCTGTGCTGTCATTTGGGGTACAATATGGGGCCCCACCCTCAGACCAGGCCACCCTTCCCTTCTCTGGGTATTTCAGGCATTCACTCAGATCCACTTCACAGTTGGAGAGGCTGTGCACACCCAAATAAATACAGGGAAAGAGTCCAGGCAATTTTGTTTCTGATGATTCAGACTCAAGAAAAACTCCAAATAGCCATACAGTCATTAATAGAGCACATTCACTACATGAAATCAGTGCCTTCACATGTGTTATTTCATTTAATTCTCATAGCACCTCAGTGAAGTCTCTGACTTCAAAAGGAAAAATACTTCAGATTCAAGAAAAGCTATGTGACTTGCCCAAGACCACACATCTAGTAAAAATCAACAACTGGGATTCAAAATCCATGTCTAGATCAATCGAGATGCTGCAACATGAAACACCAATCTCCTTTAGTCCTTTACAAATAACAGTAACTTTGAAATATATATATATATATATATATCTGCCCTCAGCTTGTGGGACAAGAGTGGTTTTCAGCTCAAATGGACCACATGTGTCTACTCATCCATGCAGCCCCGGACAAGGTGGGACAGGCTCTATGTTGCTTCATTCCTTTGACCTCCCTTCCTGAGTAAGCTCAGTCTCCACATCCCACCCTGGAATGCATTTCTAGGGGCTGGAAGCAGAGGGTCTTCCATAAGGGGCCCTCTTCTGTGAAATACCATTCCTCTTGTTCTCCTGGGAGCCCATGAGCTGACCTTCCAGGCACGATGAAAGATAGCTCTTTTGGTTTATTTTCCCTAGATATTTGGAGGAATGTTGTTCTGGGCCTGTGTTCAGTGGGTTTGTGTTTTTTGTTGCTATAATGGTGTTTTGCTCTAGTGGTATTACCATATTTTGAAAGTTTTCTAAGCCATTGCCCATGCACCCAGGGGTGACTATTAAAATGATGAGGACATTTTTATAAATCACAAAAAATAAATAAATGTATAAAAGTACAGTTAGAAAAATGGGCAAAGCTAGCTCAGCTAAAGAAACAACTGGAAGTGTTTTGTTTTTTTTCCAGAATCTAAAATGAGTTTCATGCCTAAAAAAGGTCTATAGAATAAAAATTCTGTACATTTTAAGGAAAAAATAATTTTCATGAATATTATAAACTAGAGGCCCGGTGCACAAAATTTGTGCACTGGGCGGGGGGGGGGAGCAGGGGAATGTCCCTCAGCCCAGCCTGCATCCTCTCCAATCTGGGACCTCTCAAGGGATGTCTGACTGCCTGTTTAGGCCCAAGTCGGACATCCTTCTCACAATCCAGGACTGCTGGCTTCAAACTGCTCGCCTGCCTGTCTCCCTGATTGCCCCTAACCACTACCCTTCCAGCCTAATTGATGTCTAACTGCTCCCCTGCCAGCCTGTTTGCCCCCAACTTCCCTCCTCTGTCAGCCTGGTCAACCCTAACTGCCCTCTCCTGATTGTCCTCACCTGCCCTCCCTTGCAGGCCTGGTCCCTCCCAACTGCCCTCCCTGCTGACCTGATTGCCCACAACTGCCCTCCCTTGCAGGCCTGGACCCTCTCAATGGCCCTCCCCTGCTGGCCATCTTGTGGTGGCCATCTTGTGTCCACATGGGGGCAGGATCTTTGACCACATGGGGGCAGCCCTCTTGTGTGTTGAACTGATGGTCAATCTGCAAATTACTCTTTTATTAGATAGGATAGAGGTCTGGGGCATGGGTAAATCTGCATTTTACTTTTATTAGATAGGATATAGGCCTGGTGCATGGGTAGGGACCAGGTGCCCTGAAGGGTGTCCCAGATCAGGATAGGGGTTCCCTTGGGGCATGGGGCAGCTGGGGCGAGGGGCCTATGGTGGTTTGCAGGATGGCCACACCCCTCAGCAACCCAAGCAGAGGCCCTGGGATGTGGGATTAATTTATATTCTAAAATTCAAACTTTGTAGCCTAGAGCAGAGCCAAGCCTTCTGCTTGCTTCGTGGTGGCAGCCATTTCTGTTTGGTTTTATTTAAATTCTATAATTGAAACTTTGTAGCCTAGAGTGGAAGCCTAGGCACTAGGGCTGCAGAAGCTTGACTTTCTCCATCGCCCAGGCAACCCTAGCCTCTGCTCTCTCCAGCTCTGTGGCTGCCACCATTTCTGTTGGGATTATGTACCTTCTATAATTGAAACTTTGTAACATTGAGTGGAGGCGTAGGCGGGCAAGGGCAGGTGGAAAGCTTGGCTTCCTCCATTGCCAGGGAAACCCAAGCCTCCCTCCTGCTCTCAGTGGCCGCAGCCATCTTGGTTGGGGTTTATTTGCATAATTTGCTCCTGATTGGCCGATGGGCCTGGCTGTGGGCGTAGCTTGATTGGAGGTATGGTCAATTTGCATATTACTCTTTTATTATATAGGATGGTAAATGCTTAGTTTGTTTTTTTTGTTTTTGTTTTTGTTTTTTTCATCAAATTTTTAATGTATGAAATATGAATTCTGCCCGTGATATACATGACAGTCTTTCCTCCTAACTACTAAAATAACCTGTACTAATTATAATATGTACCATATTGCATTTTAGTTACTACTGTATGGGTCTCATCAGATTGGGGTTCCTTGCGAGCAGACTTTCATGTTCACTTTGCCTTGAAGTCAATACCAAATTATTTACTAAATGATTAATGATAGGACAGTATTTCTATTCAAATGGTATGTATCCATAATTATTGAGCATTAATTTCCAAATACTCTATAATTTGATTTAGAACCTTCAAGTTTAAATAAGAAACTTATATCAAGGCTTTGACTTAGTTTGTGCTAAATTATTTTTAAAATGTGTAGCTTTGGGACATTTTATTACAAAAAGCTGTTTTTATATATGTGACTAGCAACTTAAAATTCACCATACATTGACTTCATTTTTTAGCTTGACCTTCTAGTAAATCTTTAGCTTCATTGATTTTGGCTGCTATATAAGGAGATCCTCCCTTATCTGGGTGATTTAACAGCATAATTCGCCGGTGAGCATCTCTTATTTTTCCTTTATTGGCAGTAAGGCTTACACCTAGTATTAATGCTGCTTCTTTTTTTGTCATTTTGGGTTCAAAACCACCTCTGTAATAGCCACCACTGAAGGCAGATTTTGGTAGGCTTTGAAAAACTTGTTTTACTTGAGGCTCCATATGCTTCATGGCTTGCAAAACATAACGGCCTGCAAATCCTGCAGCAGCAATGGTCAATCCAACTGCTACCACTGTACTGGCCATGGCTCCGGCTCAGCTCCCCTGCCTCCGCTGACAGCACGGTTCATCCCAGCCGCCAAGGCCGCGGCCACCAGCTCCCCGCCGCCACCAGAAAGCAGGGGCGCCGCCAGCGGCGGCCAAGTGTCCACACACCGGCACCCCGCACCGGTAAATGCTTACTTTGAATTCACATTGTATCTATGTATCTAGATGGAAGAAATGCAGACAGAAAAAAATTAAGCATATATGCATTAGGAATAACTGTAGTGTTATATCTTATTTATGTATAACCATTGTTTTGCTAGAACTAAACATGTATGACAAATTTTTCTTTTTAAGTTGCTTTTCTTTAAAAATTGGTCATTCTGTTTTTTCTCACCTAGTAACTATGATATTTACCATATCTGAAAGTGTACCATTATAAGATCATGGCCAGAATCGGCTAAGAAATATTAGAAACTAGAGGCCTGCTGCACAAATTTCATGCATGAGGCGGGGAGGGTGTATGTCCCTCAGCCCAGCCTGCACCCTCTCCAATCTGGGACCCCTCGAGGGATGTCCAACTGCCCATTTAGGGCAGTGGTTGGCAAACCGCAGCTCACGAGCCACATGCGGCTCTTTGGCCCCTTGAATGTGGCTCTTCCACAAAATACCATGTGTGGGTGCACACATACAGTGCAATTGAAACTTCGTGGCCCATGCGCAGAAGTCAGTTTTCAGCCTGGGTAAGTCTATTTGAAGAAGTGGCATTAGAACACTCAAGGGGCCAAAGAGCCGCTTGTGGCTTGGGAGCCGTGATTTGATGACCACTGGTTTAGGAGATCGGGCCTAAACAGGCGGTTAGACATCCCTCTCAAAAGCCAGGACTGCTGGCTCCCGACCACTAGCCTGCCTGCCTGCCTGATTGCCCCTAACCACTTCTGCCTGCCAACCTGATCATCCCCTAACCACTCCTCTTCCAGCCTAATCAATGCCTAACTGCTCCCCTGCTGACCCGATTGCCCCCAACTGCCCTCCCCTACTGGCTCGATCGCTCCCAAAGTCCTCCCCTACAGGCCTGGTCACCTGTAATTCCCCTCCCCTGCAGCCTGGTCCCCTCCAACTTCCCTCCCCTGCAGTCCTTGTCCCTCCCAACTGCCCAGTCCTGCTGGCCTGATTGCCCCTAACTGCCTCCCAGGCATCCTGGTCGCCCCCAACTGCCCTCCCCTGCTGGCCATCTTGTGTCCACATGGGGGCAGCCACCTTGTGTGTTGGAGTGATTGTCAATTTGCATATTACCTCTTTATTAGATAGGAAGGACTAGACTTTCTGGATGATCTACTCTACCTCCCTCTTCTTACCCACTGCTGCACTGACCCCATCCACTCTGCCAGGAATATGGCTCGACTAGTTGGAGGCTTTGCTGACTGCATATAAACTTAATCCTGGTCTTTGTGGCTATCCCTGAAAACTCACATAGTTTTCCAAAAGAGATAAAAATGATCATCAATTGCTCTATGTGCTGGGCAACATTTCAATGAACAAATAAATACATACATGGATGGAGGGAATTAAATGCTTAATAATTTCATTAACTGCTCACAGGTTGACAAAAGTTTTAAGATAAGTATTTTGTTTCCGATATTGTGGGGCAGGCAGGGCTTTTAGTCTACAGAGAGGAGTGGAAAGGTGAATGTGGGAGATGCCAACTTGCATCTCACCATGGACAGGGCCCTCACAAGCTCCTCTGGCTGCCCCAATGGAGGGGCTGAGCCCTGTTTACTGACACAGGGGCTGGGTAGATTCACTACTGGAGCTCATTATGAATGATTAGGGATATAGGTCTTGGGCAAAATCTGAGGAAAGCAGATTTCAGAACAACTGGACTTAAACCAGCTGTGTTTTAAATGACAAAGCAGATGGGCCATGAGAATCACCCTACCACATCCCACGTTAGGAAAGTAGGGAACCTCTTCCCACAGTGCAATACTGTGAGGAGACAGGTGGTAAAAAAGCAAGTCTTCTGCCCACTATAGAACTGAAAAGACTATGATCACTTATGGTACATTCAGATCGCTCTGTGTGTGGTCTGAAAAATCAAACCAGAGTGTGTGTTTGGGGTTGGGGGTAGAAGGAGAGGACTGTTAGAATCAAAACAGCAACTGTATCCAGATTTGTTTTTAACTCTGCCAAACGCATGTGGGGTAACAGAATCAAACAATTTTCTCAAGCAGAAAGAATTATTTTGCTCTCAAACATCAACCAGGTAAAAATGGCCTCGAAAATGATTAGAAATGCAGTGGCTGTTCCACCATGATTATTCTTTCTAATCACATACAAAATTTCAAATGCTTCAGTAAATTACTCACAGGCAATTAAGTCCTTTAGATTCATCCTGTGATGGTCACAGTCTTGTTGGCAATGGTTGTCCTAGAGCAGCAGTTGAGAGCCTAGCAGGAAAAAAAAAAAAGCCACATAATTCTTTAGCTTATAATCCAGTTAGTTGATTTTCTTGATTACATGTAGGTACATCATGCGGATGCAAATAGCAAGACAAGTAGCTCTGGGTCAACAGCCAGAAAATGGAGCTCCTCAACCTTACCACAGGTAGAGAATGATCAGACATTGGAGTTGGCCTTTCCCTCCCCCACCACACCCCAACACACACAGACATATAACATGAATTCCAGACCTGCCCTTCAGTCTTTTGGTGCCGCTACAGGAACAGACGGAGCAGAAAAAGAAACACGAAGCTGAGCCAGGCCCCATCTGGCCGCTGACTTTTCAATCTCCTCTTCCAGTGTTCTCTCCCACGTGACCAGAGACCACTTGGGTGACCCAGAAAAGATTCCTGTGACCTGTGCCATTCTTTGTGCTCTAATGGTGCTGCAAAGACACTGGTGTCTCCCTCACTCGTTCCCTCAGCAGTACTGTATAGTCCCTTCCTATTCCTTAATGGATATGAATATCCTAAGTCAGTGGTCAGCAAACTCATTAGTCAACAGAGCCAAATATCAACAGTACGACTGAAATTTCTTTTGAGAGCCAAATTTTTTAAACTTAAACTTCTTCTCATGCCACTTCTTCAAAATAGACTCACCCAGGCCGTGGTATTTTGTGGAAGAGCCACACTCAAGGGGCCAAAGAACCGCATGTGGCTCTCAAGCTGCAGTTTGCCGACCATGGTCGTAAGTTTTCTAAGTCTTTTCTTTCCAAGTAAATTAGGGGCTGCCAAAGGGCAAGAAACACATATGCTTCCTTTGTGCCCTTTCGTTATTGCCAGGACAGGGCTAAGCAAACAGCAGTCTCTCTAAAACAAATTGTGTAAGAATTCTCTTTGGGATAAGTTTAGTCAGTAGTACTAGGTGGGTAGGAAGGACAAAAGAAAACTAGTATCAAGAATGACAATTAGTAAGGCAAAGACAGCCTCTACTAAGAAACCCAGTTAAATTAAAACCCTCTGTTTATCATTGCCCTGGATATGTGAGCACTGTCCTCTCAGGTAATTCTGTTGCCTTTCCTCATGCTTTGTGGCTATGCTGACCACGAATAAAAAGTAGAACCAGGACCTTAAAATCATTGCTTTTCAGGACAAACCTTCCAGTTCATCTTTACTAACTGACTAAACCTAGCTTCTAGAGGTCTTTTCACATCCTCTGTGGAATTGTTTTGCATAGAAAGTACTGAAAAAGCTACAGAATAAAATGTTCAAGGATCTAAAAAGAGAGCTTGCCCCTATTCGATCCTATAAGTAAAGTAGTTTATGTGAATCAACATTCTCTTCCCTTGGGGGGGCATTATTTGCTTTGGGGGCTTTAAGGGGTGGGGGTAGGTTGGAATTTTCATCCTTTCTTCTCTACAGACTCTACATCAGTCAAACAGGGACTGTGGGATGGTGGAGGGGATTCGGGGCTGGTCAGCATGGAAGGAGGGGGCTTATTTCCTCCACCTTTGGAAAACATGGACATATCTGTAGGGACACAGCTCTGTTTCCCTGCATTCCTGGAGGAGTAGACTTCCACCCTAATGGAGTTAGCAGAGGTCACTTCTCTTACGCATAAGACTAAAACTTGAGGCTCCCTTCTAGAGGAGTCCTCGATTGACCTTATGGCCTCCCACAGACAGTTTCGGCTGTTTCTAGTACTGAGGTTTAAACCAACAACCGACTATTGCTACCTTTGCATCTTCACCAAGACTTGGTCACACTCGGTACTGTGTGTAACTCACAGTTTTCTCTCCCAACTTCTCCTCCCCAGGGAAGAGTGAGTTAGCCTGGGATGAACAGGAAGTGGCTCACTTTTGCCAGGACACTGGGACAATCGCCCAAGCTAAGCCACAGACGTGTCTGTCAACAGCTTTATTTTCACTTTTTTGGGGGGGAGGGGGTCCCCAATCTTTAGGCCAAAGAAGTCTCCACATCAGACAAAACCTGACCCATCACCCCACCCAGTTCTGGCGCTGCGTTTGCTCTCCAGAGTAGACCAGGAAGAAACCTGAGGGTGGGAGGCCTGCCTGCACCAACCCCAGGCCTTTTCCCTGCCGGCGGCGGCGGGGATTAAGTAAACACCCGCAAAATCAGCATTTGCACACATGCCAGGGACTGATGACGGGCCTCTCAGCCGGGGCAGCCGACGCGATTTCGGAGCAATTTCTCCAGTGACTCAGCCCCAGGGCAGCGGGGCGCGGCCCCAGCGCATGTCCTGGGCGCGAGGAGGCCCGGCGGCTCCGCGCCCCTCCCCGGGGTGGGCCTTGGCGGGCGCTCACCGGCGGCCAAAGAGACTGCCACCCACCAGCACCGAGTCTGCCCGGAGCCTCCGGCTTCACTGAGCCCCCAGCCCCGGGAGGGAGACTTGTCCCTCCTAAAGCCCCGACGCCCCCATCCATCCTCAGTCTGCTGCACGGCGCGCCCAGACCCCCTGGTCCCCGGCTCAGGCCACTTCTCTGCGGTGGCGCCCTCGGGGGTCTGGGGCCAAGGCCGATCCCCGAGCGGGAAAAGAGCCGCCGAATGCGCCTGCAGGGCGGGGAGGGGGGACCGCTGTAGGTGTCTCCGCGTCAGCCCACCCCTCCCCGGTGACACAGAACGCGCCCCGACTCTATCCCTGCGACCCGCTGGCTGCCCGCCGCTCGGCCCCTTCCCCGCCCCCGCGCCCGCGCCCTCGGCCACCGCCAGAGACCAATCGGTTTTTGAATCGTCAAGATAAACCTCGGATCTTAATTTCCTTGACGGGAGCGGCCGCGCGGCCGGGTCAACGTCCCCTGACAGACGTAATGGGGGGCTATTAGCAGTACAAAGCCCGCCGGACCCGCAAGCGTCAGTTCAAGGGAAGGCTTCGGTGTCGCCCCGACATGGCCGCGCATGTAAACCAATTTCCCCGACAGAAGGGTAAACACAGGCCCGTTTGAACCGCGAGATGAAAACAGATGGGCCATCGCAAACAGTCCCCCCAAATGCAACAGACTTCCAGGCCAATTACGCGCGGTTAGCGCTGAGCGGCGGAGGAAATAGCTTTCCTGGCTGCTCAATGTCACCGGAGTCACCTCCGGGCAGCGAAGGGGGCCGCTTTGTTTTCGCGAAAACTTGCTAAAATTAATCTGTGCTGGAGCCGCTGGCACAGAGCAGAGCGGCCCCTTCCCTCCCCTCCCTTCCCCTCCCCTCCCGCCGCAGGTCAGGCCTTCGTGGGGGGGCCGAGCGCCCGGACCTCCAAGTCCCATCTGCCGGAGGGGAAGACCCGGCAGGAGACAGGACACCCAGCGGGCGCTCTCGGCCTCGGGGGGCGGGGCGCGCGGGGGCCCCCATCTCCCACCCAGCCCCGGCGGACACAGCCCCCTCTTCCCGCCCCAGCGACTCGCCCCCTCCGCGCGCCCGCCTCAGCCCCGGGGAGCAGGAAACCGGGCTCACAGGCCAAGGAGGTCAGGGCTACCCACTTGCGGGCGGGAGCACGGGGCCCGGCCACCCGGGCACCGGCGCCAAATACTCAAAGAGATGCTCCGGCGCCCGCGCCGGGAGGGCCGCGCGCCGCAGCCCCCTGGTCTGGGGAGGGAGCGGGGACAGCCGGGGGGGGGGGGCCGGGGGGAGAGGGGAGGCCGTGGGCAGGGCCGGGCCTGCACCCCCAGCACTGACTGTCGAAGGCGGGAAGCCTCGGAGAGCGTCGGCTCAGCCCGCAGGGACCCCCAGCTCCCGCACGGCGAGGGGAGGGGGGGAGAGGGGGAGGGGGAGGGCCGGACGGGGCCCCATCCCCGCGCTCCCGGCCCCCGGAGGCCGCCGGGCCAGGCCGCGGGCGGGAAGACGGTGCTGGCGGAGAGGCCGGAGGAAGCGGCTCGGGCCGGCCGCCCCGCGCCCGGGCGCGCGTGCAGGGTTCAGCGGTGTTTCGGCTGCCCCCTGACCTGACCCTGGGCGCACAAAGGCCTCCCGGGTGCACCGCCGTGGCGCAGCCTTCCCGTCGCGGCCAAATGAATGAGCCCACGTCAGGCTGGGCTGACGGCTCGGCCGGGAAGCAGCCGAGTGGAAAAGGCGCGCGGGCCGCCCCGGAGGTACCTGCACGGAGGCGGAGGCCGCCTGGTCCTGGGGGCCCGGGAAGGCGAGGCCCGCGAGGTCCGCCCTCGACGCTGCACGCAGGGCCTTCCTTAGACTCTCATGGCACAGGCCTGCCCCAGGGGACCGCCTGGGCTCTGGGCAATGTGTGTCCCGCTTTAGGAAAGCTGCACAGACCCCCGCACTGACACCCAGCAGCACGGGCCAGGCGCGCAGGCTGTGCCCCGGCGGACGGTGTCGCTGCGGCGCCCTGGGCGGCGGGCCTTTGGGGGCTGTAGTCCGCGTCCCCAGGAACCCGGTCCTCCTGACTCCGGAGGGCAGGGGTGTCTGTCCCCAAGTGAATGAGTGTGGGCCGGAGGGAGAGGAGCGAGGGTCTGAGGCCAACTTCATGCTCCGTCTGTGACCGAGTGTCTGTTTTGAAAGCCACAGATAAGTGTTTGTTTTTTGAATAAAAGTCGATCTACTAGTAACTAGTTCATCCTGAAGTCCAGAAGGCTGGCTTCCCAGGCTGACAGCTCTGCTTTCTTATTGCTCTTTAAACACTGTGGGGAATTCGGCTCAAGAAAAATGACTAAACTGGAAGCGGGTAGAGCTTAAGGCATTGATTTATCTTATTCCTTCCAGATTTTTCAAATATATTAAGAGAAAGCGCTTTCATTTAAAAACACTTAAAAGGTCAGAAGAGCAATGCCCTCTTTGCCTGCAGCTTTGTTTGCTGTTGAGAGCCAGGAAGGTTAAAAATCGGGAGGAACGGGTGTGGCGGTGGGCTCCTGCATTTCCTCATCCATGCTTTAAAGAGGCTGCCTTTCAGAACTGGAGGGAGGGCCCTGCTACACACCCCTGTTCTCCTGGTGACCTTAGCAAGGGCAGCACCAGGTCACCTCTCAGAACCCTTCCTTTTCTCTCTCTCTCTCTCTCTCTCTCTCTCTCTCTCTCTCTCTCTCATCAGTTTCCCTTGTCTAGATTACACACACATACCGTCTGGCTTTTTTTTTTATTTTAACAAACACTATTTTTTCTTAATTGATTTCAGAGATGAAGGGAGAAGGAGAGATAAAAAAACATCAATGTTGAAGGAGAATCATTGATCAGCTGCCTCCTGCATGCCCCCTACTGGGGATTGAGCCCACAACCCAGGCATGTGTCTTTGACCAGAATCAAACCTGGACTCTTTAGTCTGCAGGCCAAAGCTCTGTTCACTGACCCAAGCCAGCTAGGACACTTTCTGGCATCTTATGGCCACTTCTGACACTTGCAGACCTGGCTGCCCTGTCTGAGCCCACACCATCCTCTGAAATCTCAGTGTACTTAGAAGGTCAAGTTGTCTTTATGAGGTCAAGTAATCATTGCTTTAAAGATGTTAACTATCTCAAAGAGTGCACACAAGCAAGCTATGATGTCCTCCAATTATTTTTCTAGGTAAACTATCTCCTCAACTAAAAATTTTAACCCCGGGGGACAATGACTGAGACCAATTGTCTGTGTTATCTCACAGTATAGTGCCAAAGCAAGAAATGTTATCTATGTTGATTCTACAATTATTTAGAATTGATACTGTCCTTTCTAAAATGCCTATAGCTAGTGTTGGTGGGGTACCAAGAGTTTCCCTCTTTCTTTCCTACTTCATTCTAAATTATGTATTTCAGAAATTGAAGCCTCCTGCCAATATCCATGTGTGTGAGCCATCTTGGAAGTGGATTCCCCAGCCCCATTCAAACCTTCAGTAACAGCAATCATGACCAACTCTTGACTTACATCCTCATGAAACACCTTGAGCACAAACTACCCAGCTAGTTTTTTACTTACAGAGACTTTGAAATAATAAATGATTAATTGTTTAAGCTGCTCAGCTTTGGGGGTGATTTGTTAAATAGCAATAGGTAAATTAATACAGTAATTGCATAAAGCTCCTCTTAACTTTAAAAAATATATCTGATCCTCACTGCGACTCTCAGAAGAATATAGAGTGCCCTTTAGAAAACTGACCATCAGACAGATTCACTCAAGGTACTCAGGGACAAAATTAATAGGAAAGCATTCAGGGTCTCTCTCACCAAGTCTTTACAGCAAGCATGTCAAACTCGCAGCCCACGGGCTGCATGCCTCATTTCTTTGGCCCGTGTACGCCTTTGAGTTTGACACGCTTGCTTTACAGATCACTGTTTAGAAGCTGGCGTAGGCAGAAAGACCCTAAAAGCAATACAATTTTTTTTTTAATGAAAAAAAATTTTCTCAAAGAATCCCTAACTTTGAAAAGATTTCCTAAGAGATGGTCGTCATTATGTAACACTCCTGGTATTCCCAGCCCCACTGCTTCTCTGGTTCTTAAAGCCCACAAGAGTTTGTGGTTGTGGACCTTGCCCAAAATTGTAGCTTGTCATCAGTTTTGAGAACATTCATATATTCTGAACAGTGAAACTATTAATGGTTATGGTGTTTATAGCTTGGGTTTAAACAGGAAGCTAATCAAGGTAAAAATCTCTGTGTGATAAGGTGCTCAAACCCCAGTCAATGGAAAGAACGCTTCCTGCTGCACAGTGAGTTGTCTAGGTACCTCACGAGGCCCTGGATCCTGACTAGGAAACACAGTAGAAGGGAGATAAAACTAACAAACTAACACATTTTCCATAGAACTGATATTGAGATGTAAGTGCTAGTTTGGGACAATAATGAATGAGTGAGTGACTAGCTGAGTCTGCTGCTTGTTAGGCGTAAGCTCTATAGAGTTTGTTTTGGTTTCCTGTTCACTTTGAAAGAGCAAGCAGAATTTTGGGGCCAAAACTGCTCTGACAGAAACCTCAGCTGATGACCCTGACTTGAGTTGGGACAAACACTTGCAAATGAAGTCTTCTCTGCTCCAGAGGCAATAAAGGTGTAATATGTGTGGCCTTTCAGGAGTAATCATCAACAGCAGGGAACTTGGCAGAGAGACAGCCCAAGTTTGTTCTTTAGAAACTGTATGCCTTCAAGTCTAAAATGGACTGCAAAGTACATATGCATCTGCAGTAGATGTTGCCACAGGTGTAGGATGTTGTGGTTTCTAACATCTTACATGTGTTCTCTAAACAATACCTCGAGTGTCTTTTTGTTTCTGGCCTGTGTGGTTTCCTGCATTTCCGGCAGCTGATCCTGTGTAGAAAGGCAGCTGCCTGCAAAGCATTACTGAAAATTACGTATAAAGACATGCATGCAAAAGATGGTGTTGGCTCTGAAGGAAGCTCACTCTGACCTCAGAGTAGGATGGAGCCAGCAGCAGTTGTTGGTGAAGCTGAAATAAGTACATTGTTATTGACGTCCAGGCCTGAGCAGCTTCCAAGCGCCCCCAGGAATTCTTTCTGTTTCTGGGTTCTTAAGGAACAGAAATCTGAATTCCAAACTTGGGAATGATCTGGAGAGAAGGGAAAGAAGACCTTTGTTAGGTAAGAGCTTTTGCAGCATTTCACAACCCATCAGGGAATGTCAAGAATTTGTTGTGTAAAAAAAAAATAATAATAATTTAAATAAATAATAAAAAGAATTTGCCCTGTGAATCATCCAAAAAAATATTCACCAAGCAAGCTTTGTCTCTCCAGCCATAATCCTGGGAGGCAGAGTTATCTGTGGGGCACAGCTAGTATACAAACACCCAGGATGTAGAGCTTAAGATACTGGACAGCCAGGTGCTTTGAAAAGCAAACACATCAACAATCCTCAGGCCTCTCTACATATAGCCAGTTCATTCAGACTTCCTCCTATGCCTGCAAAAGCTGAGTCCTCCCTTCCCCCTCCCATAAACACCCTCTTAAGACTACGCAATTCCCATTTGGTGGATTCTTTCCCATTTCAGGTTTGCCTGATATTCATTCAGGTCTTATTTTCCTACATAAAAGCATTGAACAGTGTGTGTGTGTGTGTGTGTGTGTGTGTGTGTGTGTGTAAGTAGGTAGTTGGTAGCTCATCATGTAAACTCCCATACTAAGACTTGACCCTGTTGGGAGCTCTTAGTTTTAAAAATATTAAAATCTTTTCTTTTTTTCTTTTCCAAAAAAAGTGATGGGAATGAGAGGCAGATTAAACTGTCTCCTGGCGGGGATATGGTCATCTACTTAGCTTCTGAGAATAGTGACATGGCAAAATTCTAGCACCTGATCTCATAGGCTGGGTGGTTCTTAGTGGAGTACTTACCCCTCCTGTCCTAAAGTTGTATAGGAGAACAGGGAAAGGAGAGGTCAAAAAGGCAGCCTGCCCTAGCTGTTGTGGCTCAGTTGTTTGGAGCATAGTCCCATGCACTAAAGATCACAAGTTCGATTCCTCATCAGGGAGCATACCTAGGTTGAAGTTTCAATCCCATTTGGGGTGTATACAGGAGGCAATTGATAAATGTTCCTCTCTCACACCAGTATTTCTCCCTCTCTCCCTTCCTCTCTTTCTAAAATCAATGAAAACATAACCTTGGGTATGGATTTAAAAAGGGGGGGTGAAGGGGGAGAGACAGCCAGAGGGGCAATCCCATGGCTATGCCACTGGGTAGGGTAGGGAATGGCTTTCTTGGAGTATCAAGGCCTCTTCTTCCATCTCCAATTAGTATCTCTCCTCCCATTGGTAGCCTCTCCCTTATTACCCAGCAATCAGCCACAGGGGAGTAGGGTAGAGTGATAAAGTAAGAGTCTGAAACCCTCCCTCAAGGGCATAGGACTTCCTTCGGACCCCTAGCCAATATGGCAGTGATATGAATCAAGGATTCAACTTATAGATCTGATATTGCAAAGAACTGACAAAGGTACTATTTTCCTTTCACATTTAGCAACTTACAGTAGTCTGTAGACTGCATGTGTGTCAGGCACACAGAGGAAGCTTACTGTGTAGAACATTAATTCTATTTTTTCTTTAAAAAGCACATCAGATTACATAGTGGACTTCCAGTTAAAAATAGCTGGTTACATACACACATTTGCCTATACTCCTTCCAAAACTTCACTGAAGTACAAGCAAACATACAAAAAACAAAGGTAAACAAGGAGAAGGAAAGAAAAACTGACAACATGCTAGAAGCTGAAAAGCATTTGGAGGAATGGTAATGACTTAGCAGACCCACAAAGCAGAAAAACCAACAGGCAATCTGACTGACACCATAGAATCCTCAAAAGATCTAAGCACTGGTAGGACCAGTTATCTCTGGAAGTGGGGGTAATAGTGGGGCTAAAATCCAGAGGATTATTTCAGCTTGTTTAAGAAGCAGTGAGACCCAACTCCCCCACCATTCTGACAGAAACTAAAAACTTATTCCTTGAAGAGGATAAGAAAAGGATCTGTTGGACTGGGGGAAAACAATAATAGTCAAGGTGGGAAAAGTGTCCTGAAAACAGGCTGAATAAGTGCAAGCTGACACAATGATGGAAATTAACCCCATTGCTTTCTGCCCTTCTTGTAGAGAGCACCTGGGAAGGCACATAGGCATTTCTTTAAATTGTCAGCTGAATCCTTGGGGGTAAGCAAAGCCCCACCCTGGATACACATTCTGCCAAAAGGCAGAAGTGTTGTCAGCTTGACCTTTATTTCAGCCCAGGTGCCAGGGAGTGGGTTTTACTATGTAAATCCAGCTAAGTACCAGGAACGAATAGGAAAGCTTCCTGGTATTTGTGGGTATAAAATAAACACGCTGCATTGGCTCTGAGTCACTGTCTCTCCATCAGAAGAGGGCAGTGGTCCACCCAGTCCCAGCTTTTTCCTTCTATCTCTGTGTCTTGTCTCTTTCTTTTATTTCTCAACCCCCAGCCGCCCCTACTCAGGAACTGGACCACTCTCTAGCCTCGCTGGACAAGGAAAAGAGAGAAATATTTACACTTCTAATTAAAGAGACTTCTTTTGGGGGAATCTAGCCAGCTTAAGAGAAAAGACCCAGAGTCTGACATGGGGATTGGAGTATGAAATGGCCTATCCAGATCACCCAACTATGAAGCACAGAATTGGACAAGCCTTGCTTGCATAGAGAGCTTCCTGTTAGCTTTGTAGCACCCTCCACTTACATATGAATGGTAGTCAAGATCACCAACATTTGAAGGAGACTTTTAATAGGAAAGAAAGAGGCCAAATCAACAAATACATAACATCTTGGAATAAAATAACATACAGAGATGGAACCTTTAAAAAATGACTATCACATACATGAAACAAGAACAAGATGTTATATAAAAACATAATAACCTTCAGAGGCTTAAAAGTAGGAAGTGAAAATGAAAATCTAAATAAAAGTTTCAAAAAAGAAGTTGAAATGATATCCCTGAAGGCAAAACAGAGATATAAAACAGGAGACAAATAGTAAAAAATTTAGAGGACCAACCTAGGAGATCCTTCACCTGACAAGTAGTAGTCCCAGAAAAAGACTGAGAGAACACATGGGACTCTTCCAATGAAATCAACAGAGCTAAAGACCTACCAGGTGCTGGCTACAGTGGATAAAAATAGATCCTCACACAGGCTCATCATTGTGACATTTTAACACTTTAGGACAAAGAGAAGAGCCTAAAAACATCAATCTATTTCCTCCCACGCATGTCCCCAACCAGTAACAAAACCAAAACCTAAGTATGTGCCCTGACGGGAGTCAAACCCACAACTTGGTGGTGTACTGAGTGATGCTCTGAGCCGCCTGGCCAGGCTATTCTCCTTTTTATAAAAAATGAATGCTCTCATCCTATTTTTTAACAGGAGGTTGTATAAAAATACCAACATATGAAGTATAAGCCAGTGATGCACAATCCAAACTCATCCTTTATGAGGACACAACACAGTACTGCACCATCTCAGGGTCTAGTTTACAAAGGCAAAGCCTATGACCTTGAGGGCCCAGGTTCTTCTGCATGTTTATCTTCCCAAGACATCTTGGACTTTGTGCCCTGATGGGCAGGTTGTGCTGAGTGAAAGCATCATTTGTCTGCAAATGGCAAGTGACATCAAAAGCAGAAACTCTGGCTTCTAGTGAGAACCTCGAGTGCAGGGAAGGATAGTTTTCTCTGCATGCCTGGGGAAAAACACCTGCTGTCTACTTCCGCAAGTACTTTCATGGAGCACTGCTCATCACTGACTCTGTCAGCATAGACTAGATGCCACCTTGGTGTCTCCGTTATAAATGAAACGTGCCAGTGGGGTTTGGAGCTTCCATTTCCAGGCCATGGTCAACACTGCTGTTTTAAATTGTAAGAGACCAGAAAAATTCTTTGCTCTGACCTCTCTTTGTGTTAGAAATAACATAGGTGTTTGTTTGTTTCTTGAATGCAGATAAGTATTAGTCTGGATTTGTCAGACAAAGTGTGTCAAGTTATTTACATTTTTAATTCATAAAAGTTAAAGATTTGGGCTACAAATTATCAGAGCTAGAAAAACATAAGAAAATAGTATGCATGTCTTATGAGTAATTCAGCATTTCTTTCTAATTTTAAACTGTTTCTTTAAGTCTCAAGTCTCTGACTTCATCTTGTTCGTTTGTCTGAGAGATATTTTAATGTTTGTATCTACCGGGGCTGTTTCTGAGGATCAGAAATGATGTTTTAGCAGTGTTTCCCTCCAGGTGGCTATGAAAGTGAGCGAGGTTTGTACTCTCCCCAAAGCTGAGGAGTGAGAGGGACTAACGTTCTGCTTAGCAAGGAAGGCTTGTGTGGATGGTTCTGCTGATGGGCGTATAATCTGACGTTAAAGTTTAACAGCTACCAAAAAAAAAAAAAAGTTTTATTGAGTGTTAACAGCAGTTCTGTGGGGTTGTACTCTCAGAAAGGAATTTCTTAAAACACACAGTAGGAAGCTCACGGGAAGTTATTCAACTGGACAGCATGGCCTTTGTCAGGAAACTGGCTACAAGCTCCAGCAGAGGCATCCAGAATAAGACTCCTAACAGTGCCCAGGCACCCCAGGCTGCACAAAGCAGCCAGTTTTGCTGAGGAAGGCTCCTGAGCAATGGCAGTTAATATTTAAACCAACTCATATTATTTGACGATGGAGCTTTTGCAGAGGTGTTATTTCTCTTAGTGCACTCAACCTGAGACCTCCCAGACAAGCAGAGACCAGAAACCTTTTCATTCCATTTCAAATGCAGAACACACTTACCCAAATTGGAGGAAGAGATCTCTGACATGTTCCCCCTCTCCCTTTCTACATGGGTCTGCTTCATTTCCGTGCCTTCAACACTTACAAAGCACCTACTCTGTTCAGATACTGTTCTGGAATGGCGCTTCCAGTGGTGATCAAAAGAGGCTCAAACTGTTGCTCTTTGGCACTTAAACTTCAGACCCATGCATGAACTCAGACAATGTCAGAGGTGGAGCCTATCATCTTCAGAATGGCTCCAAGGGTCAGACCAGGAGTACAAATGCACAAAGGTGATGGGAAGGGGTGGCAACTATAGCAAACCAGAGAGTGTGTCCCAAAAGTCATCCAAACACAGCTTTTTAGAAAACCATGCAGTCTAAGCAAAACGCCTTTCAGTATCAGAAGCCTCTAATGGCTGCTATTCGACTCGCAAATGTCCTCAGGCCAGAAATCAAGGCCTGAAATGGTGCCTTGCTCAAGGTCAAGGAACCTGGCAATGACAAAACTGAAGCTAGAACTCAGCTGTCCTGGCTCAGGCCCACTGCTGTTTTACTAGGCCATGTTCCCTCTGGTCCCATAGTTCAACTCCTTGAGGTATCTCACAAAGTTACTAGTGTTTGACATGATCTTGGTGAACAACTCATTCATTCTCTCAACAGTTATTTATAAAGCTCTGTCATGTGCCAAACACCAATGAAAGCTTGAGAGGTTGGAACAAAAATCAATGTCAGAAATAGGCTGTCACCTCCCAGAGCTTAAGAGCACATTGCTTCAACAATCTAGATGTATAATTAGTAGGAAACAATAAATTCCCTTTTTGTCCTTTGAGCACTTCTGAGACAGTAGTTATGACTCCAGGCCTGTGTATACACATGGGCTTACCCTCAACAAAAATTAAATGTAATGTTAGATAGTTGATGTCATGTGCCCTTAAAATTAACAATTGGCATAAATATTACTATGGAATAGTAACTGGGTACATATTAGGTGGTCAAATCAGACTTTTGGCTGTAAGTTTTCATGTAGCTGATACCAAACTTTTGGCTGCTTTCTAATAGGCTCAGCAGTAGCATGGTCAAGTGCCAGGGCTGTCTATTGATTGCACAAACATTGATGGAGTGCCTGCCTACCAGGGCTTTGTGACAGAGCACATGTGTAAGTGATATGGTATTCAAAGACCAGTGTTTATGAACCAAAGATAAGTTGAAAACTATTTTTGCTAAGAATTTCTCAGAAGTGTAGTAAAATCTTTTGAAAATAGCCCAAGTTAGGTGTCCTGGGTCCGCAATTCAGTGTGTACCACCTGCTATAGCTGGACGGAGAAATGACCAGAGGTATGATCTGTGGTAACTCATGGACTATGGCTAATGGTTTGGCTGGATGGCCAGGGACTTGGAAGAAAGATGATTAGAAAATTGGTGACAAGAAGATCTCACTATTAGCCCTAACGAGTCACAAGAAATTTTTATTCCCATCCCTGCAATTGGGATCTGCTAGTTTAGGAGTTTTAATTTCAAAAGGAACACAGCAATAATTCCAGTGAACTTGAAGCTGAGACCACCACCTGAACAGTTTGTGCTCCTTATGCCAGTGAATCAAAAAGCAAAGAAGAGGGTTAGCATATCCGCTCAAGTGATTGATTCTAATAACCATGGGAAAATGGGGATTAATACACAATAGGGCTAAGGAACCATATTTTGGAATGCAGAAATAGGCACCTCTTACTGTTCCTATTTCATAAGATTCTAGTCAATGGAAAACAAAACATTCCAATTCAAACAGAACTGCTAATGACCAAGACACTTCAGAATGAAGGTTTGAGTCACCTCACCAGATACAGAACCATGACCAGCAGAAGTGCTTGCTTAGGAGAAATGGAGTGGGTAGTGGAAGAAAGCAGTGATATATACCAGCAAAAGCCATGTGACCATTGCATAAATGAGAACTGTAATGGTTTGGGTGATTCTTCCTTATTTTGATATTTATATATTTGTATGTATACCGAACATGTTTGTTTTCTTCCCCTCCTTTATCCTCATATCACCTAACTTGAAATGTGTTAGATAGTAGTTAACTTTATCTTCCAATACTTAAGTTAAGAGGATTATGAATCAGTTAGAAGAATAACATCACCCAAAAACATAAAAGGGAAGACTCTGAATCCTCTTCTGATGAATTACTATGTTTTTACTGTATGTGTGATTATTGTATCATGTCAGGATGAAGCACGACTTAGTTTATGGTTCTCATTTGGACATAAAATATGGCTTAAGGAGCTGTGTACAGTGCAAGTTGACAAGGGGTGACTATGATGGCTTTGCAATGTGTGCAGATGGCTAGACTGAATTCTATTTCTCAGTTTCACTCCCTGTATGTTTCCAGTTAGATGTGTCAAAGAGAGATTGTTGTGTGAGATCTGAAAGCAGAAAAGAAGCAGTCACCAATACTGTTGACCTCGTGGTTCACCCTACTGGTGTGACTCAGCAGCCAACCCTGCAACAATGCCACCCTCTCCTGGATAGTCCTTCAGCCTCTCAGACTCCTGGGCCAGGTGTATGTTAAGGCCATGATGAAGGATGTCAACTTCTTCTGCAGACACTGATACCATCAAGGTCAGAAGCAGCTAAAACTGACACTTATGCGTGTATGTTCCACCTTACCCTTGCTCTACCCTGCTTTGCACTCACCTTCCCTTTCCAGCTGCCTACCCTGAGGACTTGGATTTCTAGCATCTGATGGTATGCCCAGATTTCATGATCCCCAAAGACCACCAGGGAGCCGAGTCCGATGCTAAAGCAAAAGAGCCTTTATTCAAGCTAGCTTGGCCCTCTGCCCCCACCGACACAGCGGCAGGACACAAAAGAGAGAGAAATATCCAAAGCATAATGATTTTATAGGGAGGTGGGGCCAGGCTCAAACCGCTGAGTTGCCCAATTCTGATTGGTTGGGTGAGGGCTGAGGCTAGTGACGTAAAGGCAGGCTGTGGCCAGGGTCTGGCTACCCAAAGACAGGATGTGACCAGCATACCCCTGTATTCCCATTGGCTGACACGGTAGTCAATCCCACTCTGCCCTTTCACTGACACAAGACAACCTTATAGAAACTGCTTAACCAACTCCTACACATTTAAAATGAAATCTCTGTAACAAATCCCTTATCACATATTTATCTCCCTGTGATATATATGTGCTATATCATATATATGTGATAAGGGATTGTAACAATCCCTTATCTGATTGAACCCTGCTTGATACAGTGGCTTAAAGAATAGGCGGATTTGTTTCCATCACATGTAACAGTTTATAAGTGAGCAATCCAGGTGAGCAGCACAGCTCTGCTCCATGTGAATATTCAGGAACCTGAATTCCTTTCATTGTATTGTACTATTGCCCTAAGGCAGTGGTTGGCAAACTACAGCTCTCGAGCTACATGCGGCCCTTTGGCCCCTTGAGTGTGGCTCTTCCACAAAATACCAATCATATATACAAAATACCGATCATTGTTTCACTAATAGAGAGAGGTGGACAGGCTGGTCAATCTTAATTGCTCTGAAAGGTCAGAGCTAATCACTCATTGTTTAGTTGAGACATTGGTAGTTGAAGCACCCTCTACCCGTTAGTCTTATGTAAACTCTTGCTGATTGGCTATTATTGGAATTTCCTGCCTAAAGGATATGGGTATATCTCATAACATTAATAAAAGGGATAACAAAACCAGGGCTCCCACCTGGCCCCCAATATTCCCAAATTAATACTTTTCCAGTCTCTTTCATTTGTGTGCGGCCTTCTCCCGAACCTGAATCCTGAACTGGAACCCTGGACCACGCGGGACATGAAAAGGGTTCCCACATACCAAGGCCTGGGCAAGTCTATTTTGAGGAATTGGCATTAGAAGAAGTTTAAGTTTTAAAAACTTGGCTCTCAAAAGAAATTTTAATCATTGTACTGTTGATATTTGGCTCTGTTGACCAATGTGTTTGCTGACCACTGCCCTAAGGCATTGTCTTCACCCACCTGGTCAAAGCTGAGGGTCTACTTCCAAATTCCAGCAGCAGGACACACAGAGCAGGGTACAGAGGAGACTTATTCAACATATAAGGCCCTCAAAGTGGCAAATACTTCTGTCCACAAATTGTAGGTGAGAACTTCATCACATGGCCTTACACAACTTCTAGGAAGACTGGGAAATCTGATCTAATGAGGTAGTCATGTGCCAAAAAAGAAAGAGTAAAGACATTTTGATAAACAACTAGCTGCTTCTACCACACATATATAGAACAGTGTGACTATTCCTATTGATAATAGATAATATTAATCTACACTAATAAAAGAGAAACATGCAACTTAACCATACCTCTGCTACACCCATAAGCCATGCCAACCAGCCAATCAGGAGCAAATATGCAAATTAACCCGACCTTGATGGCAGTGGCCATAGAGCTGGAGTGAGCAGGAGCCTTGGATTGTCCCAGTGATGCAGGAAGCCAAGCTTCCTGCCTGCCCTGGCTGGCCCTGGCCTCCACTCAAGGCTACAAAGTTTCAATTATAGAAGATAAATAAATCCCAGATACTTGTTTCCAGCCAATGCTGGCCTCTGCTCAAGGAGGCGCTGAAAAAAAGAAAAAAGAAAAAAAGGAGGGGCTGGGAGCTTGGGTCACAGGGGGATGATCAGGCCAGGAAGGGATGGCAGTTGTTAGTGATGAGGCTGGTGGGGGGTGGGGTTGTTGGAAATAAGCAGACCAACAGGAGGGCAAGTTAGGGGTGAGCAGGCCATCAGTGGGGGTCAGTTGGAGGTCATCAGGATAGCATGAGGGGGACAGTTTGGAGTGAGCAGGCCATCAGGGGGGCATTTGGGTGTGAGCAGGCTGGCACAGAAGACAGTTGGGGGTGATTAGGCTGGCAGGGGTCATTTGGGGGTGAGCAAGACTGCGGCAGGGGGCAGTTGGGGTGAGCAGGCTGGCATGCAGAGTGGTTAGGGGCAATCAGGCAGGCAGGCAGGCAGGTGAGTGGCTGGAGTCAGCAGTCCCGGATTGTGAGAGGGATGTCCAACTGCCAGTTTAGGCCCAATTTTTGCAAACCAGCAGTAGGACATCCTTCGAGCAGTCCCAGATTAGAGAGGGTGCAGGCTGGGCTGAGGAATACCTCCTATCCTGTGCACAAATTTCATGCACTGGGCCACTAGTATATAATAAGGCTATATAATATATTATAATAATGTACCATAATATATGGTAATACACTATACTATATGTAATAAAACATATAATTTATTTTATACTATATATAATAAAATATATAACTTATATGATACTATCCTATATAATAAAGAGCTAATATGCAAATGGTCGTCATGCCGTCATGCCCTCAAGCCCTTGGGCTGCGCCCTTGCACTGGAACTTCTCAGACACTCAACACTGGCAGGAGAGGAATGGGGACCAGCCAGGCTGCAGCCTGGGAGAGGGACAAGCCACTCCCTCCATGATCCCAGGTACCTGTGGCTGCAACCAGCCCAGATAAAGCCAGCTTGGGTCCCGGGTGCCTGCAGCTGACCAGAGGGAGGAAAGTCCAGGTCCCAGGTGCCTGCAACTGACCAGAGGAGGGAATCCTGGGTCCTGGGTATGGGGTGAAGCAGAGGTGGTTAGGGGCAATCAGGCCTGTAGGAGAACAGTTAGGGCAATCAGGCAGGCAGGCAGAGGTGGTTAGGGGTGATCAGGCAGGCAGCAGGCAGAGGTAGTTAGGGGTGATCAGGCAGGCACACAGAGGTGATTAGGAATGATCAGGCAGGCAGGCAGAGGGGTTAGGGGCAATCAGGCAGGCAGGAGAGCAGTTAGGAGCCAACGGTTCTGAATTGTGAGAGGCAGTCAGACATCCTCCAAGGGGTCCCGGATTGGAGGGGGTGCAGGCCAGGCTGAGGGACAGTCCCTCCCCTGCCCCACCAGGCCTCTAGTATATAATATGGGTAGTAACATATAATAGATAATGTTATATACTATGATGCAGACCTCAAAGTCCTAAAAACAACATAAAAGAACCACTAAAAATGAGCTGAGTTACCCTGCAAAATAAAGTCAGGAGCAGCCTGGTACAATAAAAAATTGAATTGAATGCTTCCAGATTTAAGATTTTTTTGTGTGTGCCAATAAATAAATAAATAAACTACTACTGTAACAACAAATGCCAGGAACTTTCCCAACTAAAAATCATAATTGATTACAAGCTGTTGCCTACAATATTGAGTTACATTTTGCCTTACCAACAAAATGCCTCAGTAGTTAAAATGATTTTGTTTGAGAGTCACATGGATTAAATAGCCTAGAACACATCCATCCTAGACTTCATCTAAGAGAGAGGAGATTTGGTTCAAATGTTGCTTCTCAGCATGTCAGGAAATGTTTTCTTCAATTAAGTAATCTTATTTTAGAGTTAACTCTGTGCCAAGAAAATAAACAATATATCTTTCATGAACACATCCACTCTGTTGTATAAAAACTTTTATTTTCTGGGAGGCTGCTCTTGGAATTTGTACATATAATGAGATCAGAGCTGGAAAAATCCTGTTTTCTTTAGCATTTAATGGCTTTGGAAACTATAAGGGAGCCATGTGACATGGTATAATGACAAAGTTCTGTGAACAAGTGAATATCAAAGATCAACAGATAGTCTTCCCCCCTCTCCCTCCCACCCCCCGCAAAAAAAAAAAAAAACTGCAGTTTTACAGAACACTACATTAAGCACAGTGGGATGTTTCCACTCAGTCTTGAGCTGCGTAAAAATTAGTTGCAAGAGAATCTGCGTAAAAATTAGTTGCAAGAGAATTAGTTGCAGATCACAGACCAAATGCTGTTATGCTTTCAACACATTTAAAGGGATTAGGCATTATAGCTATACATTTCTAAGATCAAGTTGCATTAATGGGAAGTTGGGCAAAACCCTTGAGGTCCAAGTGTCTGGCTATCTAAAGAATGGCATCGTAGCAGGTAAAATGCCAGAGGACTTCTTGTAGCTCTGTGCTCCCCAGGGGAGGGCTCTGGATGGAGGCTGGAGTAGGAGTTGTGTTTGCTCCACCTCCCACTGCTCCCAACACCCTTTGTCAGGCTCCAGCAGTACCAAGTGGTTCCCACTTCCCCTGAGGTGCAGTGCGGCTTCTCTCTTGCATGATTTTGTACATTGTTTCCGACCTAAAGCTCCTTGCTGTCCTACAAGACCCAGTTTCAGCATCACCTTTTCTCTGAAGCCCACTCTCCTATTAATTTCTTTTTTTCTGACTCTTCCATGCCCGTGAGCTTCTTAAAAGCAAGAAGACACCTTGATGTTATCAATCTTACATTCCTGTTGCCTAACGAATCCCGACTCCTGGTGGGTAGCTGATATATGTTTGTGAAATAGCAAGGTGGGGAAAGGGAACTTCCCCATTAGACAGCTGGGGCTCCCTTTCCGACACAGTGAAGGGCAAGTCCCAGAGTTCATTGATAAACAAGGTAGGAGAAATTCCTCCGATCTCTCTCATTCTCTCAATCTGTACCTGGGTCAACCAAGACCAATTAGTTAGCTGCCAGTTGCCGAAAGAGTTGTATCCCTCATATTTGCTTGATGACCCATGAAATGCACTAATAAACACTTGCTGGTAGGAACTACATGGCAGACCCTCCACACTTAGAACTGCAGTGGGATAGCTCCTTTAGGGACATGTACGAGGGTAAGTACTAGGGCAAAAGCAACAGAAAAGAAAACTTTCCCAGACCTATGTGGAAGAGCTTAAGTTATTCAGAAGTAAAGGGTGACTTTGCTCGGCCTAGCTTTTGTGAGCTTCTTTGTGGGGACTAGATCTACCCAACCACCTTGCAATGAGGAGCCAAGCTTTGAAAAGGTTTATTTCTACAAAACCTTTTAAAAGCTTTAACGTGCCACACCAACACTTGCCTTATCTCCCACTACTCCTTTGCAAGTGCTCTACCTGACAGCCCACCCGGACTTTCCTCCGGTGTAAAAACACTGTGCACAAGGCCTCTCACCTGTGGAGCAACCTCCCCATTAAAATTCTTCTTCCTGTCCTGACCAGTTTGGCTCAGTAGATAAAGAGTGTCGGCCTGTGGATCCAAGGTGTCCCAGGTTCGATTCCGGTCAGGGGCATGTACCTTAGTTGTGGGCACATGACCAGTAGGGGGGGTGCAGGAGGTAGCTAATCAACGTTTCTCTCTCATCAATGTTTCTAACTCTCTTTCCTTCTCCCTTCCTCTCTGTAGAAAAATCAATAAAATATATATTTTTAAAAATTCTTCTTCCTGTCTAACCTCACCCATGATGTCATGCAGATATCACGTGCCCCTGACATGGTGTGACAAACAGGGAACTGCTCCTGTTGTTCCTCACCTAATTCTATAACTCTGATCCAGGGATTAGAAAACATCTGACAAACCCAGGCTCGGGAACACCATACAGGATCCTGGCCAATACACCTGAGGATTGTCCAGGTCATAAAAACAAGCAAAAATAGAGACACTGTCACAGACCAGAGAAGTCAGTGGAGCCATGACAACAGAATGTCCTGTGGTTACCTGAACTGCACCCTAAAACAGAAAGAAGACATTAATGGAAACATGGGTGACATCTCCAAAAGTGTCAAGTGTCGTTGGTGGTAACATACAAATGCTGCTTTCTTAGTTTCAACAGACATATCATAGAATTGTAGGATGAGGAAACTAAATGAGAGATGTGTGGCAACTTCTGTACTGTTTTTGCACTTTCTGTATATCTGAAGTTATTCCAAAATAAAAACTGCATTAAACAGAAGTCTACTTCCCCTTCAAACTTTATCCAGATATCACCCCTTTCGTGCTGCCTTGCTGAGTTCCCCCGTTTGCTGTGCCCGTTCTTTCTTCTAAACCCTCCCAGCACTTTGCCTCCTCTTTAAATGGCACCCTACATGTTATAAATGGTGTGTCCTGCTCAAATCTCCACCCCCACACAGATGCTCATACCGAGATGCGAGCCACATGAAGGTGATTTTTTTAAAATATGAAGGGCCCAGCACCATGCCCAACACACGATAAATACCTCATGAGTGTTTATGAGTGGAGGGGTGGGTGAACTGCAGCAGCCTGTGCCATTGAAGTGTAGAGTACTGCAGGTTCATTAAATCCAGGGTTAGCTGAACAAGACATTTTTCAAAACTAGAATATATTCTGTCAGCTAAAGCAGTGTCTGTTAACCAAGGGGTAGGCAAAAGTAGGTGTATAGTTGTTCGTATGGAAGAATGGATAATACAAGAATAAATAATTATACAAGAATATACTCTGTTTTACATACTCACAGTAGTATACCTACTTTTGCCCACCTCTATATATTTGTAACACACCTTCTATTCTAGACTCTTTAAGTGATTTAGAAACCAGGACTTATTAATCATCACACCCTCCTCACATGAAATGCTTTTGGCCTAATTAAGAAATCCAAACTGTACATACCATAAGAGATTTGAAAAATGCCTAATTAAAGATACAATGCTGTGCTCACCTTATTCTGGGCTTAAATCCACTGAAATTAGTGAGCATTTGGATTCAAAAGAGGGAGAATTGAGGCATTTTTATGGCTGTGGATTTGAAGAGATTTGGGGCAGCAGTACACTAGGCTAGAATGAAAAAAAAAAAAAGAAAAAGAAAAAAAAAACAGGCTACAAATCAGGAGTAAGATATTTGGAAGCCAAATAGGATGTCAGAATTAAGAAAGGAAATTGACCCTAACTGCTTTGGCTCAGTGGATAGATAGAGCGTTGGCCTGCGGACTGAAGGGTCTCAGGTTTGATTTCAGTCAAGGGCACATGCCCAGGTTGCCAGTTCAATCTCCAGTAAGGGTTGTGCAGGAGGCGGCCAATCTGTGATTCTCTCTCTCATCATTGATGTTTATATCTCTCTCTCCCTCCCTTTCTGATATCAATAAAAAATAATTATTTTTTAAAAGAAAAATGAAAGAAAATTGGCTCAGTCACATGGCTCAGTGATTGAGCATCCAGCTATGAACCAGGAGCTCACAGTTTGATTCCCGGTTGGGACACATGCCCGGGTCGTGGGCTCAATCCCCACTGTGGGATGTGCATGAGGCAGCTAATCAATTATTATCTCTCATCACTAATGTTTCTATCTTTCTCTCTCCCTCTCCCTTCCTCTCTGAAATCAATAAAAATATATTTAAAAAGAAAAGAAAAAAATTGGACAAGAATGGAAGCATTACCTGGAACTGCCAAACCAAGGATATGGACAAGGCCAGCACAGGGGATAGGACTGCAAGAGGTGTAAGAAATGTCTTAGCTTAACTTCCTCCTTTCTAAAAAAGCAGAGCTGAGACATGGGTTTTCCTGTAGGTGGTTTGCTTTTGGAAGTGAACCCAAGTAACAGGAGTGGAGTGCTGGTGAGTATGGGCCTGGCTGGTTCAAGGTATCTACTATGGAGTCAAATTCCTAACATAACGTGCAGTAACTTGGAATGTACATGATTATGATAAGTTGCCATTATATTCATGCAAATGTAATAGTTAATGGAGCTTTAGCTAAATTTTTTATGTGGTTTTAAGGAACATTTCAAAAGCAACTTTCACAGATTTGAAAATCCTGACAGAGCAGATGGTAAACTGCACTATGCAGTGAATTCTTCCCGAGAACCAGGTGTTGTTTCAAAAGTCTGTGTCTCAGCCAGGTCCAGAGGCCGCAGTACTTTCATCACTGGCACCATTGTTTTCATTTCTAAATCAGCCCGTGGATAAACAGCAATTGTTAGTGTAGCGCTGTGCTAGTGGGAGGGCATTCACGGGTCCTCCCAGACTCTCAGTTCACAGCGACCTGCTCTGTGACAGCTGCGGTGGAGGCGCTGATCCACACATACGTGATCATATCAGTTGCTTGATTATGTATTTCTTACATGAAAGAATAGATCATACAAGAACAAATAATAATACAAAAATGAGCTGTTCTATTTTTTTTATGTGCTTCAGGCATGAAACAGCTCGGGCCACCGAAGCAGGCATCAAGCTAAGGACTGTACATCTGCTTTGTCCCTGACTGATATAAGAGCCACACCACAACCAGGTGTCTCCCTGCCCATGGCCAGGGGGTAAACTCTGTTCTATGTATTCACAACGGTATACCTACTTTTGCCCACCCCTGTATATTTGTAAAACACCTTTCATTCTAAACTTTTTAAGTGATTTAGAAACAATGACTTATTAATAATCACACCCCCTGAGCTGTTCATCTAAACATGGTCATATTCATGGGGTGGAGGTTTCTGAGATCCAGAAAGAACTCCAGCGGTCAGAAACAGAACTCCTCAGAGAAAGCAGATCTGGACCTCCTTTAGCACCACTGCTGCCATTGTTTCTCTGGTATGGCCACTCAGATTTTCAAAGCGACCCCTCTCTCTTTCTCTGTTTTTGTGTGCCATTGCAGTCATGGTGTGGAGCGAGATGAGGAAGGTGATTTGGATGAGTTCTCTGTAGTTGTGTAGCATTCAGAATCCAAGCAAATTAAAAAATGCAGCCCCCAGAGATGACTTTGGGCCACCCAGGCACCAGGAGCTAATGCTGCTGTGCCTCAGTGTTGAACCGAGACCCCAGCCTCTCCCCAGCACCTCTCTCTGCGCGCTCAGAGCTGCCCCGGGCTGCATGCTCTGGGAAAGAAGCCTGCACCTCGAGGTTAGTGATCCGGTTCTGTTTCCAACTGGCCAATGACCTCAGATAATTCAGTCTCCCGAGACCTCAGTTTCCTCGGCTATAAAACGTGAGTGGAGGAATAGAGGGTCTTTCAGCTCCAAGATGTTATGATGTAAAAATCTTGCCAAGACAAACATTTTAAGTTTGTTTTCTTGCATTTCCACACCTCCCTCCTCTGTACTTGACCTGCACATGGAAAATATCTGATGCCTCACCCTTCCACACCCTCACCAGACACTTGAGCAAATCCGAATGTTTCTTTTATAAAAGAGCTTGTGCCATATTTTCTGCACATTTGTCTCTGCTTTTCCAGTAAAATCCCTGCCCCCTCCTCAAATCACAGTGGGTAAGCATTGTATCAGAAAGATAGCTGATTCTCACCAGTTTCATTCAGTCTGGCATCCAATTTGGTTACTTCAGACATGTTTTTCTCTGTGGATCAAGTGATAGCTTCACCTCTGATTTACCCTGAGGGGTTTTGAAGTAGGATGTTTCTCATTGCGGGGGGGGGGGGGGGGGGGGGGGGGGAGTTGTGTTTGGGGAATTCCTTTGCTTATTCTGGCCTGACAGAATTCCAGTTGACAAGCCCTGGGAAGAGTCATTTTTATTTCCACAGATATTGTTGTCAATAAAAAGTTGTGAGGAGTTGGTTGGGGCAGCATGGTTAAGAGCAGCTCTTTTGTTGCAATCTTAAAAGAAAATTAAAAATTCACTCGTTAAGTTACCTCACGTCATCCAGCATCCACTGAAAATATGGTTGCTGAAAGCCATGTAAGCGTGAAGATACAGAGCATCAGATTAGGGAGGATTTTCCAGTTTATGAGAATGTCCCTGCTGGTTTCCTCTGGGTCTGGCGCCCTTTTGGAAGCCTTAGGCAGTGGCCCGCTGCGATCGATCTGCTAACATTTAACTTGCAATCTCCTACTTCCCAGAGAGGTGCTACATTAGGGTGTAACATGGTAGAGAAGGGCAAAGAACGTGGGTTGCTGTGCACCCAGCAACAAACTTCTCTGATATCCAGGCCTTTTTGCATCTCCTCATGTAAAGTCCTCATGCAAAAATCAAATTTAAAAAAAAGAACAAACACAAAGCACTTGAATTGCATTTTTTTGCTTGAAGTCTCTCTCTCTCACTTTTACTTTTCATGTTCCTTTGAACATAGTTGTACATCAGCCCTTCCTGACTTTGTTTTATTCTCCAAGATGGATTTTACTCTTTCCTTTCTAAAACATCCAGATGACCTTTGCTTTGTGCTTTTTCTAAATCACCATATGTGAGATAATTGTGCCCAGAGGAATTACTTTCAGAGTGGCCTAAACACAAAAGAAAAACACACAGCCAACTTTTTCTCTAGAGCAGTGCAAACATTTCCTTAAACCTAAGTGTCTCAAGAGGAAAATTGACAGAATAAACCTTTCACCCAGCGAGTCCACTCTGTGTAGTGCTTGTACTGAATCCTTCTTCTTGAATTTTTATATCCCTGATTTATCTACTGTTTTGCCAATAAAAGCAGTCATGCTCTTTGATTTAAGTTTTTTTTACAATGGAAAAGTGGCCAGAGAAAATCACTCAATTGAGTGTTTTATTAATGGAAAGAACTCATATGCCAGCAGCAACCCAAGCTCTTTGCCCTTCTCTATCATGTTACACGGTAATGTAGCACCTCTCTGGGAAGTAGGAGATTGCAAGTTAAATGCTAGCAAATCAATGTCTTTTCAGATGTTAGGTTCACTAAAGTGCCAACCACAAAACATAAGGACCTTTCAGCAGTGAGCACTGACATTTATTCATATAATTATCCATTACAAAGCAACTACCAAAAAGGGGGCATTGCCTTAACATGCCTTACAGGGTGTTGGCTGAGCTGTGCTTCCACTGAAGGCTCTGCTGGAAGCTCCTCCCTTGCCTCTTCCCCAGCTCCTGGGAGTTGCTGGCAAGCCTTGCCACACCTTAGCTTGTAAATGCATCACTCCAATCTCTGCCTCCATTGTCACATGGCCTCCTTCCTGTCTCTTCTCCTCTTAAAAGGACTACCAGGAGTTATATTAATCTGCCTGGCTGTTAAAACAAAATATAATAAACAGCAGACATTTTTTCTCACAGTTCTGGTTCTGGAGGCTAAAAGTCCAAGATCCAAGTGCTAGCCTATTTGGAAGGATATGGATTTTCAGAGGACACTATTCAACCTACTATATTCCCCTAAACAAATGATAATCTCTCCTGTATTTAAATGAAATAAAAATTTTTAAATGTCTTTAGAAAGTGAAAGGAAAGCTCAGTGGATCCCCTAAAAACCCTTTCCATTTGATCATCTACCCCATTGGTTCTCAAAGTGTGATCTAAGGACCACTTTGCCCCAATTCAGCTTCAGGAGGGACTGATTAAAAATGCAAACTTTTGCCAAGACCGGTTTGGCTCAGTGGATAGAGCGTCGGACTGCAGACTGAAGGGTCCCGGGTTCGATTCCGGCAAGGGCATGTACCTCGGCTGCGGGCACATCCCCAGTAGCGGGCGTGCAAGAGGCAGCTGATCAATGTCTCTCTCTCATCGATGTTTCTGACTTTCTATCTCTCTCCCTTCTGCTCTGTAAAAAATCAATAAAGTATATTTTTTTTAAAAATGCAAACTTTTAGCCCTGCCAGTGTTGCTCAGTGGTTGAGTATCAACCTATGAACCAGGAGGTCACGGTTTAATTCCCAGTTAGGGCACATGCCCGGGTTGCAAGCTCCATCCCCAGTAGGGAGTATGCAGGAGTCAGCAGCCAATGATTCTCTGTCATCATTGATGTTTCTATCTCTCTCCCCCTTCCCCTTCCTCTGAAATCAATAAAATATTTTTTTTTAAATGCAGACTTTCAGCCATGGCCAGGTGGCTCAGTTGGTTGGAGCATCATTCTGCGCACAGAAAAGGTTGAGGGTTTGATCCCCCTCCACTGGGGCAAGAACAGGAGACAACCAATTAATGTTTTTCTTTCTCTCCCCCCATGTTCCCTTCTCTCTCTCTCTCTCTCTCTCTCTCTCTCTCTCTCTCAAAAACAAACAAACAAACAAACAAACAACAACAACATATCTTCAGGTGAGGATTTTTTTAAATGCAGTTTCTTAGCCTTCACCCCAGATCTACTAAGTCAGAACTGCTAAGTATAGAGGCCAGCAACCTGCATTTTAAACAAGCTCCTGGGGTTTTGTACACACTAAAATTTGAGAACCAGAGATCCACAGTGTCAGAAAATGCCTTATATTCCCCATGCTGCTACTTAAATTCAATTTTTTTTTCTTTTCAGATGAAATTGAGAACATCTGGTCAACAATTTTTTCTTGTATTTGAACACCATTTTAAAGGTATTTCTTTTTCCCCTCCAGACCAAATAATATAAATTCAAATAATATTAACTCCTTAGTCTTGATAAGATGTATTTTCTAATCATTAAATCATTTACAAATTCTGATCAAATTCTTGTCATCTCCAGAATCATAGGCAATACTTTTGACTATCATGGGAGATGCCACTGTTTTTATTTCATATTAGAAAAATCTAAATCCTACAGAAGTCACACTGAATCATCCTAATCAAAGTTATTTCCAGCTGGGAGGTGGGAGGTGGGAGGTACATGTGAGATAGAGTCTGCCTCTAATTCCTCCTTCCTTCCTGTCAGCCTTTTGTGTCAACTTTTATGAGTGAGAAGCCTACTAGCTTATGGGCTGTTTATGTTCAGACCCCTGTTGGGGAAGCAACAGGAGGATGTGGAGGTGATGAGACTAGGAAAGAGGGTGTCATGTAGGTAAGACAAAAGTTGAACTGAAGCTTTTGCAAGAAAAATGACTTGAGAACCAGTCATTTCTTTTTGAGCAACACAAAAATGACACTTGGTGAGATCCATACACAGCATTCTGATTCTGTTAGAACCTGAAGGTTTGAAAAACCTTGAACCAATAGCTGCTAATTCTCAAGCATGAATTTTGCTCTCACCTGTAACAGAACTCCATGCTGATCCATCATTCACATAAGCATTCGGCAAACATCAGTCTACATCCCCTGAGTGCTCCCATTTTAGACATGGAACACCAGAGTTATAGCATGTACCAAATTGTGCTCCAGTCGCTGGAATTTTGAACTATTCAATGGGTCAGGAAGGCAACAAAGAGTTGCGTGGGAAGAATTGTTATTGAATCTTAAAACTGAAAGGTATCTTGCAAAAGTATCACATTATCTTATTAAACATAGCGTGAACTGAGAAATTTTCTGGAAAACTGTTGGTGCCCCTTGTTTGGGTGCCATAATTGTTGGTGTCTCTCATTAGGGCACCATAATGCCGGGGTTCTTTTCCCGGCCTTACAAAGGGTTCAGCATTCTAGAGAAAGGGGCTGAATGTAGACGATTAAGGAGTCTGAAGATATTTTTGAAAGGCATTGGGGGTCAGAGGAACTTAAAGGGAACGGAAGACTCTTACCTTGACCAAGGACCCTGCTTATTCTAACACAATTTGTCGTAAGACAAGGTGGAAATATACACTTCAAAGGCTAAGGTGTCAAAGGGTACAGAAGCATTATCAGTTTGGGGAATAGCCTACAGCTGTTCAGGTATTTGGCCAGTAGGCAGTAAAATGCCCTGAGTTGTCTGGCAGTTAACAATCCTATTCTGGTTTGGGCGAAGTGCCGTGTAGCTGTTTCCAACAGGTAAATTACATATGTAGCTCACCCTTGTTGAGCCCCCCAAGTCCCATCAACCTTTTGACACAACTCTTATAATTATTACATGCTGGAATTGGTTCTCAGCAGAAAACTTCTCCAGATTAAAGAAAGGACTGTCCAAGTGAGTCGTCATTTCCATCCCTATCACCAAACCTGGGACATTTCCAGAGTTGCATCTTCTTCTGAAACTATCATGTTTTGATTCCAATTGGCTCCTTGGAGTACCCAGTTTCTCCTTTAAAATCCTGCCTGGGCACAATTCTTTAGTTTCCCTTCATGCAGCTAAGACAGGCTGGCATTTAAAATTGACTTAGATGAGTATGATGGGAGAACCAAAAGAAAATATAGACAACATCATCATAGGTTTTCAAGGTATAGAGAGTTCTGAGTCAATGTTGACAACAGCAGGAGGACTAGTACAATGTCAGAGGCAGATCTCTGTCAGGTGGTCTGAGGTCATAGGCTTGTTTTCTGACCTCCAGAAGCCTGACCCTTCCTACCAGACTGGAGCTTCTAAAGACCAGCCAAAAGACACTGGTCTCCTATGCCAGGTGCTGGGGGTTCCACGCGCACTCGCTATTAGCAGAGGGAAGAGTCTTTTCTTCCTTATTGCCCCATTGCCCAACACAGTACCTGGATGTATCGGGGCTCGATGTAATGTCTCTTGGATGAAAATTCAAAAGCTTTCCTTATATAAATGACCAGAGCAAACCAAAGTCTTCTCACTTCCTTCTAGTGTTAGATGTGAGGGCCACACTTTCCTCAAATTGTTGGGATTGTGACGATGCGCTTCATGACTTTGGTGATCTGTTCCACCCAATCTGGGGCAATTTAGGGCCTTTCTCTCAGGAGAAGTTCCTTCTTCAAACACTGGACAACTCAACATCAACATGTGGACATAAGACGGGAGGCCTCATAGACCCAGAAACGGGAGCTGCCTTGCAGATCTGACCTGAGATCAGCAGACCGACGTCTTCATTTTGAAAGAAAGAGGCTGCGACCTAGAGGGTGATTAGTAGCTCTCCCAGCTCCCACAGCCACCAGTGGCAGAGATGCACCCAGATCACTGAGCATCCAGGCCTAAGTTTCACTTCAGCTCTCTCCTCTGCTTGGTGGCTTCAGAGAAGCTGTGGGCAGCTGCTCTCACCTGGGGCCCACAGGCGGTCCCAAGTCTCTCCTGCCCTCAGAGTCTGCTGGACCTGTTGCTAGTTCCCTACCATTGTATCACTTGAAATGCATGATGTCTAAACTACTGTATTAACTAAACTATTGCAAATTAATGGTTAAAAAATAATTGAAGTCTTAGGTCACAAGAACAGCCAGGGAAAGAGGCCTGCACATCCAGGATCTGTTGACATATGGACAAAGATAAGAAACAAGAAAACTCCATTTTTAAACTTGGAAAGAGAACACTGCATGTGGTATTCATGTTAGCATGGACTGACACTTTTCAATGAAAAACGTGATATTAATTAATTTGTTGGCCAGGATGAGGGTAAGTGTTGGCTGGGCTCTGACTACAGTCAGTGTCTGTTCTTTTGCTGAAGAGGAATGTACCCGCTTTATGAATCGCCGTGCTTGTGGGACCTGGCTGTGGCAGAGGCGGTGGCCCAGACAGCCTGAACACGGGAAATCACATTCGAAGGGGAAGCTCTGGGCTGGCATAAGCGTGTTAACCTTTCATCCGTGTCTTTGGGTTTAATATGTTAACTTTGTAGTAAAAGCTTCTTCTTTGAGCTCAGGGTTCATAAAAAGTGTTACTGGTCCTTGATGTTCCCAGGTGAGGATAGTAAGAAAAACAGAACCCTGAAAGCTCACATTGATTGAAGCAACGACGGAGCTGGTGAGGGTCAGCCCAGGGCCCCGGCTCCTCCCCAGCCTGACAGAACTGAACGGCTATTCACAGCTGCTGGAGCCCTTCCAAGCTGCGAGTGTAAATTTACTTGTATCATCTTTGCAGAGAAGAACTGTGTAGTCCCCAGTGCTTCCTGGTTGATTCGGATAGACTGTTTATTTGTTTAGTCCTGTAATGATATTATCCACAGCGCTAGAGCCACACAGGGAGGATGAGGAATTCCTGGAGGAGGGCGGCTGCGTGTGTTTATCGCCCTGTCAGTCCTTCACGACAAAAGACAAAAGTTGCTGTAATTTGCGTGTTCCCACACACATGATCCATATGGACAATATCGAGTATAGGTGCTGATGAAGAAAAAAATAAAGGATTAGCAGAAATCAAGATGCCAGCTGCCTTGTGAGAAAGGCAGAGAAAGGCTCTCACAACCAGCCTCTGATTAAACACCGCAGTTCCAGAGCTCGAAGGAATTCTGAGATGTTATCCATCACCAGAGGAAAAAAAGAACCACCGGCTCCTGACTGACTTGGGCCTTGTGGTGCGTTGGACATTGAGCCTTTTTTTTTTTTTTTCATGCTCAGCAGTTTCTGTTGCGTTAGCAGGTTTCTCTCAGCACTGTGGATTTGGAGGGACCCTGGCTTCTCTTTTCCTCAGCACATTTGTTGATCATTCAGTTTCAATGCAGTTCTTAGTTGTGGGCATATAATCAATGCCAACTCTAGTTCATCTTCTCCGTGTCAGGCTGAAACCCCTAAAATGTGCTGCCAGTTAGTTCCTGGTTGTTTTTCTGGAGCCTGCATTTCTGAAAGCATTTACCTCAAGAGCGTGCCTTTCATCCAAGACACACATTACTTGAAAGAAAGGGCAACATGTGTCAACAGAGGCCGCATATCACTCAGTGGCTGGCAAGCAAGAACGTGCTGAGGGACAGTTGTGCCCAACCTTCTCACTGACTGTGGGTCCGCTATGGCCCTGCCACATAGGTGCTTCGATCGGTGCCACCTGAATGACTCACACCATTCATTGGATGCCAAGACAGTGAAAGTCACTGCAGGGAGGGCTGACTGGAAAATAAATGTGAGTGGGATGGATGGCTGCCACAGGCCTTGAGAAACAACACTCACTGACAGACTCGAACCACCCCCACAAAGTGATACAACACTGCCAGCTGCCAGTGAGAAATGGTGGCACTTCAGACAGCCTGGGCTCATTTTGACTAATGAGGCAAGGCAACCATGATGGATCAGGAGCAGCAGCAGTCCCAGAAAATCGCCATTTGTGGTTCCCAAACAACGGAGACATTTCATGACCAACGACATGGGATGAATAGAAGATGCCCCTCCATCTTCCTGGCAGCAGCATGCACGAAAGCAGCCCAGCCACTGAGGCAGACACCTCCAATGTTTCTCTCGTGAAAGCCGTGCAAACATAATTGTAACATGAATAACAGGATAACGGGAAATACTGCTCAACAAGTGAACTAGAAGTGGTTGGTGATCCTCAGTGCCCCTGAATTGATGAAGAGGCAGCAGTTGAGAGGCAGAGGCTGCTGTGATTTGGATGTATCCCCAGGCTGGTACCCACCAGCCTCAGAGTTGCCTTTGCAGCATCTCTAAGTAAGAAAGAAAACCTAGAAGAATCCCCTCACTTTGCTGACTGGGTGTGAATGGGAGGCAAGGATGAGAGGCGAGGGAATAAACTTGCCCTAGAACAACTCAATCAACTATGTTAAACAGAGGGACTGTTATAAAAGTGAAATAAAAACGGTGCATGTATTTTTAATGACCAGGACCAGGGTGCCCTGTGCAAACATGAGCAGCTCCTGCCTGCCGAGGGCTAGGAACGCGCCAGGCGCGAAGCTTGGGTTCCCTGCCACCCCCTCCTCGGGGGGCCTGCCTGGCCCTGCCAAAAATCATTTACAAATAAAGAGCTCTCAGAAACTGGGCCCTACCTTTGCCCAAAGAGGAGAACCTCTTTTCCGATCAATATGTGGCCTGGAAGGGGGAGGGGAGCCAAGAGTAACAAAGGGGGCCCTCGGCCTGGGTTTGTTTGCCTTGCCCGGCCCGGCGCGGGAGCGGCCGGGCGCAGCTGACCACGGGCACAGATAGGTTAATTTCCACATGGAGCTGCAGAAACCCTATCCGCGGGTTGCGAAGCGTGGGTCAGCCCAGGCATGTTAATCTGTTTAGCATGTGCGCTGCGCCGAGGAGCCAGACCACCGGGGCGCAGGAGGCGCGGCCGCAGGCGCGCTGCTCCGGGAGTTAATAAAGAGCTGAAGGCAAGTCAGTGTAGCGGGTGGCGGCGTCTCCGGGCCCCACGGGCCCTGGGCTCAGCGCGCCCCGGAGGCTGAGCGAGCCCGGGGTCCGGTCCAGGCTGGGCGCACAGCGGCTGGGGGACCCGCGGGCCCCGAGTGCCCCCGCCAGCCGCTCCCCGGCCCAGAATGGGGGAGAGGAACGCCCCTTCTGCGCGCTCGCACCGTGGGGGAGCCGGGGAGCGAGGGGTTAGCCATTTAGAACATTTTTAACTAATCAAAATATTTGCTGATGAGTATTTATTTTTACAAGAACTCGGTTTGGCTGGAGACTTCCCGAGCAGCAATATGGGCTGCCGTATTGGGTTTGTGACGGAGCCAAGTGCGGTTAGGCTTATTGAATCTGCGCGCCGAGACCGCTCGCCCCGGAGATGTTTCTCTGTTCCGGGGAAGAAGGTTTCCCAAGACCGTCTTTCTGCAGATGGTGCTTAGAGCACAACCACATGTCCCTCAAAGCACGGGGGGCTGCGTGTATTAAGTTCGGGCTGAATGAAAGGAGGAACGCACGCCCTTCCCCATCCAAGCAGCAGAAGGGAAAAGAGCAGACAACGGGTCTGGAGAAAGGAGAGCCACAGCCTGGAGGCTGGAGGGCAGACACCCCCAACAGACCCGGACTCACACCACACGACTCTCAGTGCCGCCTCCACGTGCTCGTCTTCCCTTCCTTGTTCTCTTTCTTCCTCCCCGTCCTCAAGAAAGAATCACCTTTAACTTCACTGAAATAAAGTTGTTGGGTCTAGTCAACCAGTTCATTCAAGTCATTGCAAAGCGGCTGGCCACTATGTAGAAAAACCCATGAAAGATTTAAGTCAAGTGTGAAATGGACAAAGAAGCGTTCATAGTAAAGAATTTAAGATTGTAAAGATATCTGCAAAAATACTGGACTCTAATTTTTTAAATGCTGTTGACTAAACACTGGATTAAAATCTCTTCATAACAGTAACAGTCGTTAAGAAAATGGATTGCTGTGGCATGAACTCCTAATTATGAACCTCAGACAATTTAACAGTTAAGACGTACTCCTTAAAGAGGAGCTCTGTCTTGCGGAAAGGGAATCGGGCCTGATTCTCCTGAAGGGGGCTACAGGACACCCCTGGGGAGAAGTGCTTGCAGAAAGTGTAAACAGCATGCATATTCAAAATCAGAAGCTGGATCAGAGAAGCAGAACATAAATTTACCCATCATGAAAAAGAAGACTTTCCAAGTGCAAGATGAGACAGAACTGGTTCCTACACACAGGGGAAAAGAAAAAATCTAAAGCGTTCTAGAGCCAAGGCTGGTTTGGCTCAGTGGATGGAGCGTTGGCCTGTGGACTGAAGGGTCCCAAGTTCGATTCCAGTCAAAGGCATGTACCTTGGCTGCGGGCACATTCCCAGTGGGGGGTGTGCAGGAGGTAGCTGATCATGGATGTTTCTAACTCTCTATCCTTCTCCCTTCCTCTCTGTAAAAGATCAATAAAATATATTTTTTTTAAAAAATAAAGAGTTCTAGAGACTCTCAGCTCAATGTCACTTGGCAGGGCCATCTGGTAACTATCAAAGGCCAACATTAATACCAGGATCAAGAAAGTAAAGTCAACTGTGAGGAGCAGTGAACCCAGGTCTCCCTTTATTATGTATTAGAGCTTTTGAGTCCATATGGAGCCACAACTAAAGATATTTGGAGAATTAAAACAGTCTTCCTTCTTTCCTGTACTTCCTTCACTTATTTGGTTTATATTGGTCGTTATGAGTCCTGATCTTAATGACTTAATGACAGTTGCCACCTATATAATTTTGGCCCAAATGCTCCTTCAAATCAAAATTAAATTATCCGTGTCTCCATGAAGTGTGAAAAGAGATGGTGGCTTCTTCTGATCAAAGAGATCCATGTCTCTGAATAAAACAGAAAAGAAAATACACTATTAATAAAAATTGCCTGCACTTTATATTATTTTGAAACTGGTTGGCAGAGATGAAGAAACTAAGGAAAGTAAACATTTAAAAAAAACAAACAAAAAATCATAGCTGAAGAATGTAAATTCTTTGGAATCAAAGAAAAGAACATGTTTTAATATTTCCAACCCGAATTTTCTTTACTCAGTGACTCCAGCCAAAAAAAAGCACACTTTGCTCCTGCCAGTCAAGAGAAAGACCTGGGTGTCCAGTAAACCAAGAAACCTGCTTGTCAGGAGGGTGACATATTCCCATGCCCAAGCTTGGCTTCTGATGACCTCTCACCTCCATGTGAGAGTGTCTCAGTCAGCTCAGGAAGCTCTAACAAATACTATAGACCGTGTGACGTAAATAAATAACAGACATTTATTTGTCATAGTTCTGAAGTCCGGGAAGTCCAAGATCAAGGTGCTGGCAGATTCAGTTCTTAGCGAGGGCCTCCTTCCTGGCTTGCAGACATTTCCCGGTGTTTTCACATGGACATAGAGAATTGAGCTTTTGTCTGTTCCTCTTATAAGGAGGATAACCTATTGTTGGGGGGAGGGGACATCCTCATGAACTCATCTGAAGCTAATTATCTTCCAAAGGCCCCACCTCCCAATACCATGGGGCTTAGGGCTTCCACATATGGATTGGGGGGAGGGGCATAAACACTCAATATACAACAGGGAGGCACATATCATGGCAATGCAGCTATGGATCTGATAGGAAGGGGACACTGTGGGGCAAATCCCACCCCACATCAAGGCACAAATCAAGACCCTGCAAAGGGCCCACCTCCCCCTTTAAACCCTTCTCCATCTTCCTTTTCTGAAACTCTCATCCCTCTATTAGTTTTTGCCATCCTCATTTAGTTCTGAGCTTAAGCTACTTTGGTTTAGTTATATTCCAAGGCCCCAAATGTATCAATGACAAAGGTGATATGATGATTATAGCAACTAATGTTGATTTGACCTGTCTCATATGCCAGTGCTTTGGATTTATAATTTTCACAATAAATTAGGTAATGAGATAGGTATTATTAGAGCCCTTTTACCAATGAGAAAACTGAGGCTCAGAGAGATTAGGTAGCTTTTCACCAGGTTTATTAGTAGTGGAGCTGGGTCTCAAACCATTGGCTTACTGAGCCTGTGCTCTTACCAGATCACTGCCACATAATCCCCTCCTTATGCACGCAGTGGGCCCCCCAAATTCTGTAGAGAATAATAATGTTAATGTCTATTCCAATGTCCCTGGGTTCAAAGAAAGCCTAAAATTTTGAGTATCAACCCTTTTCTTACTGAGTAGAAAAATTATATTTCTAGTTTCTAAGATATATTAATTCTTACTCTCTCCCCCTTTTTAAACTGAGGTCTTTTTCCATCACTTATAACTAGATTCTGTTTTGCACCTCCCCTGAGCCTGTGTGTTTCCATTGGTTGCAATGAGTAATTGACAGCTTTAATTTTTAGATGCATTAAACATCAAAGTGGGGGGAAATTTTATTTATCTCATTTTTTGTTCTAAAAAATCAAAGACTGATAAGATATAGGGAAAAAATCAGACTTACATGGAACTGAGTTTTCCAGGGCCCCCCGAAGGTACAGGGAATCAGGGCTGGAAATGAAACCCAAGCTTGCTGAAGAGCTCCAAGGGGAGAGAGTATGGAAACCCAGTTAAAATGTCCAATGGGCCAAGGAATGGCCTCCTAGTATGACAATCCTTGGATTAAGAGTTGGATATCCATCAATCAGAGAAGAAAAAGCAGGGCCATGAGTCCTGGTTAACTCATGGGTCTCAAGTGTTCAAAGCTGGTAATACTGGTGATTTCCCTTCTAAGTAAGTATACACTCAAATTGAGGGACAAATCTTGTCAAGCACCTTGGGTGGCTCTGAGGAAAGCAGCACGGAGAAGTCTTTTCTTTTCTTTTTTAAAAATATATTTTATTGATTTTTTTTACAGAGAGGAAGGGAGAGGGATAGAAAGTCAGAAACATCGATGAGAGAGAAACATCAATCAGCTCCCTCCTGCACACCCCCTACTGGGGATTTGCCCGAAACCAAAGTACATACCCTTGACTGGAATTGAACCTGGGACCTTTCAGTCCACAGGCCGATGTTCTATCCACTAAGCCAAACCGGTTTTGGCTGGAGAAGTTCTTTTCTACAATGATGTTGCCTCATTCCATTACTAGAAAGTATTTTTTCCCCAAATAACGTGATTGATGAACTAAATAGCTTTTAAATTTCAACGGATGCATGTTGTTTAGATAAGCCATTTGTCTGGAGTTCCAAATGAAAAAGAGGATCCATCCCCCAGAATTCCTCAAACACCAGGTGCCCTTATAAGGGCCAGACTTGCCTGGAAAGGAGGACAGAATGACTCTGCCTGGTGAATCCCCCAGGCTTCACATTCCAAAAGCGTCCCATTAAATGAGTCCAAGCAGTTGCTTCTGAAATCATAAATTCTGAAAGACAATGAAAGTTACAATCACGAGAGGTAACAGAAGCCAAACACATTAGGAACATGTTCCTTGAGCAAATAGCCTAATTCCGGACACGCGGGAACACATGGTTTGCCTCAAACATGTTTCATTTTGTCATCGCACTGAGCGCACAGTATTTCTCTTTGGGTGCAAGAGTGATTGATTTCGTTGGGAGAATTGTTTGTAAGAACATGAAAGTTGCCAAAGCAAACACGTTGGAGGGAAGTGTGGAGAAGGGGAGTAAGCGTATTTGGAGTAGATCTGGGTATGGGAAGTTCATGCAGAGGTGAGACAGTGAGATGTAGAACAAATAAAAACATTCTGCACACTTCATCTACATAAATTATGTTCAGAAATTCGCTCTGTGTAGACATTTGCTGTGCAGCTACAACGCTCCCTAGTGTGCCTCTAGAATGCGGGCACTCAGCCAGTTTTTAAGTGAATGATTTGCAACTTTTCCTCCACATAAATTAATCTATTAACATTTAGATCATCCCGATTTTAATCCACAAAAGTCATGTAGTCATTGAAAAAAATCCTCTAATCTATTTGTCTTTTATGACAGAGTTCTATTACTGACTTGTATTAAAATAGATTGTCTTGAGATACGTTGACAAAGTAGAAAACCCTAAGAATATTTCTTTGATCTGTTTCTCTCCCATGAAAAAAGAAAAACTGAAAAGCCACCTAATGTCCTGGCTGCTGTGGCTCAGTTGGCTGGGCGTCATCCCATGCGGAAAGGGTGCTGGTTTGGTCCCGTCAGGGCACATGCTCAGATGCAGGACTCAATCCCCAGTAGGGGGCATGCACGAGGCAGCCAATTGATGTTTCACATCAATGTTTCTCTTTCTCTTTCCCTTTCTCTCTCTCTAAAGATCAATAAAAACTATTTTTAAGCTGCCTAAATAATACACAGTAGCATTTAAAATTATATGAGTTTAAAATGTTCCTTTTGTTCATTTACTTTAAATGGTCATTTACTTTAAGTTATGCTAGAGATACATTTTTTTAGCTCCTATCTGTCTGTAGATATTACCTCCTAAGAGATGTAAAGATGTTATAAAATACTCATGATACTGCCCAGCCAGCATGGCTCAGTGGTTGAGCGTTGCCCTAGGAACCAGGAAGTCACAGTTCGACTCTGGGTCAAGGCACATGCCCAGGTTGCAGGGTCAACCCCCAGTGGGGGGCATGCAGGAGGCAGCCAATCAATGATTCTCCCTCACCATTGATGCTTCTATCTCTCACTTCCTCTCTGAAATCAATAAAAAATATTTTTAATAAAATAAAATACTCAGATACTTAGATGGTTAAGTGAGCAGTTATGTCACAAACACATGGAATTTTTTGTTTACTCCATTAGCATTATGTTTTCCATATAGCTATTCTTGGAGTACAAAATGAGAACTTGTGAAAATTAGCGATAGACTATCCATATAAACATTCGCACTTTAAAATGACACTCAAAGTACAAAATAAGTAATTTAAAACCAGAGAATAGAGACTTTTTAAAATCATCATCCAAGGATATGTTTTTTATTGATTTTAGAAAAAGAAAGGAGAGAGAAAGAAAGCTGTTGTCTAAAGGTCTTCCCAGATTCCTTCCCACAGGGGTTTCTCCAATGAGCATCTGACCATGTCAGCAGGCTGCATCATAATGAGTAAGCAAGTGAGCAGAGAGAGGACCACCTAAAAAGAGAGAGTGTATTAGCAAAATGGAAGACACAATCTCTCACACCCTGGGCATAGAAGTGATATCCCAAGGCTTTTGCTGGATTTTCTTTGATGGAAGCAAATCACTATGTCCAGCTCATACTCAAGGGGAGGGGATTACATCTCTGAGAGCTATGTCAGAAACTGCCTACATATTCATGATAACTATTGGGGGTATGAACCGCATCCAGCATGGCCAGGGGTGAACCAGAGGAAGGGCAGTGAAGGATTAAAGAAGACAGACAAGAGAATACAATTGGGACCAGGATGAGGAAACAGTGACACAATCTGTAAGCCAAAGCTTTATTTTATAGGCAGATCACACAAAGCAAGTCAAACGGGTTTACAATGTTCTTGCTGAGTTTCAAATCTATTTCGTTACTCAACCTTGTTTTGGCAGCACTTGCTATACCTCCCACAGCCCTTTAGCTACCTAGGAACAAGGGGGGACTATAAGGCCAAGCTTAACTATGCTAGGAGGGCTCTGCCCTTCAAGCTGGGACTTGTATGTGGCTCTGCCACAGGTCAGTCCGAGGCTTGACCCTATAACATCTCCATACAGGGAGGGGTACACTTCCCTTGCATCCTAGGCCCACCCTAGTTCTCACAATGTGATTCCTGAACCAGCAGCAGCACCTGGGAACTAGTTATAATTGCAAATTCTCAGGCCCAATCCAGCCCTCCTGCATCAGAAACTCTGGGAATGAGACTCAGCATGCTAACAACCCTACCAGGTGATTCTAAGCATGCTAAAGTTTGAGAATTATTGTCTTAAAAGCAAAGGAAGCAGAGCTGGTTGAAACTCCCAATTTCTCTCCTATAAGACCAGAAACTCAGGCATGGGAGGGTCTACCCATATTGTCTGCATACTCATAATTGCTAGTGGTTTTTAATAATAAGGATAATGGTTTTAAATAATGAGGACAGTTGTTTTTTTTAATATATTTTATTGATTTTTTTACAGAGAGGAAGGGAGAGGGATAGAAAGTCAGAGACAGCGATGAGAGAGAAACATCGATCAGCTGCCTCTTGCACACCCCTTACTGGGGATGTGCCCGCAGCCAAGTTACATGCCCTTGACCGGAATTGAACACGGGACCTTTCAGTCTGCTCTATCCACTGAGCCAAACTGGTTTCGGTGAGGACAATGGTTTTTAATAATAATCATAAAGCAGGAAATATCTTACAGTGGTACCTCATATGGCATAGCCAGATTTTTAAAAATAATTTTTATTGATTTTCAGAGAGGAAGAGATAGGAACATCAATAATAAGAAAGAATCATTGATTGGCTGCCTCCTGCATGCCCCCTACTGGGAACTGAACCCACACCTACTCAATGCCCCCTACTGGGAATTGAACCCACAACCTGGGTATGCACCCCTGACCAGAATCCAACCCAGGACCCTTCAGTCCACAGGCAGACGCTCAATCCACTGAGCCAAACTAGTTAGGGCTAGCCAGAAGATTTTTACTTGGATTTAAATTTTTCAACCTAATGGACCTCATTCACATAACCCCAAAGGGTAGGTTTGGGGACCAAAGATCACTTGAATAAAGCTTCAAAACAGTGAATCAGTAAAATTTTATTCCATTGTCTAAATGCCAAATTTGTTCAAATACCTTGATTCTGTATTTGTTTAAGTGGGCTCTTCTTAAACACTGTACTTGCTCTAAAAATAAAAATAATAAAAAATGACTGCAGTGTAAGGTATGAGGTGGCTAAGAAAACCAATTCTATGCACTAAGTTCTTCTAGTAATTCAAACTCCTGGGTGAGTTAGTATCACAGCATGGACTGCTGTAGCAAAATCTCTACTCTGTCCCAATAGCGTCCTTCAGGTCTCTTTATCATCCTCTCAAACTCATCATCTTTGGGAAGGCTCCATGGTATTGTAGATAGTTAATCTGCAGCAAGCATTGGGCAATGGGAAGACAAAAGGTAAGGAGACCAGATAGGAAAAAATATTTCAGTGGTACAGGCACAGGCTAACAGGGCCCTGACCTCTGATTTTAATAGAAGAAAAGAAGGGAGAAAAGGCAAATCTTTGCAGAGGAAGAATTGACCAGACTTAGTGATTGGCTGCATGTGAGAATATAATGAAGGAATAAAAAAGATGATTCTAAAAACGTTAAGCCTGGGTTAATAGGAAAATGGAGAAGTAAAGCAGTCAAAAAAAAAAGGAAGCTAATTATAGAAAGACTAGAGACCTGGTGCACAAATTCGTGCATGGGTGAGGTCTGGCCTGCCCACCCCGATTGGGCTGGCTGAGGGGAGGGGCTGAGTGTGGTTGGCCGGCCAGCCCTGCCCCTTGGTCAAACTCCCAGTTGAGAGAACAATTTGTATATTAGCCTTTATTATATAGGATGCTTCTCTTAAAAGAAATAGTGGATATATTAAGCAGGTGTTGGAAATGTAGTACTAGAGTTTGGAGAAGATGTTGGAGATGAAATTTGGTTATCACTTAAATAAGAGAAGGCTTGTGCACGTCTATAAGTGGTATCACCATGAATCATCAGAATTTGTCCTCACTATGCCTACCTCACTATCTTCTTCACTTTTCCCAGCTGGCTCCAACTAGTAGTATTGCCCTCTATCCCTTAATCCTCTTCCATCCTTTATCAGTATGGAAATTAACAACAGGCTATAGCTGACTGAGACCTGTCTCTAAAATCCGTCCTCTTCCTCCTCCTCCTTGTGTTAATCTTTCTCCACATATAAATTTCCAAAAATAATAGGACACATGTGTGTCAAAGTAGTAAACCACTAATAATATTTAGAACTCCAAATTCCTAATAGAAATCTAGCTAGCTAGCTAGCCAGCTAGCTAGCTATCTAAAGAGGTGATATGCAAATTAGGCCAGGATACCATAATGGTCATGACCAGCTCAGGAGGAGGGGCCTGGCACGGACCCAGAGCCAGAGAGAACAACATGCAGGGGGGCTGGCCCCCATCCACAACCCTGTGGCCATGGCGCTGGGCTGCTGGAGCCGGAGCGGAGACACAAACCCGCAGTGGGCCGGGTTCCATTCTGATCAAGGACATGTACCTAGGTTGTAGGCTCCTCCCTGGCCAGGACCCAGGTCAGGGCTCATGCCGGAGGCAACCAATCAAAGTGTGCCTCTCACATTGATGTTTCTCTCTGTCTCTCCCTCTCTCCTCCACACTCTCTAAAAATCAATGGGAGAATATCCTCATGTGAGGATAAAAAAAAGATAGAAAGAAATGTCTATCCTATGAAAGAGACATCTTGAAAATGCCTAAAGAAAGTTGTCATTTTTTTCATGGTGAAGGGACTGGAGTCTGTGTTGATGAAAACACCTTGGCAGCTGCAGTGGTCAGCAGTGACAGTAGTAGTGGCATGATGGGGGTGGCACCTTCCCCTGATCATCCCAGTTGCCTCCTGCAGAGGAAGGCCATACTGAAGGTTAGGCCTGTGGGGAGTGAGCCTAAGCCATCAGTAGGCTATCCTTGAGGGCTTCTGGATTGTGAGAGGGGGCAGGCTGGGCTGAGGGATGACCCCCCCCCATGCACAAATTTTGTGCACCGGGCCTCTAATAAAACAATAAAAACACTCAAGGAAGAGAACAAATACCATGATTAAAACACTGGCACTAGAACTCAAAACTTGTCTGAAATCCAGCCACTTATGATTTGGTCTATTTACAGTAGGAATTGAGATTGTTTTTATGTCATGGTCCTCTTACAGATTGTCAGGCCAGATCTCATGGACGGGATCTGCATTAAGTCCCTGGTGTCATTGTGCCAATTGCTGATCATGAAGGCTGAACACATTCATTGCTAATGGAGATTTTTAACAACTTAACTAATAGTACTGGTTAAATGGAAGGAATAAGAGAGTTAATGAAAGGAATAAGAGAGTTACAACCATGTTTAACACATTTCACTTATAATAATTCAAAATTACAAACCAGGTAAGGTAAAGTATATTGCTTTGATTAGAAAGAGATCAATAAATACTACCTTTAAATACTCAATACCTTATTTATTATCCTATTTCCAAAATAAGATACACATTTCCAAGAACCAAATTAAAGCCTGACTCTAATAATGAGGCAAATTTTTAAATTTTCAACAGAGCTATGCATGCAAATGATGCTTCCTTCTAAGCAATCACCCTGGGAAGCCATAACAATACCAGAAATGCTGTCATTCCCAAGAATAGTTTGAGAACTCTCCTTTTGTGACCAGTTTACACAAGATAATAAATCTTCAGGGACACTTTGGCTTTGCCAAAAAACTGTTTTACCTAACTTGATCATCTGCTTTATTCATAATATTTGATTCTCAAGCACATTTGGCTATTTGTAAACAAATCAATTCCATCCTCAAATGATAAAATTTTTCAAATGAATGGAACAAGTATTTTTATGTTCCAAAAAGTCTTCAGCACTGGGCCTATTAATAGAAAATACAAATAAAAAGGATCAGTCTTTTTTTAGTTGTATATGTCCATCAGTCTTTTAAAGGTTGCATATAGAGTACCTTGCAAGGACAAGGATAAATTCATCGCTGTTATTAATTATGAGAAATCAACCAATGAAAGATCTCATCAGCAGAGTTCTATTAATGAGACACTGGCTGAAGGATCTTTTACGTATTTCTTTAACTTTTTATTTTGAAATAATTATAGGCTCACAGGAAATTGTAAAATTAGTACATAGAGTTTTGTGCACCCTTCAACCAGCTTCTGCCAATGGTGACATCTTATATAACTGCAGTACAATATCAAAACCAGGAAATTGACATTGTATAACTGTTATGTAAGGCATTGGTTAAAAGAAGACTTGTTCATGCTCACCATTTGTACACAAATTCGTGTGTGTATGTGTAGTTCTATGTAATTTTATCCCATTGATAAATGTGTGTAACCACAGTTAGTAAGGCACAGAGCTCTTCTATAACAAGAGCTCCCTCCTGCTACCCTTTTTTATATGAACCCCTCCACCCTTTACCTGTCCCATGGCAACCACCAATCTGTTTCCATTCTATAGTTTTATTTTAAGAATGCCATTTAAAGAGAATCACCCAGTATGTAACTGTTTAAGGTTGACTTTTCACTAAGCATAATGCCTTTGAAATCTAGTTCATTGCATGCTCCAATCATTTATTCCTTCTTATTGCTGACTAATAATATTTCACTATATGACTATGCCAGAGTTTCACCCATTGAAGGACATGGATATTGTTTTGTTTTTATTTTGCTATTATTACAAATGAAGCTGCTATGGACATTTACGTACAGTTTTTCTGTGAACATACATTTTCATTTTTCTGGGATAAATGTCCTAGAGTATGGATATTGGGCTGTATGGTAAGTGCATATTTTGTTTTGCAAATAACTGACAAACCTTTTCAGAGTGACTATACCATTTTACATTCACACCATGAGAGATCCAGTTTCACTGCATCCTTGCCATTTTAAGTTTAGATATTGTTAGATACACAGATTTTTTAACTTATTTTCAGAAATTACTGATTCAATTTATATGACTGGTACTATGATAATTCAGTAGGAATGATTTTGTCTTCACAATGTCTTTCTGAGTATGAACTCTAAGACATGTTTATATTAATTTTTAGATTTAAGATTATAAAAAGATGTGTGTTCTGCTTCAAATTTACCAATGTCCAGTAGCAAGCAATCAAAACTTAACTTCAGTCTCTTCCACCTGGTCTCATACATTTTCCCATGGCACATACCCATGCCTAACAATGCTCTCCTTCCGGGGGGGGGAAAGGGGAGAAAGTCCTACGGGGTGCATTCTCTTGTTTTAATTGGGGCAGGACGAGACTAATGATGGGCTATACTTGTTGTCTCTGGTTGGTAACCCACAGCATGAATTCATGAGAGAGCTGGCTTTGTGGCAGGTTGCTAGCGATGCTAGGAGAAAGCCAAACAGCCATAATTCTGCAGTTTCCCAGGGCTTCTTCCTTTCTAGAAAACAGTTTTTCTATTTTCGAAGTTAACTGGCCTGAATGGTGACCAATAAACGGGACAAAGTATAGACTGCTAGGTTAGTTGCAAACACTTTACTTTCAAACAGAATTCAAAGCACACTTGGCAGGCTGTTGCATCACCCACTTGCACATCTGAGACAGAACAAACTGAATGCAATTTACTTTCTTCTCAAGTTCATGCCATTCTTTGTGAAGAGGCCCAAAGTACTTACTACTAGTGTGAGGGGCTAAAATGGCAAGAAGGAAATATAATCCAATTACAAAACTAGCTTGTGGCTTCTGTTCTCCTTACATTCACCCACAATTACATCCTGAAAATGATGTGACTAATACTTGCTATGGTAAAATATTACATCATATTTATTTACTTACTTATAATCATAAAATTACCTCTGCTGTTTGATAATAGCATGGTTTGGGGGAGCTGGAGTTTTAAGGGGGGTGGGGGTGTTTGTTTTTAATTTACTTCTGTTTGTTTTTAATTTCCAAGTAAGGTAAACCTTTCCAGTGTCTGCCTACCCTTCTTGACCTATATAAATTGACTTACCATTTATATTGTCTTATAAATAGGAGTTTGAGCAAGTGAATTTCAAAAACCTACTAATGAGTAAAAGAAACCAAAGACTATGATTCCATATATTTGAAGTTCAAGAGCATTTAAAACTGATCTAAGGTGATAGAAATAAGAAAGTGTCTGGCAGTGGAGTTGTGTTAACTAGAAAGGAGCATGAAGAAGTTTTCTGGGGCATTTAAGATGTCCAATAACCTGATCTAAGGTATGTTTACACAGGCATATGTATATGTACAAGCCCTCTTGGCCACCTTTATTCTAGAGCAAAGTGTGTTTCAAATTTTTGTAAAAATATCAGATACCACCTTGTTACCAAGAAAATCCATCAAGTTGTATGCTTAGGAGCTGAGCAGCTTATTGTGTTATTCTTTAATTAAAATTTAAATTAGCAACCAAAATGGAAAAAACATAAAAGGTTTGATGGTAAAATCAGAGACAGAATAGTTTTTTTTTGGTTTTTCATTTTAAAATTTCCAGGATTTTTAAAATTTTTTAAATTATAATTTCCCCAATGCAAATGAGTCACTCTTCTCATTTCTTTTCTGTTCTGCCCCCTCCAACTTCTTAAGTAGTTAGATTTATGTTACAATGTCATGCATATTGTAACTGTTAAAATATTGTGAAGCAGGGTGTGGAAGCAGTAAAATTCTATTAAGATCAGTTTAGGCCTTTAAAAATTCCATATTTCTTTCACTCACATGATATCTTTCATTCCTTTTTTGAAGTTTGGATCCAAGGAGTTTTGCATGCTGTGGGTTGACATTTGGTTAATAGCATATTTTGCTCAGATTCCATTTTCTAAATTAACAAGATCAAGAACAATGACCTGATGATATTTCTTTGTACACATGGCTCTTAAAAAAAAAAAAGATTAGTTCAACAGAAAATGAGAGAAGAAATCAAATCCTCTTGGCCACCTTTATTCTAGGACAAAGTGTGTTTCAAATTTTTGTAAAATACATCAGGTACCGCCCTGTTACCAAGAAAATGAACAAACAACTCCACACATACACAAAATATGTAGTTGCAATATGTCTCCTATTTCTCTTTTCTATCTCTTGTTTCCCTAATATTTTGTGTCTTGGTTCCTTCCTACTAAGCCATGAAAAAGATAAAATCTGCATATATAAACATATACACCATGTGGATTAAAATCAATAGCTTTCTTGAAGTATTGAACCAAATCAGGTTTAACTTCTTAAGATGTATTTGGGCTAAGGGAAGTAAGAAGGCTGGGGAGTAGAATAACAATCTGTCTAGAGAGTAGTAGGTACTCAATATACATTTCCTTTTTATTGTTGATAGTATTACAGATGTACCCCAATGCCCCCCTCCCAGGCCCCACCCCACCCCAAACCCCAGGCCTTCACCACACTATTGTCTGTGCCCATTGGTTATGCATATATGTATATAGGTGTTTTTTTTCTTATAACAAATTACTTATGCAAGTGAAGAAATCCTAAAACAGAATGTGCTACCAAGGCAGTGGAAGAGAGGAGCACTGAGATTGCCCTTCCCAAACGCCTGTGTCGGAAATTCCGTGTTTAAGAAAAGGGTGGGTGGGTGGAGGGTTTAGGACCAAGCTATAACAGACAATATGAGGAATACCTACGAAGACAGATGGGGGGAGGGGGGGGTGCAGCCTACCGAAGGCAAAGTGGGGAACAGGACGCCAGGAGCCCTTTCCCACTCGGCCGTCCCCACCGCTCTGCTGCGCTGAATGCCCTAACGCAGTTGGTTTGGCCTTCGTCTTGGGGCGAGGGTGAAGGGGCTGTGGCTGGATGGGAAAGGAGGGCCTGGCCACAGGTGGGAAGGCGGCGGGCTTCGGTCTCAGGGAGGGAAATCGGCTGTGCGGAAAGGGGTGGAAGGCAGGAGCGCTTAGGACCTGAGTCTTGGGGGTCCTGGCGTTCTCGCCAGCGCCTGGGGCTCCTCTAATTAGCGGAGGGACGCAGGGTGGCATTCGTTCCCAAGCGGTTTAATCGAGCCTCTCTTCAATGGCCGGGGATAAATGTAGCCACTGTTACTCTGCGCTCAATGGGCCGCCCAGCCTCCCGCCCGCCCCCCAGCGCGGCCATTCAGGGCTCTTTTCACAACCGCGGAGCGTTCCGCTTCCCGGGCGGCGACACGCCGGAGCGCCCCTAATTAGTCTAATTAGGAAGGCGGATTGATAGATGGAGGGAAGACAGCGTGGCTTAGGGAGATGCTCAGTGCTGCCAATCTCGGCTGGATCGCCGCTCATTCTCTCCGGAAAGAAAGGGCCGCCAAGAAGGAGGTCGGAGCCGGAGCCCGCCCGCGCCGAGGCTCGGCTCCGGCCGGATCTGCGGGCCGGGCGGTCGCTGACCCCGCGCCTCCGCAGCCAGGGCCTGGCCGCAGGCACCTCCTGCTGCTCCGGGGAGAGGCTCCGGGCCGCCGGCTGCCGAGCGCGGCGGGAAGGGCCGTGGATCAGAGGCGCACGGGCTCTCCGCCTCTCCGGGCACCGCGGACACCGGTTTCTCATCCGAAAAATCGTGCGGAGGCGCGGCCCAGAGCCCCAAAGACCGGTGCGGGGCCGCGCGGCCGGCCTAGCCACGTGGCCGCCCCCGGCGCCCTCCCGCCACGGCCTTGCTCAGTCGGAGCAGTGCCTCCTCCCCAGAACGCCGAAACCCCAAGAAAAGAAAAGTTGGTTTGGGGACGAGGCTGAATGGCAAGCGTCTTCGGCTGGGGTGCTTGCGAGGTGTCAGTGCCCCGGTCCCGGGGCAGGCCCGCCCCCCGCGCCGCCGCCGCTGCTCGGGGTCCGGGCGCAGGATCCCCGGGCGCAGGGGGGCCGCCCGGCCAATTCCAGCCCCGACGTGGCCGGCGGGAGGCGGGGCGGGAACTGCGCGGGTGGCTTCCAGAACGCTGAGCCTTTAATTGGGCTATAAATCAGCCCGGAGGGTGCGGTGGGGTGGGTGCAGGTGTAAAAACAGAGCGGAGAGCCCTGGCCGAGCCGCCGGAGCGCCGGGGCAGGTCAGCACCGCCAGCCACTCCGGGCTAGAGGGGTCCGCTGACAAAACAAACAGGGCGGAGGGCGGAGGCCGGTGGCGGGGCGCCGTGGCCCGCAGCCCGCGCGCAGCGATGGCAGGCGGCCTCGCTCGGCTTTTTGTTTGGGGGTCTTCTAGGGCGCGGGGGTAGATAAGAAGGAGAGGCAATATTATCTCCCCTTTCGCCCTCTTGCTTTCCGCATCGCATCCTGGTGGGCAGAGGACTGTCAGGCAGTGAAGGTTTGGGGGGCGCGTGCTGCCTCACCCGCCCCTGCGGGGTCTGGGCGCCCGAGCTGTCGGTGTCCACAATCTGTGTTGAGCCCCAGTTGGACACACGGGCGAAGGCGAGCGAGGACGGGCCGCTGCGCCCCATCCCAGACTGGACGTTACCAAGGGACAAACCCTCGGCTCCCGCTTCATTTTTAGGGGCTGACATGGGGGAAAGCACTGCTGCTCCGCAGGCCCAAGGAGGTAACAAGCCAAGAAGGAAGGGTGATCAAAAATTAATTCGGTGCACTGCTCGGGAGCAAAACTCTGTCAAAAGCCCCATCGAGACGTTGGCACAAGCGGCGAACGGATTCACGGGCACAGGAAAGCAATCCAAGTCTCGTTAGGTCATTTTTCTGGACATTGTTTAAGGTCTGAAAGGGACCAAATCGTTTCAAAATGTTGCCAGTAACATTTATCCTGCGTGGAATGCAACTAATCGTTTTAGGTGCCTGTCAACTGTTTCCACAAATGGAATCCGATTTTTCAAATCAAAGATCCAAAAGTCCTTAGGGAGAGATTTATTACATGCCAGAGCTTTAGTTACAGAATAGAGTTACAGTAACAACTTGCACCCACCAACTCCCTAAAATAAGGGATCCCACCCCACACATTCTAAAGACCTATATGTGGGGGTGGGAGGGGTAGTTTGCTGGATTCCTGCTATGTATAAAGATGGACGAAGGGAGGAGGAGGGCAAGAGGCAGGCAAAGAAATATTAAATTCCTTAAATAGGAAAACAACACAGAGCTCCTCAGCATTTTATTTTTAGTCTCTGTACCCCTAATTACTTTTGAATAAGAAAACAAGACCCAAACCTGATGAATTATCCACAATCACTGGCGGATAACTTAAAGGTGAGGTTAATACTTGAATAGTTTACAGACTATTGAGGTTTTTTAAATGGTTCTGTTAAATGGATAAAAGAAGAAATCACCTTGTTAGCCTTCCCTCCACCCCATTGTTCCCTGCTGAAAGGCTTGCTCCTGTTGTCCCATGAGTGTGTGCTTACGTGGTTATTAAAGGCAACTTGGTGGCGGGAATTCTTTCATTTGTTTCTTATATTTAAATGGGTAATAAGAAGATTTGCAATGTAGCAGGTGCTCAATAAATACTGCAGACTAATCCCACTTTTCAAAGCTTAGTGGTTAAAGAAATGACTGGTGGATAAGTAACTTGAGAAAAGAAATAGAGCAAGAGAGTAGAAGAGTGGATTTAAAACACCACTGGCTTGTTTATTTTAGAAGGGAGGAGAAAGTTATCTGTCTAAATACACATCTGGCTGAAGTAAGAAAACACAATGTCATGTCTTTCCCCCTCACTATTTCTAGAAAGGGTTTCATAGATGGGATGGGCATGTTGAAAAAAAAAAAAGATGAGTTTTTACATAAAGCCAAAGATTTTTCTTAGCTAACTTAAGGATGTTGGTATACTACAAAGTTTAGGATAAGGATGTGGGAAAGAAGTGACAAAGGAACTATGATTCAATACATTTGTATAGGTTTTGTGTTTTCCAAAGCACTGTCACATAAATTGTCTTATTTGATTCTCACAACCCATGTCCACACTCCCCAAAACTATAAATGAGTGTGCAAACTGACCTAACATTTAATTTCAACCAAGTCTTGTTTCTCCCGTTGTAGGCTTTGGAGATTTTTTGTGTGTGTTTGTGATTCCCTTCCCCTCTCCATATGACATATATATGAAACTCTCTACATAAAAATAATAAAAGCAAATAATCAAGTTACTTTTCATTCATGATAACTCTTCATTGTTGACTCTTCAAAACTGTGTTATGTCCTTTTATTGCTGAAAATAGCTGCCTTTTAGTTATATTAACAGGAATTCCTAGGCAAACATGCAAAGAAATTTTTGTTTTCGGCCACAATTAATACCTGCCACCTCCTCTTTTTTCTTTGCCAGTCTGTTATTGACCAGGATTTGCAAATAAGAGAGACTCCTCAGTGTGTGCCTGCCTGGACGCCCCTGAGACTGAGAGAGGTGCCTCAGATCCCTCCTCCACCCCTGGGCCTTCCTCATCCTCTCCTGCTGCTCAGCCAACTCCCATTCTGGGACCTAGAGGTGCAGTTCACGTTGCCTGCATCCTGCTTCACAGACTATATATTCTCCTTCACTCTAGCATCCTACGTACAAGGAAGCACCCTATCTTGAACAACAGAGTCACTCTCACTTTAAGAGTGGGAAAATATCTTTCCAAACCTCATTTCAAATTCAGAATTAGAATTTTCCAAGTTTTCTAAACAAAGCTTCTGTTATTTACTATTTGTCTTTTGGAGAGGCATTTTTATTGTCTTTTACAGTCTAGAATTTAAAAGAAACATATTCCTAAGAAAACCACTCTTTCTCTGGAAAAATCAATGCTATCTTTAAGCACTGTCCTTTAGGGGGAAACCACAGCCTGTGGCTCACAATTAATCAGGTGCAATCCCAGCACTGCCGCCAGCCTGGATGTCCTGGTGAGGGACAAGGCACTGCCCCCCCCCCCCCCCCCCCCCCCCGCACTGCACGAGGAAGCTGGGCTTCTGTGAGGCTTCTGTGGCAATGGGCAAGGATGGGCTCTTCACACCTAGCGAAAGATGGGATTCCAGCAGGTGGTCTGGAATCCCCTTCCCCCAAAAGCATTTTTAGGGAGACCTCTAGCCAGGCAGGTCAAGCTCCAGGTGGCATTGCCCTGTGGGACTCCAGTGCAGTGGATTCATGGTGCAAGAGCTATTGGCACCTGCTCCAGCCACATCATACCCAGCTGTTTAAGGGCAGTACAATGTTTGAGATGGTGTCCTGAGTGAGGGTGAGCATATTCACAGAAAAATGATTTGCTTTCTCATTCAATGTGAAGTTAATTGACCTCTTACATATTCTGTCCCTTTCCACATAGGAAGGATGTGGCCCTAGGTCTGGTTATAAAGACCTTCTTAGCAGTTTAGCAAAAAGTTCTGCCAGTGTGGCAGATTTTAACCACTAAAAATCAGTGAAAATGCAGAGGAAATGGACAAATAGAACAAAGGTGAAAAGGTAAGCCATAGTGTGTGTGATGTATTAAAGAAGATTGTTACTGCAAAAAAAAAAATTGGGGGGGGGGGGAAGCAGTGCTAGAAGAGTGCCATATAGAACTAGTTGGAAAAGACGGACATGTACACAATAATTAGGTATAAATTCCAAATTCATTTAAAACAAGGAGCTGGGGGACCTCTGGAAAAACCTGTGGGGGTTTAACAAAGTGGCGGTATAATGTATTGGAAATGGAATTAAATGCCCAAGTCCCCGTAGCTATGACATTGGCCAAGTCACTTCATATCTTTTGAGCCTTGATATCTATATTTCTAAAACAGGGTCAATAGCCAATTTTATCCTCTCTATTTCATAATGTAGTTGAGAGAAACATTCATGAAAGTCCTTTTTCACAGTTAATGGAATTCCCAGGGAAGGGGTTTTCTGTGGTGTTGGTAACATCCGCTTCTTGGTCTGATGCTGGTTACACGGGTGTGTTTACTTTGTGAAAAGTGGGTGAAATTTGTGCATTTTTATGTATGTATATTATACTTTGCTAAAACATTTCCTTTTAAAAGTGTAGCTCAATACAGTTTTTAAAGTTGGTGTGATGATGATAAAGACAAGGAAAATTATAAATGTGGATTTGAGCTCACAATCTACCCTCATTTCCCTTCCTAGCCATTGTCTCACACCTGGAGACTCAGGACTCAAAAAGGGGTTGGTGATAATGATCAGTTGTTTTCTCTCTGTGTGTTTGCTTGTTACTGAAGAGTGTTTTCCTGGTAAAGAGGCTGGAGGAATGAACCAGGAAGTTTCCTGCGTGCCAGAGGGGCCAACAATAAAAAGCAAAGAGCCAAAGCAGTTCACATCAAGGGAAAGATGTGATTAGAGAGATGTAACATGCAAAGAACTTATCTGAAAAGTGAATTCAGTTGGGAAAGTACAAGCCCCAAAGAGCCCTGAGCAGCTGGTCATGATCAGATTCTTCATCTTTCTGTCAAATGTAATTGTATCTGAGTTGGCAGGGTATTTATTGCTAAAGTCCAAGGGCCAGATTTTACCCTAAACATATTTACACATTTACATTTGTGGCCCTATAAACACTCCACGTTTCACTGGCCATGACATCAAACACATTTACCAACAAAAAGCATATGCCTAATTACAAAATCATAAGGGAGAGGGGAGGCAAATGGCAGCTGATGGGCAATGAGCATGCACGCCTGTGTGTGCATATGTGTAACCCAGCTGCAACACCAGGAAACCGGTAGAGACAAGAATGGATGCTGACAATGCCCGGCCCACTTCACTTGTCTTCTGCTCCCCAGGCCTGTCCTTGCTGGCATTCCAATTAGACCCAAGGTGAACCCCCCCCCCCCCCCCCCCCCCCCCCCCCCCGCACGGAGGAGCCCAAAGACAACAGGGTAGTTCCCAGGCAGATTTCTGATTTGGATTGAGTTTGATGCTGTTATGACCTGTACGTTGCCCCCAGATGACTTTTCGCAGTCAGTAGTAAAAACAGGTGTGAGCAAAATGTGCAGCCAGCAGAGAGTTTTAAAACTAAAGCTGGAGTCCTTAATTCCTGGCTTTGCATAGTAGGATCACATCCCTACCCATCAATAACAGTTGTAATAACACCGTTAGTTGCTCTAAGCCTGGTCCTCAGTCAAGCAAGGAAATCAGAGCCACCAGGGCCACAGAGAGGAAAACAAAACCGGTACAACCGCTGGCCTCAAACAGCCTTTAACAAATGACACCGGCTGGTAGTCCATCAAAATAATCGCCTTCCATCAGAATAACCACCTCCCCCAGCTCTCTCTGAGGACAGGCTACAGAAGAAATGGTGGGTTAAAAAGAAAAAAAAAATGCTGGGAAGGGCAGAAGCCTTTCTCCCACATGGATGCTTACTACATTTACTGTAAGAATTTTGATAATAAATATATCCAGCATTTTAGTTCCATCAGCAGAAAGTTTGGACAGGAAAGGACCAAACTTTCCTGCTCAAAGAGCAGGGGATGGGGAAGTCGAGATGTGCAAGTAGATACCTCAGTGAGTGTTAAAAAAAAAAATAGGGAGAAAATAGGTATTCATATTTTTTTCTTCCTCTCCCTAGTTTCTTCCTTTCTTCCTTTCTCCTTCCTTCCTTCATTTCTTTTTCTTTCTTTCTTTCTTTCTTTTTTTCTTTCTTTCTTTCTTTCTTGTTTTAAGAGGACAGGAACTGGCTCTTAAATAAATGCAGGGAATGGAGATGGGGGATAAACGCATTGTTGAACAGAAGCGCTAGCTTATTTTAAAGAAATAAAATAATTACCCAATAGAGAAAAGAGAAACCAACCAAGAAACAATCTAAGGTCATGACACCATGTGTGGTACAAGGAGCAATTCAATCCATAAGGGCTTCATTACCTCAGCAATAGATAACATTTGGCTAAATCCAGCCGCAGATTAAACCTCCGCGGCACAACAGAGCCCTGAATGGAGAGGCTCCTTTTTGTGTGGTCCATCCCCGGGATCTGCCCGAACCATTAGCCCCAATGGGTCCCTCTCCCTATTAACTGCCATTCCCTCCCGACTGCGCTTCGGTCATTTGTCTTCAGGCTCTCCCGGGCGTTGGATGCGCGGGGAAACGAGAAGGGGAGCAAAGCGCCGGGTTAATGAGTTGTAGCAAATCCACACTTTGTAGTTGGGAGGAGGAGAGCCGGTGGCCAATGTTTGTCCAACTGGTTTATTTTGCAAGACCCAGCCTATTGAGGAGGGCCTGGTTCCAGCGGGCTCCAGCCTCACAAACACACAAACATCTTTCAAAGAGACCAGAACTGGATTTGCATGCGAATGAGGAGCCCCGGGGGGACAGTCCTTGCCCGGCAAAGGCCGTGGTGGTCGGGCGGCCTTTGTTCCAGCACCTGCTGGCATTCGCGGCCTGGCCGGGCTCGCCCGGCGGCACCGGGCTCGCGGGTTCCACGTCCACGGCCCCCCGCCCGACCCTCGCCTGCCCCTGGCCCTCGCCCCGCAGCCCAGATTCCACTGCCGTCACAGCCCCCAGGGCACCTGGCCCTCGCTGCTCCGGATCTCCCCACCTGCAGGCCAGGCCAGGCTGGCTTTTCCTTTTGGCCCAGAGCTCCCTATGCGCTGGCGGTCTCTCTAAAGGGCACGAACGGAGCGGGACCCGTGCTCGGGGGCCCCGGAGCGAGGCCAGCGCTGGGTAGCCCAGTGTCATTGCCTTGGCTTAAGGACGCTGACCACCTGGGAGGTGCGGCCTGTCCCGGCACTTTCTTTTAAAAAATCCTGGAATCTGAACTTAGGGACTGTCTGGGACTCCCTGCTTTCGGGACTTCTAAACCTCGTGCAAATAACCACACACAAGCGTTTGTGTTTTGCTCTCTTCGTCACGACTTTCATACCAAAATGTCACATCTACACGACACAGTGCCTGTGCCTGGGTTCCACCTGCTAACGCCCCCCAACCCGGTGGGGTGCCTCGGTTCCACTGCCCCCTTTCCCTTAGCTGGGCTAGAATCAAAGTAACGTTTGCCTTTAAGACTTGTGCCTAACAATACTTTGTATCTATGTTTAGTGATAAATTCGAGGGTGAATGTGTTTACTTTAAACTCATTTAATTTCTCCCAAGCATTGGGGTGGGGGGGGGGGGGAGACTGAATTTAATTTTGAGGCAGTGAATCAGTTTTTTCACTCTGTCTGAAAATAAACGAGAGAGGACAGAGCATCCAGAATGCATGTCACTGCAAAATACTGGCCTATAATTCAGTCTTTGCTAACTTGCTAGGTTAAATTTGCAGATCTTCTGATATATACCCGTTCAGACATTTGAAAAACTATTCAGTTTTTACTTACTCTGCAACTCATTGATATTAAGCATTTAAATTATGTTTTACACATGCCTTAGTTTTATTTGAAGCCCTCAATAGCATTCTAGTCATCAAAAGTAGTCTCATATAACTTCAAGATCTAAAAATCACCTGCAATAAGTTTAAAGAAAACACATAGTATTTGAAAAGGGATTGTAAGTTATCTAAGTTGTATAAATAAAGTTAGTTTAATACACACCTGCTGCATTTTCATTTTTATTATTTTCTATTCACTTAAACTAGAATTTTGATGTTTGCATTTTAGGATAAAAACTTCTTTATGGAATTACTGGAATCCCTTCTGTTGAGGAAATAGTAGCTTTACTAGAAAATACCAGGACTTTCAAATACAACTTATTTTGTATATGTAAATACACAAAATATACTTGTATATATTTTCTTACTCAGGACTTTAAAGCTATTTAACTGATGATCATGTCTATTAAATTTTTAAAAGTGTCTATTTACTTGTGATGCTTCTGTTACTAAAATACTATGCTACAGAGTTTTTACAGACACATACAATATTGTGCTCAAACATGAATGGAAACTGCTTGAAGTGGGGAGCTCAAAAATAAAGTGAAAAGTTCTATAAAGTTATCCTAGGGTAACAGTGTCTTTAATTTTAAATTGCCTTAATGATCATAAAAAATAGAATGGAATGAGACTTGAAAATGTATACCAAAGTGACTTCTTTTATTTGTAGTCATTTAAAAATAACTTCTGATCTCCTGCAATGAAGTTTTTGTTAAATTCTCTTTGAAAACAGCATTTGCCTTTTCTCTGATAGGTTCGTTCTGCTTCTCTCACATAGAAACTTTTTTTTTAATAAAAAAGAAAGCAAACTAAGAAGGGGACAACTGAAGCAAATTCTTTTGGTGGGTTTTCTTTGAAAAGTAAGCATTTTATTTCTGAAAAAGTGTAAAAATCTTACATTAGGATAGTACAATTGCCCGTAAAATTTACAATGCTCCTTGTAAAGAATATGCAGTAAGTACAAAATAAAAGTTCCGCGTGTCTATTATGATACAAAACACAGGTTAAAATAAGAAATAATTTTGACTTCTTTTCTTTGTGTAAACATGTTAATTCTTTGTGTGTGTGTGTGTGTGTGTGTTTCCTTTTCATGAAAAAGTACACCAGACAAGTGTCCTCAAATAAAAACTATTGCTTTGCTGGCATTCTTCAGGACCTCGACTGTTTCTGTATTCGTATTTTGGACATTACTGCTTAATGCCTGGACCTGAGAATCTCTGGACCTCAAAAAGGCTTTAGAATGTTTAAGATTTCCCAACAGTCAAGAAAGCCCCCTGTGCCTAGACAGGCGGACCCCCAGCACCCTCTTCCTCCCAGCCCGGCCGGGGGCTGCGGCGCGGGGGACTCTGTGGAAAGAGAAGGACCTGCGGAGCCCCGGGGAGCGCCGAGCGGTGCCCAACAGTCTCCTGCGCATCCGCATCGGCGAGAACGGGGTGTGAGGTCGGGAGGGGCCGCGCCGGGAGGAGCGAACCCAACACCAAACCACCGAGAGGAGTAAGGGAGCGGGTTCCTACCTTCGTCCTCACGCGCGCTAACAGAGCGTTACTAACAATTGGAAATCCTAGCGGTAAAGCTCTCCGCACTGGACAGGGCAGTGCCTTGGTGCAGAGTCCCCAGCGCGGCCGACGAGGAGACGGAGGAGGCGGCGGCGGCCGCGGCGGCCACGAGCGAGCGAGTGAGCGCGGCGGCGGGACCCACGGCCGCCTGAGCCGCGCAGCCGCCGCCGGGGCCGGGCGCGGGAGGCGCGGGCGGCGTCACCACGGGCGAGGGCGCGGGCGAGGCCTGCGCGGCGGCGGCGGCGGCGGCGGCCTGCGCGGCGGCGGCGGCGACGGCGGCGGGGCCCAAGCTGCCCCCGATGATGCTCTCGATGGAGAAGGGCGAGCGCGCCAGGGCCGAGGCGCCGGGACCGGCCGCCTTGGTCGCGGAGGCCGGCGGGGGACCGGGTAAGGCGGCGCCGAGCGGATGCGGCCGGTAGCCGAAGGCGGTCCGGGCCAGCTCGGCGGCCGCGCCGTGCGGGGGCGGCGGCGGCGGCGGCGGCGGGGGTGAGTGCGGGTGAAAGGCGGCGGCGGCGGCCGCGGCGGCCGCAGCGGCGGCGAAGAGGGCGGAGGGCGGCGGGTAGGGCGGCAGCTGCAGGCCGTAGCCGCAGCCGTAGGGGCCGTAGCCGTAGGCGTGCGGGGGCGGCGGCGGCGCCGGCGGGAAGAGCGCGGCGGTGGCGGCCGCCGGGTCGCCCGCGCCCCCCGCGCCCCCGGCGCCGCGAAGCAGCAGCGACTCCGCGGCGGCGGCGGCGTTGGGCGGGAGCAGCGGCTGCCGCTTGAAGCGCTTCCTCCGGCGCAGGAAGCTGCCGTTGTCGAACATGTCGGCGGACTCCGGGTCCAGCGTCCAGTAGTTGCCCTTGCCCGGGTTGCCGGGCTCGCGGGGGATCTTGACGAAGCAGTCGTTGAGCGAGAGGTTGTGGCGGATGCTGTTCTGCCAGGCGGGGAACTTCTCCCGGTAGTAGGGGAAGCGGCCGCTGATGAACTCGCAGATCTCGCTCAGCGTCAGCCGCTTCTTGGGGCTCTGCAGGATGGCCATGGTGATGAGCGCGATGTACGAGTAGGGCGGCTTCACCAGCGGGTTCTTGGTGCCGCCCGCGCCCCCGCCGCCGCCGCCCCCGCCGCCCGCGCCGCCGCCCCCGCCGGCCCCGGCCCCCGCGGCCGGCGCTGGGCTCGGGGGCACCGGGGAGCCTCCCGCCCGCGGGGCCAGGAGGATGTCGTCGTCGTCGTCCTCTTCCTCCAGGTCCTCCAGCTCGTCCTCGGCGTAGGAGCGGCGGCGCCGTCGCGCGGGGGCCGCCAGCCGGGGCCCCCCGCCGCCGCCGCCCTCGTCCTCCTCTTCCTCCTCGTCGTCTTCGTCCTCGCCCTCCCCCACCACGTCGATGTCTGTCTCCTCGGCGAGGCCGGAGGCATCGGACATCTCCGCGCTCAGGGTCATCGCTGGCGCGCGGCGAGGCGGCGCATAGGGGCGCCGGGCTCCGGGCTCCCGCCGCGCCCCGGCCCTGGTCCCGGGCGGCGGGCCCGGCCCCGGGGCGCCACGCTGGGGGCGCGGCCGCCGCTCAGGCTGCGGGTGCTGCGGCGGTGCCGGCGCGGCCGAGGCTGGCGCTGCGACTTTGTAACTCCTGCGCCGCCGCTGTCTCCTCGCGGCTCCGCGCTCCCCGGGCCCGGGAGGGGCACTGGACCTTCCCCTCCGCGCGCCCCTGCCCGGGTCCCTGTCGGAAGGGGTGGCGGGGCCCTGGGAGAGCGGGTCGGACGCCCGGGAGGGTGCAGGACCGGGAGTCCAGGGACAGAGCTCCGAGAGTCGAGGGCTGAGACCGGGAGGGGGCGGACCTCTGCTCGGCTTTTAGCTGAAGGGAGCCTGTCACATGGTGCGCACGTCAGAGCGCCGCCGAGGGAAGCGCAGCCGGCCGGGGAAATGGCTGTCCGAGAGGGAAAGTTCGCCCGCAGGCGGGAGCGAAGGCTGAGGGGAGAGCAGGAGGCCCCCGTATCCTGGCCACCGGGGCAGAGACCTGAATGGCGGCCTGGCCCGCGGGGTCCGGACCCGTGCGGGCGTCGGGGTTCCCAGCCGCCTCCTCTCCAACTGGCTCTCAGCCCCGCCGCCCGATGCACTCCCGTGACTCGACGATGTGACCATGGCCTGCAAGAGCCATGCAGCCCGGCACAGCGACACCCACCCCCTGGTCTGCGGTAGCCCCCGGGGAAGGGCTCTAAGGTCCGTTGGGTTGTCCCATCTCCCCTAGTCTGGGCGAGTGCTCTCTCATCGAACCTGATGAGGTCCCTCCTCCCCGGTTTAAGCACAATAATTGTTTATTGACCTTTTAACCTGCCTGCTTCGGTTCTTCTCCAAAGACGTTTGTTTTCCACCATCTGTTAATAAAAATTCGGCTGGACTGGCGTTTTAGTCACTGATCTGCATTTGCATGCTCTAGAAACTTGGCAGCTACACTAAGCCACTCTAATGAGAGGACCTGGAAATGTTCATGGGAATCAAGAAATGATTGAATGCAGAGAAGAAATAGAAACACTTAAAAACCAAATACACACAAAAATTTTTCCAAAAAAAAGTTTTTGTACCTAGAAACCTGGGGGAAGGGACTCTCTAGTTATAGGCAAGAGGAACTTTCTACTCAACACTTCTCTCTAATCTCCAAATACTTAAATTACTATAATGTATACAAACATCTCTACTCAGGTGGGCTTAATAGAAACTATAATGATAAATAAATTTTTTTCATATCTGTCTTTTAATTTTTTTAATTCACTAAGTATTTCCAATAGCTACTGGTGAAAAGAATTGAACTTTTAAAAAATAATAATAATAAAGATTCGAGTTCTACTCAACTCAATTTTTCTTTTCAGGTGACAGTAAGCAAATAATTCAAATATTATTTTAAGTATACCTATGTTTGTCACCAGTTCTAATTATTTTGGCTAGTGAAAAATTATAATAGCTGTGAATTCACACTCCCATACCAATACCTTTTGGATTTTGGCATTTCCTAAAGCACTTCTGTTTCAATGTGGGGAACTTGCCTCAAATCTCTGGCTTTCTAAATAAAATGGCCACTCGACAAGAACTGAGAATCGCAACTCAATGGCTTTCTGTAGGAACAATCATCAGCTGCCCTTGTGTGTATCATTTTATCGGCCAAGTACTTTTCACATTTTGAAATGTTTCATTATTCCCCTTATCAATCACGGAGCCTCAAAAATAAACTATTTCCCCATTCAAGACTTCTTTTTACATCGAGTTTTTGTCCTGAGAACCGCTACCAAACAGTTACACTTACAAAGGACCCGTGAAGTCCATCATAGATTTGAAAGATCTATGAGAACGTCTCAGAGTTCTAAATAAATTATTTTTCATTGGCTCTCGTTTGATATATGGCTGAGCCATTTAATTGTTGTAATGGGGTTGAGGATTAACCTGAGACAACATTAATCAGCACTATTAATCAGGCATTACATCGCTTTGTTGTTGTAGCCAGGAGTCCTTACCAAGGAGTTCACTCTTACATTTGAAAGTTTAAGTTTCATAAGTACCGCTCAGTCCATATCTAAATAAACACCATGATTTTCGTTGGACTGGGGGTTGGTGTGTGGCAAAGAATTTGAAGGTGAAACGGAGAAGAAGAATGTGTTCACCGACCATTAGTTACTTTAGGATATAACGTTTCAGCCCTCGCTCTGTGGTTACCACCGCCCTGAACTTGTCCAACCAGGCGGTCTGTTTATAGATGGTCCCTCCCCAAAGGGTTAAAGGGCTCTTCCCTAAAAACTTTTTTTTTTCTTAGAAAGTGGCAAGTTATCTTCTGACTATTCAGAAGAAAGTGTTGGGATTTACTGAAGGTCACAGCGAAAGATCAACCCAGGAGGACCGCAACAGGGACCGAGTGTTAACAGAGATTTGGGGGAGCTTTTCTAAAGCCCCACATTTGGGCAGTCCACTTGCTTTGTTTGTTTTAGTTAAACTACAGATTTGTATGTGGTTTTTAGCTCTGCGCTCACTGGTAAAATCCTCCCCCCTCCCCCCGCGCGGAAACCCAAGCGTTTCATTCCTCCCGTGCGCCCCCTTTGCTACCCCCTTGTCCCCTACCTCATTGCCCTCCCTCCCTAACGAGCACTCAGCCGAGGCTGGGAGCGCCACCCCACCCCGCCAAGCTGGTAGGAGGAATGAGAAACATTTCCGTGAAGCGGGCCGGGGACCACACATTGACCCCGGTCCTGCGCGTCCTGCTGTCGTGGACGCAGGAATTGGCGGGCATCTACGGGGCCATTGGAGACCGAGTGGGGAGGACTGCCCCCTGGCGGCGGCAAGGCGCTGCTCTGGTCCAGGCTCTAGCCGGGATCCTGGGCAGGCCAAGACTCTTTCCCACTGAGCTTTCCCCACTTTCTTTTATTGGCCTGCCTGCCTTCCCCGCCTCTTTTTTTTCTCTTCTTCTTGTTCTTTTGCTACAAGGCTCCGGTCTGTTTGGGCGCTCCAGGAGCCCCTGAGGGCATGTTTGTTTGTTTGTTTGTTTTAACCAGGATTGTCCAAGGGTGAAGCGAAAGAGATGGCCACTCAGCCAGTTGACCTCAGCCTCTGACCGAGAGCTCCGTGAGGTTCCCCGGACTTCCTAAGATGGGCAGAGGCTGGTGGAGACCTGGAGTGTAAGCTCCCCGGGGACGGAAACCCGGGTGACTGCTCTCTGGGCTGTCCCCGTTTTATGTCATACTAGGGGCCCGGTGCACGAAATTCGTGCACTGGGGGTGGGTGATCCCTCAGCCCAACCTGCCCCCTCACACATACTGGGAGCCCTCTGGCTGAGACTTTAGGCCTTGGGGCAGATGGCTGGCTCCATCCCAGCCCTGCCCCCCCCACACACACACACCTCCAGCCAGGGCTGTAGCCCCTGGCAGCTCACCCCCAGCTAGCACAGGCCTAAGCTCCATCCTGCCCAGGCCTGGGCCACCTCAGACACCCTCCCCAAGCCCCCCTGCGTTCCTGGCCACCTCGGACATGCCCCCCAGGCCCTCCCAGGCCTTCCTAGACCCTGACCGCCTTGGCCACGCCCCCCACCGCTCAGGCCACCTTGGCCACGCCCCCATGGCCTAGGCCACCTTGGCCACGCCCCCCATGGCCCAGGCCACCTTGGCCACGCCCCCTGTAGCCTGGACCGCCTGGGCTGTGCCTCCTCAGGCCCTCCCAGGCCCCAGTCATCTCAGCCATGCCCCCACGCTCCTGATTGGCTGGTGGACGTGGCTGGTGGGTGTAGCGAAGGTGCGGTCCAATTTGCATATTACTCATTTATTAAATAGGATAGCGCAGCCCAGAAGTGGACCCATGAACATGAACCTGAATGCATTTCCAAATGGCAGATACTTGGGGCGGCATCCCTCCCCAAAGAGTCATTTCACAAGCTGTATTGAGATGCTACTTTGTGGCTGGCATTAGGCTCTGGAGAAAAAAGAAAACAGGAGTCTGGTGTGAGGGTACCCACCATCTCATGGGGAAGCCAGGCAAATAAATCCTTGTGCCCAACAGTGTTTTCTGCTAGCAAGTCCCCGAGCTGAAAGTGAACGGTGCTTCAGGACCTGCCCAGTCGTCTGTTCCATTCCTTCATCTGCCCTGCCCTCTGTTGTGGCTGTGCCTTCTCTTCTTAAATTCAAACATCTGGAGACCAAAAAGAGCTCCTTGTTTTGGCTTGTTTGTTTGTGGTGTGCTAAAATACACATAGAATAGCATTTGCCAGTTTAAGTGTACAGTTCAGTCATTAAGTACATTCACATTGGTGCAACCGTCAGCACTATGTCTAGAATTTTTCCATCATCCCAAACTGAGGCTCTGCACCCATTGAAGAATGACTCCCATTCTTCCCGCCCCACTCCACCCCCAGCTCCTTGGCAACCATGATTCTACTTCTCTCCATGCATCTGACTACTCTGGATACCTCATATGCATGGAATCATTACAATATCTGTCCTTTGTGTCTGGCTTATTTAATTTAACATAATGTCTTCAAGGTTCATCCATGTTGTAGCCTGTGGCAGAATTTCATTCCTCTTAGAGACTGTATGTATGTTCTACATTTTGTTTATCTGATCATTAAACCCATTGAAGGACATTTGAGTTGTTGCCTCCTTTTTTGTTTGTTTTGGACCTCCACTCACCTAGCCCTTTGTAACACTCTGCAGTGCAGTAGGCACTCAGTAGAAGTTTGTTCATTTTCCTATGCCCTTTCACCTCAGAAACCCTCAGAGGAAGCAACCCTATTGCCCTCACAGAGTACACACATGAGAGATGTCGCAGTGATGGTTTCTGACGTGCCCATCTAAATTTGTAACCTCCACTTGCTTATAGTTTTGAGACTTTCAGGCTCAGGCTCTGTACATTTATGTTTAATTTTAAAAAGTAGAACTTAAAACTCCACCAACGTTAGTTCCAGGTGAACTTGTGATCATTCCCCATGCACATACTTTCCACGTCATTTTTATGCCTTATTATCTGTCTTGATTCTTGGGGGCCCAAGATGGCCTTAAAAGTTTCCTCTGATTGTCCTAGGCCCTCCACTTGGCATTCTCCTGTGCTGTAATATTACCTGCAGGAGTGTTGCTCCACACATGCCACTAAACTAATTTCAAGTTCACAATAACTAGTAAAGTGGGTAACTCCAAATGATGGCTGAGCAAACAGGTGTGGGGAGTTGCTGCTAGCTGTCATGGAGGGCTCAGCAGTGGAGAGAGCCTTCCTTCATCGTGTTCCAGTTCCAGAGGCCTCACCCAGTGCAGTCCACCAACAACATGAGCCACCTAACTAGCTATAAAGCACAGGCCTCTGCTTAGGCTACAAAGTTTCACTTATAGAAGATAAATAAATCCCAACAGAAATGGCTGCAGCCACAGAGTGAGCAGGAGGCTTTAGTCTGCTCCAGGCTACAAAGTTTCAATTGTAGAAGATAAATAAATTCCACATACCAGGGCCTCTGTTTGGGTCACAAGAGGATGTGGCCAGCCTGCAAACCACCACAGGCCACTTGCCCAGACTGCCCCATGCCCCAAGGGAACCCCCAACCTGATCTGGGACACCCTTCAGGGCAAACCAGCTGGCCCCCACCCATGCACCAGGCCTTTATCTTATCTAATAAATGAGTAATATGCAGATTGACCAACACACAAGAGGGCTGCCTGCCCCCATGTGGTCAAAGATCCTGCCCCCATGTGGACACAAGATGGCCAGCAGTGGAGGGAAGATGGGAGGGACCAGGCCTGCAGGGGAGGGTATTGAGGGGTGACCAGGCCTGCAGAGGAGGAAAGTTGGGGGCAAACAGGCTGACGGGAGCAGCTAGACATAAATCAGGCTGTCAAGGTGGTCAGGCTGGCAGGCAGAAGTGGTTAGGGGCAATCAGGAAGGCAGGCAGGCGAGCAGTTGGGAGCCAGCAATTCTGGATTGTGACAGGGATCCCAGATTGGAGAGGGTGCAGGCTGGGCTGAGGGACACCCTGTGCCCCATCATGCATGAATTTCATGCACCAGACCTCTAGACTTACCTAATAAGAGAAACATGCAAATTAACCATCACTCTACTACGCCAACAGCCAATCAGAATGAGTATGCAAATTAATAAAACAAATTTGGAGGCTAATTTGCATACGCAGGGGTTGAGCAGCTGGGAGGGGTTGGACTCCTGCTATGAGGGGAAGGGGGGCTGTGGAGGGAGCTATAGGAGTGGTGCTCTGGACAGAAGCAAGGAGTTGCTGGCTCCCACGCAGGCTGGGAACGGGGACATGCCAGCTCCCAGGCAGCTGGGAATGAAGCCAGGGGAAGGAAGGCCTATTCTTGCACTACTGGCCTCTAATTCTGTAAATAAAATACCTGTATCTAGTTTCAAATGGAGCATCTTTAGGCAGAGTAGTTAGGAGGTGAGATTTATCTGTGAAGAAGCTATTTTAGTGGCCTCCCGGGTCTCACTAGGCAGCCTGTGCTTGCACAACAGCTCCTTAAGCAAGCATTTCATGGTCTGGGCAGGATTCAGAAATCCTTAAGAATTCAGAATGTCAGCAAAGGTCTAAATCTGTGTTTTATAACAGCACAATTACTTACACGGACTCAGGCATTTTCATTACCACAGTCAACCTGGACTAGCCCTCTCCCCACAACACATACCAATACAGAGACTTATTTAGCTCTGGGTCTGAGTGGTTTGCAGTGACACACATTTATATTTTGTACTCCAAAATCAAAAGTTCAAAAAGTCTTAAAAAAAAAAAAGAATTTCTGTCTTTTTAAAAATTCAATATTACCTTGTATTAGTTTCATGTGTACAGCATAGAGGTTAGACATTCATATATTTACAAAGTGCCTGTCCCCCCCCCCCAATAATTCCAGTACCCACCTGGCACCATTCATAGTTATTACAATATTATTGATTATATTCCCTATATTGTACTTTACATTCCCATGACTGTTTTTGCAACTACCAGTTTGTTTGTTTTTTTTTCAGCGATTTTAGAGAGGAAGGGAAAGAGATAGAAATGTCAATGATGAGAGAGAATCATTGATTGGCTGCCTCTTGCATGCCCCCTACGGGGGGTGTCAAGCTTGCAACCTGGGCATGTGCCCTCGGCTGGAATGGAACCTGGGACCCATTAGTCTGCAGGCCAACACTCTATCCACTGAGCCAAACCAGCTAGGGCCCAATTTGTATTTCTTAATCCCTTCACCTTTTCATCCAGCCTCCCTATCCCTCCCCTTTGGCAACCATTGGTTCATTCTCAGTGTCTATGAGTCTGTTTCAATTTTGTTAGTTCATGTATATTTGTTTTTTAAATTCCACATATACTAGTAGGTGAAACCATATGGTGTTTATCTTTCTGACTGACTTATTATACTTAGTATAATATCCTCTAGTTTCATCTAGACTGTTGCAAATGTTAAAATTTCATTCTTTTTTATGGCTGAGCAATATTCCATTGTATATGTGTACCACTGCTTTTTATCCATGCATCTATTGATAGGCACTTGGCATGCTTCTCTAGCTTGGCTATTATAAATAACGCTGCAATGAACATAGGGGTGCATATATTCTTCAGAATTACTGTTTTGGGTTGTCTACGTTTTGATGACCCTCTGTACTGTTTTTACATAGTGGTTGATCAATCTGCATTTCCACTAACAGTACATTAGGGCTCCACATCCTCACCGACATTTATTGTTTTTTGACTTATTGATGATAGCCATTAGGTAAGGTGATAGCTCATTGTGGTTTTAATTTGCATCTCTCTGATGATTAGTGACATTGAGCATCTCTTCATATGTCTATTGGCCAACTCCAGAGTGTCTATTCTCCAAAGAGTCAGATCCTCTCCATATTTTAAATTGGGTTGTTTTGGGGGTTTTTGGCATTGAGTTGTATGAGTTCTTTATAAATTTTGGATATTAATTCCTTATCTGATGAATCATTGGCAAATATGTATAAAGAAAACTCTAAATATTCCACCAAAAAACTACTATCCATTCAGTAGGTTGTCCCTTCATTTTGTTGATGGTTTCCTTTGCTGTACAAAATGTTTTTGTTTAATGTAGTCCCATTTTTTTGATGTTGTTAACCCTTATCCATGAATTTTTCCCATTGATTTTTAGAGAGAGTAGAAGAGAGAGTGAAAGACAGAGAGAAATATCAATGTGAGGGAAACACATCAATTGATTGCTTCCTACATGGCCCACCAGGGCCCAGGCCAGGGAGGAGCCTGCAACCTAGGTACATGCCCTTGACCAGAATGGAACTGGAGGCCCTTTGGTCCGTAGGCCTATGCTCTATGTATTGAACCAAACCGGCTAGGGCTGTTTATTTTTTCTTTTGTTTCCCTTGCCTGATGAAATACATCAGAAAAAAATATTGCTAAAAAAAATGTGTGCGATTTTACTGCCTATGTTATCTTCTAGAATTTTTATGGTTTTGAGTCTTATATTTAAGTCTTTAATCCATTTTGAGTTTATTATTGTATATGGTATTAGAAGATGGTCTAGTTCAGTGGTCGGCAAACCACGGCTCTCAAGCCACATGTGGCTCTTTGGCCCTTTGAGTGTGGCTCTTCCACAAAATACCATGGCCTGGGTGAGTTAATTTTGAAGAAGTGGCATTAGAAGAAGTTTAAGTTTTAAAAATTTGGCTCTCAAGTGAAAAAAAAAATGGTGGCGGAACAGACGGATGCGTTCTGAATCTTGTCCCAGGGCACACAGAGGGAGCAGCTGAGGGTCATGCAGGGAGGTGTTTGTAGGCGAGTTGGGGGACAGCTGGGCTCTGGGAGAAGGAGGGGGACCATGGGATTGCCTCCCCTGACCGAGCGGCCCCCGGTGCAGCTGGGTTCTCTAGCAGAGCCACCAGCTTGGAGGTGGACTACACCATCTTGAAGGGGAAGGGCCTGAAAATATACAGCTGCAGTACCCATTGAATGGCTGAGACCCCCAGAACATCGGTTCCTAGTTGGCGCAGATGCGGATTCAGAGGAGCTCTGCACTGTGCCACAGAAAGGTCAGATTTTCCCTGGGGTTACGGAGAGCTGGCAAATCGGGGAGATCTGCGCCTGAAAAAAGTCTGTGGCTGTTGGAGAAGGGTAAACATGGAAGACGGCCCTCGGAGCTGATGGCAGAGGGTATTCCTAGAAAGCAACCCATTTGAACCTGACAGAGACAGGCAGCCCAACAATTTTGGAAGGGTGCTGGCTGCTAAACCCAAGGAGGAAAGGAAGTTTGTGCAGACATACATGCGGAACCTGAGATCGCACATTTGCATTTTTTATTCTCCTAATCCGAGCTTCTGAGTGCTAAGCCACAAACCTGAGATCACCTGGTGGGGGACACCCTGGGAGACTGCAGGGGAGAGCTATTTTTCTGGAGCGTAGGATCAGAACAGGCGGTTACCATTAGAAAGATAGCTCTGGGGCAGCCCATTCCCACAAATCAGTATTGAATGCCACAGGGGTAGCTAGATTTTAGTTCAGGCTAGAGAGGACCAATAGACCTGGAGATCAATTCAGAAACTCTGCCACCCAGGGGCTGAATCACAAATTGACTCTTGTGTAACACAAATTAAGGAATCAATTTTATTTCTACTACTATTTCACTTTTTTTAAGTGACATTTTATTTCCTCTTTATTCTACTTTGGGATTAGTGTCATACCAGTCTATTTTCATCTACCCTTCAGTATCTTTTCATTCTACCTCAACTTCACCTTTATGCCACACTTTCTTGCTAACATTTCCCTATATAGTGTCTTGTTCCCCTTACACTTTTCCTGCTTTAAATTTTCCTTATTCTTTCTTTTTACCCCCTGTTAAAATGTAACCCCACTTATATATCTAATCTCCAACCACCTGCTCCAAGTCCATACATACCTCTCACTTCTCTGACTTCACTATCCTAAATTGTTTTTCTCTCTGTCCTGTTGTTGTTGTTCACTTGACTATTGATTATATTGATATCTTATGCATGTTTGTGAGATTGTTTTGCTTATTCTTTTCTTTTGGTTTGTTTTGTGGGGGGGGTTTTGGCATTGTTTTTTATTTTGTTGTTGTAGTTTGCATTGGTTTTTTTTTTTTATAGATTTATGCTTCTGTGTTCTTTCACCTCCCTTGACATTAGTTGTTGTATGTAGTTTGTATCAATCTCCAGGTACTTGTTACTGGCTTTTGTTTGGATTAGTGGCTGTCCTACAGGAGTTTTCACCCCATATTTATAGTTTATTCCCCTTTTCTTTCTTTATACTTCTTCCCCTTTTCCCAATTTCATTTTGGAATTCCTTTTGTGTGTGTGTGGGGGGGGTGAGTGTCTGTGTGTGTGTGTGTGTGTGTTTTCTCTTACTATCTTCTTTCTCACCTATTATATAATTTGCCTTTCTCTGGTAATCACCTTTAATTTAGAGTTACCAATACCATAAATACATTCCTGTTCAGTGCCTGGTGCATTGTACCTGGTTGTGTTGTATTTTGAGCCTTTAAATCAACGCAGGAGAGTGAGAACTACATAACCAGACACAGGGAGAAGAGAGACCATGGGGAGACAAAGAAACAGCCTGCAAATGAAAGAAAAACAAGCCTCACCAGAAAAGGAGGTAAATGAAATGGAAGCAAGCAACCTGTCAGAGAAAAAATTCAGAGAAATGGTCATAAGGTGGCTGAAGAGAATGGAAGACAAATTTGACAATATGAGTAAGAACCAAGAGGAACTGAAGAAGAACCAAGAGAAAATGAAGAAGAGCCAAGAAGAAATGAAGAAGAGCCAAGAAGAAATGAAGAAGAGCCAAGAGGAAATAAAAAGTGACATCGCTGAGGTAAAGAACTCCATAGTAGACTAGAAGAAGCAGAGGACCACATCAGTGAGCTAGAAGACAAGGTAGGAAAAAATACCCAAGTAGAGCAGCTTCTAGGGAAAAAAATGAAAAAGCAGGAGAGCCTAAGGGAACTTTGGGACAACATGAAACAAAACAGCATCCACATAATAGGGCTTCCAGAGGGACAGGAAACTGATCAAGGAATAGAAAACCTGTTGGAAGAAATAATGACAGAAAACTTCCCTGATATAGAAAAGAAAAAAACCCACACAAATCCAAGAAGCTCACAGAGTCCCAACCAAAATAAAACCCAAAAAACCTATGCCAAGGCACATTATAATTAAATTGGCAAACACCAACGACAAAGTGAGAATCTTAAAAGCTGCCAGATAGAGACAGAAAGTTACCTACAAAGGAACCTCCATCAGATTAGCAAGTGATTTCTCAACAGAAACTTATCAGGCCAGAAAGGAAGGGAATGAAATATACAAAGTCATGCAAAGGAAGGGTCTGAATCCTAGAATACTGTACCCAGCAAGGCTATCAATCAAAATTGAAGGTCAAATAAGGAGCTTCACAGACAAAAAAGGTCTAAAGGAATTCATTACCACCAAACCAGCAATGCAAGAAATGCTAAAGGGTCTGTTGTAAAAAGAAATAGGAAGCTAAGGAGGAACACAGGGGCAAAGAACAAAAATGGCAACATATAAGCACCTGTCAATAATAACTTTAAATGTAAACGGTTTAAGTGCTCACATTAAAAGACATAGGGTAACAGACTGGATAAGAAAACACAACCCATATATCTGCTGTCTACAAGAAACCCCCCTCCAAAAAAAAGATACACACAGACTGAGGGTGAAAGGATAGAAAAAGATTCTTCAGGCAAATGGAAATGGGGGGAAAAAAGCTGGGGTAGCAATACTTATATCTGAAAAATTGGATCTCAAAGTGAAGGACATAACAAGAGATAAAGAAGGCCACTTCGTAATAGTAAAGGGAGCAATCCAACAAGAAGAAATAACTCTGTTGCCAAGACCGGTTTGGCTCAGTGGTAGAGCGTCGGACTGCGAACTGAAGGGTCCCGGGTTCGATTCCGGTCGAGGGCATGTACCTTGGCTGTGGGCACATCCCCATTAGGGGGCATGCAGGAGGCAGCTGATCGATGTTTCTCTCTCATCGATGTTTCTGACTTTCTATCCCTCTCCCTTCTGCTCTGTAAAAAATCAATAAAATATATTTTTAAAAAAAGAAGAAGAAATAACTCTGTTAACATTTACACACCCAATACAGGAGCACCCAAATACATAAAATAACTCCTGGAGGATATCAAGGGAGAGATAGACAGCAATACAATCATAGCAAGAGACTTTAATACCCCACTATCACCTTTGGATAAATCTTCTAAACAAAAAATCAGTAAAGAAACATCAATCCTCAATTCTCACTAGACCAGATGGAATTAATTGACATCTTCAGATCATTTAACCCCAAAGCCACAGAATATACATTCTTTTCAAGTGCCCATGGGTCATTTTCAAAGATAGACCATATGTTGGGTCATAGGCAAAGTCTCTCCAAATTCAAGAAGATAGAAATCATATCAAGCATATTCTCAGATCACAGTGGCATAAAGATGGAAATCATCTACAACAAAAACAATCCAAAGAAATCAAACACATAGAGACTAAACAGCATGTTATTAAACAATGACTGGGTTACCAGAGAGATCAAGGAAGAAATAGAAAACATCATGGCAACAAATGACAACAATAGCACAACAATCTAAAATATATGGGACACAACAAAAGCAGTATTGAGAGGGAAGTTCATAGCTCTACAATCCTACTACAAAAAAACAAACAAACAAGAAACAACGGCAATAAATGATCTAACCCAACAACTCAAAGAGTTAGAAAGAGAGCAACAAGAAAAGCCCAGTGTAAGTAGAAGGAAGGAAATCGTAAAGATCAGAGCAGAGATAAACGACATAGAGACCAAAGAAACAATACAAAAGATCAACAAAACCAAGAGCTTGTTCTTTGATGAAAGGATAAACAAGATTGGTGAACCTCTAGCCAGGCTCACCAAGAAGCAAAGAGAAAGGACCCTATAAATAAAATCAGAAATGAAAGAGGTGAAATAACAACAGACCCCATTGAAATACAAAGGATTGTTAAAAAAAAAATACTATGAACAACTCTACTCCAACAAACTGGACAACCTGCAGGAAACGGATATATTCATAGAAAAATATAATCTCCCAAAACTCAATCAGGAAGAATCTAAACAGCTCAATAGAACAATAACTATGGAAGAAATTGACACAGTCATCAAAAACTCCCAGCAAACAAAAGCCCAGGGCCAGACAGCTTCAGAGGGGAGTTTTATCAAACATTCAAGGAGGAACTAAAACCTACCGTCCTCAGACTATTCCAGAAAATTCAAGAAGATGAAACACTTCCAAACTCCTTCTATGAAGCCACCATCACCCTAATACCAAAACCAGATAAAGAAAACACAATGAAAGAGAATTACAGGCCAATATCCCTCATGAATATAGATGCCAAAATCCTCAATAAAATTCTAGCAAATCGGATCCAGCAGTACATCATGACCAAGTAGGATTTATCCCAGGAATGCAAGGATGGTACAATATCTGCAAATCAATAAATGTGATACATCACATAAACAAATTGAGAGATAAAAATCACATAGTCATATCAATTGATGCAGAACAAGCATTTGACAAAATCCAACACCCTTTCTTGATAAAAACTCTCACAAGGTGGGAATAGAAGGATCATAACTCAATATAATAAAAGCTATATATGATAAACCCATAGCAAACATCATACTCAATGGGCAAAAACTACAACCATTTCCCCTAAGAACAGCAACAAGACAGGGATTGCCCACTCTCACCACTCTTGTTCGACATAGTACTGGAAGTATTAGCCATTGCAATTAGACAAGAAGAAGAAATAAAAGGCATCCAAATTGAAAAAGAAGAAGTAAAGCTATGCTTATTTGCAGATGACGTGATATTGTACATAAAAAACCAGAAAGACTCCATACAAAAACTAATAGACTTAATAAATGAGTTCAGCAATGTAGCAGGATACAAAATTAATGCCAAGAAATCTATGGCATTTCTATACACCAATAGTGAACTTACAGAAAGAGAGACTTAAAAAGCAATCCCATTTACCATCACATCAAAAAAATTGAGATATCTAGGAATAAACTTAACTAAGGAGGTAAAAGACCTATTCACAGAAAACTATAGGACACTGAAAAAAGAGATAGAGGAAGACGTAAACAGGTGGAAGAATGTACCATGTTCATGGATTGGGAGAATCAACATCATTAAAATGTTCATACTACCCAAAACAATCTATACATTTAATGCACTCTCCATTAAAATACCAATGGCATATTTCAGACCTAGAAAGAACTCTCTAAAAATTTATCTGGAATAAAAAAGACCCCAACTAGCCACAACAATCCTGAGAAAGAAGCACAAAGTCGGTGGGATTTTAATACCAGATTTCAAGCTGTATTACAAAGCTACTGTTCTCAAAACAAGATGGTACTGGCACAAGAACAGACATATAGACCAATGGAACAGAATAGAGAATCCAGATATCAACCCAATCCACTATGCTCAATTAATATTTGACAAAGGAGGCATGAACATAAAATGGAGTCAAGACAGTCTCTTCAATAAATGGTGTTGGGAAAATTGGACAGATACATGCAAAAAAAAATGAAACTAGACCACCAACTTACACCATATACAAAAATAAACTCAAAATGGATACAGGACTTAAACGTAAGATGGGAAACCATAAAAATACTAGAAAAATGCACAGGAAGAAAAATCTCAGACATATGCTGAAAGAACTTCTTCATTGATACTGCTCCTAGGGCAATGGAAGCTAAAGAAAAAAATAAACAAATGGACTACATCAAAATAAAAAGTTTTTGCACTGCTAAAGAAACCATCAACAAAACAACAAGAAAACCCACTGTATGGGAGAACATATTTGCAAATGTTATCAGTGATAAAGGTTTAATCTCAAGCACCTACAGGCAACTCACACAACTTAATAAAAGGAGGAGAAATGATCCAATAAAAAAATGGGCAACAGACCTAAATAGAATCTTTTCAAAAGAAGACAAAAAGAAGGCCCAAAGACATATGAAAACCTGCTCAAAGTCACTAATTATTTGAGAGATGCAAATCAAAATGACAATGCGGTACCATCTCACACCAGTCAGAATGGTTTTCATCAACAAATCAACAAACGACAAGTGCTAGTGAGGATGCGGAGAAAAAGGAACCCTCATGCACTGCTGGTGGGATTGTAGACTGGCACAGCCACTGTGGAGAATAGTATGGAGTTTCCTCAAAAAACTAAAAATGGAGCTCCCATTTGACCCAGTGATCTCACTTCTAGGAATATATCCCAAGAAACTAGAAAGGCGAATTAGAAAGGATATATGTAGCCCTATGTTCATAGCAGCACAATTTTTCATAGCTAAGATTTAGAAACAGCCTAAGTGCCCATCAGCAGATGAGTGGATTAAAAAATTGTGCTACATCTACACAATGGAATACTATGCTGTGGTAAAAAAAGGAGCTCCTACCATTTGCAACAACATGGATGGAGCTGAAGAGCATTATGCTAAGTAAAATTAGTCAGGCAGAGAAAGATAAATATCACATGATCTCACTTATTTGTGGAATATAATGAACGGCATAGACTGATGAACAAAATGGATCCAGAGACTGAGAAAAGTCCATAAGATTGTCAAACCTCAGGGTAAGTGGGGGGTGGCGGGAGTAAGGGGGAAAGTCAATATATTTGACCCCTTGAACTAAGATAAGTAATTTGTGTTTTTACATCCCTGACAAAGGTTATATAAAGCTATAAAAAAAAATTGGCAGCTAGTTTGAGATTGAATTGACATGACCTAGAGCTTGTCATCTCCTATGGACACCAGTCCTTAGGCTAGGCCCCCCCCCTTAACCCCCTGTGACACCATAATACCCTTACTTGATATTATTCTACAATGTCATTATAATTTTTGATATTTGACAATGGCATATTGTACAATTATCCCAAAGAAACTTACAACCTAATTCTTTGAATGTTTGGCAGCAATTTAAAAAAGGATGGGAAAGGAATTAAACCCTTTCAGAAGGAATTAAGGCACTGGGAAGGCACCCGAGCATTCTATATTGGCCCCTCTTGCCCTTTTGCCAAGAGGGACCCTCTTCACAATCCAAGTGCACACAGCTGTTGCCTGAGCTTTCAGTTCAAGCTGTGGTTGAAGCCTCTGGGTAGCTGGCACCATGTATCTGTCTCTTGCCCAATGGTGTGAGCTGGGCCCTCCCTGGAGAAGAAACCTGAGTCCCCCGAGACTTGTGATCAGTAATGGGACCCTGCCAGCAGGTGAGGGGATCCCAAGGCAGGTGCTGGACGTGGAGGCCACGGGGGCATAGACTACCAAGAAGACAGAATTGAACCTCACATCACCCTGCTTGGCCCCGGAGGATGGCTGGTTAGAGACAGGTAAGATTCCTCAGGGAAGGAACAACCTAAGACAGGCACAGTCACAGAGGGGCCAACAGGAGAGAACTAAAAGGTCAACAGAGGTGAGGCACAGACCCTCACCCCCTAACCTTGCAGGAGCCTGAACTCTCACCTATTCTGAGGGAGGTCTCCTGCCCCCATGGCTGCTTCACCTCCCACGCACAGCTCAGATCGGGACCCAGGTTACAGAGACGTGGCCAGCAACAGCTGCCCTATATCTAAATTCAATCTAGTACCAGGAATGCTCGGGGCCTACTCAGGAATGCAAATAATCCTTTCCACTAATATTTATAGGGTAAACTAAGATTATTGCTTGAGTACTAAATTTGACAGTAAAATAGTAATCAAGTTTTCAGATTAATTTAACTTGGCCAATTGAAATAAGTGAATACTCAAGAAAATTTAAGTGTATTGGATAAAAAGCTGTTCCTAAAATATTACGTAAATTTGTATTAGTAGTTCTACTTATTGTAAAATTGCCTTATATGCAAAGAACCTAAAGCAGTCATATTTTTTGTGCAAAAATTAAAATTTTATGTTACCAAGTCTGTAAAATAAGATTTACAAAGCCCCCATTAATCAAAATAAATAAATAAATAAAATAAAGGGGGGGGTAATATCATGTAAGGAAAAATATCCTGTAAGTAAATTATATCTAGAAAATTCTTACTCCAGAAAAGTAACTTCCATTTGTAATGCCAACAGCAGGACACCCATGGAAAACACACATGGGGTCAAAATAAGCCAAAAGAAAATCATTTGGGCAAAAATAAAAAGAATCCCAAGACTAATGTACAGAAAATATCCCTTTATTAACTTTTGGTCGAGAATATGTTTGTATATTTTCAGAAAACAACTCCAAGACCTTATGGGTTTCTGCAACAATGAGGAACTGACAGGTCTGTTCCAACCTCGAAGTCAGTCCGGAGATGGAAGACACTGATGACACCTTGCCATGCTAGCAGTCAGAAGCTGTGAGTTGGCAGCATTATTTGGGGCTTGATAACTTGAAATTTAATAAAGTGCATGGTTACATTGTAAAAAAAAAAAAAAAAAAAGACAAAAAATTTGGCTGCCCAAGCTGCACTCCATTGTAAATCAGAGTTTTTGAATGCAGTCAGGAAGATATCAGTATGTTTAAAAACTTCCCAAGTGCGTCCAATGTGCAGGTAAATTGAAAACCAGTGATCTAGAACAGCAGTTCTCCACCCTGTTTGCAAATTAGAGTCACACGGGGAGCTTTGAAAGCTTACTCTTGCCAGGAGCCATACCCCAAGCCAATTAAATCAGAATATCTGGGTGTGAGGCCTGGCTGCCTTCCTTCCTTCCTACTTTTCCAGTTTTTTCTAAAGTTTAGCCAGTGTTGAGAATTGTGTACTAGAGGCCCAGTGCATGAAATTTGTGCTTTGGGGGCGGGAGGTCCATCAGCCCAGCCTGAGCCCTCTTACAGTCCAGGAGCCCTATGATTGATCACCCCAAAGAGGTAGGCCCCACCCACCCACCACCCCACAGAGGGAGGCCCTGCCCACCTGGCACAGTGCTGCAGGTCGGTGGCCTGAGCCTCCCTCTGTGGGGTGATCATAGGGTGATGGTGGGGGCCCCAACCAATTCCATCACACCCACCTTGGCTGGCCTGGTGCCAGTATGTGTCATTTTGTGGTTGTCTGGATGGTTGTTTGCTGTTCAGCCATTCGATCAATTTGCATATTATGCTTTTATTATTATAGACTTCTGTTCCAAGTAATAAATTCCTTCTCGTTTTGAACAAAACATATTGGGGTAATGACTTTTACTTTTTGAAAACTCTAGAGGGGACTGGCCTGAATAATCTGGGTTAGGGTGAGGGCAAGGAACAAAACTTCTCTAAATCACCCTGAGCAGCACTTCTCAGAGCCGCCTGGCCCTGCAGCATCCACGTCAGCAGAAATGCACACACTCAGGTCCTACTCCGGAAGTTCTGAGGGGGGATTTAGAATCTGTGCTTCAACAAGTCTCCAGATGATTGATGCATGTTAATGTTTGAGAACCACTCGCCAGGGAGACAGCAGTGGGGAAATTAAGATCTTGCTCTTCCATTTCTAATGTTAATTCACCTCTTTATTATTATTTTTTAACCTTTCCACATGACCTTTCAAAAGGAAGACTATGGCAACAGCAGTAGCAATGCCAGAGCCACCTGGTTTGATGCCAAGTGAGTCACTGTGTGATGGCACAAACCTCTAGCACCCTCTGCTGGGTATGGACTTCCTCCCTGACATTTCACTTAGCCTTAACTCGTGGGTGTTTGTGTACTTAACAGGATGGCCACAGGCAATCCCCAAATTCGAACAGTCATGAGCATTTAGAAGATGCTCCAAGATGGCACAGCCACCCGGATATGATTAAAGTACTCTGGGAGGCTCTGGGGCTCCTGTTTTCCCATCTTCTGTTTTCCATTTCCTCGCCAGATGGGGTCACATACTCTCCAATTTTTATGCAAGTCACACACATGAGCCTGTGCAACCAGAGATTGGGAGGGAGGCCCTGATTGAACCAATCAGTATTTTCCCAGAACAGAACCTTCCTCTCAGCCCTGAGACCAACAAAATAGGAAGCAGCTCATTTTTTTTCCAAAAAATTTTTATCAGTGCCCTAGCCAGTTTGGCTCAATGGATAGAGCGTCGACCTGTGGACTCAAGGGTCCCAGGTTCGATTCCAGTCAGGGGCATGTACCTTGGTTGTGGGAATGTGCCCAGTGGGGAGTGTGCAGGAGGCAGCTGATCGATGTTTCTAATTTTCTATCCCTTCCCTTCCTCTATTAAAAGATCAATAAAGTTTATTTAAAAAGAAACATTTTATCAAGGATTAGCCCTCAGGGCCTATTTGAGTAAAACTAGAGCACTTAGGAAATGTGAAGGGACACCTATAAATGAGTAATCCCTTTGCTAGTGCTCCTAGCAGGAAGGGAACCATTTTATTGAGCACGTATTAATTCTCAGGATTTTACATACACAATTTCACGTAATCCCCACAACATTGTGAAGTTAGTAGTATTATTCTTACTTACATAAATACAAACATATAAGAAACAAACTCAGAGACTGAACAACATTCCTTAAACCCCACAGCTAAGAAAGTGAGATTCACCCTCTCACTGTTAAGCCCTCAGCCCACCTGGGTGTGGCTTTGCCATCCACACCACACACAAATGCCAGCTAGCTCTGGCTTGTTTCTACCACTGCATTACATTTCCTGATATAAATGGTTAAAATAGATACAATTTTCAAAAGAAGCCAGTATAAATGTGTGGTTTTAATAGGATGCTCTATAAAAATCAAGTATGAGCAAAAAATACTTTCTGAAGAGAATCCTAGATGTAATGGCATCAGAAAGCACCCTATTTCCAGTACTCTTTTAAGTTGGTTTTCCCATTGTTCTGCTGTCCAACTTCCGACCCTATCAAGAACCTTCATGGATTCTCCAGCTGAGCTGGCCAGGACTAATACACCCAACCTCTTCTAACCCCTCAGGTGCTCTACCCCTTTCTCTCACACTCCATCCTAGTTCCCACCTGTGTGAATAGTCCACCTGAGAAGGGGAGAAAACTTTCTTCCTTACAGCCTCCCATGATTGAGCACTGTATTCCTTTAAAATCTTTACCATTTAAATAGTAGCAATAAAAATCTCATTATTTTCACTGACATGTTCTTAATTGCTGTTAGAGTTGAAGACATGTATATTTGAGGGTTTGTTGTTATTTTTTCCCTTTGTTAATTGCCCTTTCTTTACCCACTTCTCTTTGAGTGGTTCTTGTTGATATACTAGAAGCCGATGCACGAAGATTCATACAAGAATGGGCCTTCCTTTCCCTGGCTGCCGGCACCGCCTTTCCACTCTGGCCCCGGAGCCACCTTTCCACCTTCCCATGCTGCCCAGAGGCCCTGAGCAGCTGGGGCAGCATGGCATCCCCCCCTGCATATGCAAATTAACCAACATCTTTATTGCATTGATTTGCATACTCACTCCTGATTAGCTGGTGGGCGTGGTGAAGGTACATTCAATTAGCATGTTACTCTTTTATTAGGCAGAACTCTTTATTTACTAAGGATATTAATCTTCTGTCACATATGAGCAAATACTTTATCCCAATTGTCTTTTGACTTCAGTTGTTTTCATAACACAGGAGTTTTCAGTGGTCAAAGCTATGGTTTCTTCCTTCAAGGTCTAAGAAAGACCTGTCCCACATTGAACTTTTAAATTTATTTACCTACTAGAGGCCCAGTGCACAGATTAGTGCACTGGTGGGAGGCATGGCCTGCAGGGATTGGCCCACTGTGGGAGTACCACTCATCCTGGTCAGCTCAGGAGCTGTGGATCCACTCTCTGAGCGGTTGCTGAATGAGGAAATTAGTCTGAGCTGATATTGTGGAGTAATGTCTTGGGTAAAGGAGTGTTCTGCGTCCTGGAGGAACCTGGCGGAGAGGTCTGCACCCCAAAGCCACTCGGTGAATGTCCTTGATGTGTGATTCCAGGTCAGTGACACCATCAGGGATGTTCGGGGAAGCTATGCTCCAGGATCCTCAGCCATCAGGACAGCCTCCCCAGCGGGTCCATAGTCACATCCATTCTTGCCATCTGCCTATGCCAGCTCCCTACATTCTTTCTTGAATACACCTTAGAGGCCTGCCTCAGCTGGTGGGATCAGGCCAGACTCTGGATTGTCTCAGGTATTTGATAGGTCCAGAAACTAGGCTTCACCCTGGGCCTGGCTCATCTTAGTCAGCAGAGTGGCGCTCCCACTTTGGGAGCACACTGACCACCAGGGGGCAGTTCCTGTGTTGAGCATCTGCCCTTGGTGGTCAGTGCGCATCATAGCAACTGGTCCACTGGTCATTCTGGTCATTCCGTCATTCAGTTGCTAGGCTTTTATACAGATAGATACATACCTTGTATAATTTTTATTTCTCATTTTTTACATTTTGACCATCTGACATTTATTTTTGGTACAAGGTATGGGAAAGGATTCGAGTTAATTCCCCCTCAGATGGATAGCCAGTTGTTTTAACACCGTCAATTGAATTATAACACTTTTCTCACTGATATAAAACACCATCTTTATTATATATACTAGAGGCCCAATGCACGAAATTCATGCATGGGGGGCGGGGGATGTCCCTTAGCCCAGCCTGCACCCTCTCTAATCTGGGACCCCTCGAGGGATGTCTGACTGCCTGGTAGGGATATCCTACCAGGATTGGGCCTAAACGAGCAATTGGACATCCTTCCCACAATCCAGGACTGCTGGCTCCAAACTACTCACCTGCCTGCCTCCCTGATTGCCCCTAACCACTTCTGCCTGCCAGCCTGATCACCCCCTAACCACTACCTTGCCAGCCAAATTGATGCCTAACTTCTCTCCTGCCAGCCTGTTTGTCCCCAATGTCCCTCCTCTGCCAGCCTGGTCACCCCTAACTACTCTCCCCTGCAGGCCTGGTCCCTTCCAACTTCCCTCCCCTGCTGGCCATCTTGTGGTGGCCATCTTGTGTCCACAGGGGGGCAGGATCTTTGACCACATGGGGGCAGCCCTCTTGTGTGTTGGAGTGATGGTCAATCTGCAAATTACTTTTATTAGATAGGATAGAGGCCTGGTGTATGGGTGGGGGCCAGCTGGTTTGCCCTGAAGAGTGTCTCAGATCAGGGTGGGGGTTCCCTTGGGGTGAGGGGCGACCTGGGCGAGGGGCCTGTGGAGGTTTGCAGGCCAGCCACACACCCTAGTGACCCAAGCGGAGGCCCTGGTATCTGGGATTAATCTATGTCTACAATTGCAACTTTGTAACCTGGAGCAGAGTCAAGCCTTCTTTCCCTGCTCAGTGGAGACAGCCATTTCTGTTTGAAACTTTGTAACCTAGAGTGGAGGCTTAGGCTGGCAACAGCAGGCTGAAAGCTTGGCTTCTTCCATTGCCAGGGAAACCCAAGCCTCTATTCTCTCCAGCTCAGTGGCTGCTGCCATTTCTGTATCTTTTATAATTGAAACGTTGTAACATTTAGTGGAGGCCTAGGCCCACAATGACAGGTAAAAGCTTGGCTTCCTCTGTTGCCAGGGAAACCCAAGCCTTCCTCCTGCTCTCAGTGGGGCAGCCATCTTGGTTGAGGTCTATTTGCATAATCTACTCCTGATTGGCTGGTGGGCATGGCTGGTGGGTGTGGTGAAGGTACGGTCAAATTTGCATATTACTCTTTTATTAGACAGGACTAGTAGCCCTGCGCACAAGTCTGTGCACCAGTAGCTCTCTGTGGTGCCTGGCCACTCCACACCCACTGGCCAGAGGCTCTCCATGGCCCAGAGGCCCATCCATGGCTAGGTGCAGAACACTTGCCTCATTGCCATGGTGACAAAGCAAACATTCCTCCAGGCCCCTCACGCTGCCCACTCTCAGCAGGCCCCTCCGTCCCCGCCCCCAGGGACTGGGGGACTCCAGCGGGGCAGAGAGGACTGGGCACCACCATCTTGTGGCTATGGGGTGCTTCCATCTTTGTGATGGAGTAATAGCTAATTTGCATATTACTCTTTTATTAAATAGTATACTTTTTTGCATGTACTCTTGCTTTTTTTAGACTATTTTTCCCAGTGATCTATCTATTCTTGTGCCAGTACCACAGCTGTTTAATTTCTGCAATTTTTATGTTTTAATATCTAGTTCATGCCTTCTTTAATAACATTTTCCCAAATATTTCTTGGCTACTATTGAACATTTATTCTTCCAAATGAATTTTGGAATTATTTTGTCAAAGCTTGACTTTTCCTCTTACTATTCTAGAAATACCTGGTTCCACCTCTCCTTGGCTCTTCTTCCCAGTATTCAATAACCATTACCTTTGCCTCCTGTTCACTTGGCACTGTGCCAGGCACTAGAGATATAAAACTAATTTGACCCTCAGGAGGCTCATCACATGAAGGAAAATAACACCAACAAATGGGGGCATTAAATCATGCCATCTCTGTGAGGAGGACCAAAAAGGGTCGAGTTCCAAGGAAAGTTTGATGTATCTCCTGAGAGAAAGGGTAGAAAAGAAAATAGCAAGAGGTCACCTATGCCTCACCACTGGGCGTGATAAGGGGACTCAAGAAATTGTCTGTGATGACTGTACAACACTGGAACCCTAAGATTTTAAAGTTCTTAGGGGCTTGACACAAAAGTTTACATCCCATCACTGCCCAGTGGAGCAGCATTTCTGGTTGCTCTCACCCCATGCTAAAGATTCCTTCTACATCATGTCTTACATGCTGGCAAAAGTGCAGTGCCCTCCCCTAGTCTACAGCTCTTCATGTCCTTCAAAGCATTATTTACCTGTTTTATGTCATCTAAAATTCCCAACAGCCTTGTAAGTAAATATCATTTCACTTGAAAGATATATGAATGGATGCTTCCCAAAGCTAACACATAAAGCAATGTTGCATAAATGGATGCTCAGAAAGACTAACACCTGAATTAAGTGACCTGTTCAAAGTGCTAAGTGACAGAGCACTAGAAGGGAAGTCCTGGGTCAGGTCTCTTTCCATCACAGCCTGTGGCCTACAAAGTATTCACTGTAAGAAGGTATGTCTAGAACTCCAGCGTATCGCTCCTCTACCCTTCACCTCCCACCTCTTTAATGAAATGGGGAATCCTCTTTCTTTCCACTTCTCCATCCAAATGAAGAGGAGAAAAAAGGCTTGGACAAGACTGGGATGAGGATCTAGATGGAGGACAAAGAAGTGGAGCTGAGGGGAAATGGGCCTCTCTGGGACAAGTTTCAAGGAATTGTGGCTGTGAGGGTTTCTGGCTAAAGTATCTCCAAAGGTTCCCTGGCTAGATCCCCAGTCACTACCACTCACTACTTATGATACTTACCAACATTAGCAGCTTCTGAACAGAATTTATCTCTTTCTCTGGCAACTGAAGGAGGATTCAGACTCAACTTTTCATCTCTTCAGATATAGCTTTACACACACACACACACACACACACACACACACACACACATAAAAACACATGTCCTTAAAAGATTTTTGTTTTGTTTTGCATTAGTAGTAGTAGTAGTAGTAGTAGTATTTTAAGTATGTGTATTCTTACTAGCAGTGGACAAGTGGTAGAGACTGGTGTTATTTCGTGTAAAGAAAGAAAAACATTTTCCCTATCCCGGTTTTTCTTTGGGAATATGTGGGATAGGAGATTAATCTGCAACTCTTGCTCACTTGGGTATTTCATTGCTGAAGCTGCGAGTTAAAGAAAGTGAATTTGGGGTCAATGTTGGGAAATAGGCTGGAAGCTGCCAAGACTAATATTAAGGTGGATGGGGGCTGAGAAGAGCTATGGGGGAGTGTTCTTCCCTTCCCCAGCCTCCAGACCTCAGCCTGGACCAGCTGGAGAGGGTAAAACACAGTAGAGGTGGAAATATATGCCAAAAAAGGGACAGGAAAGAAGGGAAATCTTAAGTCAAGAAATTGGAAGGGAATTCCTACAGCCAGACTCTGGGGAATAAGGTGGGAGGGTTTGGCTTCTCCTGCACATGGGTCAGGGGAGGGGGAGGAGAGTGTGGAGGGAGGGAGATGAAGTTAAGTAACCTAGGTAGCTGAGCAAAGTCAGGCTTGTAAGGCCAACTACAAAGCTTGCTTCTGTACCTAACGTGTATTCCATTCAGTAGAAGCACCAGTAAATGTTACATGTTGAAACTGTTGCACTGGCTTGTACACAAAAATTCCATATACCAACTGACTGGACTTCATGAACACATCTGTCAAAAACAAGTCTCTTAGGCATAATTCAGAATGTTCCAAATCAGCTTTATAATTGTTTCAGCTTCCAGCTGGTATGAATTAACTCTCATAAGCCAGGGCTATTCTCACCGATTAAAGAATTGGACCAAATGTCCAAATAATTCAAGTCAGAAATACTTTTTGCCTTCATTATAGAAAGTATAAGTAGCAAGGCCTTTTCCCCCTCAAAATTATGCTGCTGATTGACTCTGTGTTAGATGTCACATTATTCACACGTGTTAATCTAGCTATTTTTACAAGATTCTGCTACTCCTACAACATTTACAATTTAGAATGTACGTTAACATGTATTAGGTGATTAGATCTCAGGTGCCAAATACATTTCAGTTGAAAAGTCAGTATGTGAGAACTCCTGAAATGGCTTGTCAGATTTGTTCTCTCCCTGCAACGCAGGATGCATGGAGGAGGAATGCAATCCTCCCCTTTAAGGGGAGGAAGCTTAGATGTAAACATCATGTGCAAGTCTGGGCACATATGTAACTCTGGGAACTGGAAAATTTGTTTCTTCCTTTTCCCTTATACTGATTCTGTGTTTATACTCTTGTTAACTTTTTTTTTTTTAATCTTTAGAAAAGGAAGTATAAAGAATGGTTGAATGCCCTAGCTGGTTTGGCTCAGTAGATAGAGCATCAGCCTCTGGACTGAAGGGTTCTGGGTTTGATTCCAGTCAAGGGCATGTACCTTAATGCAGGCTCCCAGACCTGGTCGGGGGTATGCTGGGAGCAACCAATCAATGTGTCTCTCTCACATCGGTGTTTCTCTCTGTCTCTCCCTCTCCCTTCCACTCTCTCTAAAAATCAGTGAAGGAAATATCCTTGGTTGAGGGTTAAAAATAAACAAACAAACAAATAAATAACTTAAAATGATCCAATAGAAAAATATCTTTGGATGAATAAAAAAATGAATGAAATAACAGAATCAGGATCTTCAAATATCTTAGCATGATGGAACAATGGTAAGTTTAACACAATGAAATGTAGCCAGCATGAATGCAAATCACACCCAGGTCTCAGTAAACCAGAACTGGATTGAGGAGAAATTCAGCATATCAAGAGGAGGTGTGAAGAAAGGCTTGGGGATTTCAGTTCACTACTCAATGGGCATCAGCAAGCCATTGAGGCTGCCCTGGTGATGTCTGAGACTATGCTGGTATATAAATTCCATCCAAAACAGGGCAAGAAATCCTTCCTAAACTCTGATTCAGATACTATGCTCAGATACAGATTTCTCATGTATATTAATAAAAGGGTAATATGCTAATTAGACTGGGAGACCTTCCAGACATCCTTCCAGACAAAGTCATGGTGGCGGGGCCAAGGCAGAGGTGGTTAGGGGCAATCAGGCCAGAAGGGGAGGGCAGTTGGGGGTGATCATGCCATGGGGGGGGCAGATGGAGGTGAGCAGACCAGTGCGGGGGGGGCAGTTGGTGGCTATCAGGCTGGCAAGGAGGGGCAGTTGGGGCCAAGCAGGCTGGCAGGCAGAGTGGTTAGGGGCAATCAAGCATACAGGCAGGTGAGTGGTTAGGAGCCAGTGGTCCCAGATTGCAAGAAAGATGTCTGACTGCCAGTTGATCTGGCAGTCAGATATCCCCCAAAGGGGTCCCAGATTGGAGAAGGTGCAGGCTGGGCTGAGGGACACAAGTCATGTATATAAAAGCCTAAGCAACCGGCTGACCGGTATGACACACAATGACCAGGGGGCACTCTGACTGGTAGCTATGATGCACACTGACCACCAGGAGGAAGATACTCAATGCAAGAGCTGCTGAGCTGTGGTGACTTGGCAGCTGCAGTTCTCAGGTGATACACTTGGAACCAAAGAGGAGGGAGCCCGATTCCAGGGTGCATCACCTGAAAACTGCCCTCTTGCAATCCAGGACCCCTTGGGGGATGTCAGAGAGCTGGTTTCGGCTGGATTCCCACAGGCCAGGCGGAGGGACCCCACTGGTACACGAATCCAGCATCAGGCCTCTAGTTTTAATAATAAATTGGAATGGATCCAAACAGGGCACCCTGCCTGGTAAATAAGACATAGTGCCTGCCCCTAAAGGACACCTAATGCAATAGGGGAAACTGAGTCAAACTGAGTTCAAGGAACCTGTGAATAACTTTAGCTTCAGGAAGAGTGCTTAGAGGAGCCATTCAGTATGGAGGGGATATAATTTTGGTTACCAAATATTTGAGGATGTCATATAAGATTAAATCTGTTTAGTATGGAAAAATTAGAAGCAACAAGTGAACTTTACTGGAAGATGGAATTCTTCTGCTCAATGTAAGGGGAAAAGATGCTCTTTAAGCTACCTATGGATATTAGTATATCCATTCTCAGTGGGAATAACAGTGCCCTCAATGGGGCAAAAACTGATTCTTGGGAAGGGCAAAAAATGATATTACAAGTATGTCTAGCCCTCCAAAGTTCAACCTTACCCAACAAAGTCTTATTCCCTAGTATTTAATTCCTCATGTTGAGCTTTCTTAGGAGTTACATGAGCATCACTGACACTGACCTGGAAGATTCACAAAGTATACAAGATCACTACTACTACAAAACTATGGTGAATAGATGGCTGTGATTGGAGAACTCTCTCTCAATTGACTGCTTTATCTCAGTTATATTGTTACGAGTGGCCTGCATGTGCTATTGTCTACCACTGGCTGCCTGAGAATGTTGTCTGTTTGATCTGCTTTTGTGCAACTGAGCTTTGAGAATTAAATAAAGATGGCTTATGTTTTATTTAAATCCATATAAGTTATTCAACTCATCATTAGCTATGTCAAGCGCTGAAAAGAAAAAGTGTCAATAATATTTGAACATCTAGCATCCAGTTAAAAGCCATTTTTTTCAAATCAAGCTAAAATTAAAAGTTAATGTCTAAAAAAACATATTTTTAAAAGTTACAAAAGAGGAACACCAAGATGGTGGCATAGGTAAACACCTATTGTTCTGCCCCGCGCAACGATTTAAGAACTACAATATAACAGCAGAACAGACAGCACCCAGAATCGCCAGAAAGCTGGCTGAATGAAAACTCCAATAGGAGTAGAGGTGGGACACTGAGACTCAGGAGCGGCGGGAGCGCAGCCTTTCAGACGGAAACAGGTTAGGAGCCGTCTTGGTAGCGCGCGTGGGCTGAGGCTGGAGCAGCAACCCCAGCCGGATTTCTCCAACGGGGAGGGCGGAGACATCCCACTGCACGGACTCCCCAGCGCCAGGCGAGGTCCGAGGTCCGGGGTATGTGGAGACGTCCCACTGCACAGATTCCCCAGTGCCAGGCGAGGTCCGAGGTCCGGGGGACGCACCCTGGAAGCGGGGCGCGGCAGAGGTCTCCTAGTCTGCGAGAAACCTGGAGGCGGCGAAAAGAAGTTTCCTCGCAAACCCGCGACTTGTCCCCTGGAAACTTGTCTCCTGGTTCCGGAAACCATCTATTTTACAACCCTGGGCTAGACTTTTGGTGTGCAGGCACATTTGGGGAAAGGCAGAGTTGTCTGGCAAGGGGAAGAGACTAGCGGCTTTCTCTTGGAGGTGTCTGCAGCCATCCCCATCCAACAGAGAGCCCCGTGCGCAAGCGCCGCATAGGACTGAGGATGCCTGTGCAGCTCAAAGACTCCGCCCATCCAACCTGAACACAGTCTCCCTTCACAGCCAATTGGCCTGGAGGTCAAACCCTCCTAGGGCTAACAACAACAAGCTAGGTTTAAATTCAAAAATACTGTACAACCCATAAAGGATTGCAGTAAGAGTACCCACCTCGGGTAACTGTGGAGGCTGAACCACTGTCCCTTTGAGGATATCTACCACATAAAGCAGCCACCATGCAGAGATATGGAAAGAAATCAGGGGTGAAAGAAATGGAGGAGAAAAGACGACAAGACATAGAGTTCAAAACCACAGTTATAAGGCTTTTCAAGAGGCTCCTACAAAAGGCCGATCAACTTAATGACAATTACCAGGAAATAGACAAGACCAACCAGCAAATGAATGAGAATTACAAGGAGATGAATGATACTTACAAGGAAATGAATGAGACCCTCAGGGAAATGAACAAGACCTCTGAGGATACAAACCAGACCCTCACAGATAAAAAAAAGGACCAACTAGAAATCAAGCATACACAGACTGAAATAAAAAATATTACACAAAGTCCTAAAAGCAGTCCAGAGGGCCACAAGAACCAAGTCAAAGATTTGAAATACAAAGAACCAAAATCCACTCAGCTGGAAAAGCAAGAAACAAAAAGAATTCAGATAATTGAAGATAGCGTAAGGGGCCTCTGGGACAACCTCAAGCATGCCAACATCCGAATTATTGGGGTCCCAGAAAAAGAGAGAGCAAGTTAATGAAAACCTACTTGAAGAAATAGTGACTGAAAACTTTCCCCACCTAACTGACTTAAAAGCCCAAGAAGTACACAGAACCCCAAAATATAGGAATCTAAAGAGGACCACACCAAGACATATCATAATTAAAATGCCAAGAGCAAAAGACAAAGAGAGAATATTAAAAGCAGCAAGAGAAAAACAGTTGGTTACCTACAGGGGAGCACCCATACGATTGTCAGCGGATTTCTCAACAGAAACGATGCAGGCCAGATGCGAGTGGCAAGAAATATTCAAAGTGATGAATAGCAAGAATCTACAACCAAGATTACTCTATCCAGCAAAGCTATCATTCAGAATTGAAGATCAGATAAAGTGCTTCGCAGATAAGAAAAAGCTAAAGGAGTTCATCACCACCAAACCAGAATTATATGAAATGCTGAAAGATATTCTTTAAGAAGAGGAAGAAGAAAAAGGTAAAAATATAAATTATGAACAACAAATACACATCTATCAACAAATGAACATAAAAATCATGTGAATTGATAGGCTGATGAACAAGATAAACTGGTGAATATAACAGAAACATGGACATAGAGAGGGAATGGACTGACAATTCTTGGGGAGAAAAGGGTTGTGGGAAGTACAGCAAGAGATTGGACAAAAATCTTGCAACAATGGGAGAGGACATTGGGGAGGGGGAGGTGAGGGTGGAGGGTGGGATAGGTACAGGGTGGAGGGGAAACAATGTAATTAATAAACTGAACAATAAAGAAAAAAAGAAAAGAAAAAATAAAATGTCAGTCCAACAAAAATAAATAAATAAATAAATAAATAAATAAATGTTACAAAAGAACACTAAACAAAAGTGGAAACCAAAGAAAAGTAAAAAATAACCTGGAATATTTCCTGAAAACGTGTATAAAAGGTGAATCAGAATCTTGTGTTTATGTAAATATTCAGAAAACATCACCTGAGTAGGAAGCTTAGAATGCAGTATAACATGAAGGGGGAAAAACTGCTCCTGAACAAAGATAAAGTTTCAAAAAGGGGAGTATTTCTATGTATTCTGTAACATTCCTATAGTACTGAACAATGTTGGCAGTCACTTTGCCCTTTATTAAGACAGTGACCCACACAGCTTAACAGTACAAACACCCTTTTCTGTGCTACATTTGGCTCATATTTAATAACAGAAGCAACAGTTTTGTTTTGTTTTTTTTAGAAAACATCAACTGTTACAATTACCTTTAAAAATGAACTCACAGTTTAGATTTAAATAAACTTTTCCAAGAAGCACCTACATGCTTTCTTGTTGCATAAATTGTATTTTCTTCTAGCGAAGATTATGAATATGCGAAGGCTTTTCATAGCTAAGACCACAAAAAGACTGAACAGAGAGCATTTTTATTTAAATTTCCATTTTTAATACCGGTCGTTTTAAGGTTGTTTTTAAAACTTGTCCTAGAATTTAAAGAATTTCAACTCACACCAGTTTAGCCTCTCCAAACATACCGGGCATAAGTTCGTGATTGGCTTACTAGTTAAGACAGGTAAAATTTGTTCAATTGTGACTCCCTAGTTGTCAAATCCATGCCAACAGATATCAATCAACTCTCTGTCTTGTTAGACAAGAGAAGTAAGGTAATCACTCACGTACCCAGGTCTAAGGCGATTAGCCACCTGCTACGGGGCGGAAACGCACATTACCCGGCCCCATCCCAAGCCCGACTGAATTACTTTGTGAACACGCTTCTCAGATTTTTCGGACCCTGGTCCTGCAATAGACTAAACCACCTAGCCTTAGAAAGCAGAATTAGCTTCCTTGTTTTTGACGAAGCATTTTGGTAAAGGCTCATTCGGGCCCACGGGTAATGGAGCCGAGAGCACACGCTGGGCGCCCCAAACGTTTCCGCAAACCTGAGATCAGGACTCGAGGGAGACAGGGCCGACTTACTCAACTCTAACTGAACACGAAACTGTTCTCTCTGACCCCCGGTATGGCTTTCCCCAGGCCTCCCCGCGGTGCCGCCAGCCCAGCCTTTGGCGTGGTCGCCGCCGGGCCAGCGCCGGACGCGAAGGAAAGAGCGTCCGCACGCGAGAGTCACAAAACCCGCGTCCTAGGGCCGCGCTTGCGCAGCACAGCCCAGAGCTCGGGCCAAGTCCGTTTCCTGACTTTTCAAGGAAGTGACTTTGCGTCACTTCCGGCCTCCCTCTAGCTGCCATCTTGAGTCCCCTCGTGTGTGCGCTTATTCTCAGCTGGTCTGCCCTAGACCCCCTGAGCGTCAGCCCTAGTCCCCCGCGCGGCCCCGTGTCCTCTCCAACAAGGTACAAAAGGCTGTGGACGCCGGCGTGGGAGGAGGACGGGATCGGGGGCGGGAAGTGCCCGGAAGGAGCGAGACAGGGAGGGACAGGGCTGAGGAGAGGAAGGCGATGCGACGGACAGGCGCACCCACTCAGGCTGACTCTCGGGGTCGGGGTCGAGGTCGAGCCAGGGGCGGCTGCCCTGGGGGCGAGGCGACGCCGTCTCTTCCTCCACCTCGCGGCGGAACCAGAGGACAGGAGCCTCAGGTACCGCGAGGCTTTCGGAGAGTGGCCGGTCGGGCAGGCCCTGGCTAGGCCGAGGCGGAGGCCGGGCCAGGGCCGGGGTGGGGGGTGCTGGCCGGGCGTGGTTTAGACCCCATTTCCCGGGTCTGTAAAAAGGGGGGCGGGGGGGGGGGAGGTGGGTGCTCTTTCGGCGGGCCTCCTGACGCTGAAATGGGGGGCCCTGCGGGGTGGATTTGGGATCCAGACCTCGGCCCGTGCGGGACGTTTGTTCGGCCGGTGTGTCGGGAAATAACGCGCGTGGAATGCTAGAGCGAACTAGACTTTTCCTCGCTGAGGGTTTCCTGTTTTTCTAGATGAAAGAAACTATTATGAACCAAGAGAAACTCGCCAAACTGCAGGCACAAGTGCGCATTGGTGGGAAAGTAAGTTTTAATAGTTTTGTGTGTGTGTGTGTGTGTAAGGTTTAGGGTTCTTTCCTTTTGCATTTCTAATGTCGATGGCGTGTGACCCTCCATAGAGGGCATTTCGCGGAACTAACAAATTGGGGGGAGGGAGCGGCGGGTTAAATGTGATATACAATATAATGTATCCGTCAGTCATGCAGGTTATATACACAAAGGAAGAAAAGCTAGTGAGTCGAGATGAAAAACTACTTAGGCTGCAAACATTGTATGTGTGTAAACATGCTCTCCCGTGTTACAGTGTTTTAAGTGGGACAAAAGTGTCTCCTAATGTACTTAGTAAGAAAATGTGTCATTTTGGTTGTGTATCATGTGGCCATCATGCCTCCGACTTGTTTTGCTTCGGTTGTAGACAGTCGACTTACTAGTGAGTTGGTTTCTTTTGTAGATTAAGACCTTTTTTGTAATGCTTCCTTGGCTAATGCACTCCAGTGCAGTAGTTGTTTATTTCTCGGGCGTTTGAAGATGTTTCTTGTAAGTACATTTTGGAGTTTAAGAGCAGTGGACAGTGGATTCGAAAATATTACCTAAAGTGGATGTCTTTCTATTTTTTACTTAGTGCTATTTCTCTGAAACTAAGGGAATGAGAGTGTTTCGTGGGTTTTTTAACGATCAGTTTTTTATTCATTTTTTTTTCCTGATGGATACTGATTCCGAGGGGATTCCTTTTTGAACTTTGTAAGTTTTAGATTGTTCTCTAAGTAATTTACATAAATCAGAAGTCCACTCTAGACCGAGGTCTACCTGGTTATATTCTGCATTGTTAGCACATTCCTAGTGTTTAACAAGGTGTGGTATAGCCTGTTGGAACAGAGCACGTCTTCACTTGGTAAAACTTGTATTCACTTGTATGGTTCACATTTATTATCTATTAGTAGGTGTTTTTGTACCCCCCCCCAAACTTTACCCATTTACCTTCAAGTAGAGTCTACTGTGAAATAGCCAAATTTACATTTAAACTTAAATAGTAAGATGTACATCTGTTAATTACTGGACTTTGCCAGCACTGTATGTATCTTCATCCACCCCCACCCCGCCCTAGCTAGTAGTAGTCAAGATCCCACACCTACCTGTTCACAACAGTAGGTATTTCTTGTTCTTTTTAGCAATCGTAATCTAGGTGACAGAAAAACTCATTATAATCCTTGTGGGTCAGTGTTTGGATGCTCTTAGGGTGTTTTTAACCTTAGTTAATGTGCCTTTTTTTGTTGTTGTTACTTTGATCATTAGTCCCTTCAACTTGTGAGAGAAATCATTTTGGGTAAAAGAAAGTTGGGGTTATCTAGGATTCTTAAGGCTGATGTAGAATTAAGCTTTACTTGTTAACTAGTTAATAGAGGAAGTATTTCTGTCATTGTAATATGGAAACATTTTCTTCACCTTTTAAGAAACCTGCTTATTATGGGATGTGAAATCAAGTGAGTGAGCTTTGCCTTAGAGAAAATTGCAAGTGTTAGATACTTCTAGGTAATTGTTACAAGAGTTCTTTATTTCAGTATCTGATCAGAACATTGTTAATAACAATTATTTCACTGAGAAGTAAACTCTATTTATGTAAAGTATATGGAAACTATAGAAGGTGTGCTGGTTTTGTGTTTAGGATCTTATAGTAGTTTTTAAAGTGTCTTTTAGAGAAGGTTCTCTGGGAACCAGTTTTCTACATGACCACTTCAAGGTAATTGTTATTTTAAAGGTTTTTTGAGGGTGTTAGTCAGCAGTATTCCATGTAATTATTGATATTTTCTTCAGTTACACTATGATTTATTTAAGCCTTTACTATGCTGGATTCTGAGAATACAAAATTTAGATAAAGTATCTAGGGGACTTCAAGGCTAGTAGGGGAGATAGACATTAAAAAAATATTTTTTCACATACATGGTGCAAGAGAAGCATTTTAAAGATAGATTGGAGTGGATTGGGTGGGTGAGGATATTAATTGTATAGTTTAGGGAAAACACGGAAGAGATGCTGGCTTAATACAGGATTTTAAAGGATCAGAATTGGTATGGAGGCTGGGGACAGTGAGGTAGGTGGGTGGTGGTAGTCTTTCCATGAAAAGCCTTGTGTACAATGTAAATGTCTTAGCCTATATGGGATTCTGTGAGTGTTATTAAAGAGTTTGTAAGCAGAATACAGATGGTCACATTTGCCTGGTTTTGGAAGTTTATAGGATATTTTAGAGAAAGGGGAGATTGGAGTCTTGGCATGCACAAGAGACCACACGTTTTCCTGAAGCCTCTATTCATTCACTCATCAAGTTATTGACTATCTTCAGTGAGCCAGGTACTGTATAGATACTGAGTTTTATAGCAGTTAAATAGAATAGAAGCATTCAAGGAGTTTACATTTCTAGTAAGGAGACAGACAATAAAATATGCTTATCTTTATTGGTAGTAAGTGTTATAAAGAGAACTAAACCTGGATAGATGGGAAATGTTGAGTGTGGGTTGTTGGGAAAGGTCACTCTGAATATGGTGACAGAAGAGCAAGGATCTTGAGTGAGAGGAGGAGCCATGCAGATGCTAAGGAAGAACAGTGACGTCCAAAAACTCCTGTTTGGCCTATTTTAGTAACAGTAAGGAGGCTTGTTTGGCTGAGGATGAGTTTGTGTGGTCAAGAATGGCATAGTAGGGCAGGACAGGTCAAGGTTAACATAAGAATTTCAGATTTTACTTTTGTGTACTTGGTAGTTTTTACAGACATTTGTGTCATAATTGTCTTGCCTATGAATATTAATGAATGTTACTTTTTCTTTAATTAATGTAAAAACAAAAGGTTAGTAATTTAGGTTGACACATGCCATCTCTTTGATCACTTTAGAGCAGTTAAAGTAAAAAGTAGGACTTCAAAAAGATCATTTATATCTGACAACACTAGAATTTTAGAAATTATTAAGGATTTGTAGACATGTCTTTTCCCTCCTTTGACTTCCCTCATTGCTTTCACCTGCCTTCCCACTGCATAAAAGTTATGGTAATTTTCTTATACGTATCCAAAGGTCAGAAAGGAATTTGAACCTTTCCTTTTGAAAATGTCTGTTACAGTATAAATGTGTGCTGTGTTCTTTCCTTTTTCTCCACTTTAGGGAACTGCTCGTAGAAAGAAGAAGGTAGTTCACAGAACAGCTACGGCAGATGATAAAAAACTTCAGTTCTCCTTAAAGAAGTTAGGGGTAAACAATATCTCTGGTATTGAAGAGGTAAGTGTCAACTTTTATTTCTTTAGGAAAACAAGATTTATCTGAAAAAAGCTTTTAATGTTCATACATTTGGTGGGTACTGCTAATTAAAAATATTTTTTTTTTCCTTTATAGGTAAATATGTTTACAAACCAAGGAACAGTGATCCACTTCAACAACCCTAAAGTTCAGGCATCTCTGGCAGCGAACACTTTCACCATTACAGGCCATGCTGAGACAAAGCAGCTGACAGAAATGCTACCCAGCATCTTAAACCAGCTTGGTGCAGACAGTCTGACTAGTTTAAGGAGACTGGCTGAAGCTCTGCCCAAACAATGTGAGTTTTGCACAGGTTATTTATTTATCCAATGGCTTTCTAAAATATCAGGTGCAAAGTGAATGTGAATATCTTTAAATTTGGAAATACTATCTTTTCTCCAAAAATAATCAATTTTTATACTGATTTTGAGCAAGTACTAATATTATATGCAATAATCTAGTATAATAATTTAGATTATTATACTTGTTTCCTACTAGCTTTCTTGAGTTGGATAAGAGACTTTAAAATTGTACCCTTTATTAGCTGGAAAGTATGAAAATGTTAATTTGGTGCTCTTTTTTGATAACTGGCAGTTTAAAATTAATTAAATATATATTGTGAATTATCAGTTCTTCAGTTGTATCTATACAACTGATATTACCAATAATCTTTAAGAATTTGCTTCCATTACTCTGGTGTTTTTATTATAGTATGATAAGGATTTTGTTCAGGACAGAAAATCATGTAATTGAATAATTGTACCTCAGGGGTATGGGTACTTTATGTTGAAGTTCTCTGACTAAAATTTTGAAGAATAGGAATGTAGAAGCAAGTCAGGCTTATTATATGGTCTTTTAATTAGTCATCCATGTTTCCCTAGGCATTCACTCACTCTGCTTCACTTTATATATTTTGTTACCTAGAAAGGCATAAGAGTTTTTTGCTTCTTTGTTTTAATATATTTTTATTGATTTCATAGAGAAATGAAGAGAGAGAGAAACATCAGTGATGAGAGAATCATCCATTGGCTGCCTCCTGCATGTCCTCTACTGGGGATAGAGCCCACAACCCAAGCATGTGCCCTTGACCAGAATTGAATCCAGGACCCTTCAGTCCACAGGCCAACGCTCTATCCACTGAGCCAAACTGTCTAGGGCAAGGCATAAGAGTTTGTGGAAAGTCGTCTTAGGCTTTCAAAGCTGAAATAGGCGTTTGAAGCAGTCCACTGAACATCCTGGCCAGTACTGTGAGGTCCAAACTCTCAAGTGTAGTTCACTTTCTGTTTAACAGAAGGAAGCTGGATGCTTACCACTCAAAGAAGCTTAAATTTTTTTGATCATTTTATTTTCATTTCAGTAAAGGTTTGTTGAGCATCTCCTTTATGCCATGCACAACACAACAGTATTGGAGAAAACAGCCTCTTAATTTACCTCCCCAATTAAAGCTTACCATAATTTGGTACGTGGGTTTACTTATACCCTGGGGGCTCTGCGTTATTCTCATTTTCAATGTTTGTGGTAGGCCAGAGGATTGAAAACCTAGGTATAGAATTTGGTTTGTTGGCTGTTGCTAGTATTGTAGCTCATCTGTAAGATATTATGTTATTGCTAGTACTATAGATGAGATCCCAAATGTCACATCATGAATATAAACCTTTCATCTGTACTTCTTTTGGTTAATATCTATTGAAGACAAACAAATGTGCGAGTAATGCTTACATTTCCCTTTCACAGCTGTGGATGGAAAAGCGCCACTTGCTACTGGAGAGGATGATGATGATGAAGTTCCAGGTAGGAACCTTCGCTTGTGGTTAAACTGGAGAATCTTAGAAGGGAGGATACAGAATCTTTATTCTATAGGAAGACTACCTTGAGAGAGGTGGTATAGAGTAAAGGTTTAACATGGTAGAATCATGAACTTTACTCAGAATGAGAAAAGTAGTGTACTGTTATTTCACTGGTAGTTGTGTTTGTAGATTTGTTTTTTTTTTCTATTTGGGATCCCAAGAAATGGAAGGTATTCAATATAACCATAAGTATTGAATAAAAAGTATGCATATTGTTACCTAAATGTAATAACTACTTACAGACTATAAATCATTCTTGTTTCCTACTGTGAGATCCATAAATTTATAAGAAGGCACAGAGAAGTTAATCAGATATCTTGGGATATAACCATTCTAAAATCAGCAGAAAAGCTCCTTTGGCAATCATGAGGCATTTTTCTATCTCAGCTGTTACTGGATATATTTTTGTGTGGTAAAAAATATTTATTGGGGAGTAGAATCACTAGATCGTAAAGAATTCCACTTTGCATGGACAGATGTCCTCAGAAATCCAGGAAAACTTGAGAATTGTGTGTCACAGTACTCTTTAGTTCTACCCCCAAACTAATAATATGTTATATTGCTTAAATTTAATTCTTGGAGTACGATGAGAATATGGAGAGTATATACATATTCCTTGAGCACAACCATGGGCAAATTAATGACTTACCCTTGCTTTAATTATATGCCAAAACATATGCTTCAAAATGTGCCAAATGAGTAGTAGTATTATTGGGAATAAAAACTTTTAAATTTATATACTGATTTTAACTGTAATATGTATTTTGAGAACATTTATTTCCTCTTAAGATCTATATTTGTAGATTTGGCTTTTTCTGAGTTTCTGCCTTTTTAATTTTTTTCTAGATCTTGTGGAGAATTTTGATGAGGCTTCCAAGAATGAAGCAAACTGAATTGAGTCAACTTCTGAAGAAGATAAACTTGGAAGAAGTGTCTGGGAGCTGCTATTTTATATTATGACTGCTTTTTCAAATTTTGTTTATGGATCTGATAAAATCTAGATCTCTAATATTTTTTAGCCAAATGCCCCTGGACATTGCAGCTCTTTTCAGTTTTTGCTTACACATAAATCATTCTTTGCAGCTAATTAAGCTGAAGAAGCTTGGGAATAAAGTTTGAAACAGGTTAATAAAGGTCTTTGCCTAGTATAGTTTTATTTTTTATTTCATTGACACTGATTTGTACACAGAAAGCAAAGTTGTTTGTAGAAAGCTAATCATGGCATGTAATATGACATAATCTTTGATGAAATTTTATTAAAGATTTAACATGGTAGAATCATGTAACAAAGATGGTATAAAGTTTCATGTTTGAAAACTTGCCTCCAGTAGCCCCTCAGAGCTTCCATGGTTTATATGATGGGTATACAATACTCCTTCGTGGTAGAGCAAGGTTTTTTTTCTCTTAATGTCTGTATAAGGAGTGCCTTATATGTACTTTTCTTTTTTAAGGATTTTTATTGATTTCAGAGAGAATCATTGATCAGCTGCCTCCTGCACGCCCCCTGCTGGGGACCAAGCCAGCAGTCTGGGCATGTGCCCTTGACTGGAATTAAACCCAGGACCCTTCAGTCCACAGACTGATGCTCTCTCCACTAAGCCAAACCAACTAGGGCCTTATATGTACTTTCTCACACTTAATTTTCTCTGATTTAATCCTTATTTTATGAAGTTGCTCCATTTGATAGATATAACCAAAAGTTATTTTGAAAAGTGAAAAGAGTTAACCTCTTCTCCGTAGGCTATTCTCTAAGATACCTGGAAAATGGGTAGTAGGAATGTCATCCTTTTTCCTTAAGTCATAACAAAATGGTTAGGGCTCCTTTTTTCCATTTTAAATTGACATACCGTAAAATTGACTGTGTGTATGCAGTTGTAGTGTGTAATTGCCACCATAACTAGTGTACTGAAAAATTTCATACCAAAAAGGCCCTCAGTCGAGCTACTTTTAAAAATTTATGTTAGTATTTATAATGAAGCAATTTAACAGTTTTATAAACAATTACATACATCCTGCATTGATGCCAACTGGAAATTGTCTTAGTTTCTACACAACAAAATTCATTTTAAATTTTTATAACTTACAAGTATCTTTTGAAGGTACTGTATAGCTATATCAATTGACTACCAAAAATGAAATGTGTAAACAGTATTTGCATATCTTAACATTGTATTATTTTCTTTAAAGTCTGCGTATCACTTAAAGTACACTGCTACGGTAACAAGAATTCCAAAGTCTCAATGAGTTACTATCCAGAGTGTTACAGGTTAGATTGGACTCTGCTATATTACTATAGGTTCACTTGAGATCCCAGGCTTATGGGGCAACCTCTGGGGCACTCAGCTTTCTGGCAGAGTGAAAGGTGCTTGTTCTTTTTTAAATATATTTTTATTGATTTCAGAGAGGAAGGGAGAGAGAGAAGCATCAATAATGAGAATCATTGGTTGGCTGCCTCCTGCACAACCCAGCCTTGACCAGAATCAAACCCAGGACCACAGGCTGACGATCCACTGAGCCAAACCAGCTAGGGCCATGTGCTGCTGCTCAAAACTGCTACAAATGTCACATATAACTGACCAAAGCATCGAGTGGGTAAAGGAGGGCAGAGGATTGGGATGGTCTAGAGTGGGGCCTGAAGATTTGCATTTCTGATAAGCTTCCAGGTGATGCTGATGCTGTAGGTCCACTGGGCGTGCTTGGAGTAGCACAATTGAGACTTACCTCATCCTAAGAGATTGGGATGACAGGCTGACAAGCTGTGAAGAAGGCCACTATCTGAAGAGCCAGTTGTTTACCCTGAATCTGTATAGGTAAGGGACAAAAATTAAAAAGTACACTGGGTTTCCAGGCTAAGCCTATTCCAGGGCAACTTGCTTCCTGTGGCAGATGCTGGCTAAGGTTAATCCTGTTTTGCCTGTATTCAGACTTTGTTCCAACAACCTCTAACGATGTTATTTCTTTGGCCTATTTAAATAATTTGGTATATGTTAGTTGTGGCTATGGATTAATAAAGGGTTTTCTTGTAATGTTTTCAATATTAAGATAGGGTTATGTTACAGTTACAAGTGACTAAAAATTTTAGTTACAAAGGTTTGGCTGGCTGGGCTCCACTCCTCCCTTCCCCCCCACCCCCTCTATCCTAGAAGGAGCCACTAACTTGAATGTAAGCAGGAAAAGAAATAGCTGGCCCTTCAAACTTAGGTTGGGAAGAGATGCACATCACTAATAACCACATTTAATCAGCCAGAGTAAGTCACGTACACAGTCAAGTCTGATGGCCAAAAGGATTGGGGAAGTATAAGCCCTCCCCAGAGCAGGACAGCAGTTGTTTTTAAACAGCACAATCTATCGCATTCTTTCTTCAAGAATTGATTTGAGAAACCGTTTACTGTTTCACTCATTTATGCATTCCTTGGTTGATTCTTGTGTGTGCCCTGACTAGGGATCAAACCTGCAACCTTGGTGTGTCAGGCTGGGCTCTAACCAACTGAGCTACCTGGTTGAGCCAATCTACCATATTCTTAATTTTTCTTTGCCCACATTGCTATAACATATGTTAAACATTGTATCACTTGCGTTATACCTCATTGCTCAGCATAACAATCCCTTGAAAAGAGCCACCTTGTCCAGACAAGGAAGTCTGCTCTTAACCTCAGGAACTATTGGAAAGGATTCAGGCCCTGGCAAGCTAGAGAAGCAGATGATTCTGATCTGGTTGAACTTTGGCTGTTGTCCGATATTAAGACTAACCCTGGGCCAAAGTAGCTTCCAGCTGGATCTGAACCAGGGAAACACTAATAAAGAGAGAGACAGTTTTTCTGAGAACTCAGGATTTATACCCTCTATTTTTTTAAATAATTGAACTAGAGTACACTTGTGACAGCCGCATAATAACCATGTGTACACAGGGCAGAAAGCTACATTCTAAATTTTGGAAACAAGTTTAGAATGGGCTCCATGTCACTAAGGTTTGGACATGATTTCTGCTATTTTTCTCCATTACATAACATTGGATTCTTTAGTAAATTACCTCCTCTTCCCCCAAAATATAAATATGTCAATTTGGGGGGGGGGGGGGTCTTAAGGGAACTATGCAATTTTTAACTTTTCCAAGATAATAGTTAAAGTCTTCATAAATTTTCATCACTCCAATCAGCACAGTCTTGAATGCCATTTTTGCAGCAAGTTCTGGGAATGCAGGCACAGTCAGCAAAGAAAACTATCATAATCTCACCCTAAACACTTTGGCACTGAACACTAGACAATTTTATTTATTTTTAAAAGCACAACTGTTAAGATATCAAGGTGGACTGAGAAATGTGCTATTGGAAATGAAATGGCCCTTTGGATTTTAACAATATTAGAGAAAACTGTCCAAAGGGGAAATTGAGGATGTTCATTAAAGATTCTACACATTTAGGTGAAAGAATATATACTTTAAAAGCAGAGTACTACCTCTTTCCATCGGCCTGCAAATAAACACACTGACATGCTACATAAACAAGAAAGGGTCCATGTGAGTTTGCATGTTCAGTAAGCCGGGAAGAGAATCAGTATTTGGTAACTGGCAACTAGTAAGAACAAAAGGATCTGTTTATACTTTTAGCTTTTTGTTGCCAACACATTGTTAGACTAACATGCAACTCTTCAGCAGCATTTCTTTCTCTACCTTCCATGGCGACCAGGAAAAAGGCAAGACACGATCTCTACAATGTACTATATTCTGATTCCTTTTTAATACACTGATTAAGGTCATGAGGTATTGGAACTACCATGATTTTAATAACCCAGCCATGCAAATTGCAAGGCAATCAAGGGTGCAGTGTCACGTGACACCATGATCGATAACACTGGGAAGTGGAGAGTGGGAGGTACAAGGAAGTACCAAAGGTTAAAAACATAAAAAAAATCTTTGAGAGCTAAAGCATTCAACAGACTTTTCTTTGATCTTTACCAAAATTTCCAAAGAAATCCAAAAGGAATTCCATAGCAGACAAGAGTTGTCCATCAAGATTAGTATTTCCCTTGTTAATCTTTGCAAATCTGGCTTTATTTGCTTGTATAGCCAGGGAACTCATATGTAAGCTACTGGAAATGATGGGATTGCTTAATTGTGAATATAAATATCCTTGGGACGTTTCTAAATATGGGTTGATTTATGTAACTGAACCCCTTAGAATATTAATCACATATTTTCATTTTTACCTGATTCATCTCAAACAATCATTGTTTCGTGTCACACACCTTGTCCACATATGTCCAAGTCTTCTGGTTGGGATACTTGAATATCAAGTTTTGAGGGGGATGGCTGGGCATATGGTCTATATTAAACAAAGGCATGATTTCTAATAGAAATCACTCATGCATGGTAATGTTTTAATTATAATTCCAAATTTTAGTGATTAGTTGCTGGTGCCTATTTGTCCTCCCCACCACAGTGGGCAGCAGATTCATCTTCGCCATGGCTCCAGTCCAGCTTCCTGTTCCATGCTGCGAAGCTGTTTCACACTGTTGACATGGCCAGCCTGGAAGATGTGTAAGACAAGTACTGGATGTTGCATCTATGACCCTGATCATCAAGCTTTAATAATATAACAATCTGCTTCCTCCTCCCCCCTTCTGCTTCTTTCCATTGTGCTTTCCCTGGTTATTTCTTCTCCTTTTCTTTCTTTTTCTCCCTATTCTCCCAAACTCTCTAGGTCTACTTAGCTGTATGTCTTGCCATACCACTGGCATTTGGGCAAACAAGTGTGAATCCCCTCCTTCCTGAGAAGGAATTGAAGGTGCATGGGAGGGGTAGTCAACAAGCCCAGCCCTGGTGTGCGCTTTGCTATAGATTGGTCCCATGAGCCACCTCCATGATTTTCTTAGCTAGAGATAGAAACAAAGGTAACTTGGAACACCAACCTCTGGGGAACACTGTGGGTTACAGAGAGATTACTGTTTAGAAGCAATGAATCTGTGCACTCAAAAACAAGTGGGAGCTTGTAAAATAATGTGATGCTGTTTTTTTCAATGTTTAAGCACTATACAATTTTTATGGAAGTTAAGATGTAAACAGCAGATTGATAACACTTCTGTCTCATATTACTTACACCTAAATTAACGTACACCTAAAATAACATATCTCCAGATTCTGGTTTGGTGTGTGGAGTTGTAAACAGGCTTGGTGGCGGTGCATTTTGAAACTTGAAATTTTATAGTTGGGACCAGGTTGATAGTTAAGAGACAGATGACCCCACATGTATTCCTTAATTCATGAGGTGCTTAACATTGTAATTGTCACTGATTTTTTTCTCCAGTTATTAACAATATTTAACACCCACCCAATCTAATTTAACACTGAAATACATGCTCTTTGTCTGGTTCACCACTGTGTCAGTAATCTCCCCGAGTCCAGCAGAAACTCCATGTTCTGGGTAGGCTCTGGAGTTGGGCAGACCTGGATGGGAACCCTGGCTTGTCTATTTGCCAGCTACATGTTCTCGGGCATGTCACCTACCTTCCCTGTGTCTCTGTTCATAAGGGTGATAACAGCGGGCACCTCATAACATTGTTGAAAAGAATAAAATGAAGATGAAATGTGTGAAGTGTCTAGAGCAGGGGTGGCACATACTATTTGCCAACCATCCACTATCAGAAGAGTCACCCATCTGGGAAATCATATGGGGGATAAATATACTCCTATTGGTGGTGTGAACTACTAACATACCAGTCACCTCGAGGAGGCCTCTTGCAGGGTTTCTAGGCATCCCAAAGGTAATCCCCAGAATGATCACAGCAGCCAGAACTCTGAGCACAATGACGGCCATGCAGGAAATCCAGGCGCACTGCTTGGTGAGAGGCCAGCATGGCTCTGTCACAAAAAAGCACACAACACATCTTCATCTCAGGACAGGGGTACTGTGTAAACGCACCAGGTGCCCATGGGTATCTCAGTGTGCAAGGCAGGAGCCAAAATGACAGGACCTTAAACATGTGCTGAGAGTGTCAGTGGTGCTTTTCCTGCCTAAGCTTCTAATTCGATCTTCTGGGCAACTAGCCTCGTGATGAACGAGTGCTGCTCCCCTTCAACCCCATTATGGAATGAAGTTTCAAAATGAAAAAACAGGGCCAGGGAGGTGACATGACTTCTGAGGCTTATGCTGATCAAGAGGAATAGCTCATCTCGAACCCAGGGCTTGCAGTTTCCTGCTGGGGGCTGTCTACCCTGCCAGGGTTTCTCCCCCTGGATTTCAGGTTGCCTACATCAGAATCATGAAGGAAATGCAGGTTCTTGGGCTCCGCCCCAGACCTACAAAATCAGGATCTCTAGGGTTGAGGCAGGGGATCTGCATGTTTTTTTGAGCATTTCTACACATCCATGTTTGACGGCTACAGCCCTATGCCAACGATGAAATGCAGGCTTTAGTCTGGGGTTCCAGCTAAGCTTTCCAAAGGACACTGCTTGGCAGAACCTGGAGCCAGCCGGCTTTGGAGAGCAGCAGGAAGGGAGCTGCTTCTCCTGAGAGAGACTGGCACGTGGGGACTTGCCTGACAGGTTTTGTTGGCATGCCACGCAGAGAAAACCAGAGTGCGCGGTCTGCTGCCGATCACGCGGTCAGTACCTTTAGCAAACAGTGAGACTCACCCTTGATATTTCTGAGGCTACCCATTGACCAGTCATTCCAGTCTCTTGGCGCATATATATATATATATATATATATATATATATATATATATATAATTTATATATATTTTATATATAATATATATTTATATATATAATACATGTATTTATATATATATGTATTTATATATATATATATATGCCTGTACTAGCCCACTAATAAATATATTATGTACATTGTAAAACATTGTCCAAAATTGAAATTTAAGAAAAATGAAGTTAAATAGAACTTTATTTTTTTTCTGACCCTCCCACCCCCGGATTCTCCTGTGCTACCCTGTGTGGTTCATTTGAACATCGCTTCTCTAGTCTAAAGGATAATGAAGCTAAGAGCAGAAAACAAGAAAAGAAGCTATTTTAAGGAGTCATTGTTTATTTCATATGACAGCTCTTAAAGGTGTTCAAAAGGCTAATGCAAACACTAATGGTTGAAATAGAATTGGACATTAAAATAGATCTGATATTAAAATGAAATTAGAACAACAAAGCCTGTCGTTATTACCTCAGTGGCTCCTGTGTAATTGGAAACCACACCACTGCATGAGGAAACTTCATGGGCTCTCTGGGCCCTAAAAGCCTTCACTAAGCCGTAACAGCTAAGAGGGAGGGAGAAAGAATTGTGCAGACACAAGATAAACAGAGGGGCTTCCCCAGACCTGGGTGCCTGAGGGTGTGCAGTGGCTTAGTGCCCGCCCAGGGCATTAGGATTCTGAGGAGGGGGTTGGGGTTGGAATGGTGAGCTGAGGTTTCCAGAAGCCTTGTGCCTGCACATTTCCCCACATGCTGAGACCCGACTGGATGCCACTTTCTGCACTGAAGAGGGCAGCAGAGAGCAACAAGTGGGCTCTAGATTCCTCTTAGGATCCTCTCAGCCCAGTAACCATTGATTATCATCCTCACTGGTTCAGGAGTGGCATGGACAGAAGGAACTGGAAGGCCGGAGAGACCCCTATCATGCTATTTAGGGGTGACTGGCCAGACATTTTTGTGTTTGGAGGTAATGCAGCCCCTGCCCCTGCCATTGTGATTGTGTTCCATTTGTAAGCAGTAGGAGGACTGTTTTAGTACCTTCATTTACACTTTCTCATTCACTTTCAGAATGAGCCTGTAAGGTAAATGGGATTTTTAGGACTTTTTTATAGATGAGGAAACAGATGCCCAAACATGTGAATACTTGCCCAACCTTCCATGGCAAACTCCTGAAAGCAAATGCAGTTTATATTTTCTAGCTAAACTAGTCTTTCTCTGAGTTTCTGGACAGTTTCTCAAGGATCTGCAAAACTTCTCTAAGAAGATCCAAATTTTGTTTTCATTGTGATGATAGCCTATTTTATTGATGACAGCACATCTTGAATCATCTGGATGACCACAATTGAGTAGTAGTACATGTGTCATCAGAATCCTCATGTTTATCCTTTGATCTGTGTTTATGGGATTCAGGTGTCGTCATGGTGTACTCTATCACGGAGAGATTTTGCAGGAGTTTGAACATGGGAATGTGGTGGGAGAAGTGAGTCATCTCAGGGCACACAAAATACAGGCATGTCAGGCTGAAAAGGAACTTGTCCCATAACCATGTACACATTTCTAGTGGATGTGCACTACGTATGGTGCCAGTCATCAAAAATATCAACTTTCAACCATTCCATTTACAATAATTTTAGTAGTAAGTATGCGTTGAGGAATGACTCTGTTCTGGAGTGAACAATAATTAGATTAGTTGCCTGCTGAATATAGATTAGTATCTTCAAATACAAGAGAGATACTAGTTATCAATTGATATCTGTTGGTTAATCGCAAGGCTTGCTTCTCCAGAGCTACAAACCAAGGCTGGAATGTACTGACACTCCTGTTTCATATGCCAACAGATGTTCTCAGGAGACATATTTACAATGTTACAATGTAGAAACAGACTAAATATATGACCAGACCTGAACTAACATTGCCTACCATTAACTTCAAATTGGCCATTTAGTTTCCGGAAGATAATACCATCCACTTATGCACTACATTAAATTAATATCATAAGTTTGAACTTTATTATCTTTATGGTATTTGATTGTAATTTTGTTCTGCAAGATATACAGTAATCTACAAACATATAGTTTACTCATTGTTTTTTTATGCTTGTACATATTGAAATAACGTTATAATGAAAGTTAAAGTGATAGTAACATGGTGAGGAGGCCTGCGGTAGTTTTCAGAGAATGTGAAGGGGTTCATGAAGTATTTGGGTGGAAGGAGCCTACCCCCACAGAGGACGCTGTCCTCTCTCCTCCTGGCAACCTCACTGGATCCACTTCGGGATCCGGGACAGCTCACCTCTGAGAGCTGCTCTCCATTCCTTCCTTCCTCCTCCTTCGTCAGCATGGGCCCAACACTTCTCTTACTGTGACTCCCCACTGCACTGCTGGGCCTGTCAGGGGATTCTCCTGGGGACATGTTTTGAGATGTTAATCTAGTCCAATCACCTTATTTTACACTTGGAGAAACTGGGGCCTAGATGTGTGGCCTTGCTGTGTGGATGCCTTGGGGTCATTGACTCCCCTTTGCCAGCTTCTGACTAAAGGCCACTGGTCAAGGCAGTGAAAGGAGAGAAGGCTCCTGGCTTCCATGTGGGGAAGCTTCATTCCTCAGGCTGCTGCCTGTGGTAAGAGAGCTGTTCCAGAAATGCACCATTGATTTGAATACTCCAGGGGCTAGAAATATTGAGAGCTAATCCAAACCTTTGGAATTGTTGGCTCCAACTCCAGCAAAAGAAGGATAAACAAAATCATTCTAAACTGGAAAATGGTTCAGGATTATTTTTCTTTGCTTTTCCAGCTCATCAAAAATAAGCTTTCAACACCAGAGTGCTTTATTAAAATTTTTCTTATAGGCCTCATTGTTTTGTTAACCAAGATTATTACCAGCATAGCATCTTTATTATCTGTGTTGCTAATTGAGTTCTTTCAAACCAGGTTGACATTTTAGTTGCTTTTGAACCACCTTCTCTTTTCTTTTCATGAAATAGGTCATATATTATTAGCTTCTTTGAAGATTGGCTGCCTTTTTAGGGACATTTTTATCATACTGACTTATGTGCTTATAAAATATGCAGTGAGGACAGATGGGCAGAAGGCTGGAGTGGAGAAGAAGGAAATAATTATCTGCCTAGTGCAAAGGGTGTACTTGCAATATTCCACGTAGGCCGCAAACTATAAAAGGTCACAAAATAATGGTGTGAGCCGTTCAAGTCAACACAGTTGTTTTGTGTCTGCTCTCAGCCAAGCAACAGTGATGCTATCAGGTAGGAATGCTGGGGAGCATCCAAGTGGGGTGGTTCTACTTGTGGAGCCCCCACAGACATTTTCCCAATCAAGGTGCTGTCTGGATCTACTCTCGTGGTTCTTATTATGATTGCAATAACCACCAGGGAACTTTGATAAAACAAGGTTTGTTCCTACAAGTAAACAAATTGAGGCCATGAGGAGGGGAGGGGGAGGAGAGAGAGAGAGAGAGAGAGAGAGAGAGAGAGAGAGAGAGAGAGAGAGAGAGAGGGAGAGAGAGAGAGCGCGCGCCCTGCAAGTCTCTGGGGAGCTAGGGCTCTGTTTTTTTTTTTTTTTTAATTGAGGCTTTTTATTGTTGTTTTTTTTCCTTTTTTAAAAAAATTAAGGGTCCCTTACTGGTCCTGTTTCCATGAGTGGCTGAGACCAGGTGGAAAAGGGGAGGGGAACCAGGCAGCAAGGGGAAGGGTTATCTTCCCAACATCCCATTTATACACAGAACTACACAGACAAGCACAGAGTAGTCACTATTGCGGTTAGAAATTGGCAGCATGGGGAAGCGGGGGAGGGGAGTGGGGCGGGGAAGAGGGGGACAGGTTGCAGGTAGGGTTGTCGTTAAAAAAATATATAGGCCTTCTCCAAAACTGGGGTGCCTGGGATAGGAAGGACTTGATCTGTTTCAACCCAAGAGGAATCAGAAGATCAAAAGCTGTTTGGGAAGGCCAGAACCGTCAGGGGTAGAGAGAGAAGGAAGGTCTAGGGGGTGAGGGGCTGTTTGGCAACTGGGTAAAGGGATTGCCTTCCCCCTGCTGGGATCCCTCCAGCCCCTCCTGTCTGGCAGAAGGGGGGCAGCCTGCAACCCTGCACAGGCAGGTCTGGGGCTGCCATATGCTCCAGGCAGGTGGCTGGAGGGGGCTCACAAAGGCTTGCCCTCCAGGGAGATGACAGCATTGCTCCCCAGCTTCTCTGCCAGAGTGCAGCAGTCCTTGACCTCCTCCTAGCAGTTTGCTTGTAACTCATGCTTGGATCCCCGTAAGCTTCTTCTTGATGGCATCCTTGGAACTGGCATAGATCATTTTGCTCTTAAGAGGCGCAGACTCGGGGGCTCAGAAGATGAACACCAGGTCTTCCTTCTTGGTCTCCTTGGTCTCATAGATTGCATCATTCAGGGCGTAGCAGCAGTCTTTGTCCGGCAGCATCTTGATGAAGGTGGCGTAGGGGTCGTCTACTGTCTGGCCCACATCACCGCAGGATCTCCTTGCCCTCTTCCAGAATGATGTTCTTCTTGTCTTCACTCAGGCAGAAGAGCACCACCTTCTTGCGCTTCTTCATCTCCTCTGGTGTCTGAGGACTTACGTACCTTCATGTCATTGAACACTTTGGTGATTCCATCAGAGACAGCCACACCAGAGGCCATGTTTCCGGAAGCTAAAGGCGATAGCAAGAAGAGCCTAGAAAGACCAGAGCCGCTGCAGCTGCTGCCGGGATCCCACTGAACCAGGGCTCTGTCTTTACAGAGGTTGAGGTTGGGGTGCCTAGGATTTTATGGGTTCACTACCAGTGAATTCTAAATCTAAGATTAAAATATAACCTAGGTTCTAGTATTACTATCTGATTTCCATTGAAAATTAACTCATATTGTATCTTGCTTCAAGCAAGCCATTATGAATTTCATCAAATCTCAGGTGCTTTTAAGATGGAAGATTTTTGATCCTAACCCTAGGTGTCCTGGGACATTTCACATTACTTCATCACGACTGTCCCCTGGTGGGCAGTTATAGTATGGCATATCAGCAGCAGCTTGCTTACAGAGATGCATGCTGATTTTAGAGAGGTTAAAATGGGAAAATAAAGAGTGTACTTTAGAATTGTTGGAACAGGGTATTTTTGCATAAAATAAAAATTAGGGACGAATCCTTCATTTTGCATACATTTTCCATAGTAGGTTCTTAATACCTCTGCTTCTTTAAAACATAACCTGGTTTGCTAAGTCCTGGCTGACACATGTAGTACAGCATCTACTGCTCCTGGAAACTGAACATTGCTGTTTGCCGCTGTCACTGCTGTGGATTCTACTTTTCTCACTGCTGTGGGTCAGCAGCTGCCAATTCAAAAAGCTGGGCTGGGAGCATCTGATTGGTTAAGCCTCCATCACACACTTGCACTTGAACTGCAAAGGAGGCCTGGAAGGGGGCTGGGTAAAGGGGAAGCTAGGAAAGAAAGCTCCTGGCTATCCTCTTTGATAGGCAAGTAACATTAACTTGTTGTTTAAGCTTTCTTAAGTGGGTTTGATTTTATAGCTGAAAACACTCAACAGGCCCAAGAGTATACATTTCTTTTGTATTCAGAAAAATAATAAAATTTTTAAAATGGCAAATTATTGGGGATTCTGACTTTGACTTCCTGAAGCCACAGAAATAATTTTCTTCCTCAAATCCATTCCTTTGATATTTACTTTTGTTATCCATTGAAATTCACTTTGTTATCTATTGCCTCATATTACTTGTGGTCACATAATTTGTACTGTATTCTGTCCCCAACGAGAGCGTGTGGCACAATGGCCATGACTCCAGCATTTGCACAAACCTTGACATTTACGCTAGGCTTTCTCATAAGACCACAGTGGTTGATATATTTAATTTCTTCCCAAGCAGGAGGCTGTGTGAAAACTGACCAAGTACACGAGGCTTTCTTGGGGAGGGCCCTCTAATATAGGCAAGGCAACATCATCTTTTAAAAATATATATATTTAATTGATTTTTTGGCTCTGTTGACTATTTGCCAACCACTGGTAGGGCAAGGCAACATCATCTTCTAAAGAAAAGTCTACAGTGTCAAAGAGACTGATTTATTCTTGGGAAAGAATAATATTTATATGTCTTTACCTTGAATACTGGATAAAACATTTCAGTTAACGTGGAACTACATATACAATGGGGGTCCTATAAAATTATAATGGAGGTAAAAAATCCCTACTGCCAGTGACCTCGCAGCACAGCGTGGTGATGTCAGGACGTCATAGTGCAAAGCATTCCTCACCTGTTGTGGTCATGCTGGTGTAAATAAACCTGTCGCGCTGCCAGTCATATAAAAATATAGTATAAACAATTGTGTACAGTACAAACCAATTGATAATGATAAACAAGTATGTTACTGGTTTATGTATTTATTATATTAATAGAGACCTGGTGCACGAATTCATGCACGAGTGGGTCCCCTCAGCCTGGCTGGTGATGGAGGCCTATTGCCGGGCTGGCTGGCCAGGGGGAAGGACCTCAGGACCCCAGGAAGTTGGCCAGTTGGGTGGGGGGTCAGGGGAGCTGGCTGACTGGGGGGAGGGGCAGGGGTAGGTTGGCTGTGGGAATACACTGACCACCAGGGGAAGCTCCTGCATTGAGCGTCTGTTCCCCGGTGGTCAGTGCACATCATAGCAATTGGTCAACTGGTCATTCCTGTTATTCCAGTCCTTCGGTCATAACTGTCATACAGATCCCCTTCTCTCTCTTGGTAAACTATCTCTAACCTTCAATTTAATAGGCAATGCATCAGCAAACTGAAATGACATTTTTAAAAATGGTGTCTGATTTTTTCTGATGTCCTCAGAATTCAGAAAAAATTCTTTTCAGTGACTTTCATGACAAAATAGTTATTAGGATTCAATAAGAATCTGTCCTTTTAACCAAGATACAATTAGACAAAGAGATTGTTCAAACAAAGCCATATCCAGAGGGCTATATTTGAGAACAATGCTCTTAGGTATAAGAAGTCCATATTAAGGAACAAAGGGTTCACTTTATCTGTGAAGTTAGTGCCAACAAAACCCTCCCCGCAAAACTGTCCTGGTGCCAGCCTCTAGATGCCGATCTGACTGGTGGTGAGGAAGGCCACTTCCTGGAAAGCCAAGGATCTCGGCAAATTTTGCAGCCCTCAAGAAGGGAGGTATTTATCCCAATTCAGTGATACTGTAGGTGAAATCTGGTGGAAAGATTTTCTTGGGCTTAGTCCCATGGCCTTGGAATAGGGGAGCAAATAATCAAGGCTGTTAAAAGTCTGAGACTCCTTCCGAAAGTTTCTGAAGAGAGGGTAATTTTTTGGCCTACTTAATTTCTCAGGAATCTAAGGCTCTAGTTTTGCAGAGAAAACTTGAGACCTATATAATTAAAATGCTGTGTGTGTGGACATAATTAGGGCAAATCTAACAAGATCAGCCTTCTTGTGATCAAGAGAAAAATATTCTAAATATCCTTCTAGAAATGACAATCAATAAATCTTTGTTGACTGACTTATATTCAACTTCTGTTAATTATCTTTGACCTAATGGAGCGCCCTGGAAGGACAGATAGGTTAGACTAAAAATCCTAAGGGAATCCCTTAATAACCTTATATAATTTTAAAAAAAGTAACATGCTAACAGAAAATGTACTTTTATTTACTTATAACATCTTGTAAACAATCACACTGTGCACTTTTAATTCAATAATAACATTTCCCCCCCCATGGATTTATAGCAAACCCTATATAAAGTCAATGAGTTAATACAAGAGTACAGATGAATATGGTAGAATAATTTCTGAAAATGTTAAACTACAGCACTTGATACAAAGACAGATAACTATCTGTACCATAAAAATTTACATGCCAAAAACATTAATTTATAATTTTAAATATGCCATAAAACACATTTATAAAAAATCATTAACATTAATTTTATTATAAACCAGTGACTTACTCAGAAGAATATTAAAACTTAGTAGAAATCAGTAAATATTGCAACTGAGGTAAAAACTTATAAGTAAACAAAACTATCATTTACAAGGGCCAAAAAGTATACGGAAGGGCAGACAATACTTTCTGACGACTCTGTCTACTCCTTGATGTTTTGAAGCAGCTTCAATAAATGTGACTCAATAACCTGTTGAACTAGAACAGAAAGGTGATCAAGACCATAGCATGTTGATTTAACATTTTTAAAAGAATTACCAAATTCAACTTAACATCCCCAACTTTTTCCTAAAATAAAGTTATTTCTAAGTAGATATTTAAATACACTTAACATTTAGTTTCACTGACTTAGTAATTGCCCAAATCACTGAATTTTCAGTTCTTGGTTTTTAAATTTTAAGCTAAAGGAGAATTCAGAATATAAGGTTGTTCTGAGAAACAGAAAAAGGCAACTATAAGAGTATTTTATATAATATCTTAGTCAGTAAAGAAAGAAAAAAAAAAGAGCATTTTATAGTTTGCTATAAAAGTGTGAAACACATATTGTAAATAGGTTTGTACTTATCTTCCAGCAGTTAATTATTTGGGTTGGTAAAAAGTAATAGTAACAAGTTCATTTCTAGACTCTGTAGGAATTTGTTGATTTCGCCCACAGTTAAAAGTACATGTCAGCAGTTAGGGTAACATTCAATGTTCTACTACTGCAGTGATGAAAATGTTTTGCAGTATTTACAGAGCTTTACTAAAATAAAAGCTGAGCATTCTAAAATACTTACCACTTCTATAGCCCAGAGCTACGGCCAAGTCCATAGAATTATATCCAGAGTCGGTTTCTATTGTTGGGTCAGCTCCACTTTCTACACCAAAAAAGAAAAATCTACTTAAATAAATGAAAATGTGGATATGTTTGTCTATTACTGACTCATGTGCAAAGAGCAAGACAGATTTTCAGCAAATTTAGAGAATATCTTCAGGATGGCCTGACAAAGACCAGAGCACATGGCCTGCACAGAATTCACTTCGGTGGGCCGAAAGGAAGACCCTTCAAACCAATGAGCATCCTCTAGAGCAGCTGAAACTCACAACCAGAGACAGAATTTATGCACAAAGATTCTGCAGACAGAGAAAAGAAGCATGGAGGAAAGCAACCAGAACAGATGCTCCAATTGTAGGCTTGCTGTGTGATGGAGCTGCCTCTCACATGGACAACACTCTAGCGCACCACAGTGAACAGCAGCAGGATTACTGCAATTAACAGTAATTAATGATTCTGCTGAGGAACACTACAGGAGGCCAAGTCAGCCCTGGCTGAGTAGCTCATTTAGAACACTGTCCTGCTACACCAAAGATGCGGGTTCAATCTTCGGTCAGGACACATATAAGAATAATCAATGAATGCCTCAATACCTGGAACAACAAATCAATGTCTCTCTCTCTCACCCCCTAAAAACCATTAACAAGTGAAATAAAGTCCTCATGGCATTTTCTAAGTATTTTCATTTGTATCTGCTTACCTAAGAGCATTTTTACACATTTCACATGATTTCCATGTACAGCATAAAGCAAAGGTGTGCCTCCATTCTACAAAAGAAAAAGGTGATTTCGTTTTCTAAGGTGAGCAAGACTTGAAGAATTTAATGCTGCTGTGAGAAGTTTTATGAAGAATTGGGGATGTAACTGTAGTTTAAGGTAATCTTAATATTTTGTGAGGAATATTTAAATCAGAATTAGTAGCAGAGTTTGTTATTAACTTTTTCTTCCAGGTGTTTAATTAAATGAATGAATTATTCTTCCAAGTATTTAATAAACTTTATTATGTCTTCCAAAACCAAATAAATCCTAGAGTTTGTTATACTAATTTAAAAATCAGTGTCACAGACTCACCCAATCGTATTCATTTACATCAACTCCACAATCAAGCAGCATTTTGACAATATCTGTGTAGCCTTTACTGCATGCCAGAGACAGTGCACTTTCGCGACCTTTTCCTAAAAGCTGGGGATCAGCACCCTGGAGATACAAGACTCTTCAATTCATTTAAACAATATTGTTGTTTCTGTCAGTCATAATTACAGTTCAACACTTACGTTTGTGATTAATAAAGAAATAACGCAAACTTCTATTCATGGATGCTCTTGTTATCAAGGTTGTCTGGATGCTTCTATCTCAACCCTAACTATGCTTTCACCCTGGAGTCAAATGACATCTCCTCTATGACAGTACTTTTGTTCCCCTCGCATTTAGAGGGGCTGGGCTTTAAATGATCTCTCACTGTTTCATGTATGACTAGTCTTGCCTGCCCAACTAGATCCAAGTTCCACAAGAATGTGATAAGCATTTAAAAATTGTTTGGATCCTCTACCATTATATCTAGTTGGCTGGAGATACCAAAACTTTACTAAAGACTTAACTGAGTTTAAGCAACTGTACATATACATTTTCTGAGGCATTTTCCTTACATTCTGAAGTAGAAACTCTACCACAGCTATTTGCCCGTGTGCTGCAGCCCACATCAGAGGAGTAAATCCTTCTTCATCCGTGTGATTGATAACATTTTCTATTTAAAAGAAAAGCAATTTTTGTGATCTAATTTAACAACCACATATTAATATTACTATGAAAATACTGGCATTCTAAAAAGTTGGTTATGTTTCTCAATGAGGATCACTTTGTGCCTACTTTTGTTCACTGAAGTCTTGTTATATGTTGCTGTAATTTGCATTCTGACTGTATTAAAATGTGCCTCCATGTATACAATTAAGTTCAAATAGCATGTTATTTAAAGTATAACATATATACTTTATCAGACATGACATATATAATGTTAGGTATAAGGTAATCCACAGAACATTGGGTTGGTAATTAGAAGACCAGTTTGAATCCTGCCTGTTCACTTTCTAAAAGCGTTATGCTGAGCATGTCATTTAATTTCTCCAACACACAAAATGATACCTTACTTATCTCAATGTGTAGATTATATAATAGTCCTTTCATTACATAAATATATACTACTATGAAAACTCCAAAATCTTATTAAAGCTATCTTCTAGTCTATAACTAACATTGGTGCCTTTGAATTTCATTCATTCTTGGTGGTTTGATAAAATAATATGTGAAGACTGAATACTTTGAAAGACAGTACATGTAATTTTGCCTTGTATCCTCCCCCCCTCCATATTCAGTCTACTAGTTATAAAGGCCACAATTTTCCCCCTTAATTTATTAGTAGCTTGAGGATGAAATCTTCAAATATTTATAAACAAACAGAAACATAATGATGAAGTCTTTCTTATAAAAGATCGATGATTAAAAAATAAACATCTTTTATCATGCACACTGTGCTCAATCAATAAAGTTGGGACAACCGTCTAACTTCTTGGAAAATAAAAATAAATGTAAAGCTTGATCTTTATTTCATTACACCAAAACATATTTCATATGTGTCAAAGATTGATATGTAAAGAGAAAACCACAGAAGTTCTAGGTATGACATGAATGAATTTGTTTATAATTTTATAGTATGAAATCCTTCCTAAGCAGAATATAAAACTGAGAAGTCACAAGGAAAAGAGTAAATTTACTGCTTAAAAAGTATTTTTATTCAAATGTTAAGCGTTTGAAAAATATCAAAGTCAAAGGAAAAATGACAAACTGGAAAAATATGTAACATGAACAACAAAAAGCAAACTTCTTTAATTTTTATAAGGGTTCACAGAAATAAACAAAAGAAAATTCAAATATGCCATAATTTAAAAAATGAAAACAAAACCAGTACGAGATGCTATTTTTTAGATTAGTCTGATAATATCTTGTGTCAGTGAGGGTATGGGGAAATAGAAATTCTAACTCTGGTGAGAAGACAAGACAAACATCTGGCAATAAATAGAAAAATTCATATACCTTTTAACCTAGCAAATACTCTTGAAGAAATTTACCCATGGATATACTTAGAACAATGCCAACATTGTTACATCATAGCAACAAACAGAATCAACCACCACCAGTGGAAATAGTTCAGTGGTAGGCAAACTCATTAGTCAACAGAGCTAAATATCAACAGTACAACAATTGAAATTTCTTTTGAGAGCCAAATTTTTTAAACTTGAACTTTTTCTAAGGCTACGTCTTCAAAACAGACTCACGCAGGCCATGGTATTTTGTGGAAGAGCCACACTCAAGGGGCCAAAGAGCCACATGTGGCTCGGGAGCCGCGATTTGCCGACCACTGGACTAGTTAAAAAAGGAAAAACAAGGTATATGTATATGCAATACAATGCAAAATCTGGACCTACAAAAAGAACAAAATAGATCTTATGTACTTTATGGAAAGATTTCCAAAATTTTAAGTGACAAATAAAGGGTAGTATTTTTCCTCTAGTGAAAATAAGAAAAAGCACATATGCCTTCTCACATACAACTCCAAATATAAACAGAAATGTTTTCTGAAAATATAAGAAAATTATAATTGCTTTTGGGGAAAAGGCTAGGCTGGTAAGAGAATCTATAACTTTTATACATTAGAATACTTAAAAAAATATTACATGCCTGGTAAGATTACAGACCATTTTTTTTAATCTTTATACTTTTCTGTATAAAAAGAAAAAAATAACAACTCTAATAAATCCTATTAAATTTGTTTTAAATATATTTTAACAAATAGGCTATTACCTTGTTCAATACGAGTAGCCAGGTAGAGCATTTCTCCCTGAGCAGCTAACTGGTGAACAGATAAAGCTGAAACAATAGCATAAAAAGCTTCATGCATATATGTAGGATACACTTTCATAATCTCATTGCTCATGTCTGTGCAGCAATTTTCTTTTCCACAACAAAATCTATCGTTTTATTGATTTAAAAAGTCTAACTAAAGCATCCCTTAACCTAGCTGGTTTGGATCAGTGGATAGAGCATCCATCTGAGGACCAAAGGGTCCCAGGTTCGACTCCAGTCAAGGGTGTGTACCTTGGTTGTAGGCTCCTCCCCCGCACAGCCCCTGGTCAGGCTTGTGCAGGAGGCAACCTATGGATAGGTTTCTCTCAGTCTTTCCCTTTCTTTTCCGCTCTCCCTAAAAATCAATGGAAAAATATCCTGAGGTGAGGATTAATAAAATATACTCTAATACTACAAGCAGTCATTCTGTATCTGAGAATCGACTCTTTTAAGATAGGTCTGACATCTGCAAAGCGTTAATTATCAATGAATATGCATATTGTTATAATTAGTTACTAACAGTGCAGATTGTTACTGACTTTATCAATCAAAGAAATGGCTTAGTAGGCACTTTTTAAAATGGCATCCCTTTTCCAAACTTATAAGAAAGTTGGATTCAATCCACTGAAGTCTCAAATATTATTTCAAGACTCCATGGGTTTTTCTTAACTTTAGGAGAGAGGCGGTAAATGACAGCTGAACTTGAGAGTAAATTCTTGAGTGCAGACCTAGTTGTGATGAATGTGGTATGTGTCCTTAGATAACCGATAAAACAGTTTTGTTTATAACATGAGGCACATGAATTACATGATCTCTAGATATGTTGAGCTAAAAAATTCTATGGTTGGAATATTTTAAGACAATCTCTTTATTTGAAACAAAATCAAATAGGCACGGTTCTATGAGAGTTCATATTAAAAATTAGTATCACTCGATCCTTGACTGCGGTGGTATGATTGGGTGGCCTTAATACAGAAAAGAAAATAATTGGGAGGCACATGCAAGTAAAACAGAAATTGCCAGTAGGTGGAGTAAGTCACATGCTACAGCATGCGATTCAAAACCAGGAGGAATCTAATATCTCCAAAGTAAAGATATATATATTTTATCATACATTAGGATACAAGTGTATTTACATTATATTCTCACAGATAGTTCCTAACAGCAAATTGTTAACTGGTTTTCTCATTAATTTACCTATACTGTACAGAATATAGTTTATATAGAAAAGCTTCATTTTATTTCTTCTAGAATGAATATACATTTTAAAAAAATTGTGGAGTCTAAGTATTTTTTAAAAGGTAGTTTCATATTTACATTATTATATTCAAAAGAAAAATCATAGTAGAAATCACTCAGCTTTTACCACAAATAACTCGTGGGTCAGTGACCTAGTTTACAAGCACAGTGCGAAGCCTGGCACTCAAGAACACAAACACACAATACCTTACTTCACACAAATTTAGACTAGCTCATTGTTTTCATAGCAGACTATAAAGGTTTTAAGAATTAATATTCAATCTGTATGTTTTAAACATAGAAACGTAAGTTATAAGTTATGAACTATTTGAATATACAGTAATATGTGAAAAAGATTTAAATTACTAAAACTATAAGCACATCACTTCAGCTTTCCAAAATGAAATATGCATTTAATGAAAATAAGTTTCAAAGCCAAACTGTTGAAACCATTGTATTAGTAACAAGAAGAGGTGAATACATCAGTGGGAACTACTTACAATTTGCTAACAGAGGTGTGGTTGAGACCTCATTTCCTCTGTGCTTGTTGGTTAAGGTAGTTGACTGTTTTATGGGTGAGAAGTGCTTTGTTGTAGAGGGAGTGTAGACATGTCTTACTTGGATTCCCGGGGAAGGAGATGTGTGGATATTGCATTCAGCTAAGTAAAATAAATTTAAACACATTAAAACAATATTGTAATGACAAAGCATTTCAAAGTTCTATGTCAATGTTTACATTAAAAATGAAATACATGAGGTATATCTTCAACTGTTTCTCAAGTGATATTAAATTATTTTTGCCATAGTCTGTACTACTAGTAGTGAATGTTCCAGAAAAAATTTATACTAATGTTGAACAATTTATTCTTGGAATAGTATTTTTATTCAATAGCTTATTGTGAAGTAAATCTACAATATGAAGACAGATTTCACTGAATTAAAATACAGGAAACTAAATGTTAATCAAATATTCATGGAATAAAGAATATTAAGCTAATTCACTTATAAAAGACGCCAATAATATTTTTCTCCTATGATTTAAAAAGGAATAACAGAAACTTTACTAGAGAATTTCTAAATAAACAAAGGTTAAGCAAGAAATTCAAAAAAGTCAACATGTACTTATGGACATTATGCAACATGAAGTCATTTAATTTTGGTTTCTATGAGATTCTAGAAAATCATATTAAAAGATGACTTCCAAACTTTCTTCCTAAATTCAAAATTTCATGATTGGAAAGGAATGAAAAAACACACACTCTAAATAAACAAAAACAAATGCAGATATTTATACCATAACTTTCAACCTTTAAATAGGACAGATGCCACCTCCAGGTCTGAGTTAACTTGATCTTGAATATTTTTACTATCCTCTTCATTTAAGGACTTCACAAATCGAGAACACACATTCATATCAAATCGGTTAGGCAATATGAATTTCATCCCGATGGGGACACCCTGAGCTGATCCTTCTTGTGCATTTGAGTCCAGCTGATGTTCTATTTTAATGTCTGGCATTCCAGTCAGACTATAACTGCTGGGACACTCTTCTACTATCAGCTGGGCCCCAAGATCCAGATTTGATGATGTGGCCATGATTTCAACTGTAGTTTCAATAATTAAAACATTTCTTCATAATTTCTCTTGTTTTTTTAAGAGTGTCATCCAGTGTATTCTTGAAATCTTGGTATAAAAAAAACCTGAAAGAAATTGAAAGTCTTATATCAACTTAGGTAAAAGTGCATAAAATAATCATTTTCAAGTAAGTATGTAAACAATGCTCTTATAAACACCTATTAATAAGAGAAAGCATACAATGTTCATAGGTAGAGAACCTGGATATAAATCTAAGCTCTACTATTTATTAGCTGAGTGAACCTGTACATTTATTAGCTGAGTGAACCTCAGCCTCCTTAAGTCTCAGCCTCACTTGTAAAATGGAGATACCACCACTAACCTCACAGGATCCTGTAGACCAAATGAAATACAGTAACATTTTCACCTTCATCACTAAGTTCCAACAAATTTTAATTACTCTTTTCTCCCCTTTCCTATTCCTGAATATTGTCAAATGGATAAAAGATCATTTATCTTGTAGCCTTACAAGAAAAAATAAATTTCATGTGAAAACTTTAACCTCTCATCTTAGGTTCATTTTTTAGCATGCTATGTTTGTAAGTGGCTCTCAGTTTGAATTTAAGATAGCATTCATGTTTGTACTCGTCTACTGGCATCTACGATTCCTGGACAGTGAAAGACTTTACAAAGCTTTGGTTATGATGAACTGAAGATATATTTCTTTACCAGTTTTGGTTCAAATGGCATGTTACCAAATTAATATAGGTTTTTATGAAAATAAAGTGTGGAAATTATAGATTGGCTTCCTTTGCTTTAGCATCTCTAGGACATTAGGATCAAAAGAAAGTTTTTGGATCTCAATCTTTGCAATAAGTATTAAGAATCCTTTTTTTTTTTTCAAATACAGGTCATCAAGACATGAACTGAAAAATGCTGACTCTCAATGCATAGATTATAAGCACACCATTTACTATTATTTTAAAATTAGTTTTCAGTAATCACTGACACCTTCCTATGGACCTTAGTATAATTTTAAGAAAAAATTCATTATTTTACCTAATATTGGTTTAATAAAAAAAGAACTCCAAGATATGTAATCGTTGCAGATTATAATCACTGAGACATGAAAACAATAATATTCAATTAATTATTTCATGTTAGAGTTTCCTGCCTCTTAGAATTTTGAGAGGGTGCAGGGTGTTTAAAATGGAAGACTGTCTCAGGATCACAGTGAAGCAGAGGCTGGTAAACCATACATTTACTGATAAGCCTTCTCCAAGATTGATCCTCATAACAATCCATTGAGTAGTCAGGGCAGGTAGTCATTCTGTCCACCACAGAGAAGAGGATATGGGAGCTCATGAATTATGAGGGGCCTAGCCAGCTCTCCTGACTCCATCACACTGTCCACTAAAATAAAGCAGCACTAAACTAATCCAAAACTTCCAAGACACGAAGAGCTGAAGAAATAACACACTGTAACAATAATTTAAAAAAGAAAGTACCAGATAACAAAGGCAGTACCTGCAGCAGAAGGAAACCAGAGCGAAAATAAGAATGGTGTTTCTTCAGGTGGGAGCCAGCCCTACAGACTCTTACCCTGAGGTGGCCTTAAGTGCAACTCCCCTGCACTCTCAGCGCCCTGCATATATTTCTATGTTAGCGTTTATCATTCTCTTGGAAATTTCCATTTCAACTCCCCCAAACTGAAAACTCCTCTAAGATGGGGACTACTCTTACTAACCTTTGCACACAAAACAGTGCTTGGTCCTATCAGGTACTCCATAATTACTTTCTGATCTAAACTTCAACATCTTCATATTCTTTTCTATCCTGAAATGACCCTGCATTATACTCAACAAACACTTGCTGATTACATCTGGTGTTCCATTCCCAACATCACTAACTAGCTAGCTGTACAACCCTGGACAGACAAACCATGTAAAGTTCTGAAACTCGTTTTATTCATCTGTAAAACAAAAGTGGTTGACATAAATATGTCTAATAGCCTTCCTAGCTCTAAACACTTTCCATGTAATAAATCAGGGTTTACAGAAGCAACTCCGGGCCTCTGAAGGGAGGAGTGCAAATGTACTTTCGGGAGGAAGGACCAGAAATAGCACGCTTATCTTGGCACTGCTCTGGAGAGAAGCAAAGTTGGCTGGTTAGGCCAAAAATTTGAATTTTAGGAGGGGGGGGGGAGATAATCGGTAAGAGAAGGCGGTAAGAAAAACAGGTAAGGCCGAGGATAGATGAGATCACCTCCATCTATCAGAGCGCAGGGAGAGGGAGCCTAACGAGATCAAGTGGGCAACTGTCCTAGTCCCCAGGGGCCGCCAACAACAGGTGCCCCGGTTCTCCCTAATCCCAGGATTGTCCTAAAGGAAAGCGAGTGCTATGAAAATGAAGGAGGCCTCACAGGCGACAGGTGTCCCGGCGTCCCAGGACTGCAGCCCGCTACAGGGGAGACTGTGGTGGGGAGGGAGGAAGCCCGCCTGGTCGCCAGCTCCGCCCGGGAAGACGCGGCGCGGCTCCGGTAGCCGGCGGGCGCTCTGGCTCACCCGCGGCGGGCGGGTCCGGGGGACGGGGGCCCGAGGCCCGCCGGGTGGGAGCGCAGGGCCTCGCGACCACCTTCGACAGCCAACAGCGAGCGGGGCCTTCCCATCTGCGGCCACAGATGCACTACAGGTCCTCAAGCCTCGGCTTGTTTTGACCGCGACGTCACTTCCGACTTCTTCTTTCGCTTTCTGGGCAAGATCCGCGCTGCATCAAGACAGCCGGGAGGCTTGCCAGGTCCTCTCCCGCCGCTGCGCTGCGCGGGGCTGGGCGCCCGAGCGCTAAAGGGACGGGGTCATTTCAGTGGGTCACTCTGAGTGACTGGAGCAAAGCCCAGTCTCGCCCTTGGGCCCCGCCCCTCCCGAAAGCCCCGCCCACCTCCCTGCCCCGCCCCCGCGACACCCGCGCTGCGAGAGTCCGCTGAGCCTGAGCCGTTACGTCATCAGCGGGCGACGGGACCGGCGTTTCCTTTCGCCGGCTGTCTCGGTGACTTCTGAGGGTCCATGTGGCCGGCTCCTAGTGATTCTGGGCCGTCCGGGGAGCGGTCTAGGGGGCGTCCAAGAAAGTCTCCTGAAGTCCGGGTGTTTCGGCGGACCCTCGGGGCCCATCGGAGGTAGGTGAAGGCGGCTCCCGATGAGGGTAGCTCAGACCCACGCCGGATCTGCCTTGGCATCTGACATGCTCTTCTGGGCTCCCCAGTGTCCGCTGGTTACCTCTTAAACAGCCCATGAGGATCCCCTCAATTTCTCTTCGACCCAGATTTCTCTCATTTATGATCACTTCCCCATTACACTGTCCGCTGATACTCGTCCCCGGACTAATCCGCATCTTTGCAAGTCTGTGCATAGGAAGTACCCTCGGTTTCGAACACTCCCTCCTCCGCCCAGTCTGTTTTAATATTATACAGGAATTCAAAGCCCAGCGGAAACGCACGCTTTGAATCTTTCAGGGACCCAACCCGATTTCATATCACTTCTTGCCTTTGCACTGCGTCGTGACCCCATACCCCCCCGGGTCAATGCTGTTTCTCACTAATCTGGCAAACCACCGCTACTGCTCCTCAGTTTTCCTTCTTAATGCTAACCTCTTTCTCTCAGGACACAGTTACATGCTCTTCTGCTTGTACTCTAGTATGGGCAAAGTCCCGCAGGCTAGATCTGGCCCGGTGCTTGTTCTTGGGTAGTCAGTGAGCCAAGAATGGTTTTTACAGATGAACACTTGGCAGTCTATTTGATGTTAGGAAACACTAACTTTGAATCTGGAGTGAGTGAAATATTCTCCTCCCTCCTCCAAATCCCATTTTCATTCATAAATAAAAGATTGTAGTCATAACTATTTTGGGGGTTTCATTGGAAATTTTCTTTCTTACTATATAAGTAATTACATTAATACCCTCCGTTTTCCTGTTGGCCCACAAAGCCTAAAATATTTATCACCTGGCCCTTGACAGAAAAAGTTTGTCAACTCCTATAGTGTTATGCCCAGATTTCAAGATGCCCAGAGACCACCAGGGAGCCGTCCGATGCAAAAGCATAAGAGTCTTTATTCGAGCCCGGGTTGGGCTCTCACAGCCCCCTTACCAGCACAGCGGTAGGACCAGAGAGAGCGAGAGCTTGGGGAGACAAAGGTTATAAGGACTGGTCATTGGGGTGGGCCCAGGAGAGTGGCGTGAGTTACAGAGATTGGTCACTTCGGTTAGGGTTTCATATTCTGAGATCAAAGCCGTCCCTACTGTCCCCTGAATGGTCGGTCAGTAGCAACGCAGGGGGAGCATCTTTGTGATGTGACCTTATCAGGACCTAAGCCGCTCCCGTAACTTCATTGGTCTACTCAAGGACAGTGGTTGGGGGACTTAGGACATTCCTGGTGCTCCTGTGGTCACCCCCTTCAGGGGAGGAGGGGATCCGGCTGACCAGCTCTGCAAGATGGAGGACAGCCAGTTCTGCTTTGTCCTTTCAATAGTAATTTCATCTTAATAGATTCCACTTGTAATTTTAATTTTGCGTTTTTCCATAGAACCCAGCCCAATGCATAATTTCCTTCATTCTACACACGTTCTTTGTAGTTAGATATCTCTGATGGCCATTTGGAAGATGGATGAGGGAGTTAGGAAGACCTTATGTTGCACTATTAGTAGATGAGAAGATCTGAATTAGGGCAGTGAAACTAGGTAGAGTGAACGTGATGAGTTTAATTTGGGAGGTAAAGTCAGCAGATCTTTTTGGATGTTAGAATTGAGAAGAAAGGGACAAGTCAAGGCTGATTCCAGATTCCTAGCTGGTGCCAATCACAAGCTGAAATGGAGACTATTCAAGTATGAGGGTACAGACCATGTCTTTCAATCCCCCCTTGTATTTCTAGTGCCTAGAACAGTGTCCTATACATTGTAAGTACTTGAATGAACAGCAAAAATTTCCCCCTTTTTAATCATTGATTACCAGTTTTCATCAAAACAGCCTTTAAAATATGTAACACAGATTTTAGTGTTACTACTGCACTATTTTCAGGCTTTCTGGGATAGATGATGAGTTGTACCACTGGAATCATTCACCTGATAAAATGGAATCTCTTGCAAATTGAATAGTCTGGAAAGACATTTTGGCCTTAATTACATGTCAGTTATAAGTTTCATTTTGTTCTCTCATTTTAATTTAGATTTAAATCCAGAATTGCTTTATTCTTTTTTTTTTCTTCAAAGTATTACAAATAGTAGTACATATGTTTTCCTTTTTCCCTCCCCATTGTCCTCCCCCCACCCTCCCCTACCCCCAGCACATGCCCTCACCTGTGCTGCCCCCTCCTGCCCCCCCACCCCAGTGTCTTGTATCCATTGGTTATGCTTATATGCATGCATGCAACTCCTTCGGTTGATCTCTTACAGCCCCCCACCCCTTCCCTTCCTTCCCCCTGTAGTTTGACAGTCTGTTCAATGCTTCTTTGCCTCTGTATCAATCTTTTCCCCCTTGTTTCTTTTCTTTAAAAAGATCTTGCATCTGCATACTGGAAATAAATGTATAAGAACCAAAAATGTTTGAATCTCAGTTTCAATGTCCAACTGTTCTGAGTTCCAGTTTCAATGTCAAATAGTTCCTTATGTGTACATGTCAGCAATGGTATCTGGATGGTGGCCATATGGTGGCAATGCAGGTTTCACCCTCTCTGGTTTAGTCCTGGGCCGCCTGCAGCGATGCACAGCTGCTGACTGCTAGCATGGCAAGGTGTGGTCAGTGTTTTCCATCTCTGGACTGTATTTGCGGTTGGAACAGACCTGTCAGTTCCTCTTTGTTGCAGGAATCCATATGGTCTTGGAGTTGTTTTCCTGAGGTTTGACAAGAATTGCTTTATTCTTGTTTTCTTAGTGTTTAAACCAGTGGTCGACAAACTCATTAGTCAACAGAGCCAAATATCAATAGTACAACAATTGAAATTTCTTTTGAGAGCCAAATTTTTTAAACTTAAACTTCTTCTAACGCCACTTCTTCAAAATAGACTCGCCTAGGCCATGGTATTTTGTGGAAGAGCCACACTCAAGGAGCCAAAGAGCCGCATGTGGCTCATGAGCCGCAGTTGCTGACCCCAGGTTTAAACCATCTTAAAAATTAATTTAATTTTGAGCTTCTACATCAGAATATTATCTTTTTGTTTTATTTTCTTTTAAGCCTTTAAATTTAATTTTAAGCTTCCACATTAGAATCTTAGTTTTGTTTTCCTTTCTTTTTGGCATTTTAGGCTTTCAGGAAGATACTCCCTGTCTTCTTAAAGATTACATGTCATCTTAATTTAATATCAGGAAACTTTTATATTTGCAGTTTCACCTTCAGTAAATGAACATTCTAAGCCATCATGTTTCTCTCTGCTTTGGCACTGGATGGCTAAGATAGATTTATTCCCAAGTGTTATAAATTGGTCAATTAGGTGTGAGGACATTTGTATGTAGCCTCTGTGTATAGCTGAGTTGATGGTGCAGTATGGTAGCCCTATTTGTATTCTTTCCTTTTTCTTTAGATTTTTCTTCTGTGTTATAATTAAATGGTTTACTGATCACTAATCTACTACACAGCTTTTTGAAAGAATGCAGAGTGAAAATCACAACTATATATATATATATATATATATATATATAGGCTTATGAGTAACATGTATATAAAATATTTTCTTTTTCAGACGTAAGGCAGAATCACTAAAGTTATTTTTAACATCAGTTTCAGACTTCTTACTTTTGGATAAAAGTCTAATTGTATGAAATTATGGCTGGTTATAAGCCTGTAGCTATTCAGACATATCCTATACTTGGTGAAAAAATCACCCAGGATACACTGTACTGGAACAACTATAAGGTAAGTATTTATGCCAATTTCTCCAGCATGTATTATTCTTTGGATACTCTAGTAGAGAACTAATAACTAAAAACAATCTACAGCAGCCTATAGTTTAGGCCGAAAATTTGGTATTAGGTATTTTCTTGGGATTTTATGTAAATTGCTGCTTAATCATTTTAATCATACAAGTGCCTTGTACAAAATAGATGATTAATCAGTGACAAATGAATTAAATTTTAGAATTTGAATCTCATGCAAGAAGTTTTTTTTTTTTTTTGCTTTTCTTAATCTAAGAAGGAAGTGATGTAAAATTAATTCTTCTAGATTATAAAGATTTAAATAGATATAATCAGTTATAATTCTGTGAATACTGCAATTGTTAATACTCTGTATTATTTTTTTATTAAGACCCCTGTTCAGATCAAGGAGTTTGGTGCAGTGTCAAAAGTAGACTTTTCTCCGCAGCCTCCCTATAATTATGCTGTCACAGCTTCTTCAAGGGTAAATATAACATTTCACTTATTTTTCTTTTTATAGTTTGTATTTACTACTAATTATGAGCCATCTGGTAAAATACCTTGTTTTTTTCCTTATAGATTCACATTTATGGCCGATACTCCCAGGAACCTATAAAAACATTTTCCCGATTTAAAGACACAGCTTACTGTGCTACTTATCGACAGGATGGTAGATTGCTTGTGGCTGGCAGTGAAGATGGTGGAGTTCAGCTTTTTGATATAACTGGGAGGGCTCCCCTCAGGCAGTTTGAAGGCCATACTAAGTAAGAGACAGTTAAACAAATCTTTTTTTAATTGAGGTATATTTTACATACATTATATTTGATATTTGTATATATTGCAAAATTGTCACAAGGCTAATTCATTTTTTCTACCATACAATTTTAGACAGGTACTTTCTATGTGTTCTTTTGTTTTGTAAACTCTGTTTTCTGGGCTTTGCATAAAAACATAGGAAGATTTTGTATCTTTAAATACTTTATTTCTTGGTTGTTGTAAAACAGTGTGTTTCCTGGTTCTGTCCTAAGGTGCAGTTTGATGGGGCTTATGAATTCCCTAGAATCATATGTGATATTTTAGGAAACGGATATTTACGTAGGGAGATATTCTGTAGTGTTCATTAGCTTCTCAGTGAGATCCGTGACCTAATTGCAATTATAAATCACTGATATAAAGGTAGCCTCACAACTATTAATGAGAACTTTATAAGCCTGAACTGTATTAGAAGTTCTCATTTTGAAGTTAAGTTGGAAGGTGGATTTTCTTTCTTCTTGGATTTAGTATTTTGTCCCTTGATAAATTGAATTGTCAAGGCAATTTTATATTATAGCTTTATTCAGGATTACCAATGTCATTTCTATAATTTGCTATCAATTTAAAATCTCAAGTGTGTGTGTGTGTGTGTGTGTGTGTGTGTGTGTATTTGTTTATATTATACTAGAGGCCCAGTGCATGGATTCGTGCACCGGTGGAGTCCCTTGGCCTGGCCTGTGGGGATCAACCTGGAACCATCTCTCTGACATCCCATGAGGAGTCCTGGATTGTGAGAGGGCACAGATCAGGCCAAGGGACACCACTGGTGCACTGGGCCTTTACTATGCATATAAGATCTTTGGTTAATCTCCTCCCTTTCTCCCTCCTCCCCTTGTCCTCTGCGATTCATCAGTCTGTTCCATGTGTCCATGCTGTGGTTTCCGCTCCTGCTTCTGTGTTGAGTGTCTGCCCCCTGGTGGTCAGTGCATCATAGCTACTGGTTGATAGTTGGCCAGTCACTTAGGCTTTTATACATAAAGATTATCAGGATGGTCTTATCCCATCAGTGAAACATTTAAAATATAACAGAAATTTACTTAACATATCCTGTTTAGTGGCAGATCTTAGAATTTTTTAAGGAACTACCCATTTTGAAATTTTTTAAAGAAAAGAACCTGTGTACCAACATTTAGAATATTTTACTTTCTTTGAGCAGCTTAGTAGAATTGTTAACTTATTAGAAAATATAATTTTAAGACTATTGTTTAATATTCTTATTAACTTCACAGTGCATGGATATTTAAATTTTTAAGTTAGCTTGTGGACAAACACCTGTTTTAAAGATTTTTTCTCTCTTATGATTTCAACTTGCAATTATACCCTGAACATTTGGGGAAAAGAGGTGTTTATGTTAGAAGGTGTCAGAAATATAATATTTTCTTGTTTTTTAATAAACTGATCCTTTATCTTTCAGAGCAGTTCATACAGTAGATTTTACAGCTGACAAATATCATGTGGTCTCTGGGGCTGATGATTATACAGTTAAATTATGGGATATTCCAAACTCCAAAGAAATTCTGACATTCAAAGAACATTCTGATTATGTGAGGTGTGGATGTGCTAGCAAGCTGAACCCAGATCTCTTAGTAACAGGTTGGTAAACTTGCTTCCTGTAACCCCCCTCCCCCGCAAAAGTTGATAACTTTACTGTACCAAACTTTAATATGCTTTGGGATTTTTTTTTTGGATAGAGGAGTTTAAACATTTTTTAACAAACATGTTTTTGTTTATCCAGTTGTTCACTTTTGTTTTTCTTTTTCTTGGTGATTGTTCTTCCTGTCCTACAAATATACTTGGAAACATCAGGCTGTCTTGAAAAATGAGACAGTCAGAACTGTGATGGGTTTAGTATTCTGATTTCAGAGTCTCCGGCAGCTGGGAAACAAGGCGATGCAGTCAGTTTTCGGGTGCATGTGCCACATGACTCAGTAGTGACAGAAGCCTGGAGATGGGAATAGGTTAAGATTCTGTGTAATGTAATGTCATGCTTCTTCAGAAACAGTCAGTGGTACCAAAGAGTTTGGAGGTACTATATCTTTATGAATTTACAAATGACTCTAAAAATTTCATCTAAGCTTATTTACATTTGTGTATTTATTTTAATATGTTTTTATTAATATTTTTAGAGAGAAAGGAAAGGGAGAGAGATAGAAACATCAATGAGAGAGAAACAACATTGAGTGGCTGTCTCCTGCACAACTCCCACTGCGGATCAAGCCTGAAACCCGGGCATGTGTCCTGGCTAGGAATAGAACCAGTATCCTCTTTTTTAAAAAATATATTTTATTGATCTTTTTACAGAGCAGAAGGGAGAGGGATAGAAAGTCAGAAACATCAATGAGAGAGAAACATCGATCAGCTGCCTCTTGCACGCCCCCTACTGGCGTGCCCTTGCCGGAATCGAACCCGGGACCCTTCAGTCCACAGTCAAACCGGTCTCAGCAGAACCGGTATCCTCTTGGTGATGGGTTGACGCTCAACCACTGAGTAACACCAGCCAAGCTAAGCTTTTCTCTTTTCAAATTTTATGCACACGTACACACATACACATATACACACAGTATAGTTTTTGGTTGTTTTGAGTAGTGAAACTCACATAATAAAAATTGACATTCTAGGGTCATATGATCATACTGTGAAGATGTTTGATACACGAACAAACAAGAGTGTTGTCTCGGTAGAGCATGGTCAGCCAGTGGAAAGTGTCCTGCTTTTTCCCTCTGGAGGTCTTCTGGTATCAGCAGGTATTTCTTTTAAAAATTGCTTTCACCTGTATGTTGGTCTTGAATCAGATAATTTCTTTATGAGTTACTTTTTATAATTTATCAGTGTGCACTTGAATTGCCTATCTATATGTGTTTGCTCAAACAATTGATAAGTGGGACAGGCAAGCATTATAATTTATTGAGTACCTAATGTGAACCAGATACTGTGCTATTATTTCTGATGCCCTAGATGAACCGACAAGATAGGTAGTTTTCTCCCTGTTTTGCAACGGAGGAAATAAAAGTTTTAACTAATTTGTCCAAGGCAAAGTGGTAAATAGATCGGAAATCCCAGAACTTGAGAGCCTGCTTATGTCCTTAACCCAGAAATCCAGGTTGTACACCTGCTGTTATTCTTACACAAGAAACGTATGGAGTTTTTGAAAACATGGTTTCTTTAAGATCTAGAACCAGGCTTGTCTTTTTCACGTGATTCTTGATGAAATGGCCTGACCCAGGAAATAGCTCCAATGCTGGAGGAGGAGGTAATATGAGGTCAAAAGAGGCCTTGCTACATTTTTCATCTAGTGTGGAACTGAAGTGTTCTTATGTTGATCATAGTGCATTTTCAAAATTATAATGGAAGAAGTGAATTGGCTGTTTTCATTTGTCAAATAAAAATTAATGTATTGACCTTGAAAGCATACATAGATAGTATGTGTACTTTATAGCATACTAGAAAAAGGCTGTGTGTAGATTTAAAAAAAAAATCTGAAATTTTCCTGTTTTATACTCTTCCCCAGTACCTATTTTTATAAAATAAAAAAAAAAGTTGATGACATTGCCAGATGTATCTATTTGTCTTGCTGTTGTTTTGAGAAATGAAAAGTTTAAGATGAGAAGTATGATAGGTACCTGTATGCTGATTACTGTGTCACTAGTTATGTGACCTTGAGCAATCCCTTATTTTTATCGATCTTGAAAGGGAGAGGTTAGGCTAGATCAGTGGTTTCAAACTGTAATCTCTGTCATGAGCTGCCACATGTGAGGAGACAGGGACCAGAATTGATTCCGGGCTCTCTTGCACAGTCAGGATAGGTAAGAAATTTTTTCTCCCCTCCACAATCCCTTTTTCTATTTTATCTCTTAGACTTCTGCTAAGATTTTATTAAGATGCTATTAATATTTCATTCAGATGTTATATTAAAAAATTCTTTTTAACCATTGGATTAAATTGTGTTTTAGGATCCTTCCAACTCTTAAAGTAAGAAAAAGTTATAGGGAAGTTTTTCAGTTGTATTGGGGTTCGCAAATTTTTTGGAAATAAAATCTGCATTATTTACATGGTATTACAACATTTCTTTTGAAGGATGTTTTATATAATTTTGTTAAAATCTTTTGGTTTTAACTTTTTATTTTACCAAGTAGTTTTGTGTATTTTAAAAATAATAAATTACCTAATTGTTATAACAACTCTTCAAGGTAGGAATTGTTGTTATTATCAGGTACACACCCAACAAAGGTAGTCAGCTCTGGAATCCCTCACTTAACCACTGTGCTGTGGAGTGTCCAGTGAAGAATGCTCCTCAGGTCTTAAATTTTTTAATCTATAGGTGGAAGATCAAACTAATGATTATTTCTTTTTATAGGAGGCCGTTATGTTAAAGTCTGGGACATGCTAAAAGGAGGACAGTTGCTAGTGTCTTTAAAAAATCATCATAAAACTGTGACGTGTTTATGTCTGAGCAGCTCCGGACAGAGGTTACTCTCTGGTTCACTGGATAGGTTAGCATTTTCATTTTATTTCTTTATCATTATTAGTATATTAGAGGCCCAGTGCATGGAAATCATGCACTGGGAGGAGGGGGATCCCTCGCCTGGCCTGCACTCTCTTGCAGTCCGGAAGCCCTCAGAGGACGTCCGACTGCCAGCTTAGGCTGCTCCCTGTCAGTTGGACAGTCAGTCGGACATCCTTAGCGCTACCATGGAGGCGGAAGAAGCTCCCACCACCACCGCTGCGCTCGCCAGCCATGACCCTGGCTTCTGGTTGAGCCGTGCTCCCCCTGTGGGAGTGCACTGACCACCAAGGGGCAGCTCCTGTGTTGAGTGCCTTTCCCCTGGTAATCACTGTGCATCATAGTGACCAGTTGTTCTGCTGTTTGGTCAATTTGCATATTAGCCTTTTATTATATAAGATAAGTACTTACTGCTGGAAATGAGTTGGTTCTGCAGTTTTTGTGGTAAAATATTCTGCCAAATGATTTCCATGAAAAAATTTCTGTTGAGTTGAAATAGTTTTGATCTCTTATTTACATATAGAAAACTGTGATGTAGTTTATTGCCTTAATTTACATACTTAAGGAATTTTTATTCTCATCTGAGGATACATTTTTTAATTGACTTTAGAGAGAGAGGGAGGGTAAGGGAGGGGAAGAGAGAGAGATACGAGGGAGAAACATTGACCCGTTGCCTCCTGTACTCACCCTGACCAGTACTGGAACCCGGGACCCTTCAGTGCCCGGGTGACGCTCCAGCTGAGCCACAGCGGCCCAGGCATCCTGAAGGAACTTTACTGAGCTGTTCAAACGTGGATCTTTTAAAACAATTTATGTTCTGTAGTTTCTTTTAAAATCTTATGGTATATTCATGTATTTTCAAAGAGTTAAAATGATTAAATGTATATATTATAGTGTATATTCTTTAAGTTTAAAACTTCATGTAAAAATTTATATATATTAACATAGTCCAATTTTACTATTTTAATAGGTATTAGTATTCCATTAGTGAATGTTTTGGAACAGTACTGTCTAGTAGAAATATAACGTGATCTTATATATGCCATTTAAAATGTCATAGTAGCCATATTAAAAAGGTAACAAGAACTAGGTAAAATTAATTTAGGTAATATTCATCTAATTCACTGTATCTAAAATATTTCAATATGTAATCACTATAAAAATTAATGAGACACTAGAAATAATTTTAGTATGTAATACATGCCCTCCAATAACAATGTTTTATAGTGATCAGGTGAAACATACTGATGTTTAACAGAAAAATATTTTTATATTGCTTCAGTTTTAAAATTAAATTTAATTAAAATTAAGTAAAATAAAAAATTCAGTTCTTCATTTTCACTAGCCACATTTCAAGCGCTCAGTAGCCACATGTGGCTAGAACTACAGCACAGTTCTAGAATTATATTCCTCTGTTGTTCATTTTTAGTTACTCCCCCATTATGTAAAGCCTTCCCCCCTCAGTCTGTTTATTAAAAAGTATTCATTTTAAAGCTAGGAAATACTTCTAATACAAAGGAATTCATTGTGTAAATATATAGCTAATTCTCTCTAATGGTGTTACTAGGCAACTTAGGACTAAAAGCTAGATAATTTGCTCTGACTGCTGTAGTCCTCGACCCATAATGATTTTTGTCCCTCAGGGGATACTTGGCAATATCTGGGGATATTTTGTTTTTTTCCTGTCACCGCTTGGGGGTGGAGTGCTGCTGGCATAGAGTGAGTAGAGGCCATGCCATGCACAGAGCAGGGCCCCCCCCCCCCAACAAAAACTTATCTGGCCCAAAATATTAATGATGCTAAAGTTGAGAAAGCTTGCTCTTTTGCACTTCATTAATGCTTGTTCTTCACTCTCGTTTTATCTTCAGGCAACAGTGGTTCATGGTCTATCCTTCCAGTGGCCAGTCTTTGTACAAACATTATGGCTAGTCCTAATAAATAGTTCTTTTTAAAAGAGATGATTCAGTGATGAATTAGTTTGTAATTAATATTACTAATCATTTTTATCTTCATTGTGTAAATTTTAACATTCATATATTGAATTTTCGAAAAATGGAACATTTTATACTCATTTTTAAGATATTTTTATGACAAAGCTTTTTTTTTCATTAGGAAGGTGAAAGTATATAGCACAACTTCCTACAAAGTAGTCCACAGTTTTGATTATGCAGCTTCAATTTTGAGTCTTGCACTTGCAGTAAGTACTTTTAGTTCTTTTAAAGCTTCCCCTAACCTTGCCTGTTAAATGAAACCAAAATGGAATGGTAGGTTTTATCTTTGTATTAGAATAAATCTTTTTTTTCTTTTTTGCCAAATTAGAGTATTAAGACGATTACTAGAATTTATGACTTGTCCCAGTAACTTAGCATGCATTCAGATTTAGGTCCCACACACTGCATAGCTTCAAACCAAGTGCAGTGCTGTAAGATGATAGAACTCTTCAAACATTTAACTCAAGGGTTGGCTCTCTAAGGGGGGAATAAAAATCAGGGGGTGGGGACCATGGAGGAAAGGGGACAACAAAATAAAGTATCCCCTTTCCTTTGTTGACTGCTCTTTCTGGAATGTACATTGTGCAGTTTCACAAGCCATTGAGGAGGAGGATATTTGAATACATTCTATAGAAATCCAAATTGGGAGAGAAAAATCAAATATTTTCTTGGCAAGAGTAGAAAAAAAAAAAGTAGAAAATCATGTCATTACATAATCTTTTTTTCTAGTAAGAGGATGCAGAAAAACTATTTTGGAGTTTTTCAAGATGTCATTGACTACATATTATTATACAAACTGCCAATGATGATTTCTAACAGGTATAAGTTCTGTCCATATAATAGTATCCTAGAGGAGAAAATGATTTGGCTTTAAGTTTTTGTGTAGATATTATTAGGCAGAATATCTATATCTGAATGAACTCTTGGTGAAAGTATGGATAAGCAGCAAACACATTATAAATAGTATTTTTGAAGAAAAAATATGATAATTTATGAGTTAAAAATAGATTAACCTATTTTTTGTAATTGCTGTTAGCATGAAGATGAGACAATAGTTGTAGGAATGACCAATGGAATACTGAGTGTTAAACATCGGAAATCTGAAGCAAAGAAGGATTCTTTTCCCAGAAGAAGAAGGCCTGCATATCGAACTTTTATTAAAGGGAAAAATTATATGAAGCAAAAGGTATTTCTTAAAAAACATATATTTTTATTGATTTTAGAGAGGAAGGGAGGGGGGAAGAGAGAGAGAAACATCGATGATGAGAGAATCATTGATCGGCTGCCTCCTAACACCTCCCCTACTGAGGCTTGAGCCCGCAATCCGGGCACGTGCCCTTGACCAGAATCGAACCTGGTTTCTATTGAGCCAAAGCGACTAGGGCAAAAGGTATTTTTTTTTAAAAGGTATATCTATATCTATATCTATCTATCCATATATATATATAATTTATTTATTTTTTTCCCTTAAGGAGAAATTGGTTAGAGTAGCCAATTCCCTGCACATTATTGGAAAGTATAGTTTACATGGCATTTAACTTTATTTTGATTTTTTTCTATATCAGATTTATTTCTAAATTGCTAGATTGGGGACCCTCCTAATAAGTAATGGGTAATGAGGACTACTTTGTTTATACCCTTAATCATAACAATGCTGTAGTACTTTACCATGGTCAAAGTGATATCTTTCCATGCCATCTGATGTGATCTTATAAACAACCTTGAAAAGTTGTGGAGGCAATAACGTTCCCATTTGGTATCTGAGAGGATGTGGAAGTTGTAAATTGGTCCAGAATTTCATTCTTGGGAACAGAATTGTTGACTGGATCATAATTTCTATAAATCTTTTTTTTTTCTTTCTACTAAATCATATTGCTTGACATGTAAAGAGAATTGAAATCAGTAATGTTTTCCCAGAATGGAGGTATTGTGCATGCATTGTAAGTTAAAATCAGAAGAGAAAGAGCACATTGATGTGACAAATTATTCCATTTTCATTTTATCTATATTATGGGCATGGGATCATTATTCATGAATAGTTCAGGAATGGCATGGTATAAAAATACCACTACAAATAAATTTATTTTGAATGAAAATTGATTTTTTTCTATAAATTTACTTTTCAATGCAGGATGACATTGTGATCAATAGGCCGTCAAAAAAACACCTAGAATTGTATGACAGGGATCTGAAAAATTTCCGGATTTCCAAAGCACTTGACAGAGTCCTGGAGGTGAGTGAGCAAAGAGTATGTGTGTATGTGTAAAATTCTTTTTATTAAGACTTTCTTTTTTAAGAGAAGATTTAGGTTCAAAGTAAAACTGAAGGGAAGGTACAGAGATTTCCCATATAGCCCTTGCTTCCACACTTGCACAGCTTTCTCCATTAACAACATTCCCTACCATAACGGTGCATTTATTACAGTTGGTGAACCTACAGGGAGCATATTTTTAAAGGAATCATTTTATTATTTGTCTTGTGCAGTACCATGACTCAAAACTGTGAAGATTAAATTTATTTAAGTTTGGCAATTATTAGTAAGTTCCAACACTGTAGTTTCTCTTGTGCTGTCTTGTCTGCTCATGTTGACTCTGAAAATTTTTTTAGCCCAGTTGTACAATAAAGACACCTGAGATTACAGTTTCCATCATAAAGGAACTCAATCGAAGAGGAGTTCTTGCAAATGCCCTTGCAGGTCGGGATGAAAAGGAAATCAGTCGTGTTCTTAATTTTTTGATAAGGTATGTTTCATGTCTATGAAACTCATGTATTTTTACATCTAAAATCCTGTATCCCCAAATGAGACATTTTCTTTTAATGTGATCTTTGTAGAGAACTGATAAAAACAAACTCAAATCAATTTTAAGTTTATCTTTTCAATTTGGCAAGTTTCAGTAAACAATTTTTGCTTTGTAGGAATCTGTCTCAACCAAGATTTGCTTCTGTTTTGATCAATGCTGCTGAAATAGTTATTGGTAAGTAATTGTTAAAACTCGAAAAATCCTAGCATGCTTGCAAAAGTGAGATGTAAAAATCTGAAATAAAATTTGGAACTCAAAAATATCTTGTTTTTATCAATTCTTGGTTGAAGGTTTTTATGGAGAAAAAAAGCAACAGTAAGTCAGTGCATTTTAAAATGGAATAAAATGTTTACAGTGCTTCAACTTTGAATTGCTGTTATTAGGGTTATGATAAAAAAAAAAAAAAACACCAAAACTTTTTTCTTAAACATCTACAGTGACCGTGACTATTTTTTAATGGGGAAATGAAAATAAGTCAGAACTTTCATGCTCTACTTTTTTGTTGTTAATCCTCACCTGAGGATATTTTTCCATTAATTTTTAGAGTGAGTGGAAGGGTTGGGGGGAGAGACAGAAAGAGAAACATTGATGTGAGAGAGACACACTGATTGGTTGCCTCCCACATAAGCTCTGACCAGGGCCAGGGGTCAAGCCTGAAACTGAGGTACGTGCTCTTGACCAGAATCTTACCTTCAGTCTGCAGGTAAGTGTTCTTTCCTCTGAGCCTACCGGCTAGGGCTTCATGCTCTGCTTTTTATAACTCCTTCTTCTTTGAAATATATTTATTCAGATAAATTGTTTACTTTCTGTAAATTATACATTATAAAATAAGTACAGATCTTTGTCTTTGTATATAATATTTTTATGCTTTTCCTAAATATTATTAATTTATTGTTTAGAAAGATACTTCTAATTATTGTGTTTTCTCTCTCTGTTTCTAGATATATATCTGCCGGTAATTGGTCAGTCACCTGTAGTTGATAAAAAGTTTTTGTTACTTCAAGGACTTGTAGAAAAAGAGATTGATTACCAAAAAGAACTACTAGAAACCCTGGGGATGATGGATATGCTTTTTGCTACCATGACAAGCAAAGAAAGCACTCCTGCTTCTGACGGACTTCTGGAGAACAAGAGGATAGAGTCCTAGTGCCTGTTTAATAAGACACAGGACTGCTAACTCGGGATAGAATTGATTCTATTAACTATTGAAAAGAGAGTCTCTCTGACACGATAAAAAAATTATTTATAGAAGCAGTTTTATGGAAGAGACCGGAATAGCTATGATTGGAAAATAAGTATCTGGTTTGTGACATGGTTTTCCATGTAATAGTTGGAATTATTTCGTGGTATCTTTGGCTAGAAGATCTCAATTGTCTTGATCATAATGCACCTCCACCTTGGACAAGTTGATACTGGTTTCTGTACCAGCATTTGGGTAGACATTCAGAACTGTGGAGATAGTTTCAAATGGAATCATTCCAGAGACACAGGGGCTTATTTATTTTTTACCCGTTCCTGGGAAAAAATGAAACATGGCAGCAACAAATAAAATACTTCTTTATTTAAAAATATATTTCTTTGTTGATTTCAGAGAGGAAAGGAAAAGGAGAGAGAGAAACATCAGTGATGAGGGAGAATCATCAATTTGCCGCCTCCTGCACACCCCCCATTGGGGATTGAGCCAGCAACCCAGGCATGTGCCCTTGGCTGGAATCGAACCCAGAACCATTCAGTCCACAGGGTCTATCCACTGAGACAAGCTGGCCAGGGCCAAATAAATTATTTCTTTAATCAGTGCCCTTGGTTTTTCCAGGCCTTGCTGAGCTTGCTACCTTCTTGACATCACTTATCACAGTTAGATGCTCTCCTTTAGCTGGCAATAGGCCTGGAGCTGTTCCAAGTGGGCAAATCAGTGGCCAGCTCTGAATAATGACACTCAGTTAGACATGCATTCAGAGAGAGTGATGAGGCAAATTTGGTAGCTAGAAATTGTGTTCTCTACCCAAGTTTTCTTTTTATTTTTTTAATCTTGATTGCAAGGTCTACAGAGAAGCCTTATTAGGACCATGTTTTTATTAATTCCCCTTGGTAGACAGCCTTTCTACCAAGTTTTCAATTGCTTCAGGTCAGCGGAATGAGAAAACTTGCTATTTCTCTTACAATAAATAGCCTTTCAGCCTTTTATATGTTTGGAACTTATATTGTAGTTACCTAAGTGTCTGAAAACCATTTTCTCTCATCTGTGTCTGGATTTTTTCCTTCTTAAGTAATTCTTTATTGTTGAAAGTATTACACGTCTCCTTTTTTCCCATTGACCCCTCCAGCCTACCTCTGCCCCCAACCTAGGCCTTCACCACCCTATTGTCTGTGTCTGGGTTATTGGATTTTTTTCTTTACACAGTCATGTGTTTCAGAACTCCAAGCCAGAGTAGCTTGCTTTGGAAAATAGCTGTATTTTTTAAAGTTTGGTATAAATCACATTTTAAAATAAAGAGATTCTTATTTTTTTTCCATGGCTTTCTGAGATGTATCAATTCCTGATGGACAGTCACTGGTTGTTTTCACACTTGCTACCTCTCCCACCTTCCACCAATTCCTATCCCATTTCAAGTAGTTAATTTTCTGTAAGGAAATATGTCTTGGGCTAGAACAGTGGTTGGCAAACTATAGCTCGTGAGCCACATGCGGCTCTTTGGCTCCTTGAGTGTGGCTCTTCCACAAAATATCACGTGCAGGTGTGCTTGAAACTTTGTGGCCCATGCTCAGAAAGTCCGTTTCGGCCTCGGCGAGTCTGTTTTGAAAAAGTGGCGTTAGAAGAAGTGGGGGTGTTGGTTGCATATGGGCTCGAGAGCCGTGGTCTGTTGACCACTGGGCTAGAAGAATCTTTCGTTAAAGGAAGATTTTGTAATGGGAATCTTAAAATTCAGTTCTGTGAACTCCGGTGTTTTTGTTTTTTTTAAAATTTATTTAAAGCAGAAGAAAGTATTTCTGTGTTCTGGTAAGGGAATATGCTCAAAAAAGGGTCTAGTTTCCCTTGAAGCAGTCATACAGCACAATAGCCTATAAGAAACCAGGAGTTTGCTTCCCTGAGTAATTATGAGATAAGTTAAGGTCAGAAACTGTTTATGTTGAGAAGGATTCATTTATATCAATAAATTTGTATTTAAAAGCTTTTTAAAAAGTTGAACTTAAGTATATATACTAATAAAAATTAGAAGTTGAAATTCTATCTAAAACTAGTTGCCATCAAGTGTCTAACATGTGACAAGGGTTTCCCATACATTTGATTCTCACTCCACCCATCCAAGCTTGATGTTCCCATTGAACATTGAATTTGCCAAGCATCAGGTCCTCATCATCTCAGCACTCTGAACTGGTCTGCCTGCTGGGGCTGAAAGTCCTTCCTTGAACGGAACTCCACTGAGAGTTGCAGTTGTTAGATGCTCTGCATTTCAATTGCTCCATATCAGTACATACAGCTCAGCTTCATTCCTTTTAATGTCGGCCTCCTATATCACTGTAGAGATGTGCCATAATCAGTTTAACCAGTTTCCTATCACTAGACAATTGATAGTTTATATTTTATAGTCATAAGCAATTCTGCACTGAGCAAGCTTTTATATACATTTTTTGTGTGATTTTACTGGGGTAAGTCAATATGAATTCTGATCCTAGAGAGCGAGTCTTTGTTTCCACTCCAAAGTCTGTTTGGTAATGTCTTATCCCTGCTGCTCATCACTTAAGGAAAGGCCATCTGCCTTTCCACTCGACTCCACACACGAGTGTCACTTCCCAGATGTATTCTTGACGGCCCTCTCAGACAGGGTACTTTGTATTCCACAAAATACTTAATTATGGGGCAGAGGGTACTGGTTTTCCCATTGCATGTGGTGACACAGAAGTGACAAAGTTCAGGTGACTTGTCCAAAGTTATGCAGGTTAGTGGGGTTTGAACTCAGGCAGTCTGAGTACAGATTTTTAACCACTTCAGGAATAGTATCTCATATTCTGGAACCATGGAATATGTCCTTATTCATATTTGTACTGACTTCACAGTTCCAAGTTGGTGCTTAGTAAATACGTGCTGAGTGAACAAATAAAATGAACAAATATTTATTGAATCCAGCTTGGCAATTCACATGAAAACAGTAGTTTGGTGTATGAGATGAAATTATATTATCATTTTTGTGAAAGCTATAACTCAATATTTCTGGACACATTCCTTTATGCCCATTGAAAATTTTAATCAAATGAAACTAGAACCAGGCATTAGGGCAACTTACCTTAGCTCACCAGAAGGTGGCAGTATTAGACTCTGACCAGAAGGTTAAAATTATAAACTGCACTAATTTAATGAGAGTTGCTAATTCTCTATAGACATTACTATAAGAACATTGGATTCATAAGAAGTATTTTCTCAAGGTTGTTAAAAAATTGAGATATAATTGATAGACAACATTCTATTAGTAAAGTGCTCCCAGAGCAAAGAAACTATGATCCCTGCATTAGAAGCAGTTTCCTCAGAGGAAAAAAGTAAAAAGCAGTGGTCAGATTTTTTTCTTTTATTATTGTTTACTTTAGAATAAAAGATGTTGAAGTTTGCCTGCCTACGGCCATTCTTCCAATGGGTAAAGATCTAGGTAGAAACAGAGGACTGAAAAAGAAGAAAGCAGGCAATTGCAGTACGTTTACTGACAGCATATTTTAATTTTCTTATTCTATAGTTTCTAAGAGAATACTAAGAGTTTATACACATGGTTTTCTAACATAAGATCATTAGTCATAAACTTAAACATAACCTAGCAGTTTTATTTACTTGGGAGGAAATGACAAGTTATTTAAGATAGTGTAAATCAGTACATTATTAATGATGGCCAACTTGTAAGGAGGATTCTGCCTAGCAATATAAGGATGATCAAAACTAGAAAATATGGGCAATAATGATAATGATGGCCAAATCTAATAATATGATTACCAAGGCACTATTCTCACAATGTACATATATTAGCTCACTTAATCTTCACAACAACTTGGGTAGGTACTATTATTTTTTGCAAAATTAGTTTTTTTTTGCAAGTACATATTTCCATACTGTGTAAAGTTAGTACAAATTAAACAATTAGAAACAAGGTGGTAACTGAAGTGGTGGATGGGTTAATTAGTTTGGTCATCGTCATCATTTCATTGTGTATGTACATCAAATCATCTTGTCCACTTAAAATACATACAATTTTATGTATTTTTCTTTTTTTTAAATTTTTATTTTTTTGCAGTATAACTTAGATTTAATAGTAGTACATATGTTTTCCTCCCCCCCATTCCCCTACCCCCAGCCTGCCCTACCCCCCAGCACATGTCCCCACCTGCCCCTCCGCCCCAGTGTCTTGCATCCACTGGTTATGCTCACATGCATGCATACAAGTCCTTCGGTTGATCTCCCACAGTACCCGCCCCCCACCCTCCCCAGCCTTCCCCCTGTAGCTTGACCGTCTGTTCACTGTCAAAATATATACAATTTTACATGATACCCCAGTAAAGCTAGAAAGAAAGGATGGGCCACTTAAAAAATAACCAAGAGTATTTGACAAAACTTTTTACAAATATATATAACAAGCTGGCTTACATGGATGCTTTTCTTGAAAATCTGAATGAACAAAATTGGTCCCAAAGAGGCAGAAAATCGAAATGGAACACTGACCAGGGTCGAAATTGAGAAGGTAATCCAAGAAGCCCTGGATGCAAATGTTTTATTAGTGAATGCTTTCAAACTTTCAAGGAATAGAAAATTCTAATGTATTCAAACTGATCTAAACTTAAAGAAAAATGTCAACATTATTTCCTGAAGCCAGCCTAACATAAATGTCAACCTGACACGCCTCTCTTTGGCAAACTGTACTATTCTTCAAAGCATCCGCTGTCCCTCCAAAGTAGCCGCTTACAGTTAGTTCTTCAAGCCAGGGACGCGAGGCTCCTCCCAGGGGCAGGATGCTGTGTCCCCACCCTGCGGAAGTCCTGTGGTGTCTCCTAATTCGCCGTGGCCTATAAAATAAAGGCAGCATCGACAGCGTAACACTTATAAACAGAAGTTTAAAATCCTGCTCATGGTTTCCCAGTTCTCTCTCGCCACGATGACCGGCAATGTGCCCAACGAGCTGCTTTATTCCACCCACCCCAGAGGAGGAGGATTTGAAAGAGGTTCGCAGTGACCTACACTGGACACATAATAGGAGTAAGGATCGATACAGTATGCAACTGAGATTTGAAGATTTCTTGTTATCACAGCACAGCCTAGCCTACCCTGATTGGTACATTCCTGTTCCCCACAAAAGAAAATGATAAACTATATTTACTTATGAATGCCAATGTTAAAATCTTCAATTAATAAGAAAAATATTTCTGGCATTGTAGGAATAAAATACCCGCAAGTAAGACCTCTAAATAAGTAAGTTCCCCACTGAAGACTTGGAGATTCTCCCATCTAAAAAAAAAAAAAAAAAGGTAATGTAGAATGGATAAGCATTTTTGTTCCCCTCCCCAAATCGTTTGTGTCAATGTCAAAGAATTAAGGAGTTGAAGGCTTCATGGCACCAAAAACACCTACAAGTAGGAAAATGTGTCTGAGAAGTGAGCTATGGATGAAGAGTATATGAAATGAAAATTCCGAGGGTGCAGTGCTCTTTATTAAGGCATAGGAAATGGTTATTATTCCCTTTCTGCAAGTGGAGAAATTGAAGTAGGTAGCCTGGAAACTCTGATTTGGATTCAGATCACCAAACTCCTGATTCCATTTGACTTGCTGATGTTTTGTTTTGTTAATAACAAATCTCCAATTATGTAAGTCAGTAAATTTCTTGTGAAGATTCTCTAATATTAGCCACAGGTCTTTTTTTTCTTTTTTTCCCTTTAAGTAATAATGGGCCCAATGACATCTAAACCATTGAAAGATGACTATATGAAGTTCTTACAAAGAACCTCAGACAACTGGCTGTCCTTGTAAATAAAACATTGTCCCAGATATTGCTATACTAGTAAGCAGGTTGTGTGATCAGTGGTAATTTTTTTTTTTTTTTTTAGAAAAAAAGGATATGATATCATTTGATGACAGAGGGACACTAACTTAATATTCAACTCAACCAACATAAACTAGCAAATAGTAACAGGGATTAGTTCACCTCTGTTTTTTTTTTAAATATATTTTATTGATTTTTCACAGAGAGGAAGGGAGAGGGATAGAAAGTCAGAAACATTGATGAGAAATATCGATCAGCTGCCTCTTGCACACCCCCTACTGGGGATGTGCCCGCAACCAAGGTACATGCCCTTGACCCAATTGAACCTGGGACTTTTCAGTCTGCAGGATGAACCTCTATCCACTGAACCAAACCAGTTTCGGCTATTTTTTTTTAACAGTATATAGGAGACAAGAGTATGAATCTCCTGGATCTACTCTGGAAAAACAGGAGTGAGGACATTTAAAATTTAAGTGGTGACTCACTTAAATAGTAGCTGACAAGGTTGATGAGATAAGAGAAGTAAGCTGTGAGGGGTAGGGACCATATCCCTATGTATAAGGTCCAGCATACAGGAGGTGCTAAATAAATGTCTGTTGCTTAAAGACTGAATTCTGAGCAGGTAAATGTCAGACTTGAGATGGGGGTGAGCAGGGCTACTAGTGAGGGAGGTGGCTCACTTTCTTGGGACCAATCAGAAAGTGAGTCTTTGGTCTCTTGAGAACTAGAGAAAAATGGAAGCTTTGAGGGCAGAGGGCTTTAAAACCCTAAGGTTTTATTTTATTTAGGAATCATTTTAGTTTTACAGGAAAGTTCCAAGACTAGTGCAGGTTCTCCCAACTTCCCCTATTGTCAACAGCTTATGTTGTTAACCACAGTCAAAGTATCAAAATCAGGGAATGAACGTCGGTGCAGTGCTTTTAACTAATACGTACCTGCTTCTTCAGTTTTCTCCCTGATGTCTTTTTCCTGTTCTAGGATCCAATCCAGGTTCCTATCCTGCATTTACTTTTCTCCTTAGTCTCTTCCCACTCATGGTGGTCCATCAGCCTTTCCTTGTCCTTCGTGATCCTGAAACTTTGATGAATACTGGTCAGTTATTTTGTAGAATGTGTATTAATTTGAGGATGTCTGATTTTTTCATGATTACATTCAGGTTACATGTTTTGGGCAAGAATACCACAGAAACGATATTGTGTCTTTCCAAGAGTATCCTATCAGGTTAATACTCTCAGTAATATGCCTTATTACTGAAGATGTTGACTTTGAACCCGTCGTTAAGGCATTGTAGGCCAGGTTTCTCCACCACTTTATGATTTTTCCCTTTGTGACTGAGAAATATTTAGGGGAGATACTTTGAGATGATGCAAATATTCTGTTTTGGCTTAACGTTTCCACGCACCAATTGTGGTTTTGATTTGCATTTCCCTGATGATTAGTGTTATTGAGCACCTTTTCATATATCTGTTGCCCATTTGTATATCTTCTTTGAAAAAAATATTTGCTCAGGTTGGCTGCACATTTGAAAATCACATACGTATTTATTTTGCTGTTGAGTTGTATGAATTCCTATTTTAAACCAACCCCTTATCAGATAGATGGTTTGCAAATATTCATGGATAAGAGGGACGAGTATGGAAAAGATCTGCAAAACTTTCTAGAAACGAATTGATTATTAATTCTTACTTCAAAATATTATTTTAAATCTTAGGTGATATGATGCTAATTTAACAAAGAAGATACATTATTTCATTAATAATGAGAATTAAGTGGCCGCTCAACTTATATATGCTATTGTTATGGAGAAATACAAATGATTTTATTCCTGTACCTATGAAGTTTTCTATTCAAATAGGTAAGTTCTTAACCTGTGAACTATGAATGGAATTTGGGGTGGCTAAGAACCCCCTGAAAAGCAAATTCACAATTTGGTGAATATGAGTAAATGTATATCATATTGGGATGAATAGCTGAGCTTTTTTTTTAGATTCTCAAATATGTTTGTGACCACACTCCTCCCCACCAAAGCCTTATGCTTTTAATCAACCGAGTGGACAAACATAGATCATTCTTTTTTACTTACTCAGACATTAAGTGCTGGGTTTGACAACATTTATTGAGGAGGACAGAATAAACTTTAATTCAAGTAGATCATTTTGGTTGGAAAATAACATGTCCATACAGTGGATGAAAGATAAGTTTTCCTTTTATGCTGCCAAGTACACAGATTTGGATCAGCATTGTACCATGAAAAACAATTTCGAATCACAGAGAAACTGATTTTGATGCCAACAGAAAAGCAAATATGTGCTTGGTATGATTAATGATACTTTCGCACTTTGGGCTTTAATCTTGTGGTATGATGTTTACTTATTATGGTTTATACAGTTTGTCATGCACGCAGTATCAAAGGTGAAAGTCAAACTGCGGTATGTTCAAGGTTTTATAGGATACCATTTACCATTTACATTCTCCTCTTAAATGCTTTGACCAGCTTCTTAATACTATTTATATTATATGAAAGAAAGCAGCGCTTTATTCCGAGGATCATTTGAAGGCCTTTATTTTGTATTTGTCACCAAAGTCTTTTTAGTGGCACATTTTAACAGTGCTGAAATGATTGCCAGATACTCAGCTACACAAGTGTGGTTGGAGCAGGGGAGCTGTGTGAGAGGGATGGCCAGTGAGGTGGGTTGACAATGTATTTTGTAATCTTGGAGTATATCATGAGTGTTCTTCTTCTTTTTTTTAATCTTTATTGTTCAGTTTATTAATTACATTGTTTCCCCTTTTTATCCCCCTATAGCTCCCCTCCACCCTATACCTATCCCACCCTCCACCCTCACCTCCCCCTCCCCACTGTCCTCTCCCATTGTTGCTAGATTTTTGTCCAGTCTCTTGCTGCACTTCCCACAACCCTTTTCTCCCCAAGAATTGTCAGTCCATTCTCTCTCTATGGCCATGTCTCTGTTATATTCACCAGTCTATCCTGTTCAACAGCCTATCAATTCACTTGATTTTTATGTTCATTTGTTGATAGATGTGTATTTGTTGTTCATAATTTTCATCTTTACCTTTTCTTCTTCCTCTTCTTAAAGAATATCTTTCAGCATTTCATATAATGTTGGTTTGGTGGTGATGAACTCCTTTAGCTTTTTCTTATCTGCGAAGCACTTCATCTGACCTTCAATTCTGAATGATAGCTTTGCTGGATAGAGTAATCTTGGTTGTAGATTCTTGCTGTTCATCACTTTGAATATTTCTTGCCACTCCCGTCTGGCCTGCATAGTTTCTGTTGAGAAATCCGCTGACAGTCGTATGGGTGCTCCCTTATAGGTAACCAACTGTTTCTCTCTTGTTGCTTTTAATATTCTCTCTTTGTCTTTTGCTCTCGGCATTTTAACTATGATATGCCTTGGTGTGGTCCTCTTAGGGTTCCTATATATTGGGGTTCGGTGCACTTCTTGGACTCCTAAGTCAACTTCTTTCACCAGGTGTGGGAAGTTTTCAGTCACTATTTCTTCAAATAGGTTTTCATTGTCTTGGCCTCTCGCTTTTTCTGGCACCCCTATAATTCGGATGTTGGTATGTTTGAGGTTGTCCCAGAGGCCCCTTACACTATCTTCAATTTTTTGGATTCTTTTGGTTTCTTGCTTTTTCAGCTGAGTGGATTTTACCTCTTTGTATTTCAAATCTTTAACTTGGTTCTTGGGGTGCTCCAGGGCACTTTCAGGTCTTTGTATAATATTTTTTGTTTCAGTCAGTGTATGCTTAATTTCTGGTTGGTCCTTTTTCATATCCTTGAGAGTCTGCTTTATATCCTTGAGGGTTTCTTTCATTTCCTTGTAGGACTCATTCATTTCCACGTTGGTCTTGATCATTTCTTTGCAGCTCTCGTTTATATCCTTGAGGGTGTTGTTCATTTTCTTGTAGGACTCATTCATTTCCTTTGTGGTCTTGCTTATTTCCTTATAGGCCTCCATCTTTTGTTGGAGCCTCTTAAAAAAACCTATAACCGTGGTTCTGAATTCCATGTCCAGTCGTTTTTTTTCCTCCATTTCTTTCACATCTGATTTCTTTCCATGTTGCTGCATGGTGGCTGCTTCCCTGAGTTGGTCAATTAGCTTTGTGTGGTAGACTTCCTACTAGGGATAGTGGCTCAGCCTCCCCCGTTACCTGAAGTGGATATGGGCTGCACAGTCTTGCTGAAGTTAAGCTCAGTTAATCGTTGTTAGCACTTGGAGGGTTGACCTCCAGGCCAATTGTCTGTGAAGCTCAGCTGTGCTCAGGTTGGGTGGGCGGAGTCTCCGGGCCAAGCAGACAGCGTTAGCTCCGCCCTATGCGGCCCCAGGGACTCTGTGCCAGGGGCAATGGCCGCCAGCACCTCTGAGAGAGAGCCGCTGCGGAGCTCCACCGGCTGCCGGTTGCCGGGGAATTCAGACTTTCCAAAATGAGTCTGCATGCGCAATGTCTCACCCAGGGTCATAAAACAAAGCAGTCTGACGGTTTTCCGAATGAGAGGCAAGTCGCGGTGCGCTCTCTGCGCCGTCACGCAGCTGAGCTGTTTGCGCAAGCTGCCTTCTCCACAAGCCGGCAGACCCGGCAGCACCCGAGTTTCGGCGTGCCCTCCTACTGTCCAGTTTTCACCCCGTGTGATAGTGGGTTCCCTGGACTTCGCCCACAGCTGGAGAATCAGTCCAGTGGGACGCCTTTGTCTCCCCGTTCGAGAAAACTGGCCGGTTTTTAGCCGCCCGCCCTCTCTGCGGCGCGCACTCCAAACCTCTCTCCGTGCGAATCTTTCAACGCTGTTCGCTGCCGCTCCTCCGAGTCACAGTGTCTTATCTTCACTTTTATTTGTGGAATTTTCACTCGGCAAGCTTTCTGGTGATTCTGGAAGGTGTTTGTTCTTTCGTTAAGTTGTAGTATTAAAATTGCTGATTATGACGGCAAGATAGGTGTTTTGCCTTTGCCGCCATCTTAGTTCTCCTATCATGAGTGTTCTTAACAAGTAATAGAAATTATTTATAAAATTCCCAATAGAAATTTTAAGAGAATATTTGTTATCTAGAAAGCCAAGTACAGAGTCTTACAGAGAAATTGTAAAAAGTAAATGCCATTCTGTGTTTCTCCTCACTTGGCTTATGTATATCCTTGACCACTGTGTGATTCCATTGGCTGTGCCTGTTTATCCCCCCCCCCGCCCCCTAAATAAAATAAAACCTTAGGGCTCTAAAGCCCTCTGCCCTCAAAGCTTCCATTTTTCTATAGTTCTCAAGAGACCAAAGACTCACTTTCTGATTACTCCCAAGAAAATGAGCCACCTCCCTCTCTGGTTGCCCTGCTCACCCCCATCTCACATTTTAAAATGTAAAGATAAGGGAGTTTGTATCTACAACCTTTATGTTGTAGACGACTATGAAGTGCTTCAAAATCACACATCTATATTTTGCAGCCTCCATCCAGAATTCCCCAAACCCTATTTCACCGGTTGCAGTAGGCTCCCCATTAATAAGTCTAGGGATAAAAGAGAGGATTTAAGATTGATAAGAGAACTTTTCCTTTAGAAGAGCTGAGATTAAATGAGGACAGATCTTTTTTAGATTAAGTTGTGTCCCTGGTTCCTCCACTGTAGGAAAAGCATACTGGGGTGGGGTTAGGAAGGGAGAGTGGGAAAAGATGTGAGGAGTATGTCTGTAGTTTCTAGAGATTAAGTCTTGATAGGGGCCAGTTGAAAGATATTCCTTCTTGCCCCGGATTCCAGAGTTGAATTAGTAACTCCTTCCTGAAAGGGGAGGGGTGAAGTTATCATTGATGCAGATATTGTTTATTCAACCAACAAGTCATGTATTCCTTCTGCCAGAGCTTGTATGAGGCATCAGAGAATCAAAGGTGATTGAAACTTCTGACTTTAGCAAACTCTCAGCTGAAGGAGATGGGAGCAGACATAGGCCATCAAGATACTACACAGTAAGTTTGGTGATCAAGAAATACACCAAGAATAAGGGAAGTGCAGGTAAGGCACCTACCAGTTTGGCATGGAGGGTGCAGGTATTGGGGAAATTTTTCTGGTAGGAGACACTGAGCTAAGGCTTAGAATTTCAGTAGAAAAACACTGAGATCTGCAACATTATTCAGAATTTTGTGTGGCTGAGCAAATGGGGAGGGGGAAGGATCTGGGGTTGGTGGTAGAGCCAAATGGACCAGAGTAGGAGTGATCAGCATGGTGATTAGGATTAGTTTATCTATATATTTAAAGGCTAATATGATAAGTATCTCTCTGACCATCCAACCAGTCACTATGACATGCACTGACCACCAGGGGGCAGATGCTCAATGCAGAAGCTGCCATGATGTGCACTGGCCATTTACAAAGAAATGGCATCGTGGACCTGGCACCAACAAAGCAACATTTGGCTTCCCCCAAGTGGGACACAGGCCCCGCCAACACCCCAAAGCAACACCCCACCAAATTGCAGCCAATGCTGCTGAGACCCCATGGTACAAAATGTGGCCTATAGCCTAACCCAGTCTGGAAACAACTGCTGTGGGTGCTGGGTAATGATGTCACATAGCAACTCCCAGCTTCCTCTCCCTATCAACTAGCCTTCTTGGAGTTTCTTCAGCCCAGGAACATGACTTGCTTTATAGCCAGGTAGAAACATTTTACCAAATGTCTGTGAAGCGTTTTCTTGTGCCTCATCTCATTAAATCCTAACAGAAGTCCTGGAGTAGGTAGATAGTAGACTCAGTAGAATCCCATTTTCTTTTCATTAGCTGGAAAATGGAGATTTAAAAAGTTTAGAAACTTGACCCGACTGAAAAGAAGTAATGGTGGACCTTGAAAATGACTTCAGGTTTTCTCACTGTGCAGAATATAGTCAAACACTGCTGTAGTTAAATATTTTACCCTTTGTTCTCCCTGCATGATCTACAATAATAATATGCTTCATATTGATATTTACTGCTGTGTTGCTGACAATTACCTGAAAGAGAAGTTGGGGTGCTTTATTGGGCTGGAAAAAGTTTAGCTAAAACAGAAAGTAGGTCTAATTAACCAAGTTTATTCTATATATATAAAAGGCTAAGTTGTCTTATACATGTGTAACACATATAAAGCTCTCACTGGCACCAGTCACATGTATGTGTTTTGATCTGTCATTATCAATCATGAATTTGGTTGACACTTCTATTATGGAGAAAGGGCAAATAGCGATATAGAAATAAATATTTCTTCTAATTAATTTTCTTTCAATGTGCACGAATCTGTGCACCGGGCCTCTAGTAAAGACTATGTGGCTCCTGAGGGCTTCTGAAACTCACTGCACAAGACCAGATAGGTTATGAGTATTGGTTATGAGTATGAATTAGGTTTACGTCTGGGCTTTGTCACTTACTATTTTTTTTCTTGGTAAAAAGAAGATACCACTATTATCTCACAGTATCTCATAGTGTTGTGAGGAGGACAGGAGTTAATATAAGTAAAAAACTCAACACAGTGACGGGTATATGTTAAGAATAAGTGTTAGCTGTCATTATCATGATTCTGAGGCTGCAATCCACAGTGCAGTTCTCTGCAGCAGTGGTGACTGAGACCAGTGGCTAAAGAGAAAGTGGCTTTCCAGAGACCATTGCCAAGACTAGCTCTTCAGAAGGCAGAACAGTTTACATTGGTGTTTCCTAAGCGCAGAGTCAGGGAGGGACTTAACATAATTACCTGGGGAGCATTTTGAAAACACACAGATATAGGATGCATCCCAGAACTGCTGAATCAGAAACTCCTGGGTTGAGGCCTGGGCATGAGTCAAGGATAAAGGTTTCCAGGTGATATGTCTGCTCAGGCTCCCAGCTGGAGGAACACGGATGGCTCTGCTTAACCTTGGGATAACCACTCGACAAGAGAATGCATTTAGAGTAGATACATGCCAGGTATAATGTGCTGCAGGGTAGTTTTCCTGACTGCACAAAAGAAATCAAATTTTCTCTTTCCATCCTGCAATCTGATGCTCCAATGTGCAAATGTCAAGAGACAGGGAGAGGCAAAAGATAAAAGGATAGGAGCAACAGAAAAGCTTTGCAACCAAAGGGGTTAAGGCATAGTGCCCTGTGCTTTAGAAATCAGACTCAGATAAAACAAGAGGTGGTCTGAAGAGCTTTTGTAGAGCATTTGTGCTCCTTACATCACAACCACCCATGGAAACATTGATGCAGGTGGGCTCCCTGGAGGAGGGGACACATATGGGACTGTCTGGGACTAAATGCATCTCCACACCTGGTACTGAAAAGGACAGTCTCATGCGGGTGTTTGTCAGGACACACTCTGAAACACACTGGCTACAGTACACCTATGGGAAGCTTCATTTATGTAAAATATACTTATTAAATTGTGAAACATGAAAAAGGAGAAGAAGCAACAATTATTAAGTGTCTAGAATGTCAGAATTTCAAGCTTTCTACAATGTCTCTTATCATTGCTGGAGAGATTTTAGTTCCTATAGCTTCCCTCCTAGCTCTGGGATACTACTTTGGGTGATGACATGAACTCCATTGGCACAGGCTGGCCTACATGTTGCCATCATAGACATTTCCTGGATGTCTGGAGACCTATTGCTGAAATGACTCATAGGGATAGGCAATAAATTATAAAGTAGAAGTTGTAGGATAGAGATTCCAGGGAAAATCTTCAAAGAGGCTAATTGAACTGGGAGATATGCCTCTTTCCCCTTGATCCTTCCTCCTTCCTGTTGTGTGGAGTATAGATACGATGGCTGGTGCTGTAGCAACCACACTGCCATTATGAAGAAGGAAGCCAGTGCTAAAGATGGTGAAACAGGAAGGGAGAAGGAATCTTAGGCCCTGATGACAATGAAGTGCTTGAATAGCCTAGGACTGTATACCTCTGCAGTCCTTTGACATGAAAAAAAAGTAAACCTCTATCTTATTTAAGCCACTGATATTTGAGTTTTCTGTTATATGCAGCCAAACCTAATCCTATCTAACTTGATCCCTCTTACATAGGCGGGCTACTTACTTCACTTTTGCATGAAGTCTGCATGACCATTAGAATCCATGTCTTCACTTTTACTGATTGTCATGGCTTATAATGTTCTCCTTTCTGCCTTTGCCATCTTCAAGGCTCACTTCCTCCACAAGGCATCTTTAGCTACCCATCCTTCACTGGTCTCTGTCCTCTTTTTCTTCCCATAGATATTGTAAAGGGCAAAATTTTCCCCCTCTCCACAAGATTGTAAATAATTTACTTTTTGTTTTTGATTATTAAAATTGCAGAAGAAAGCCATGTATATTGTAAAAAAATGTAAAGTCAAAGGGCTGTTCCCTAACTCCCAACCCACTCCTGAGAGATAGCTACTTTTAACAGCTTCTTGACTGGGAATCGAACTTGAAACCTAGATAGGTGCCCTGACAAGGAATCAAACCCACCATTTTCTGGTGTGTGGGACAGCGCTCCAATCAACTAGCCATACTGGCCAGGATGCTAAGCACTTGTTCCTCATGTTATTCCAGTGGTCTCAGGCACTGCGTAGGCGAACTATAACCTGTTGGTCAAATCTAGCCCACTACCTATTTTTTTGTAAATAAAAAATTTTTAGAACGTAGATAAGCTCATTTGTTTACATATTGTCAATCACTGCTTTTGTACTACAATGGCATAGTTGAGTGGTTGTGACAGAGAGCATATAGTACACAAAGCTTTAAAAAAATTACTATCTGTCCCTTTACAAATAAAGGTTGCTGATCCCTGGACTAGAGGGAGAAGGCGGGGGCTGTCTTGTAAGCTCTGAAATCTTCCACCAGTCCGTCCATCACTTCTGTCAAGGCTGCTTCCCATGATCATACATCCCATCTGGCTGAAATGATTTTTCAAAATGAAAAGCAACTAATTATTTGTGCTATGAAATAATATCAGAGAGTGATAATTTAATGACATTTTTGGGGGAAGGGCTCTGGGTAGGACAATTAAAAAAAATCACCAATAATAATTATAGACATTATTTTTAGATTCTCCATTTTTTCCCAACCCCTTCAATTTTCATTTGTACTCAGTGGATGAGTCTTAAGACTCCTCTTGTGAGTCTCCTGTGAGCTTCCCTGCCCTACTGGCCTCCTTAGAGCGCTATGGGAGAAAAAGCTCTCCCAGATGTCCAACTTCAGGGCAGAGTAGGAGTGGGGTCTTTTAGAATGGAAATAAGCAAAACAACTACAAAACAGTTCCCATGCACTGAAGTTGGCATTGACTACCTAGGTCTTTTGAGTTGGATTTAGACATTGCAGGATATTTAACTTGGGCAATTAAAAAAATTCTTGGATCCTTTGGTGGCAAGATTCCAAACTTAGTTCTTCAGTTATGTGTTATAAGAAATTAGATGGGTTTGAATGTATTTTATTTATTTAAATTTATCTTTCAATATATTTTTATTGATTTCAGAGAGTAAAGAGCAGGGATAGAGAAATAGAAACATCAACGATGAGAGAGAATGATTGATCGGCTGCTTCCTGCATGCTCCACACTGGGGATTGAGCCTGCAATCTGGGTATGTGCCCTTGTCCAGAATCGAACCTGGGACCCTTCAGTCTTCAGGCTGATGCTCTAGCCACTGAGCCAAACTGGCTAGGGAGGTCTAAATGAATTTTAAAAGGCTGAGTTAAACTATTTGTATGTAGGTATTTTTGTGTGTGTGTGTGTGAACTGATTCATACCAATTTAATTTAGAGATTTTCCTGTTGTTTCCTTTCCTCTGCCTGCTTTTTGTAAATGGAAAAACAGGATCTCGAGCCTCTTGAATGAGTGGCAGCTGCCCAAAGCTGTATGTGCATTTTGAGGCTTCCAAATGATGTCAGGTGCAGAGCACTGACGCTTCATTCTCACCATCTGTGTGTCACCAGAAGTCTTAAACATATTTACGGCCCACGTGACAGCTGCACACATGATTTCCCACCTGGATTATCAGTGACCAGTAGTTGCACCTCCCTAATTAAAATGGTGTTGGTTTCTTGATGATCAACTCTGCTCTTTTTAAGGGCTTTTATTATGTAACTAAAAACTTGCTGCAGGCTGGGATTTAATGTGTTCATGTGAGTGTTCAGCAGGTGTCGGGGGACTGGAGAAATGCTAGATACTGAGTTGTTATGCTCCATACCCCAGACCTGTGCACTCTAGTGGTGCTTTTGGAAACCAAATTGCTGACTGATGGAGATTTACAGACAAATGCCCTTGGGGCATTCTCCAGCTTGCCTGCCTGGTACAGTTAAGCCCAGTAGAGCAAAGGGGGACCTTTAAGTTGGTTTAAAATTTAAGACATCAACTACGACATGAGGACAGCTGGAGCCATTATGACAAGGAAAAAACCCAAACCAGTGATGCAAATAAAGAATCACTTTCTGAGATGAAGACTGTTCTAGATCTTAGGGAAAACCTCTGCAGTTCCTTGGGTTCACTAAGAATAGAATTTACTGGCTCTTCACAAGTCAAAAAGGTCTAGTGCGGTGATTGGCTGTGTCCTGCATGCCCTCCACTGGGCATCGAGCCCACAACCCAGGCATTTGCCCTGACTGGAAATCAAACTGTGACTTTCTGGTTCATGGGTCAATGCTCAACTACTGAGCAACACTGGCCAGGAGAAATTTGAACATTTTCATTGGATCCTAAAAGTATAATGGTCCCTGGGCACTGAACCTGCTGTGCCTAGTGAAGTCGGCCCTGTTTGAGAGTCTGTTCTGTCCCTTTAGGGAAGACCTCACACTTAAAATTGCCTCGTCTTTTCTTAAAAGATATGCAAAATATATTTTGTGCATGGTTGGTGCATAATAAATATCAATTGATTAAAAATATTCAGAAATGTCAAGGCCTCTTAAATAATGTGAATAGTTTTCTCCTTTTTGTCCTAATGCCAAACATGAGATTTACAATTATTTAATCACAGAATTATTGGCAAAGGAAATAGGATGAAGAGCAGGAAAGAAGTAGGTAATAGAACTTGGAGTGCTTATAATCCATTTAAAAAGTTAAAAAATTGTGATATACATTTTCCTTCCTGCATAACTGATGTGATAGTTCACTTAAAAAACACACAAATATACATGGGTGGATCTTGAGAACATTATGCTAAGTGAACTAAGTCAGAAAAAGCTAAGAACCGTATGATTTCACTCATATGTGGGATATAAGACTGAAACTCATGAACACAAAGAGCAGGGTGGTGGTTGTCAGACAGAAGGGGGTGGGGAGGAAGGGGGTCCTAATAAAAGGTGACAGGAAAATATTTGACTTTAGGTGATGGCACATGGTGCAATGTACAGGTCTTGTAATCCCCATCAGAAATCTCCATGTTCATGTTGACCAATGTCACCCCAATAAATTTAATAACAAATACAAGTGAGGAAACTGAGGCTCAGAGAAATCATGTAACTGGCCCAATATCACCCAATTTCTAAACAGTAGGTAGACTCAACTCCAGGCTGACAGTGCACCCCATAGTGCACCCCATGGGCTGTCTGCTCTGCCAAGCAGCTGCTCCAGGTGAGTGGTGTTGCCCGTCTTTTTCTCTAATATTAAACAGGTCCTACATATTCATTGCCTCAGAATATCATTATGATTTACTCTATTTTCTTAAATCTTTAAACCACGTCTATCCTATCTAATAAAAGAGTAATATGTAGATTGACCATCACTCCAACATACAAGATGGCTGCCCCCATGTGGTCAAAGATCTTACCCCCATGTGGACACAAGATAGCCACTACAAGATGGCCAGCAGGGGAGGGCAGTTGGGAGGGACCAGGCCTGCAAGGGAGGACAGTTGTGGGTGATCAGGCCAGCATGGGAGGACAGTTAGGGGTGACCAGACTGGCAGAGGAGGGAAGTTGGGGGTGACTGGGCCTGCAGGCAAGGGCAGTTGGGGGGGGGGAACCAGGCCTGCAGGGAAGGGCAATTAGGGGTGACCAGGCCTGCAGGGGAGGCTGTTGGGGGGGACCAGGCCTACAGGGGAGGGCAGTTGGGAGGGACCAGGACTGCAAGGGAGGGCAGTTGGAGGCAATCAAGCCTGCAAGGGAGGGCAGTAAGGAGTGACAAGGCCTGCAAGCGAGGGCAGTTGGGGATGGCCAGGCTGTCAGAGGAGGGAAGTTGAGGGCAAACAGGTTGGCAGGGGAGCAGTTAGACATCAATTAGGCTGGCAGGGTAGTGGTTAGGGGGTGATCAGGTTGGCAGGCAGAAGTGGTTAGGGGCAATCAGGGAGTCAGGCAGGTGAGCAGTTTGGAGCCAGCAGTCCTGGATTGTGAGAGGGATGTCCGACTGCCCATTTAGGCCCGGTCGGACTTTCCTCGAGGAGTCCCGGATTGGAGAGGGTGCAGGCTGGGCTGAGGGACCCTGCCCTCTGCCCCCATGCAAGAACTTTGTGCACTCTGCCTCTAGTTATTCCATAAAAAGTAATCCTTCAACTGCTCTTGATTAGACCAAAAGGTAGGTCCAGATCTGGTTTAATCATAGTGCCTGTCTATTTCACTTCAGCAAAGCTATCTGGGTGGATTCTGCCTTTTATTTTTTTATTTATTTGTATTTTCTGATTCTTTTTTTTTTATAGTAAGTACTTGTTTTTAAAATAAATGAATAAATATGTACACTTAAAAAAAAACCCAAATGCATCAGGGGATTATCTTTTTTATAAATATGCAACTGGCAAAACAAAACAAACAGAAATAGATGTTAAATGCTCCAGAGCTAGAGTCTCTCTACAAATATTAAGTTCTCCAGAGGTGCCCTGTGTTAGGACTGTGGAGATTACTGGGATAAGAAAAGAGTCTTTGTCCTTGAAATGAGACGTTGAAGAGAGGATAGGAACCTGTAGTAATGTAACATATGACATGAATATAATCAGGTGCTAAAGTGTGTGATAAGGTCAGTAAGCGCTGCCAACGTTCAGAGGCTGGCAGGAACCAGAACAACGAAGAAAGGATTTACGCAGGAGGCCTGTCTGCAGCCTGGAAGGATGAGTGGAGACTGAGTAAGACAGAGCTCAGCTGGGCCACTGGCAGGAGACTTCCTAAGAAGTTAGCTTCTCAACTGAATCGACAACCTGGTTTCTTGTTGGCTGAATGTTCCCAGGTCTGGGGACCGAGAGACTATGGAGTCTTTGAATTCTAAACAAACACTGTCCCAGCCAAGCGCAGCACTATCTCAGTGTCCTGAGTGACTTATATGCACAAAATCAATCAGATGCAAAGGGTTATTTACACAACTGATAGCTTCCTGACTCAGACTTTCTCCGCTTCTTTTAAGGTTGCTAGAGTACACTTTGCTTAATATTTGAAGCTAGAGAAGTTGAAAGCCAAGTAGTTATTTAAATATTGATCAAGCTCAGTGCTTGAGGGAAGGCAAGAAAACTGCAGATAGCATGATTGTATGTCTTCAGCTGGTGAGGGTTTCACAATGACGAGTTTTGCCTGTTTCTTTTTTGTGGGCATGGAGTTTTGGGGCAACTTCTTAGAATAGATGTTCCTCCTCCCACATTTTTTCCTATCTACATATCTGACAGAACTAATGAAGGAAAAAAGAGGTTGGGAAGGGGAGGTTGGGTGAAGAAAGAAATGAAAATACACAGTGATTCCATACTAGGGATGTAAAAAAGAGAATAACAACAAAGGCCGCTAACACATCCATGTTTTTGCTTGCCTGAGTTCGTAAACCATTTTTGTTTTGGTGTGTTGATTCAGTTCATCTTCAGATGTTTTAGGATTGGAAAATGAAAAAAAAATATTGGATTTCTTGGGAGGGGGATATTTTTGACAAGGATATCACTGTTTTTATCTGGAGTACCTTGAAGTTCTGGCAATGGGAAGGAACTTCTTTTTTGTTTTAAAGGCAGTACAGGAGGCCAGGCCTTGGATTCATAGATTCGGTGAAGCAGAATCAACTGCGATTGCAGCTTCATGTCAGGTGCGCCATGCCAGTTTGGGGTCTCTTTATTAATAGAATGCACCACCTTTGCCTTGCAGCAGAGCTAAGGACTTCAGAGTTAAGGCAGTGTATCCTTGCTGTCTTCTCTGCCTCACTCTTGTCCTCAAGGTGGGCTGGACAGGGTGAGGATGTGAGGGGGACGGGGGGGGGGGGGGGGCGGGGGGGGACGCTGAGGTGGCCAGGTGCTGGTGACAACTGGGGTATGTGCTCCCTTCGGGATGGGTGCCTGGGTGGCCAGCTTCCTCAGGCCATACCCGAGCCCTGGTCTTATGGGCAGCAGAGCTTTGCACGAAAAACAAACCAGAGATTCATGTTACTGACAAGAAAAGTCAAATTGGGATTTTTGCCTTTCATGCTGCTATCATTGTCTGAAAGTCTGATGAAGGCCTAGTGGCTGGGGGCTGTGATGGTTTAACTGATAAAGCATGTTGGATGGATGGTAAGGGAGTCCCTCTCACGTTGTAAAAGCAGCCTGCAGTTTTCATGGGAATGTTTGAATCAAGAAGACTTTTCATGGAGACGCCTGGGTGTATGAACACCAAGAGAATCTCAGCTTGCCAAGCTCTGGCCCAGAGGAACGTGAGCCTCAAGATTTTAAAGTCATACTTGAGCCACGCGGTGTCACAGGTGCAGTGGCTTCGGGCAGAGGGCAGCCTAAGCCTCGCCGGAGCCGGCACAAGTCCCTCCAGGAGCCGGCAGGCCAGCTCCTCCCTCCCGCAGCGCCCAGCGAGGCCCCAGGGAGCCCGGGCCGAGCGGGCGCCGCCACCAGGGCGCAACCTCGCCCTCCTCTGGCTGGGCAGGGCCGCGCCAGCCTCCGCCCACCGGGGCGCTCCGTGCCCGGGGAGGAAAGCCGAGGCCAGCGGGCCACCCCCCCACCCCACCCGGGGCGGGAGGGGCCGGCGGAGGCCGCTCAGGCGGGGTTTCAGGTTTCCTCCTGGAGCCGGTGTCGGGCGCGGCGGCGGCGGCGGGCGGGCCGGGCCATGTGATGCCGGGCGGGCGGCGGGCAGGCCGGGATCCTGTGGCAGCCGGCAGGCGCGCGGGGAGCGAGCCGCGGGGAGCGGGGGCGGCACCGGCGCGGGCGCCGCCACCCCGGCCTGGGAACGCGGCCGCGGCTCCGCCCCTCCGCGCTGGCCGCCGGGTTGCCGCCGGGCGTTGGCGGCTTCGGAGAGCCTTCCCGGCTCCGGGCGCCCTCGGGCAGGGCGCGGGGGCGGCACCTCGCTCGGCTGCGGAGGCTGCGGGGCCACCGCTCCAGGTAAGCGATCTCTGGGCTCCATCCCCCGCGCCGCTCTGCAGCCCCGGGCACAGAACTCGCGCTGCCTCACCTGAGTTCACGGCGCCGAGCTACTTTCTCGGGGATCCCGGGGGGCGGCGAGGGTCAGCGGAGGCGGAGAGGGGGTGTTGCTGCGCACTCGGCGGCGCGGGGGATGGCCGCCGCCTCCCGGCCCCGCGGGAACGGCAACAAGTGCAAAGGGCTGCACCGCCCGGCGCGGCGGCAGCTGCGGAGCGCGAGGTCCCCGGGGCGCACAGCCGGTGCGCGCCCGGGAGGCGCTGGTGGCCCCTCTCGACCCTGCCTCCCGGGACCAGGGTGGCTGGGTGGGAACCCGGCCAGTGCCCCTCGGACGCCGGGGGAAACAAATGGCACTCCTACGCCGGAGAAGGCAGATGTTCGAAAGCTGGCGGTCTCCTCTCCCCATCGGTGCCTCGGCTCCGGGTTGAGGGCGCCTGGGGGGGCCGGGACCCCAGAAAGCAGACCAAAGCTCAAGCACGGACAGAGGCCATACCATTTCTTTGGTAACAGCTGCCGAATCTTAAAAGGAATCTCTAAGTAGGAGAGGCGGTCAGAATTCTGTTGGATGGATTTCTTAATGCTTATTTTATAGATTTGTTTGTGCCTTGAACACCCGGGGTGTGGGTGGTGGTACCCTGAGCTTTTCTTGCTTGGAGCTTTTTCAGGGGTCATAACGATGGGCCTGTGCTTGGCCGAGGAGGCATCCTGGCCTGTCCAGGGCTGTGTGGGAGCGGGGTGCCCAGGCCGCCTTGGAAACCCAGCTCTGGTTTCCCAGACACCAATGAGATGGCCAGGAGAGAAGGCATCTGGCTCCCCAGGCGCCCGCAGCCCGCCCCCATTGGTTGTACCTGGGTGGGTCAAGCAAAGGCAGCAACATCTTGTTTGCACACTTCTTCCTCCACGACTCCTGCCTGGGCTCCCACAAATGTCCGCAGACCCAGAGTTATGGAGATGAACCAGCAGGCCGGTGCCAATTGGGTGAGAAACACAAAAAATACGATGTTCAGAAAGAACTGATCGTTTGGGGTCTCACGGGGTCTCCAGTTTTCTGTAACTTTGTCCTCAAGTGTTCCTAGGCCCCGAAGCTGTCAGGGGAAGCAAAATCCTGTTTTCACAACAAAAGCAAAAAGAAAAGACCTGCCCTGGTTACGTTCCGTGGGTCGCACTTTTTGCACTTGATTATCCAAGCAGAGTGGTAACTTTACCCGGGAACGTTTTTATATGCCGGTCCTGGGTTTTTTTTTGTGTGCAGACAGGTTCTTAAAGCACATAGGTATTTGCCCGATCTTGATTAATGGTCAAGCTAACCCCTTTGGAGTTTTTGGAGGAAAAGAAACGAATACTGCAAAAGCCTTTGGAATTTATACAACACAGTATTTCAATGTAATGTTCCGATGTGGACTTACTGTGTTGAGTGTGCTCATTAACTCTGGTCACAGGGGGATTCGGATAACATCAGACCGCCTATGTAGTGGTTAGGGAAACCAAGGCACAGCTGGCTGCTGGCTGTGTGACTCAGAAGAATGTCCTGGCTAATGGGAGAACAGAGAACAGAGAATCAGTGTTTGTCCTGCTTTTGAATGTATTTTCTTCCTTATCAAATCCTGGCTGACCATGAACAACTTATGCAACATGTGTGCCTGTAGACTTTCCTTTGAAGCACCTGTCCTGTTCTTCAGGCAATTTAGAAACAAAGAGGAAAACAGTACTGGCACAGCTCCTAAATATCTGGGTTTGATTCCATCCCTCCACAATTAAGAGAGGGTTGCAATAAAGAGAATTGTGCTCTCTCTCTCGCTCTCTCTCTCTCTCTCTCTCTCTCTCTCTCTCTCTCTCTCTCTCGCTGGTGGAAGGTCTTGCCTTCATTTGTTAAAAAAAAAACAAAAGCAACATGTGTGAGATGCAATAAAGTGAAGCATAATAAAACGAGGAATGCCTGCAGTGGTAACTGAGGCTCTATGAAATTTCATCAGGGGCCTCACTTGGGTTTCACACCTTTTAAAAAGTTGTATGAACACTGCAGAAGAGTTTGGAATATTTTCCCTTTGTGCTATAAGAAACTTCTGCTGTGGCTGTCTTAAATTGGGCAGGAATTTCAGGTGAGCTCTGATACATGACCTCCCTTAGTATATGCCATGTGAGGAAAGGAAATGTGTTCTAAACAGGTATTAAAGTAAATGGTGGAATATAGTATTACTTCCATATTAAACATTCTGTACAAAACTGGTAGCCACTGTACTGGTACTTAAGCTCCAACCTGAAGTCCTGCCAGGGTCATAACCAAGTACTGACTCCCCAGAAAAGATTTATTACACAAATGTTGGAAAATACTTTATGATTGGGGCATGACTAGGATGGTACTGCACAGATTCCAAATTATTCTTGAATTCCCCGCCTGACTATAATTTTATCATGCTTTAATTTACTGATCGGATCTGGCAGATCTGGCTTATGTAGGTTTTGTCGAATTGCATTTGTACTTAGTGGAGCTTAGAAGCTATAGGAACACCCCTACTCCCACCCCGTAACCTTAAATAAGATTTGTTATGAAGAGATGGTTCAAGCTGGGCAACTACTATTGAGAGTTCTAAATTAAAAAACAACAACACCAGTGCTTTATTTGAAATGCACCAAATCTAGGAAATTTTGCCATGTTAGAGCTGTACTGGAAATATGACTCCACTCTGTAGGGCTTGAGTTCAGATCCCTTACTTAGGCAAAGCTAGGCTTGGTGACATTTTTCTTAATAAGTACAGGTCAGGTCTTATACCACCCAACATTTTGCCCTGATTGGCTATACTAGTAGTAGTCTGTCATTTTGTCCAGTATCTATCCATATTCCTTAGTCCTATTGTTAAGTTCCTTGTATTAAAAAGTTCTCAAAAGCTCAAAGCAGTGTCACGCTGCCTTAGCTATTTTCACAATTTCCTCCATGCTCCTCTTTCTGTGACCATTTTCTTGATGTATATTCATTCAACAAATATTTGGAGGCCTACTATGCTCCCGACGCTGTTCTTTGCTTTAATTCTCTGGACTGTGGCTTTCATGTTTAAGGCAATACTTTGCTGGTTTCAGAGTTTTGGGGATCTGTTGCATTTTGAGTGGACTTTTGCACACTTGATACTAAGATAATTTGGCTGGTAAAATGTCATGTAACTTTTTTATGTGATAATACATCTTCTTAATTGACTGCAGTTTTCCCCTTCAAATTTGATCTTAGGCACAATTGTAATTTGTTTATTTCTACCATTACTGCTCCTGGATTTCTTCTCCTGGATAAGCAAGTAATGAGATTTGACATCATTTTAAATATCAGGGCAAGTATAAAAGTAATATAAGAGAATATAGGGTTTTTGTTTCAGTGATCTTGGTTTTGAACACTTATTTCAATTTTTATTTGTCTTCAGAGGTGTCTTCTCTTATTTTAGTTTGATCTTCTCCTTAGTTGTCAGTTTGAGGCTGGATTCCTGTAGAAAGTTAATGAAAAAGTAATATTCTTTTAACAGCAGAGGAGACACCTTGTCTGAGAGTGAAGGCCAGCACAGGTGAGGCCGGCGACACCTTCACATTCCAGGGCATGTCCAGAAGAGACCCTTCTAAAACCAGTGCTCAAACAACGTTCGCCTATCTCAGGTAGATCATTCCGCCTTTTAAAAAAATGCTTAAAATGTTGCCCTGACCAATTTGGCTCAGTGGATAGAACATCAGCCTGCGGACTGAAGGGTCCCAGGTTTGATTCCGGTCGGGGGCATGTACCTTGGTTGTGGGCACATCCCCAGTAGGGGGTGTGCAGGAGACAGCTGATTACCTCTCTATCCCTCTCCCTCTCTGTAAAAAAAAAAATCAATAAAATATATTTTAAAAATGCTTAAAATTGTTAATATGCTTTGTATACTTTCTTATCGTATGCATAGACTCCCCCTTAACTTAATAAATAGGTGGTCAAGAGATCTATTACATATATTAATGGAGTTTATGGTTTAGCTCTGAAATTCATTTTCAGACACAAGTGATCATGCCCTTTGTGTTTAAGGCTTGCTCCTTTTTTCCATCCTTTTATGATTTAAAGAAATTATCTTTCATGAACCATAACAAAGAGGTCAAGAGTGGGGATTCTGGAGCCAGACTATCTTGGTAGACAGCCAGCCTCTACCCAGCTGTGTGACCTCTCTCTACGTCAGGATTCCATTTGTGAAATGGGGACAATCATTGTAACCTGTCCCCTTGGGTGGTTGTGAGAATACAGTGAGTAAATTTACAGAGAGCTCTTCTACCAGCACTTGGCAGAGAGTAAGAGCCAGAAAATGTCGGTGGTTATATTTGTAACAGAAGGAAATGGACATTTTTTAAAAAGTCACTCTACCAGGTTTCCCAGTTTTCAGAAGGCAGTGAGATGTTAGCATGACTGCAGGGGAAAGCACCCGAGGCTTTGCGTTTGAGGCAGGGATAGAGACAGTTGTGTAACCTTGTGCGAGTGTGAGCCCTCTCTGGATCTCAATGTTCTCATCTGGTGAGATGGAATGGAGTAGACTTGATGGTCTCTAAGAACCTGCCAGTTCTAACATCATGAAATTTCAAAGTGAGGAGGGCATTGGTCAAGCCAGCCTTTCTGTGATGGGCAACACTGCCAGGAATTCGCTGTTCACCAGGCCACCCCTCAGTGGGTAAGTCAATAAGCATTTGCAGGGATTATCAACTATTGCTACCGTTAATGTACCTCACCTTGGTCACTAAACAGTCATCAGGTTGAAATGACTGAGTTATCTTTCTGGATTTAGTCCAGGGAGATTTCAGACATGAAAGTCTGGATCCCATGGATGTAGGTCATAGACTAACCTGCACCCTCTCTCTTCTGAGGAGTCCCCCGTGGGGAAGAGAGGTGAGGTAGCTCTGGGAAGATGAAAGGTGAGTGGGCTGATTGTTTCTGAATTTTATGATAAAATTTCCACACCAGACACACAGGGAAACATAACCATTGGCCTTTGCAGGGATGCAGTAAACCAGCAAAGGAGGTCTTAGACATTGAGCATTGGTGAAGATCAAGAAGTTTTTACTGGGCTGGATGGTTCTTTCTGAGACTTTCAGCCTGCAGGCCAACACTCTATCCACTGAGCCAAACCGGCTAGGGCTGAAATTGGCTTTTTAAAGATTCCACATATTACTGACACTGTATTTTATAGCAGACAGTGTTTGTCTTTTAAAGTTTGACATCCTACTTAGTGTAGTGCCCTCCAGGTTCACCCATGTTGTTGCAAAAGGCAAGACTTCCTTTTTTATGGCTGAATATTATTCCATCATGTTTATATACATTTTCTTTGTCCACCCATCTGTTGATGGGCACTTAGGTTGTTTCCATGACTTGGCTATTGTATATAATGCTACAATGAACATGGGGGGTGCGTAAAATCCAACCAGGGCGAGAGCAGTTTTTTTGATGGGAACGGAACAGGACTGGTGTTTTATGACATTCATTTAAAAATGGTAGTAAGTTGAGTGCAATAAGGTGTTTAAAATACAGTCTAGCCTTAACTGGTTCTGCTCAGTGGATAGAGCATTGGCCCATGGACTGAATGGTCCCGGGTTTGATTCCGGTCAAGGGCATGTACCTTGGTTTCAGGCTCCATCACTAGTAGGGGTTGTGTAGGAGGCAGCTGATTGATGTTTCTCTCTCTTCAATGTTTCTAATTCTCTACCCCTCCCCCTTCCTCTCTGTAAAAAATCAATAAAATATATTTAAAAAAAGTCTGAGTACAGTGGCTTTATAGTATAAGTTAATAGCTGGTATTGTGATATCTGGTATTGCCAACTTTGTTCTTTTTTAAGATTGCTGCAGCTATTCAGGGTCTTCTTTGGTTCCATATAAATTTTAGCAATGTTTTTCTAGATTTGTGAAATATGCCATTGGCATTTTAATAGGTATTACCTTGAATTTATTGATTGCTTTGAGTAGTATGGACATTTTAATGATGTTGATTCTACCAATGTTTTTTTTTTTCAATGTACTGTAGTTTTTTGAGTACAGTTATTTTACCTCCTTGGTTAAGTTCATTCTTAAGTATCAGGTTTTTTTGTTGTTGTTGCAGTGGTAAAGCATAGTACTGGCACAAGAATAGGCATATAGGTCAATGGGACATAACAGAGCACCCAGAAATTGACCCACACAATTATGCTCAATTAATATTTGACAAGGGAGGCAAGAGCATACAAGGAGTAAAAACAGTCTCTTCAGTAAATGGTGTTAGAAAAATTGGACAAGTATATGCAAAAATGAAACTGGGCTACCATATGCCATACACAAGAATAAATTCAAAATGGATAAAATACTTAAATGCAGGTTGTAGAACTATAACAACTTTAGAAGAAGCCATAGGCAGCAAAATCTCAGACATCTCTGTAGCAATATGTTTACCGATACATCACCTAGGGCAGTGGTCGGCAAACTCATTAGTCAACAGAGCCAAATATCAACAGTACAACGATTGAAATTTCTTTTGAGAGCCAAATTTTTTAAACTTAAACTTTTTAAAATGACACTTCTTCAAAATAGACTCCCCCAGGCCGTGGTATCTTGTGGAAGAGCCACACTCAAGGGGCCAAAGAGCTGCATGCATGTGGCTCGTGAGCCGCAGTTTGCTGACCACGGACCTAGGGCAAGGAAACCAAGGAGAAAATAAATGGGACTACATCGAAATAAAAAGTTTCTGTACAGCAAAAGAAAACATCAACAACATGAAAAGAGAGCCCACTGCATGGGAGAACATATTTGCCAATGATACATCTGATAAGGGGTTAGTTTCCAAAATATGTAAGAAATTCATGCAATTTAACAACAGGAAGGCAAATAATCCAATTTAAAAATGGGCAAAGGATACTAAATAAACACCTTTCCAAGTGGACATTCAGAAGGTCAAGAGACATATGAAAAAAATGCTCAAAGTCACTAATCATCCTAGATATGCAAATTAAAATGACAATGATGTGTCACCTCACACCTGTCAGAATGGTGATCATCAACAAATCAACAAATGACAAGTACTGGAGAATATGTGTAAAAAAGGGAACCCTTCTACACTGCTGGTGAGAATGCAGACTGATAAAGCCACTGTGGATAACAGTATGGAATTTCCTCAAAGAACTAAAAATGGAACTTGCATTTGACCCAGTAATCCTACTTCTAGGAATATACCCTAAGAAACCAGAAACACCAGTTAGAAATATATACATCCCTATGTTCATAACAGTGCAGTTTACAATAGCTAAGATTTAGAAATAGGGCATCATCAGATGTCTAGATAAAAAAAAAATTGTGATACATTTACACAACGGAATACTATGCAGCTGTAAAAAAGAAAGAGCTCTTTCCATTTCTGATAGCATGGATGGACCTGGAGAACGTTATGCTAAGTGAAATAAGCCAGTCATAGAAAGATAAGTATCACATGATATCATTCATATGTGGAATTGAATGAACAAAATAAACTGATGAACAAAATAAATCTAGAATTTCATAGGGAAGGCAGGGGTGAGAGTGAGTGGGAGAGATTAAAGGAGAACTTATATGCATTTATGGATACAGATAATAAAATGATGAAGGCCTGGGAGGGGTGAGTGCAGGGTGGAGGGGGTCAAAAGGAAAAACAAACAAATACTGGGGACATCTGTAATACTTTCATCAAGAAAGAAAGAGAAGAAAAGAAAGAAAGACAGAAATGAGGAAAGAAAGAAAAGAAAAGGAAGAAAGGAAAGAAAAAAAGAAAGAAAGAAAAAGAAAGAAGAGAGCTGAACCAGAATCAGAATTTGGGTTGAAATCTTAGCACTGAAACTGACACACATACCAGGTGAGCCATGTCACCTCTCTGGACCCTGATGACCTCATTGGAAACCTGAGGGGTTGGGCTAAGCCCTTCTCCAAGGGGTGTTCCACCTCTCAAGTTCTGTGTTTCTATGGAGAATGGATGGTGTCCTACCTCTTTCTTGGACTACTAGCATAATGCTTGATTCCAGGAGTGCTTTCAGACACTTCACTGGCAGCATCTCAAACGTTCAGGAATCTGGGCTTGAAGATGCTGTTTTAGTGCTGCATTTCTACAGGGAGAAATGATTGCTCATATCCTGAGGTTTCCTTGTGCTGGCAGCTCATGCTATTGTTGTTTGAATACTTCATGAGCAGTGAGGTGGAATCAACCAGGAATAATCTAGTAATTATTTTTAATTGAATTCAAAAATAACTGAAAGTGGGTATCATTTCATTTTAGCCATTAGGGCTTCATGTACCTAAACTCCGTTTAGGTTGGGTGGAGAATGTGTCCTGAAATTTATAGCATTTTTGATAGATGTCTAATTTTTGCTAAAATAACACTTATAATGGTTCTCTCTCTTTTCTCCCACTCCGTCTTCTCCTCTTCTTTACTCCTCCTTAGGCTCCACCACCTTTTCTCTTAAGAAACTTGGTGATTTCTCTTTTATTTGATTTGACAATCTATTTTCAAAAGGTGTAGCAAATTTCTAAAACCTATAGTATTTCATGTAGCTCCTATCTAGTAATATGAAAGAAATCAAACTTGTGCTCATAAAAAGGATGAGGTTCTTACAGAACCTCAAGATAAAGACATCCTATTATACAGGTGATTGGACTTTGGGCATTATTCTGTTTGCACTTTCAGTTGCTGGGTGTAGGAGCTCTAAACCCTTTATCCAGGTGTTCTTTCCAAAGCTTTTCCATCCCAGGGAGTTTGAGCCTTCTATTTGAGTTGAATTTGGCTAGTAGTTACTATGAGGCAGGCATACACTGGGTGCTGGAGGCTTGGGAATAATTTTTAAGGAGCTCTCAGTGCCGCCTAATCAGTAGCTGTAAAAGCAAATACATACATTCTGATGTGGGGATGGTGTGGGGCAGGGTGTCCTCTGCAGCTTGAGTGAAAGCATTTTCCTGGGAGCCATACCTAGTATAATGGGGATCAAAGTGTGGTATTGTCCAGTATTTTTTTTTCTGTTCTAATGTTCTAAATACAAACCATATTGTAAATAGGTTTCTGCTTCAGTGATGTTATAAAAACAAGTGCATTTAAAGAATAGACATTTTAATGAAAATCTATATATTTCATCTTAGCTCATAAATATAATTGGAGTGGATATCTTTCAGATGTTACATTCCATCACAAACTCTTGCACTTGCTTTAAATCTTTTATTTGCCAAAATTATGTAATTACTTGTCATTGATAAGTTAAAAACTCCTTTTACATTTGGGCTTATAAGTACATTAGACATTTACACTAAACTATTTGGTAGGGGAGAGAAACTAGAAAGAAAATACTATTATTTTATATTTTAATTTGTTTTGGCAAATATGCTTGTAGTGAGTTTACACCTTAAATTTGTATAGGAAAACCTAGCTTTGTCTAGAGTATCCTTTTTCTAACTATGGACACTTGAGAGTGAAAAGAGCCTTACAGAATTCTGGAGGTGTTTGATCAAGGTTTTGGTGTTCTGTTCGACTTGCCGAGAGTGAACTGATTCTGGTATTTGTGTTGTCGGAACAGCGCTCCAGTCCAGGGCCAGGCCTCCGCAACTCGGACTCACATCGATGGCCACAGCGTTAGCCAAAGCCAACCGAGGGGAGGCAGCCGAGAGTGCTCGGTCTTAGTGACCTTAGAGAGGACTGCTGTGAATACGGTGACTCTGTGCTAGGTATTTATTGTTGGGCATAGGATTATTTGAATAGCTCAGTACTTAAATGTTTTTAAGAATTATTCTGTACCTAATGAAATATTAGTAAACTTACGGAGCATTTAAAGTAACAAAGCATGTAGATGATACTAATCGGATGAATCACCACTTCATGTGCTGTTTTGACAGGATGTGTATCACATCTCAATAATTTCCTTAACATTTTTTCCTGCCAGGTGCCTGCTCTCTTTTTGTTAACGTATTCCCGTAGAATTCCAAATATGTGGTTGATTTCCATACTGGGACACTTTCACAGTTCCTTTTCCTTTTTGCCCCTTACTTTTGTTTGTGTTGAGTTCAAGGTTTATTACAGGGCAGAGAGAATGGTAGCTATTTTGGAGACTGATGACATCCAGCCAGGATGCCTCTGTCTGGTGAGCAGATCTCCTTGGCTCCAGCATGCAGGATTTCACCAAGTAGGTGCTGAGACGTGCCTGCTGACAGATGCACTCAGAGGCCAGATGTACATGAAGTATTGTTCTGTGGAGAGATTAGAGGGAATTTCCATGTTCTATTTCACAAATATACAATTTAGCACCCATTTTAAAATAAGCCTGAGCCATTTTGAAGTAAATGAAATTAGAAAAATATAATATTGGTCTCTGTTATAAGTGAGGTGCTAAATAGGACCATCTGAAGGATGTGAAAACTTCGCTGCAGCCCCTGACTGAGAGGTGGGACATAGGTTCCCCTCCCCGAGCAGCCTGTGTGGTGGCTGCTGGGGCAGGTGCTGGCATAGAGCTCTGAGGTGCTAAAAATGGCCAGCCTAGGTGGCTCTGGGCGGGAAGACGAGCCAGCGCATCAAGTAGCCTTTCTTGGCCTGTAGCATCTTGAGGTGGAAGTAGGTACAAAAAATCTTCTTTTTGTAAATTAAGAAATTATATAAATACAAAAATTTTGTGCACGAGGATGAGGGAGTGTCCCTCAGCTCAGCTTGCACCCTCTCCAATCTGGGACATCTTGGGGGATGTCTGACTTCCAGTTTAGGGATCGGGCCTAAACCGGCAGTCAAACATTCCCCTCACAATCTGGGACCACTGGATCCTAACCGCTCACCTGCCTTTCTGCCTGATATCCCCTAACCACTCTGCATGCTGGCCTGATCACCCCCAACTCACCCCCCTCTGGCCTGATTGCCCCCAACTGTTCCCCCTGCCAGCCTGCTCGCCCTCAACTGCCCTCCCTGCTCCCTTGCTCACCTCCAATTGCCCCCCCCTCGCCGACCCGCTCGCCCTCAACTGCCCTCCCTTACCAGCCTGATCGCCCCCAACTGCCCTGCCAGCCTGATCACCCCTAACCTCCTCTGCCTAGCCCCACCACCATTGCTTTGTCTGGGACGACATCCAGGTTTCCCAGTCTAATTAGCATATTACCCTTTTATTAGTATAGATGTAAAAGAGGAATTCTTAATTAGTTCATTAACTTGTATAGCTATTGGAAGCATTCATGTGATGTGATTGCCTTTGGATATTGGGTCAATATATTTCTGATTAGTAAACATGCATATAAATTTAGTTATGATTTTATATATATTCGATCACATAATAAAAACACATTGGGAAGTTGTGTTGATTTTTATCTGTGAGTTGTCAGCCGCAGGATTTTTCATAGTCTTCCTTATATTTTTATGTGTGACTTAAATCTAGTGGTTAACTCACTGCTTGTTTTCTTTGATAGGATAAGTTTATGGTTCATTTTCCCTGTTGAAAATAGAATTATTGTAGTTGGCCGAAACCGGTTTGGCTCAGTGGATAGAGCTCCAAACTGCGGACTGAAAGGTCCTGGGTTCGATTCCGGTCAAGGGCATGTACCTTGGCTGCGGGCACATCCCCAGCAGGAGGCGTGCAAGAGGCAGCTGATCGATGTTTCTCTCTCATCGATGTTTCTGACTTTCTATCCCTCTCCCTTCGCTCTGTAAAAAAAAAAAAAAAAAAAAAAAAAAAAAAAAAAAAAAAAATCAATAAAATATATAAAAAAAAAAAGAATTATTGTAGTTGAAGTACAACTATGCAGTAGGAAAATTTTTAAAAATAAAAACGACAGTGGTTTCTGCCACCAGAAGTTTTCCCTTTCTTATAATGGTGGTTACACAGTGTAGATAGCGAGACTTACAGCACTAGATGTTTAAAGGCCTATAACTTTGTAGTGTATCCCATGTAAAACGGAGGACTACAAACAGACTTAAGAAGATATGCTTGTAGGGGTTGACATTTATGCAGTGAAAGGCAGTTCTTTCTATGCACATCAGTATAAACTTCTCTTTATGCTTAGGAAACTGGTCTTCTACATTGTTTTTTTCTTTTCCTATTTAGGAATAACAAGTTGTATGGGAATATAACATTTATTGGCAAACCAATCAATTGTTTAATAAATGTTAACAATAAAGTTAATGTTTCATTTTCATATTGTATCTTATTAGCACGGCAGAATGTCAAAACCATATATGGTTAAGGTGAGATGCACATATAAGAAATAGCAGTTCTGAAAATGGCCAGCCTAGGACACTAGCACCACGCTGTGCAACATGACAGGGGCATGTGTGAGCTGGTGATCAGGTGTGTGAGCTGGGCCTGGGTGGACATTCCCTGCAGGCTCTTGCCTCTCATCCCAGCTCTCTTTCTTAGATTCTTCTCTGTGTTTATGTTGCAGGGAACACAGAGCTTATTCTCTGTGTTTCTGTTGCAGGGCAGGTACTATACCAAGCCCATAAACAATACTCACACCCCGGTTCTCTTTTCCTCATCTGTCACCTTCTGTGATGCTATGAGCAATAATGTAAATAGTAGCATGTATGATAAAAAAAAAACACACCTAAGAAAGTTAAACAGCCTTATTAAGTCTACTAGGGGCCCGGTGCACGAAATTTGTGCACTGGGGGTGGATGATCCCTCAGCCCAACCTGCCCCCTCACACATACTGGGAGCCCTCAGGGGATGTCCTACTGATCACTCACCCCCAGCCTGGCGGAGGCTTTAGGCCTCGGGCACCCAGCCATCGCTCTGCAATGAGGCCGATGGCTGGCTCCATCCCAGCCACACCCTCCCAGACAGCTCGTGCCCGGCTAGCATGGGCCTTGGCCCCGCCCCCCAGCCCTGGCCTTCTCCCTGGCCAGCCTGTGCTGGCTGCCTAGACCCTGCTCCCCATGACCTTGGCTACCTCGGCCGCACCCCCTGTGATCCTGGCCGCCTTGGCCCCACTCCTCGGAGCCCTGGCTGCCTCGGCGCCCCCACCCGCAGCCCGGGCTGCCTTGGCCCCATCCCCCATGGCCCGGGCAGCCTCTGCCCTGCCCCTCTGTGGCCCAGGCTGTTTCTGCCCCACCCCCCCAACCCTGGCCACCTCAGCCCCAGCCCCCATGGCCTGGGCTGAATGCTCTCTGGCTCTGCCCAGCTCCTGATTGGCTGGTAGGTGTAGCAGAGGTATGGTCAATTTGCATATTACTATTTTATTATGTTATATAGGATTTTGTGTGACTTGCATCAGAATGCCACTTAACTGTCAACTAGTTTGGCAGAGCTTTGATGGTTAGACTCCAGAAAATTTCAGCCAGGAGAGGTCAAATGATTATGTACTCTGTTTAAGCAGCACTTTCGTCTGTATTATTAATGTTCACAAAAATGAGTGAGTTAAAGATTTATTATTAGGTCACATTTGCTTAAAATGTAGTTATTTCTCAGCCTTCTGTATGTCCACTCTAAAAAGTGTCTATTTAGGTCCTTTGCCCATTTTTATTGTATTGTTTATCTTCCTTTTGTTAAGGTGTATGAGTTCACTATAAATTTTGGAGATTAGACCTGTATTGGATATAACATTGGCAAATATATTCTCCCATGCAGCGGGATTTTGTTGATGGTTCCTTTTGTTGTGCAGAAACTTTTTACTTTGATGTAGTCCCATTTGTTTATTTTCTCCTTAGTTTTTATTGTCCTAGGAGATGTGACAGTAAACATATTGCTATGAGATAGGTCTGATATTTTGCGGCCTATGGATTCTTCTAAAATTTTTATGGTTTCCCTTCTTACATTTAAGTCTTTTATCCATTTTGAGTTTATTTTTGTATATGGTGTAAGTTGGTGGTCTAGTTTCATTTTTTTGCATGTATATGTCTAATTTTCCCAACACTGTTTATTGAAGAGACTGTCTTGTCTTCACTGTATGCTTAGAAGGCCAAGATACAAATGAAAAAATGCTCAATGACACTAATCATGTGAGAGATGCAAATTAAAATGATGATGAGGTACCATCTCACACCTGTCAGAGTGGCTATCATCAACAAATCAGCAAACTGATGAGTGCTGGTGAGGCTGTGGAGAAAAAGGAACCCTTATACACTGCTGGTGGGAATGCAATCTGGTGCAGCCACTGTGGAAAACAGTATAGAGTTTCCTCAAAAAATTAAAAGTGGAACTCCCATTTGACCCAGTAATCCCACTTCCAGGAATATATCCCAAGAAATCAGAAACACCAATCAGAAAGGATATATGTACCCCTATGTTCATAGCAGCACAATTTACAATAGCTAAGATTTGGGAACAGGCTAAGTGCCCAGTTGCAGATGAGTGGATTAGCAAACTGAGGTACATCTACACAATGGAATACCATGCTCCTGTAAAAAAGAACTCTGATTATGCATAACAGTATGGATGAACCTGGAGAGCATTATGCTAAGTGAAATAAGCCAGTCAGAGATGGGTAAGTATCACATAATCTCACTTATTTGTGGAATATAATGAACAATGTAAACTGATGAATAAAATTAGATCCAGAGACAGAGAAGCATCGAATAAACCATCAAACCTCAGAGGGAAGGTAAGGGAGGGGGAAGGAGACAAGAGAGTAAAGGACTTGTATGCATGCATATAAGCATAACTAATGGACACAGACAGTATCGGGGTGAGGGATGTCCTGGGAGGGTGGGAGCGGCTAGGAAGAGATCAATGGGGGGAAAGGAACACATATGTAATACGTTCAACAATAAAGAATTTAAATTTAAAAAATGCAGTTCTCTCATAGAGTCTTAAAATCTTGAGATTGAGCTGCAAACCTAGTTTTTTTTAGATGAGTGTTTTCCACTCCTGGCTTCCTCATCTATGAAATGGAAATTATATCAATTTTCTAGATAAAATTGGGTGGTTTGCCAGTGAAATGAAGTTATAGATGGTGATACTTTGGAAAGCTTAAAACCAAAACCTAACAACTGCTAGCTCCCTTGTGAAAGTTATTTATGGCATCCTTTGCTATTGCTGCAAACATACGTGTGGGAAAGCGGTGAATGTGATCAGTTGGTGCCACGCCAGCTCCTACGGCTTGTTGTTACTTTAGCACTTCTGCATTTACTAATGTGGAAGAAAAATGTGGAGCCAGTTCACACGAGGGAGGAAAGCATCAGGCCTGCAGTGTAAGAAAAAACTCATGAGTGGCCATGTTCTGCTAGGAGTTTTGGTTCTGTACTTGAATTTGTAAAAAAATAAAATACAAAAAAAAAAAAAACCCTCTCAAAACACCACTTTTTTTCTTTTCTTCTGTTGTTTAGTCAGAGTATAAAGATACCTGAAAAAAATGCACGAGTGAGGCATTTTATTAGACCCTGAGTACCCCTTAAGGAAAAATACCATCAGAACAGGCTTTTGTGAGTACTTCTCTCATATTGGGAATACATACATTTAAATGGTTTGGAAATGTTTGGCTCCCTCTTTCATTAAGAAATTAAGTTTGTCTTCTAATCCTTCCAAGCCAGTGACAAAAAGACCCTCCTCTCGTTGGTTGGTGGTCCAAAGGTGATGGCAGCAGGGTAACGAACCGGTTTTGCTCAATTAATCCGTATTTGGAGTCGTGCTCAATTGCGACGATAACACAGTATTTTATCAGTTGATTCTTCATAGTAGGAATGTTTTGGGTGAAGTATACATCGACTATCCTGAAGTCTTGAGTTGTGGTGCCTCTGTGGGAGGGATCTGGCCCTTTAACACTAAAAAAATTCTCACTTCTACATCTTGTGGAAGGAGAGCCCACAGCATTCCTGCTGCAGCCAAGGGGACTTCCCTTAATTAGCAGGCGGTGGCCACAGGGAGGAGTAGGTAGAGCCACCGTGGAAATGCCTTTTAGCAGTTGGAGAAACGAAGCTTATCAACTACCCGAGCAGTCCCTGTAACATCTGAGGCCCTTTTAACAGAGAGGACCTGGTGGAATTTTCATCAGCTATCCAAAGACTCTTTGTGTAAATTTGGTTTGGAGTTCTGGAATCTGATGATAATGAGGATGATAGCCATTTGTCAGTTGCTTTCCCTTTGTTGAGCACTAGGCCTGCTATCCTTAATCCCTCCCATCACTTCATCATCTCTGTTTTATAGACGAGGAAGCTAAGGAGATCTGAGAGGTTAACAACCTGCTCTAGGTCCAGCAGTGTATTGATCCCTGGTCTGTGGAACTTCTTTCTCTCTTCACTTTCCGCTGGCATTACCAGAAGGCTGAGAGGGGAAATATCCTGCCTTTTTTTAAAAAAATTTTTTTTTTACAAGGAGTCTAATATGCTATTATGGCTTCCAAGTTCATGGTTATTTCTTAGAGGAAAAGCTTCAGAGTAGGCACACACAGTCTTCTGGACCCAGAGTTCTGACCTCTCAGTACCTGTGCTCCGTTCCCAGCATGCTTATGCTTTCCAGCAGCCTGTTTGCATTTCAAGTGTGTTGTATTTTAAACTTGAAGGTGACTTCTCATTTAATTACTCCCAAGGATTTATCTGTTTGCTTTTGTTCTGTTCTCTACCTCTCTGCACTTGTGCTTTACTGACCTTGATTCTGTCTCCTGGGGCCTTCTCAATTTCCAGTGGCATCCCAGGGATGGGCAGTGGCCATGTTCCACCCTCCTCCCCAGCCTGGCTGGGGTGAAGGCAATGACAGGGTACAATTTCTGCAGAAAAAAACTTAAAAGCAATTTTAGTCAGTCCGGTCTTAATATCACCATGCATTCAAAATTCTAAACAAAATGTGTTGGTGTTACTTCTGCCCTCAAAATATATTCTTGTCTAAGTTCTAAATAATAGGTTGCATTTTTAATTTCTATGTAAGCCTCAAATTAGTGCATTTTAATGACTTGTCCTTCAATAAACACTGTATTCAACATGAACTTTAATTCATACAGCTCCAAGGTTTATTTTTATCCTCACCTGAGGTTATGTTTACTGATTTTATTTCATATTTCTTATTGATTTCAGAGAGGATGGGAAAGGGAGAGAGAGAGAGAAACATCAATGATGAGAGAGGATCATCAATCAGCTGCCTCCTGCACGCCCCCAATGGGGATCAAGCTTAAACCTGAGCATGTGCCCTGACCAGGAATTGAGCCGTGATCTCCTGGTTCCTAGGTCAATGCTCAACCACTGAGCAACACTGGTGGGGGCACATTTACTGATTTTGGATAGAGAGGGAAGGAGAGAGGGAGAGAGAGCAAGAACCAGAGAGAGAGGGGGGTATAGGAAGAGAGAGAGCGAGATCTCCTTTAGGAAATTTCTTAAACGTTTTTGTATTAGTTAGAATATAGTTAAGATACTTCAAAGGGACTCAAAGAGAGGGTTAAATAAGATAAGAATGTCTCTTATGTGAAAGTCTAAGTTGGAGAATAGGGTGGCTCATTCTGAGGTTATCCAGGGACCACATTCCTTCTGTCTTGTTCTGCCATCCCTGGGGCATTATCCTTATTGGCACAGTTGCAGCCAGCTCAGCACCATTCATCTGCATCCAGCCAGTAAGAACAGAAAGAAATCATGGAGAGCACCTTTCTTCCTTTGAAGAGCCCAGCTCAGGCATGGTGTACATTACTTCTGTTCACATCTCCTTAGCCAAAGTGTCATCATATGTCCACACCTAATTCCAGAGGAGGCTGGGTCATAGTTTTAGCTCAGCACTAGTGTAATGTGAGCCACATATATAACTAGGAATTTTAATAACCATGCTAAAAAGATGAAAGAAACAGATGAAAATAACCTAGTATACTTAACCCACCATATTTAATTCAATATATATAAAATAGCATCACTTCAACATATAGGACTAGCCATGGGTAACTAATGGCTACCATATTGGGCAGGGGAGCCATAGCTGGTTGGCCATGTGCCCAACTAAAGTGGAAGGATCCTACCACTAAAATGAAGGGGAGAATGGATATCTGGGGTCAGCTGGTGGTCAGTTTCTGTCAAATCTCTTAACCATTCCACTTGGATGTTAGTACTTGGTATTGCCCATGACATAATGTGTGTATAATCATCTGTTTTAGTCTGTTGTTCCCATTGGATTGAGCTTTTTAAGGGTGAAGGGTGAGTTTTCTTCTACCCAAATCTTAGTATTTGGCAAATTATAATCACCTGATCTGTTAAGTGAATGAATAAAACGAATGAGGATTTCATTTAATCCTCAGCTGTTCTCATTATTCCTTGATGAATGCTTATGCTTTTCTTCACTGGTGTGGATCACCCCCTTTCTTATGCATCACAAGAATTTGCTTTGATTTGGGGGGGTACATTTGCCATGAACTCACATCCGGAGATGTTTCTGGTTGACACCCACTTTCTGAGAGTCTAGCATATTCTCTGCTTTGGAAAACATGTCCGGTGCCCAGGAAATTCATTTTCCTTGAAACAGTGAGTCTTCTCCCAGGGGTGCCTCTGCACTGAGATGGAGAGAGTTTTCATTGTGAACTTCTGTGATGACAGAGCTGTTTGCATCCAGAGTTCCTGTTCAGCGCTTGGGAAACATGCCATTACCCGGAACTATTAGAAATAATATTTGCTGCTAGAAGGCAGAGGCTGACGATAATATTTCACATGTAAAAAAGCCAACCAGTAAGCAAACCTTATTCATGCTTCCTAGAATTAAATGAAACATGAATGCAGCTTTCTATTAAATGAAATGGTGGACTGAATGTTCCGTAAACAAGTTAAATTCGAGATGTCGCAGGCTGTTCCCCTTGCACACAAGCCCGCCTTGCATCCCTCATAGGCAGGTGGCTGCAGGATGCCTTTCCTGGGCTGGCCCTGGAGATGTCACGACCCTTCTCCCTGGAGAATGGAGGGCGGTGAGGGGAAGGGTGAGTGCGCAGCACTGTGTCTCCTCCACTTTTCCTAAAGAGCATCCCTCAGCCTTTACCCCCCCATCTCTCAGCCCCTTGGCCCCTGCCCTCTGCAAACAGAAGCCTCGCATCCCCATCTTAGGAGTGGCCCTTGGGATGAGTTTTCTAGGCTACTCCTGCTTTTGGGGAGAGTTTCATTTCAACTTGGCAGGAAAATAATGCTGAGAGCAGCAGGACTCTCTGCCAGCATCACCATGATGACATCACAGCCATGCATGTGCCAGGTTCTCACTCAGAGCTTTGTGTGTTACTCATTTGTCCTCCCAACAGCCTTATGAAACAGCATTATCATGATTTTCACTTTATAGATGAAGAAACGACTTGCTTTGAGTGAGAAGCTTATACATTGCTAAACTGGGTTGACACCTATATCTGAATGTAAATAATGGGCCTTTAACCATTATGTGGTCCTGCCTCCTAAATATCATGTATATGGCTTTTTTTTCTATTTGATATGTTTTTGGTTGTGGTTAGGTTGGGCAGGGAGGATGGGGGTGAGAGCCAGGAACACCTGATCTAGAATAGAAAGAATTGAGGGGTGTTTGGATGAGGTTTTGGAACCAGGATGATTTGTTGGTAGAGCAAGGGGGAGCCAGAAATACCAGACTCACATTCTGAGATTGCGAGAGTTTTCATTATGTCCTTCTGTGATGAAGAAGCTGCAGCCATGAGGTAGTTCAGCTCTCATGTTTCATCGACCCGGAAACTGGAGCTCAGAGACTTGATATTACTTGCGGAGGGCGAGCTTGTAGTGAATAAAATAAAGCAAGAACCACATACTTGAACCCGTTCTTCTGATTCCAAGTGAATTTTATTTAGTTACACTGTTTTAGTGCTACCTTTCAGAAGTTTGTAACCTCCCCTCCACATACTTCTGTTATGTGTTTCTGTTTGTTACTAGTAGAAAAACTGCCTGGGAAATATCAGAAGGGACTGTGTGCTTGCTGGAGGAATAAGAGCAGGGTGATGGAGAAGCTTGCATCGTCAAGGGTCTCAGGCTCTGCCGTCCAAAGTCCATGGCCAGGGTTCAAACCAAACCCCAGGCTGTCGCTGCAGCTCCAGTTCTGGTTCAGGCTCCTGCTCAGGCCCTCAAAGGTGCCCAGGCCCCCACGAAGTTTCCAGAGTGGAGGCCTCTGTCTGCTGATGTGAGGACAGAAGGGCTGGTGTGCCTGCTGGGCTGCTGTCTGCATGGGGCTGAGGTCCTCCTGTGCTATTGGTACCAATACACTGAGGCAGGATTTGTCAATAAACAAATGAACAAACAAAAAGACCACAGTGTGAGTTGAACTCAGATCCAACCATCCTGAGGCCCAGCTTCCTATACTCTCTTGTCATTGACTGGCTTGGTCTCAAACCTGTAAGACTGGGGAACTTGCTCTACTCCTATTGGTTCCTTCGACATCCAGCACAGAGTAGGTGCTTGTGAAAGGTTTACAGAAATGAACTAAGGGTACACGTTTTGGTGCACAAAGAGGTTTGAGAATCTCCAGTCCACACTTCTCTTCTGTTACACTAACTATTCTGAAGTTTTAGGAAATGGGGAGTGGGTTTAAAAAAGTATGATCTTTTCTCTCAAGAAGCTAATTGCCTAGTTCAGTGGTCAGCAAACTCATTAGTCAGCAGAGCCAAATATCAATAGTACAACAATTAAAATTTCTTATGAGAGCCAAATTTTAAAAACTGAATATAGGTAGGTATATTGTTATTAACTTAATTAGAGTACTCCTAAGCTGACCTTTGCTAAAAACATCCTCAATCTGATTGAGGTACACTCAAGGGGCCAAAGAACCACATGTGGCTCGAGAGCCGTGGTTTGCCAACCACTGGCTTAGTTGAAGAGAGAACACTAGCAGAAAGGGAGTGTTAAAATTTAGTAAAAATCATATGAACTGGAAGTGGGTTGTAAGTGGAGTGAGGAGAGAGAATGCTTACTGCTGGAGTAATCAGAGGTGCAATGAAGCAGGTAAAATGAGTTGGGTTTTAGTATTTACTCATTATCTACCACTTAGGTAGATAGAGGGGGCAGAAGAGCCAGTATAAGTAAAAGTCCAGGCGTGGGACTGAGTGTGGACCATAAAAGGGACAGTGTGCAAATCTGGGGGAGCAGAAGGAAAAAGGATTAGCCAGGTAGGGTGGAGCCCCAGTAAAGACGGTCGTAAGCCAAACAATTCGAAAGAGGCATAATAAGCCATAAAGAGTCTGAAGGTTCGTGAGCGACATGAGAAAAGTGGTTGAACTGGAAATTCAAAGGTGGTGTCAGAAATCTCTCTGAGAAGGTCACTCATAAGTACACAAGTACTTGGTAAGGATACTTTACATATCTGGTATCCTATAAAGTTTCCACAGTCTCATTGAATCCCTACATGCCCAGGGGTGGGCAACCATTATTGTCCCCATTTTCCAGACAGGAAAACGGAGCTTCAAAGTAGGTGAGTGACCCGAGAGTCACACAGCTAGGAGACAGCCGATGAAGGAGCCCAGATCTCCTCACTGTTAGCCCACTGGCTTTCCAGTGGTGTGTCCAGGTGCAAGGGATATGTCTTCCAGAAACAGATCCTAGTTGAGGAGCGGTTTATTAAAAAGGAAAGGATGGTGGCCGTGTGCAGCTGATGTGTACCAGGTGCTTGCTGTACGTTTGGTTCTATCACCCTCACAGTCTTGTAGCTACATTTTACAGATGAGGAAATCCAGGTTCGAAGAGGTTAAGTAACTTGTCCGTATTTATCCATCTTGTTGGCTGTGGATTGGGAGCCCTCATCAGGTGTGCATACCTCTGAACTGCTTTGGTTCTTTCCATATCTCGACACTTGGGCACGTTGCAGCTACTTCTGTTTCCTGCTTTGCTCAGGAATGCAGTAGGGCAGATTTTTCAGGTGCTTACATATACACAAATTATTTTGGAATAAGTTTAATGGAAGCAGGTGTCTTGGCTTAATATTATGCTGTGTTCTATGTAGGTGAGTGTGTATATTAAGAGTAAATATTAAGAATGACAAAAAGCTAATTAGGAAAAATGTAGAATTTTGATCTCTTTTGAGCTTTTGGGGATTTACACTTGTACTCCTTCTAAGCCTTCCTTTAACTTTTAGGATAGACACTCAAGTCAAGATGCCAAGTGAGTGGATCTCTGCTTATGTCTCTAGGCCCCCTTATTATCTTGCACACAGCTCTGGAGAAGGAACTTCACATCCTGCACATAGTTTGACATGTTCTCTGTCTTCAGTGCTTGTACCGGAGTGCATCTCTCTGTTGGTCCCTTTAGACTTGTTAATTTGTATTCATGCAAATCCTGGATGGGTGTGGTGTTCCTGCCCTGTGCCTACTTCTAGGAAGATGGCATGGGGTGAATGTGTATATGCAGTGTTTGGGGTGGGGTGCTGGGTGGGAGCACACTGAATAGACCACTTGTAGAATGGCTGGTTTGTAAAGGGAAGTTGTATGAAATTAGTGGGAGTTCCTCGGCCCTAGCTCTTGAGTGCCAATAACAGAAGCAGACGTTAATGCCTAAATACGACCCTAACTGCACCAAGTCATTAATTGCTTAAGAATGGACCCCCTGTTTAAGAACCCTAGCCATGTACCCATCCTGACTGCACTGGGGCAGGGAGAGGGAGGATGAATTCCCATTGGCTTCTGTAAGGAAGTGGGATTGCACTTCCTATTAAACGAGCAAGGGGTGGGAAGGGTGGAGTGGGGGGGGGGGGAGGGAAGGTGGTCCCCAGATGAGGAGATCCAGGTGCAAAAGGGAAAAAAAGTAAGGACACCAGACAACCAGAATCTACAAACGTCTGCTCTAGAGGAGAGAGGAAATGTTGTATGAGGCACTGAGAGGGGCTCTCGCAGAGCAGACTTGAAGGGCAGAAACTTGGCCTTTCCTCTCTGGTCAGTGGGGAGTTTAGAATAGGTACAGGGGTGGCACCTCAGAACAATATTTTAACAAGTTGAATCTTTTGGTCTTGAGCACCCTGGACTGGAGAGAGCTGGGACTGAAAGTAGAGAGACCAGTTGGGAGATTAGTGTCAGTGTGCAGTAAACACAGAACTGAAAATCCGGAATTTATATGAGTCATTAGGGATTAAACTTGCTGACCTTGGGCAAGTCAGACTTTCCTGGCCTCAGGTGTCCACAGCTGGGAGGTTATATTGGCTTAGCTGGGAACAGGGTGGGGATAAACTCATCAAACCCTTTGGTCCGGATTCAGGTTGGTCATGGAATCATTTTCAGCTTGTAGCTTATTTCCACTCTTTGTGTGTCTGATAGTTTTCTAGGCACCATTCACTTTTCTTTTTCTGAAATGAGAAGTTGAGGTGTGTGAAAACCTGATGCTCACAGTAACCGGAGCACATCCTTGCTTTGTTGGAGAGAGATGTCACCTCCAGATTGTGCACGTTCTGAGCCAGGAATGGGACCAAGGGAAAGGTTGTATGAATACTGATGTAAAATCACAGTGGGCAGGGAAAACCATCTATTTGGATTATGAACAGAATCTATACAGTGGCCCATTCACTTCTATGTTAATTGTGACCATTTGAGTGGAGTCGGACAGCATTTAGAAATGAAGGGAAAAGGCCTTCCACAAAGCTCTTTTCATAAATAGCTCTTGATTCTGTGGCTCTTCGACAAAAGTCTGTGTCCTCTCCTAGAGTCTTGTCATGCTTCTAGCAACAACTAGGAGTTTGGCCTCACTGTAATTCACAGGTCAATACATGTAATCCCAAAGTGAAGCTTTTCTAGAGCTCCTGTTTTTCAATGATTTTTTTTTCAATATTGCATTTTTATCTTGAGAGATCGTTTCTAGATATCCTCACGTTGGAATTTTACTTTACAATGAGCGTTCACACTTGATCTCATTTTGTTTCTTTGGGCCCATATGGGATAACTTCTGCTATCATAGTCTAATTTTCAGTGGGATTTGTAAGAAAAGAGATTGCTCTGTCTGGACCTCAAAAACTCACAAATAGAGTTTCATTGTCCCTTTATTTGAGTAGCTCATAGTGTTTTACACACATTAATTCATCAATCCTCACAAAAGCCCTGTGTGTAGGCAGTGGAAAATATTTTTTCCCTGCTGCAGTATTTACACACCGAGAAACCAAGTCATAAGGCAAAGGCAGGGCAGGGCCTGTGGATAAGAGCCAGGGGTAACTTGGCTGCCCAGTCCTTAGTCTAGTCCTCTCCCTTGACCATTAGAAAACTCAAACTCATTTTCCTTTGGAAAATAATTATGATTTCCGAGGAAAATAGCCTTGTGGACCAAATTCTACCTGGAGAATGGATCTGAAAGAGGGGACAGTTTGGGGCGGTTTTATCATCAAATTGTTGATGTGGTTTCTTTTTCTTGTGTTGTCGCCATGCATTTGACTGTAGCCAGAGCCCACATGTTCAACATTGTGGCGTGTGTTGTATCTAAAACCACATCTTAGACGTCCCCAGCTCGTTTCTTTGTTGATGATGTTAGAGTAAGGTGGCCTCTGTAGTTCCAGCCTACGCTTGTGCCGTAGGTGGCAGGAAAGTCTTATGCTTTCATTCTTACATTTCCACTTCTTCAAGAGCAGGAAGCCATTTCTACTCTTCTTTCCTTTAGCCTTTCATCTTCCCACTACTGCTTTGAGAAGAGTAAATCAGTAAAAGGAGTGGGCAGAAAAAACCACAGACTTGGTATCTCAGTGCCTACACTAAGAGCTCTCCCGTATGGGCATCTGCAACTGATTGTGTCCAAAGCCAAATTCCTGGTTTTCTTTCCCAAATCTGCACTACCTATACCACTCCCCATTTCTGTAATGGCAATGCCATCCTTAGCTCGGCCTTCAAACTTGGGAGACATCCTATTTCTCTCACATCCTATGTCCAATTTGTCAGGAAATCCTTTGGCTCTACCTTAAGAGTGTGCTCAGAACCCAGTTACAGCTCACAGCCTGTCTTGCCTGTTCTGCCCACCATCATCTCTTGCCTGGAATATTGCAGTGGCTCCAAACAAGCCTCCTGCGCTACCCTGGGCCCCGTCTCAGCCAGCCTGAAGCATAGTAGTTGGAATGATACTGTGAGTATAGATGTCAGATCACGTCACTCTTTAGCTTGAAACCCTCAAACGAACCCTTGTCATGCTGAGAAGAGAAACCAAAGCCACATGGTGACCTAGAAGGCATTATATGATCAGGCCATCCTTTCTTCTCTGTCCTCATCTTTTATTCCTCTCCTTTCCACTCATTCTGCGTCTGTGCTGTTCCTCGATCACACTCACAAATGTTCTCCCTTATTCAGGACTCCACTCTGCTTCTGCCGCCTGACACTCAGCCAGACATTAGCCTCTCTCCTGAATCTTCTGTCTTTGTTCAAATGTTACAACGAGATCTTCCCTGCCCGCTGTATTTAGAATTGGACCCCACCTCTTACTTCTGCCACTCTTACCTCCTTTGTTTCATCTTCTAAATAAGACATATCACTTTTAAACGTACTATAAAGTTTTCTCTCTCTCTCTTTTTTTGTCTAAAAGAAATTGTACTGTAAGTTTCAGAGGGACTGGGATTTTGGTTTCTTTTGTTTAATTATACAGATACTCCTCATTTGCAATGTGGTTCTATCCCAATAAACCTATAATTGGTTGGACATAAGTCAAAAATACATTTAATACACCTAACCTGCCGAATATCGTAGGTTAGTAGCCTACCTTAATTTTGTGCTCAGAACACACACACTAGGCTACAGTTGGCAAAATCATCTTGCTGCCACTGTCCAGCATCATATCGCTAGCCCAGGAAAAGGTCAACATTGAAAATTCGAAGTACGGTTTATGCTAAATGTATATACCTTTTCACCGTTGTTACACTGAAAAATTGTTAATTCAAACGAACCATAATAAGTTGGGGACCATCTATCTCCTTAGCATATAATATCCTGGTGCTCACATATTGTTGAATGAATATGTAGTGTTTCAGAACAGTCACTTTTGCCCCTCCACATGAAACAATGAGCAAAAATTGTTAGATTATAGAATAAATAAAAGATGTAGGAGAGATCATTGGGAACATGGCAGAAGGAGGGTCTTAGAATTTGATACTGAGTGTCAGTACTACTCTAGGTGTTGTGCCTACTGGATTTCATTTGGTCCTCACAACAGGTATTGTGAGACAAATGAGGCAGCCCAAGGTCATAGGATAGGTAGGTGTTTGAGCCAAGATTCACAGGTTATCTCTTTATTTTCTTTCTTTGCTACTTACCCTGTCCAATGAAGTTTTAAATACCATACCTTTTATCTTCAGAGATTCCATTTTGTCAAGTTGGCCTGGTCTTTTGAGATCAGATATCCTGATCCTTTCATATGTTTTCAGTTATTTTTTAATATCTTTATTTAAACATACTTATGTGACAGAATATTTGGTGAGTCTATTATTTGAAGTTCTGAGAGTCTAATGTTGCTGTGTGTACTGTTTTCTCTTGATGAGTAGCTTTGTTGAGTGTTTATTAATTTTGACTTGTGAGCCTATGACCAATGAGACTGAAACTGGGAGTCTTGTAATACTGAGTTAACCCCAAAAGCATCATTATAAGTCTGGGACTATTTTGAGTATTAATTTTTTAGTTGAAGATTTCTAGGGAACATTCTGCCCCCTCACTCCCATTAAAGGCTTAGGTTGGGACAAAACTCCCATGTCTTTTCCTAGTGGTCATATTTTCTCTATTATTGACTAGCTCTTTGGGATATTGCCTTATACAGGCATTTTGGTTCTTATTCCTGACCACACATGGATTCTTGACTTTGTTTCTTGCCCTCAGTGTACATTAAACCCAATTTTCTGGGCTGAGCTCAGAAAAATTCTTCAGGGCAAAGATTTTTAATAGATCATTGCTGTGTCTTTTGATGAATCTTATTTTATGACTCTTGGAAAGCTCCCTTATTCTCTTGGGAGAGTTCAACTATACATTTAAAATATTCTTAAGTGACTTAGTAGTCTAGCTAATGCTTTAAGCAATAGGATCCTCAAGTTGCTTAATCCAACATATAGACAGAAAGGAAGTTCATTTAAAAAATTTAAGTCAAGTTGTCCTTGTCAGTTCATCCTACGCTGCCCATTCCCAGTGGATAGTGCCTTTCCTATGTTCTCTGCTAGTACTCAGAGTTTCTCTTTACTCCAATGTTTGTTATGTCGTATTGGCTGTTTAATGGGCTGTTCAACAAATCACTCAATTGATATAATTGAGTTTTCTAGGCACAGTCCACACCTGGGGAGTATTGGCATTTTATTATACTCTTATCTAAAAAGAGGATTTCCCCACAAACATGTAATCTAAATTTGTAGGCTCCATACCTAGACAGGTCTGTAATTTATTCATTCATACACACACACACACACACACACACACACACACACACACACACACTTTCATGCTCCCACAGGGAATTGCATATTTTCTGTAATTCAAATAGATCTGCTTGTCCCAAACTGTGTGTCCTGCTCTCTTTCTGTGTTCCCATTAGTTAATGTTTTGAATCAAGGCATGGTCTGTTGGTAGCAAAGATTGAGACATTATATCCATCATTACCCATTATCACTCTAATCTGGGTTATATCATTCAGCTAGTTAATCTTGCCCAGAAGAGGATAGGAATGTAAAGAGATAGGAGGCAAGAGAGGTAAACGTGTGTTATGCATTTGTGTGTGTGCATGTATGTGTGTGTGTGCATGTATGTGTGTATGTTGGGTGTGAAGTTGAGATGAGCTCAAATTAGTCCTGTTGATAATTCCTAATGTGAGAGGTATCAATTAAGCACTAACCATTGTTTGGCATTGTCTTAGTCTGTTTGGGCTGCTCTCACAAACACCACAGACTGGGTGGCTTATAAACAACAGAAATTTACTACGCATTGTTCTGGAGGCTGGAAGCCCAAGATCAGGGTGCCAGCCCTCCTCCAGGTTGCAAACTTGCATCCTCACATGGGAAGGGGCCAGGGAACTCTGGGGGGTGGTTTTTATAAAGACACTAATGCCGGTCATGGCGGGTCTACCCTCATGACCTAAGCACCTCCCAATGGCCCTACCTCCAGATGCCATCACCTTGAGGGTTAGCATTTAACATATGAATTTTGGAGCATGGACATAAATACTCAGACCATAGCAGGCATGAATACACCTGCATATTTGGTTGCTGCTAATGCTAGTTTTTCAGATCGCATTTCTTTTCCGGAGCAGGTAGAGAGCAGTTCAGTTTATAGCATGTGAAGATCTGCCTTGATTTGGCATTTATGACTTAGGTTCTGCAAAATATAACATTTAGTTCCTAGTTCCTTTGTTTGTTTGTTTTTCTGTCTTTAGATTTTCTTTTTTAAAACATTTCTTTATTGATTAAGGTATTACATATGTGTCCTCATCTTCCATTACGCCTTCCAACCCCCCTCACCACTTATGCCCTCACCCCCTTTGTGTCCGTGTCCATTGATTAGGCTTATATGCATGCATACAAGTCCTTTGGTTGATCTCTTCCCTTTACCTCCATCCTCTCCTACCTTCTCTCTGAGGTTTGACAGTCAATGCTTCTCTGTCTGTGGATCTGTTTTTGTTAATCAGTTTATGTTGTTCATTATATTCCATAAATGAGTAAGATCATATGATACTTATCTTTCTTAGACTGGCTTATTTCACTTAGCATAATGCTCTCCAGTTCCACCCATGCTCTAGTTTGAAGCAGCCACCTTTTCCTCCTTTTTCTTCTTCCTCTTCTTAAAGAATACCTTTCAGCATTTTATATAATACTGATTTGGTATTGATGAACTCCTTTAGCTTCTTCTTATCTGTGAAGCCCTTTATCTGACCTTCAATTCTGAATGATAGCTTCTCTGGGTAGAGTAATCTTGGTTGTAGGTTCTTGCTATTCATCACTTTGAAAATTTCTTGCCACTCCCATCTGGAAGTTGAGAAATCAGCTGACAGTCATATGGGTGTTCCCTTGTAGGTTACTAACTGTTTTTCTCTTGCTGCTTTTAATATTCTCTCTTTGTCTTTTGCTCTTGGCATTTTAATTATGATATGTCTTGGTGTGGTCCTCTTTGGATTCCTTTTGTTTGGGGTTCTGTGCACTTCCTGGACTTGTAAGTCTATGTTTTCAGTATCTTGCACTCTCTCTTCTTCTGGCACCCCCATAATTCTGATGTTGGTACACTTGAAGTTGTCCAAGAGGCTTCTTACACTATCTTCAAATTTTTGGATTCTTTTTTTTTTTTTTGCTTTTCTAGTTGAGTGTTTTTGGCTTCTTGGTATTTTAAATCTTTAACTTGATTCTTGCAGTACTCTAGTCTGCTGTTGAGTGTCTATAAAATATTTTTTATTTCAGTTAGTGTATGTTTAATTTCTAGTTGGTCCTTTTTCATATCTTCAAAGGTCTCACTGAATTTATCAGTCTTTTCTAGGAAATTCTTGAAAAACCTTATAACCATGGTTTTGAACTCTATATCTAGTCATTTGTTTTCCTCCATTTTTTTCATTTGTAATCTGTTTCTTTCTCTCCACATTTTCACTGCTCCCCTGAGTTGATAAGGTAGCTTTGTGTCCTAGGTGTCTCAGCCTCCCCTGTTACCTGAGGTGGACCCTCTTGGTGCACCCCTTTGTGGACTGTGTGTACAGCCTTGTTGCAATTAAGTCTTGATTGTTGTTGGTATCACTGGGAGGAATTGACCTCAGGTCAATTGGCTATGAGGATTAGCTGTGTCTACACTGGGAGACAGCCTTATGCAACTAGACTTGGAAAATTGCACAAGCCTCTCTGCTCAGCTTGGATGGGGCAGAGTTTCAGGGTGGAGCCAATATCCTTGGCTTCCAGTCAGCCCTGCCCCATGAGATTCATGGGTCTTAGTATCTGCAGGCAATCGCTGCAAGCACCTCTGAGAGAAAGGTGCCCTCGAGTTTCGCCCACTGCCAAACTGTCCAGTCTCTCCCCCAATGAATCTGGATTCCCAGATCTCCACCCAGCACTGGGGTTCCATGCAGTCGGAACTGGGTTTCAGTGCCTTCTGGAGCTCTTGTCTCCCTCCTGCCAGATTAAGCCTGTGGCACAGTCAACAGTCTGTCTTCTCTGCACGCACTCTTGCACGCGTGAGCCTCCAGACCTCTGCCTTTGGCGGTTCCCCTGAGATTCCATCTCACAGTCCAGATTCCCCCCCATATGGGCCTGGATCCCCCAGGTCTTGCCCAGAACCGGGGTTCAGTGCAGTCAGAACTGGGGTTCAGCACAGTCTGGAGCTTTTGTCTCCTTCCCACTAGAGCATGCTAGCAAGGCACTCAGACGCCCTGTCTTCTCTGGCCCGTCCTCTGTGAGCATGCATCTCTGTACCTCAGGCTTTGCAGCTGCTCTGATTCTCCATGTGCGTTTCTGTTTCCTTCAAGTTGTAGAATTTCCAGCCAGCCAGCTTTCCTATGATTCTGGATGATGTTCATTTTGTCTTTTAGTTGTATTCTTAAAATTGATGTGCGAGGCAGCAGCCTAGGTGCTTACCTATGCCACCATTTTGATTTCTCCTCCTAGTTCCTTTGTTAATGGTGCATTTTTCAAACCGTTGAGCTCAGTTTTACTTTAGAAAACATTGTTATACAAGAGTCATAGAAAACATGATCCAAGAAGGGGACTTTTTGTTTTCCTGAGGACTTGAGTAAATACTGCAAAGATGGAAAAGGCCCAAGTTCTACCTGCCTCACAACAGGCATTGCATTTTTTGGAGCACATCCAATTTTAAGAGTCTCCCACTTGGCCAAGTTCAGATTGCCTAGAAAGACAGAGCCTTATTCTTTGGTTTCTCTTATTGAGGACTATCAACAAGGAACTTACACACCATAAAATGAAGCCATTCACTCCAATGGAATCTGTTGCAGATTTAGATATTAAAATGTTTTTATAATATTTTTGAAATATTGCATTCAGACTAGTATTCTATTTTAGGTTTTTGTTGAAAATGAATAGTAATATATATTGCGAGGTCTGAATTGGGTTAGCAAAATTGAATTTAATTAAAATATTTAGGAATTCTAATGATATAAGAAAGTTTATATGGCAATGTCCTAGGGGAATTACACCAAAGACAGTATTTTGTACTTATTTAGTATGACTTTCTGGAATGTAGAAACTATCCTGTGAGGAGTCCCCTTTCTAGAGGAGACTTTTTGAGTCCAGCTAACCTTCCTTTTAAGCAAAAGGCACACCTAAGCCATCAGAAGCAAAATTAAATCTTCCCAAACTTAAAGAAGGACGTTCTTCAGTGTTCAGGACTGTATCCATTATAGTGCACTGAGCATCCCTGGGTGCTAAGCACCAAGGATTTGTTCTCCCCAGCATCTGACACCTCATTTCTTCCTGCATCCTTGTGAGCATACTCAACTTCCTATAGATATAAAAACAGACAAAAGCCCTTTATTTATTTATTTTTAGAAATATTATTCCCTTTATTTTTTGACATTCAATGTTATTTTACATTAGTTCCAGCATAGTGGTTAGACAATTATATAATTTGCAAAGTGATCCCCCTGATCATTCAGGTGCCCATCTGCACCATATATAGTTATTGCAATATTATTGGCTATATTCTCTGTGCCAGGGCCCAATTTGTATTTCTTAATCCCTTTACCCCTTTTAATCAGACTCCTCAACACCCCCCCCCCCCCCAAATCTGGCAACTCTTAGTTTGTTCTCTGTATCTATGAGTCTGTTTCTGTTTTGTTTATTTTTAATGTTTATTTAACCTTCATCCGAGGATGTTTTTATTGACTTTTTTAGAGAGAGAGGTAGGGTGAAGAGAGAAATATCAAGCGATTGTCTCCTGCACACACCCTGACTGGACTTGCAGCCGAGGTATGTGCTCTGACAGAATGAAACTCAAAACTTTTTGGTGTATGGGACGACACTCCAACAAACTGGGTGACCCAGGCAGGGCTGTTTGCTTATTTTGTTCTTTAGATTACAGATATAAGTGAAATCATATGGCATTTGTCTTTCTCTGTCTGACTTATTTCACTTAGCATAGTATCCTCTAGGTCTATCCCTGTTGTTGCAAATGGTAAGATTTTCCTTAAAAAAAAAAAAAAATCCCCTTTATTTTTCTCTCCACTGCACTTAAAATGCTAACCAGTAACTTTCTAATTTCCAAAGACCATGGCCCCTTCTGAGTCCTTATTTATGTATTTCACATATGTATGCCCTTTCTTTTTAAATAGAGAGATTAATATTTTAAGGCAGATACTTAAATTTTAAAAGCAAAACACAGCCTAAACTGGTTTGGCTCAGTGGATAGAGCATTAGCCTGCAGACTGAAGGGTCCCAGGTTCGATTTCGGTCAGGGGGCATGTACCTTGGTTGCGGGCACATCCCCAGTAGAGAGTGTGCAGGAGGCAGCTGATCAATGTTGCTCTCTCTCTCGATGTTTCTAACTCTCTATCCCTCTCCCCTTCTCTCTGTAAAAAAATCAATAAAATATATTTAAAATAAATAAATAGATAGATAGATAAAAGCAAAACACAAAAACCAGTACTAAGCATATAGAAAGTCCAGAACTGAACTACATTAAACATTTAGAGACTAGTCATATTTCTAAGGTTCAAACTTATTTTTTCTAAGCTTTGATTTAAGGTCATATCCTATATAATAAAGAGGTAATGTGCAAATTGACCCTCACATCCTCACAAGATGGCTGCCTATGACCAGACTGGCAGGAGGATTAGTGAGGGATGACCAAATGACTGAATAGCAGACTGTGTGGGGCGACCAGGCTGGCAGGGGGGAGGGGCTGGGGGAACGTGAGCACAGTAAGGGGTGACCAGGCCAGCGGCGAGGGGTGTGTGTGTGGAGTTAGGAGCCACTAGGCTGGCAGGGAGGGGGCAGTTGGTGGTGATCTGGCCAGCAGGGGGAGCAGTTAGGGGTGACCTGACTGGCAATAGGGTCAGTTAGGGTCAACAAAGCCAGCAGGGGCAATTAGGGGCGACCAGACAGGCAGGTGAGCGATTAGGAGCCAGTGGTCCAGGATTGTGAGAGGGATGTCTGAGGGGTCCCGGATTTGAGAGGGTGCAGTCTGGGCTGATCCCCTACCCTCCCCCATGCATGAATTTTGTGCATTGGGGCTCTAGTTTCTAAATATTAAAGCATCAACTCTAGAATTTCTGTAGCTTTTACAAATTAATATTTAGTGTAGAATTGGGTATAGTAATCTGGCTATTCTAGTTAAAGAATGTCTTAAGAATGCCTTAATTCTTATGAGAGGGAGAGTACTTTTCTTTCCTACAAAGACTACTGGTATGAAGCCTAGTTGGGCCCGGGCACAGGGCAGGGGATGTCCCACAGCCACAGTTGTTGCTTGAAATACAAATGGAAGCATGAAGGAGGTGGTGCTATCTGCTCTGGCTAGATTTGTTAACTTCTGAGGACTCCTCTGGCTAGAAACGCTCTCAGGTGTCCGGATCATTTCCCCCATACCTGTTCTTCCAGCTACTCTCCCTGCCTCCACCTTCTTCTCTCTCCAATGTGTCTGTTCGGCAGTCTTTGGGTCAGTCTCAGGAAAAGGCAACCTTAGGTCAGTTATGGCCTCACTCAAAACCTTTCAGTGCTTTGCATTGTCTCTAGGACGAGTTTTTCAGCTAGGAAAATGTGATTTTTCTCTTGGATCTCAAAACCTTAAATTAAGCCTAAAAGAAAACAAGTCTCATGATTTAACAATTACTTTGTTTTCACCCATAAATAATATTTCCTACCTTTTCTCCCTAGAGTAGGAAAAATTCATATTTCTTCCCTAGGGTGGTTCTGAATTTCTTGATATTTAAAAATTTTAAATTCCCTTCGAGGGATAAAACCTTGCTAACAGACAGAATAATCAAAACATGTCTGGGAAAGAAATTCTAAAAATGTTGGGCAATGATAATATCATTGCAAAATTGGGGAGGGGGGAGAGGGAGGAAGAGAAAGAGAGAGAGAGAGAGAGAGAGAGAGAGAGAGAGAGAGAGAGAGAGGAGAGAGAGAGAAAGAAGAGAGGAGATATTATGAGAGAGAAACTACATATCACTTATGGTAGCCACCACAAAAGAGAGAATATTGTTTAGGAGACATTAATTCTAGCATGCATGATATTTGTAGTTGACAATATTGAGATAATTATAGATTCACATTTAGTTATAAGAAATAATACTGATATACTTTGTATTCTTTGCCAGTTTCCCCAGTGGTAATCTTTTATAAAACTACTAGATGTCTGGTGCATGAAATTTGTGCACCAGGGGTGTCCCTCAGCCCACCCTGCACCCTTTTCAATTTGGGACCCCTTGAAGAATGTCTGACTGCCTGTTTAGGATTGGGCTTAAATGGGCAGTCTGGTATCCCTCTCACAATCAAGGACTGCTGGCTCCCAACTGCTCACCTGCCTGCCTGCCTGATTGCCCCTAACTGCTTCTGGCTGCCAGCCTGATCACCCCCTAACCACTCCCCTGCCAGCCTGATTGATGCCTAACTGCTCCTCTGCCAGCCTGTTTGCCCCTAACTGCCCTACCCTGCAGCCTGGTCACCCCTAACTGTCCTTTCCTGCAGGCCTGGTCACCCTAACTGCCTTCCCCTGCAGGTCCAGTCACCCCCAACTTCCCTCCTCTGCTGGCCTGGTCACCCCTAACTGACTTCTTCCCCTGCAGGCTTGATCACCCTCAACTGTCCTCCCTTGCAGGCCTGGTCTCTCCCAACTGCCCTCCCCTGCTGGCTATCTGGTGGTGGCTATCTTGTGTCCACATGAGGACAGGATCTTTGAAAACATGGGGACAGCCATCTTGTGTGTTAGAGTGATGGTCAATATTCATATTACTCTTTTATTAGATAGGATAGAGGCCTGATGCATGGGTGGAGGCTGGCTTGTTTGCCCTGAAGAGTGTCCTAGATCAGGGTGGGGGTCCCCTTGGGGTGTGGGGTGGCCTGGGCGAGGGGCCTGTGGTGGTTTGCAGGCCGGCCACGCCTCCCAGTGACCCAAGTGGAGGTCCTGGGATCTGGGATTTATTTATCTTTTACAATTGAAACTTTGTAGCCTGAAGCAGAGCTAAGCCTCCTGCTGGCTCTGTGGTGGCAGCCATTTTTTTTAAAAAAAATTTTCTCTTTTCTTCTTCCCCCCCGCTTTATTGTTCAGTTTATTAATTACATTGTTTCCCCTTTTTTATCCCCCTATAGCTCCCCTCCACCCTGTACCTATCCCACCCTCCACCCTCACCTCCCCCTCCCCAATGTCCTCTTCCATTGTTGCAAGATTTTTGTCCAGTCTCTTGCTGTACTTTCCACAACCCTTTTCTCCCCAAGAATTGTCAGTCCATTCCCTCTCTATGTCCATGTCTCTGTTATATTCACCAGTTTATCTTGTTCATCAGCCTATCAATTCACTTGATTTTTATGTTCATTTGTTGATAGATGTGTATTTGTTGTTCATAATTTATATTTTTACCTTTTTCTTCTTCCTCTTCTTAAAGAATATCTTTCAGCATTTCATATAATTCTGGTTTGGTGGTGATGAACTCCTTTAGCTTTTTCTTATCTGCGAAGCACTTTATCTGATCTTCAATTCTGAATGATAGCTTTGCTGGATAGAGTAATCTTGGTTGTAGATTCTTGCTGTTCATCACTTTGAATATTTCTTGCCACTCCTGTCTGGCCTGCATCGTTTCTGTTGAGAAATCCGCTGACAATCGTATGGGTGCTCCCCTGTAGGTAACCAACTGTTTTTCTCTTGCTGCTTTTAATATTCTCTCTTTATCTTTTGCTCTTGGCATTTTAATTATGATATGTCTTGGTGTGGTCCTCTTTAGATTCCTATATTTTGGGGTTCTGTGTACTTCTTGGGCTTTTAAGTCAGTTTCTTTCACCAGGTGGGGGAAGTTTTCAGTCACTATTTCTTCAAGTAGGTTTTCATTAACTTGCTCTCTCTCTTTTTCTGGCACCCCACTAATTCGGATGTTGGCATGCTTGAGGTTGTCCCAGAGGCCCCTTACGCTATCTTCAATTATCTGAATTCTTTTGGTTTCTTGCTTTTTCAGCTGAGTGGATTTTGGTTCTTTGTATTTCAAATCTTTGACTTGGTTCTTGTGGCCCTCTGGACTGCTTTTAGGACTTTGTGTAATATTTTTTATTTCAGTCTGTGTATGCTTGATTTCTAGTTGGTCCTTTTTTTTTTTATCCGTGAGGGTGTGGTTCGTATCCTCAGAGGTCTTGTTCCTTTCCTTGATGGTCTCATGCATTTCCTTGAGGGTCTCATTCATTTCCTTGTAAGTCTCATTCATTTCCTGGTTGGTCTTGTTTATTTCCTGGTAATTCTCATTAAGTTGATCGGCCTTTTCTAGGAGTCTCTTGAAAAGCCTTATAACCATGGTTTTGAACTCTATGTCTTGTCGTCTTTCCTCCTCCATTTCTTTCACACCTGATTTCTTTCCATATCTCTGCATGGTGGCTACTTTATGTGGTAGATATCCTCAAAGGGACAGTGGCTCAGCCTCCCCAGTTACCTGAGGTGGGTACTCTTACTGCAATCCTTTATGGGTTGTATTCAGTATTTTTCAATTTAAACCCAGCTTGTTGTTGTTAGCCCTAGGAGAGTTTGACCTCCAGGCCAATTGGCTGTGAAGGCAGACTGTGTTCAGGTTGGATGGGTGGAGTCTCTGAGCTGCGCAGGCAGCTTCAGTGTCAGCTGCGTCCTATGTGGCGCTCACGCGCGCGGGTCTCTGTTGGATTGGGATGGCTGCAGGCACCTCCAAGAGAAAGCCGCCAGTCTCTTTCCCTTGCCAGACAACTCTGCCTTTCCCCAAATGTGTCTGCACACCAAAAGTCTAGCCCAGGGTTGTAAAATAGATGGTTTCCGGAACCAGGAGACAAGTTTCCAGGGGGCAAGTAGCGGGTTTGTGCGACACTTGCGCGGAATCTTCTTTTCGCCGCCTCTGGTTCTCTCGCAGACTAGGAGCCTCTGCTGTGCCCCGCTTCCAGGGTGCATCCCCCAGACCTCGGACCTCGCCCGGCACTGGGGAATCCGTGTAGTGGGACGTCTCCATCCTCCCTGTTGGCGAAATCCGGCCGGGGTTGCTGCTCCAGCCCCAGCCCGCGCGCGCGACCAGGATGGCTCCTAACCTGTTTCCGTCTGAAAGGCTGCTCTCCCGCCGCTCCTCTGAGTCTCAGTGTCCCACCTTTACTCTTATTTGTGGAGTTTTCACTCAGCCAGCTTTCTGGCGATTCTGGGTGCTGTCTGTTCTGCTGTTATGTTGTAGTTCTTAAATCGTTGCTAGGGGCAGAACAATAGGTGTTTACCTATGCCGCCATCTTGGTGTTCTCCCGTGGCAGCCATTTCTGTTGGGATTTTTAAATCTTCTATAATTGAAACTTTGTAGCCTTAAGCGGAGGGCAAGGCAGGCCAGGTGTGCAGAAAGCTTGGCTTCCTCCATTGCCAGGGGCAACCGTAGCCTCCTGCTCTCTCCAGCTCCATTGCTGCTGCCATTTTCTTTAAAAATTATTTATATTCTATAATTGAAACTTTGTAGCCTGGAGTGGAGCTCTGGGCTGGCCAGGGTGTGTGGAATGCTTGGCTTCCTCCATTGCCAGGGAAACCCAAACCTCCCTCCTGCTTTCTCAGTGGCCATAGCCATCTTGGTGGGTTAAGTTGCATACTCGCTCCTGATTGGCTGGTGGGCATGACTGGTTCACATGGCTTGTGGGTGTAGCAGAGTGATGGTTATTTTGCGTATTACTGTTTTATTAGAATAATGTACTACCTTAGTTGGTATTGACATTGATCAATGCACACATCTTATTTAGGTTTCTCAGTTCTACCTACATTTATTAATACATAAGACCTTAAATGTCAATGCAATTTTGTCACCTGTGTATCCACCATCACTGTAAAGATACTGAACAGTTCTAAAATCACAAGGACCCCTCATGTTGCCCTTTTTCTCCTTCCCCTCCCAATACACTTTTTGAAAAAAAAAAAAAAACCTCACCTGAGATGCTTAGAGGGAAGAAGGGAGAGAGATGGAGACAAAGGAGAAAACGGGAGGGGGGGGAGAGCGAGAGAGAGAGACAGAGAGAGAGAGACAGAGAGAGAAAGAAAACATTGTGATTAATTGCCTTCTATTCGTGCCCTGACTAGGAATGGAACCCCCAACCTGGGCATGTGCTCTGACCAGGAATCAAACTGGTAACCTTTTGGTCCACGAGATAACATTCAACTTACTGAGCCACTCGGGAGGAAGAAGGGGGTTCTTAACCCTTGTCCACTACTAATCTATAATTTTTTAAACGAATTTAAAAAATATTGTATAAATGGGCTCTGTGATCTTTTGGAATTGGCTTTTATCACTCAGCATAATTTTCTGAAGATTGATCCATGTCATATATACCATGTTTGCTCTATTTATTGCCAGGCAGCATGCATTGCTGTGATATGCATGTGTGTATAGATGTACATAGCATTTAACCATTCTCCTGCTGAAGGATATCTGTGTTGATTCTAGTTTTTCACTACTATATATAAGGCAGCTATGGACAATCATGTACTGGTGTTTGTGGCAGTTGCATGCTTAGTTAAGAAGCTGCCAGACTCTTTTCCAGGTTGGCTATATCAATTTGCACCTCCACCAGCAACATGAGTGATTGTTTCTGCACATCCTCTACAGCATTTGACAATGCCATTATTTTTGTTTGTTTTGTTTTGTTGTTAATATATTTTATTGATTTTTTACAGAGAGGAATAGAGGGATAGAGAGTTAGAAACATCAATGAGAGAGAAACATCCATCAGCTGCCTCCTGCACAACCCCCCACTGGGGATGTGCCTGCAGCCAAGGTACATACATGCCCTAGACCAAAATCAAACCTGGGACCTTTCAGTCCACAGGCTGACACTCTATCCACTGAGCCAAACTGGTTAGGGCTATGCCATTGTTTTTTATTTTAGCCATTTGAATGGTATGTATTGATATCTCCTTGTGGTTTCAATTTGCATTTCCCCAATGGCTAATGATGCTGAACATCCTCCCATGGGCTTGTTTGCCATCTGTATGTCCTCTGCAATGAAATGCCTGTTCATGTCTTTTGCCCATTTTTCTAATTGGGTTGTTTGAGAGTTATTCATATATTTTAAGTACTAGTTATTTGTTAGATATTCCCCCCCCACCCCCCCCGGCCCCTGGCCCTGCCCTTCCCCAGTCTGGAGCATTCTTTTCATCCACCTCTCATGGGCTTTCACAGAACAAGCTTTAAACTTTGATGTCTAGCATGATTTTTAAAAAAATAGTTCTTGGCCTTTTGCATGTTCAACGGTCCATTGAGAATCTGATGAAAACTATAAAACTCCTGTCAGAAAAGTGCACATGCACATAAAAATTTGCATCTAATTTCATGGAGTTCAGGGACTGTATAAAGTGATGGACCATATGTTATAAACTCATGGCTTAATCACTGTTGCATTAATTGACAGCAATGCGACTCCAGGGAGAGTTGCTCGTATCAAAGTTAAAAGCGGAAAACCCTGTAGCATACAAAATCAGAGCAATCTTAGAGCCAGGCTTTACTCTATGGAGATCTTAACTGAAATGCCCCTTTCTCAGCAATACATTGCTTGGCTACTTTGGGAAATAGTGCCGGATTGCTTCTTTAATTTTGTAGCTTGAACAGGTACATCGTAAAAAATAAAAAAGAATCTTGCTTTGAATTCAGACTTGTAAGCATTGGTAATGAATGCACCTGTGGGCTTTCTTTTTTTAAATGTATTTTATTGATTTGTTACAGAGAGGAAGGGAGAGGGATAGAAAGTCAGAAACATCAATGAGAGAGAGACATTGATCAGCCGCCTCCTGCACCCTGCCCCGTCCCCACTGGGGATGTGCCCACAACCAAGTTTCATGCCCTTGACCAGAATCGAACCTGGGACCTTTCAGTCCGCAGGCTGATGCTCCATCCACTGAGCCAAACCGGTTTCGGCATGTGTGGGCTTTCAACTGCCAGTTCAGTCTTAGCAGCATGACTCCCTTTGTATGGCTTACTATTTTTCTTGCTCTATCTGGTTTCTAAAAATGAATGGAAAAGAAGAGAAATGAGATGCTGGTGAAGAAACGGTCTGATAAATTTTGATATGATCATTATCTGTACCTGGGCAGAGAATTGTCAGTATCATTGAACTTGATTTGCTTCCCCCATGAATGAAATGCATAAAGGAAAAGCACACTGTTGAAAAAGTTGAAAGATAATTTTGTTGAAAATTCTAACTGAAGGGTAACATGTACATTTGACCCTTGAAAAACATGGGTTTGAATTATGTGGATCTACTTATATGTGGATTTTTTTCAATAAATACTGTAAATGTATTTTCTCTTCCTTTTTTTCCTGAATAACATTTTGTTTAGCTTTATTGTAAGAATACAGCCTATAATACATGTATAACATAAAATATGTGTTAACTGACTGCTATTGGTAAGGCTTCTGGTCATCAGTAGGCTTTTATTAAGTTTTGGGGGAGTCAAAATTTATGCATGGACTTTGAACTGTGCGGGGGTCAGTGCCCTTACCCCCATGTTGTTTGAGGATCAACTGCAATTAGGAATGTGTTTGCCAGAACTCTGACAAAGGACCCTGGCCCCCTGTAAGTCTGCTGTTCACTTTTGTCACAGACTTTACTGTGTGTATTTTAGGGATGGATTATGTATAAAAGTAGGCTACCAAACCTGTTACTCCAAACTATAGGACTCCTTAGTGTGTCCTAAAAATAACATGGGTGTGTGGTTTTCTTCACATTTAGCTCCTAATTCCTATCATGTAACTCATTTGCCACTTCATGCTTGCCCGACACTATCACGTTAGTGGTATTATTACTCCTTCCAACCTTTCGCTTTTCATAGATTTAGAAGTTATCCGATCAGACTGGGAGGTCACCAATGCCAGGGGCAGTGTTTTTAACACTATCCTCCCAGGTCAGCCACATGGTGTGCTGCGCACATAGTGATAGCGAACCGACTTTTGGACACAGGACTTTAGAGATCTGCTGCTACTATGGGAATCGATGCTTTGATAGGTTGTATCTTGCTAGAGTGATTGAGATTTGTATCGACTACAAATGGATAAATGCGTAAATGAGGTTATAAGAGGGATGTTCAGTTGATTTAGAAAAAGCTTCTTAAGGGCTTAATGTTGTGTGCAAATAAATTCTGGGAAAAAGTGAGTGTGACAGTGCTTGGCGGAACATTCTGTTAGCAGTTAGCTCACGCTCCTCTTTGTACTTTAGAAGCATTCTCTGCTTTAGGCTGCACCAATTCAGACTGCCTGGCTCCCCTTCTTCCTCCCTACCAGCCCCATTAGTTTGAATTAATGAGATCCTATTGAATAGTTACTGTTGTTTGCTTTCTAATCTTCAGACATCTCCCCACACTCTGAGGTCACCAAATAATGCTTCTTAGACCTGCATAACTCAGGTAGATAATGCTAGTCTGAGGCAGGCCCGTTGATACTTTTGTGTATTCAACAGCAGGTTTATTTCGAAAATGCTCTCTTTTTACCCATTTCCATTGTGTTAGCATTGAAGGTTTTTACTTAGACTTGGCCTTACCTCCCGGCTGTTTAACTGTTCCTTCCTTCTTCTCCAGCTAGGATAACAGTGGTGAAATACAATTATAATTCTTCACTCTCAGGTTCGGATAAGGAGCTGTGCATCAGCATCTCCCTCTAACTGTAGAGGTTTCCAGCTGAGGTGTTAATAGAGTTGCTCCTATGATAATTGCTCTGCCCTTTGCATCTTCAAACTGCAATGGGAACATTCAGCTCTGTAAAACCCAATAAAAGTCAGTAGAGCTTTACACGATGTATTTATCTGGCCCAGTGCTCTTCAGTTTTCTCTGATGCCTCAAGTGTCCTCTGGGGTGTCAGGGTGAGGCTGAGCGGGGTAGGTTCATTGCAGACCTGTGTGGCCCCAGTTCCTGCTGAATCATTTTAATCAGCCTAATGTTTAGAGGCTCTGAGTGATTTCATTTGAAACAGACTCAAATGCTTTCTAAAACCATCCCTTTGTGTAGGTTTCATGTACAATAATAGTACATATGTAGTAATTACAGCTAGTGTTAATTGAATGCATAGGATAGGCACTGTATTTTTTTTTCAAAGACTTTATCAATTCTTTTAACCCTCCCAACAATCTTATGAGGTAGGTACTGTTGCTAATTCTAAATTGGCCTAGGAAGGTGAAATAACAGGCCCAAAGTCACACTGTGAGAACCGGGCAGAGCTGGTGTTCAAACGCAGCCTGTTCCTGAGCCTGTACTGTCAGGCATTTGCTTCCTTCTAACAAGCATATCTCGGTCTTTCAGACCGTATTTATGTTACAACAGGACTTTGTGCTGAAGCTCAGGAGCGCCTGGGCTCTGTGCTCAGAGGGGCTGGAGTCACATGCCAGCTCGGCCACTTCTAGCTTCTCGACCTCTGCCAGTGGCCTAACTTTGCAGAGTGCTCCTTTCCTCCGGTGTGAAGTGGAGACCTGGGCTGAAGGTCCTCTTATCTGGGAGCGGCATCTGGGTAGCTTTTTAAAGGGGGGATCCTCAAAATGGGGACCAAGATTTTATAGGAAGTAGGGGTGGGAAAAGGATTTGCCTGGGGCTCTAGTTTTTGAAAAGGAAACTAAAATTATGAAAATACGTATCATATTTGTTTTAGAAAACGTATTTTAGTCCTTTGGCTAACAGATGGCATAACATCATGGTAAGGGGTGGAGGCCCTGGGCCAGCCTTCTGGAATGCCTGCCATGTTCTGTGTGATCTCATGCAAATTTGGTTTTGAACTCTGCTAACTCTTAGAATGAATATAAAATAAACTGTGTGCATGTGATTAATGGGGGGAGGGAAGGGGTCATGACTTTTATTGACGAAATTGTATAGTAGGACATTTCGGCTCTCACATTTGGTTTTTAAAGCATTGCTTTGGAGGTCGTTTTTATTAGGGAGGAGAAGATACTCTTATTCCTTTTATACTAAAATTATTATCTTTAAATCTTTTTCTCATTATTTTTCTTTTCCACTTGTTAATGGGTCTCTGACACATTCTCATTGATCCAGTAGTTAGTTTCATGATTTGAGAAGTTCTCCAATACTCAACAGTACTTTTTTTCAACTCTATTTAACCATATCTTATGCTTTAAAAATATTTCCAATTTTGTGTTAAGTTTGCTTATGTTTTATTTACAACATCTGAAAACCAAATGAAGGTCAACACAAGTCACTATGAAAACATCTGTTGATATATGCAAGAAGGATGGCTAGAGAGGAAGATGCTAGCATTAAGGATGGGTGGAAAATGAATGGGAGAGGCAGTTACTTGTTATCTTATAAATGGCCAATTTATTTCTTTAAAAATTTATGTTTAGGTAACTTTTGCTTCTCAGCTTAACTTCCTACACATTCCTGTCAGTGATGTTGTGTGAATCTCTGAGATGAAATTTATAAAATACTTAGCATGGTGTCTGTCATCTCATTATCCTTTCTAATAGTCTTGATAATTATTCTTCGAGCATCACCTGCTAATAGGTTTTGTAAAAGACATACAAACCAATAGTTATTTTGTGTTCAAAGACAAAACCTAAGTCATAGACTTTATATTGAATTAATTTTAGAATACTTCATTTAGATGTAAAATTCAGAATTTCATAAAGTCAAGAACTGATTTTTTTTCTGTGTAAGTTGACTGCTATATTTTCTTTCCTCTTTAACTTAAAATATGTTTACCTGTTGAAAATTATCTCTTTTTCTTTTGAGTTCACTAGCAATCAAAGATATTGGGATACTTATTCCTCACAATGTCTAAAACACTGAAAAGAACATCTTGATGTTCTTTTCATAAGACATTTTCCCCCTTTTGTGAGCAAACTTAAAAATTAAGTTTGGCCCTCAAACCATCCCCTGGCATCTGCCAGCAAACTGGAACTATTTTGGTTTTTACCTCTGAAGGAAACATTTTCAAAAAAATGTAGTACAATTAAAGGGGAAAGAAAGTACTTCAATGTGAAATTTTAAAATTACAGGTGGAGAACTCAAGCATTAGAAAGTAAAATGAAGTGGAGAGCATGGCATTTATACAGGGAAAAGCTACTGTGTGAAGAATTCAGGCAGTTGTAACTTGCCTCGCAAATACAACTTGCTTAATAATTAAAGGTGATGTGAAAGGAGGCCCAGAGTGAGTTAGCCATGCGGCCTGCTGGCCAGCACAGAACTTACTGCTCTTTATGTAACAGGAATTGGTTTTAGGAAAATCCAAGTGAAAATATATCTTTCAGCTTGAAGTTTATTTTATCAAGCGTATAATTTGCTCCAAATTATTTTTCTCCACAACTCAACTAGGAAGTTTTGAAAGGCGTTTCACTCTTCAGAATACATCTTCACATTTCTCATCAAAAAGGTTTCCTTTTGATGTACTTTATTATCAGACAAAATCTAACAAATACCACATGTTGAGTTGTGGAAAACGTGTACTTTCATATAGTAAATAAGTGTATGGTAAGCCTCTCACACAGCTTAACTTGTTTTAATATACTTCTTAAAAATTTTAAGTCTTGCCCTGACTGGGTTGGCTCAGTGGATAGAGCATTGGCCTATGGACTGAAAGGTCCTGGGTTTGATTCCAGTCAAGGGCATGTACGTTGGTTGTGGGCACACCTAGTAGGAGGTGTGCAGGAGGCACCTGATTGATGTTTCTCTCTCATCGATGTTTCTGGCTCTCTGTCCCTCTCCATCTCCTCTCTGTAAAAAAAAATCAGTAGAATATATTAAAAAAATTTTTAAGTCTTCAAAGTTTTGCTCACAAAGGAATGCATGTTAGTTTGTTGCTTTATTATTGTCTGAATGTTATTTCAGGCTTTTAAAAATTAATTCATTTACTGTAGAATGTATTTCATTTTTAAAATTTTACTCCTTTTAAAAACCATTTTAGTTTTTAAAAATAGCTTATTGATTTTTAGAGAGAGAGAGAAAGGGAGGCGAGAGAGAAACATCAGATGCTCCCTGCAGGTCACCAACCAGGGACCAAGCCAACAGCTGGGGCATGTGTCCTGACTGGGAATCTAACTGGCAGCCTTTTGGTACATGGATGAGGCCCCACCAGCCGAGCCACACTGGCCAGGGCTAGAATGCTTCCTTATGCTGCCAAGTAGAAATGTTCAGTGTTCTCATAATTTCAAGTTGAGTGAAATGTGAAGGATTGGAATTGTGTATGGCGTGACTATACACGTAAGTGAAAATATTGTTAATCTTTTGAGGCATACCATACATTTAGGGTAAAGAGTCATGGTATGTGGTAGCAGGTATACATTCATATTTTAAGTGCCTTCTTTATAATTTTTAACTTTGGGGAGATCTACTTGTCATTGTTCTTGGATTAGTTATCATTTTTATTTTATGGTGATAATTCATATTAGAAATGAGAGTCTCACTCAGTTTTGTCATATTCTTGTTAGTATTGTATTTAATTGGAAGTTTTTTTCCTGGACATCCTAAGCCATTCATCCAATATGTGAGGTTAGTTTCATTGATTATCACCGATAAGCCCATTTAAGTGGGTGTACACAGGCTACAACATGTTGAAAATGAGGGCCAAGGCAGGATTCCATTGTCAACCCCTTGGGCTTGTGAGACCCTCGGTCTTCTCTCAGGATGACTCATGAAATGTAACGTGTGACCTAAGAGAATGCCAGTGCCAATATATAGATAAAGGAGTTTATAAAAAACAATACAGGACTTTTTATATTTTCCTCCTGGCCAAGTTTGTTCTCTGGGGATTGCTATACCAAATGTCACAATTTGGATTTCTGTGTGCCTGCCTTCTTAAGAGAAGGCCCCAAAGCACTGTAGCTAGGCTGTGGTCCAGGAACCAGAGCCAGGGTTGGCCTAGTGAACAGAACCCTGTCCCACTTCTGTTCTCTGTGGGGCGGGGCGAGAGGAGGTTGATGCGAGTCCCGGTCTGCCTCATTCAGAACCCTCCTGCAGCCCACGCTTCCCCTTCTCCCAATCTTTAGGTCTCTTGTTCAGCTGGGTCTCATAACAGTGTTCAGTGAACCCACCACGCCTACTTTTTTTTTTTTTAATACATTTTTATTGATTTCAGAGAGGAAAGGCGAGGAAGGGAGAGATAGAAATATCAATTATGATAAAGAATCATTGATCAGCTGTCTCCTGCATACTCCCTCCTGGGGATCAAGCCTGCAACCTGGGCATGTACCCTGATTGGGAATCAAACTGTGACCTCCTGGTTCATAGGTTGACAATCACAGCGCAACACTGGTTCGACTCACCTATATTTTAAGTGACCTATAATTGACACACAAGATCTTATTAGTTTCAGATGTACAATATGATGATTTAATATTTGTATATATTGCAAAGTGTTCACCACAATAAGGCTAGTTAACACCTGTCACCATAGATAGTTAACACCTGTCACCATAGATTTTCTTAGCAACTTTTAAATATGCAGCACAGTGTTATTAGCTACTGGAGGCCTGGTGCATGAAATTTGTGCATGGTTGTGGGGGGGGGGGGGTTGGCCCCTCAGCCCAGACTGCACCCTCTCGTAATCCAGGACCGCTTGGGTAGGGTCCCTAGGCCTGACTGGCAATCAGGAACTATAGGGGCTTTCCTTTCTCGAGCTGCCAGCAGCTGGCCCCGCCCCTGCCACTGCCACTGCTTGCCATCTGTGTGGTGCTGCCTCCCCCTGTCCTACCACCAGTTGCCTCCCTCTGCATGTAATAGGCATGGAGTGCGATCACTCGGCAGGCCTGGGCCTCCCTCTCCAGGGCAATCGCTGGCTGGCCCCACACACCCACCACAGCATCGCTGGCTGGCGGCCTGGGCCTCCCTCTGTGGGGCGATTGATCGCGGGTCCCCCAGATAGATATCCCTGCAGGGGGAGGTTATGTCCACTTGCCTCAGTGCTGCCAGTCAGGTAGCTTGGGCTTCCTGCTTTGAGGTGATTGATTGCAGGGCTCCGAGATCGATCGCTGTGCAGAGGATGACCTGTGTCTCCTTCTGTGGGGTGATGTGGGGCAATGGTGGTCCCCCCTGACCAATCACATCATACCCACCTTGACTGGCCTGGTGTCAGTGTGTGTCATAGCGTGGTCATCTGGAAGGTCGTCCGAATGGTTGTCCTGCTGTTCGGTCATTTGGTTGATTTGCATATTATGCTTTTATTATTATAGATAGCCTCAATGCTGTACATCACATCCCCATAGCTTATTTTATGTCTGGAAGTTTGCACCTATTTGACCCCCTTCAGTTAACTTCTTTTGAATGATGCTGGCTTCTTTTCTCCTAAGCTGGAAGCTGGTTTCTGGGTGTGGGTGTCAAGGGGCAGGCATACCCAGAGGCAGATGAGATGCATGCAGCTGGGGAAGAGGTGGGTTGGCATGACAGTGGCCTGCATTCCCCCCGACTGAAATGTCTAGCCCTCTAAGATCTGCCTTGTTCCGCCAAAAGTAGATTCTGATCTCAGAGAAGCCTGTGATCCAAGCGATTAATTAAGGTGAAACTTTCAACCTGCTTATTTTGATTTTTCTTGTCTTTCTGAAATATAATTTCCATTTTGGATCAGTCAGTGGGATAATGTCAGGGATAATAGGTTTCTTTATGTGTGGAAATTAATACAAAATAAGAAAGGGGTTCTGTTTTATACAGATAGCATCTTATTTCTGTATTTTTATGATTTTGTTTTTGCAATTTTCCTGTCTAATGAGTTACTCCTCCTTCAACAGTGTTGATACCTGAAGGTCAGGACACAGCTCTGTTGGTTGGTTAAATGAGGACTCCTGCAATAAATGCTCTTCTTATTGTTTGCAGATGCGGAAGCCATGGAGTTGAGCTGCAGCGAAGTACCTCTTTACGTAAGTTCCTAAGCATTGGGCTTCAGGTTTAAGTGGCCTTTTCTTAGACTAGAAAACCCATGTGATTGAAGTGGGGAGAAAGGCTTTGCTCATTATTAAGCGGAGGCTTTTGAAAAACAACACAGTGCTGCTGTCTAATTTATTTTCATGAAGCCTTTTAAAACTAGTTGGCTCCTGGTTTCCAAGTCTGGGTTTTAATTATGTTTCCCCAAGTAACTTTTTAAAAACTGTATTAGTTCTGGACTAAAAAATACTCAATTCATTCATATACATGAGTTTTTGAACATGTTGCTTTATAATAATATCCTGATAATAGCCGAGAACGTGTTCTGTGTGTGTCTTTTTTGGGGAAATGTTCAGTGATAATGGTGTCAGTTAAAAGCATGAAATAGAAATTCAAGGGAAAAGTGCTTGGATATATACATAGATTATGTGGGGGGATCGGGTGACAGAGTTGCCCAGTGAGATTCCTGGTCAAGGTGCCTTCTGGGTTGAGGGAAGATTCTGTTGTTGAGAACAGATACTGGCTGTAACAGGGAAGTGATGTGATTGTCTCATCTTACAAAATGGCAGATGTTTTCCTCTTCCCATCTTCCCTTTTCAGACAAAACCTCTTTTCTTGGAACCTGTATTGATGGGGGTGTGAACATGGGTGTGTGTAGGAGGGCTGCTTTTTTAAGTGGCCTTTGAGTTATCCTCTCATGGGATACAGTAAGAGTACAGGATCTAGCATAAAGGATTTGATTTTAGTTCAGATTAATCCTTTCTAGAACAATATCAAGGAATTAAAACAAATTTAATCAGAATCCTGTTAATTAAAATATATTAATCTACTTCCTCATGCCATACTTTACTACCCAAGTAACCCTCTCTCTCAACCCTTCCCCACTCTTCTTACATGTATCCCACTGTATTCTCTGAAGAAACACTAAATGATCAAATAAATAGATGTCAAAATAATTGGTCTCCCCCCCCCCCCCCCCCCCCCCGCCTTTCCTGGGTTACTCAGTAGTCCATAGTATTCTCTTTAGGTTGTGATTTGCAGATCATAAAATGTGTCTATAGAGTTAGGCTTGGCCCAGCCATAATTAAAGATTAAAACAAAACAAAACAAAAAAAGACTGCTCCAATGCTAAATTGTAAAGTATCCCAAGTTTTATTTAATCATTTATTTTGTACCTTCTTCCTCCTCAGTTGTATTTATTCCACCCTGCTATCCTACTTCAAACCAAATAAACAAATCCACAAAATTAATCCTGGTAGAAAACCTTGTGGTTGGTCAACATACTGGTGTAGCTATATTGAATTTAGACCTACACATTATGACCAGACTAGGGAAGAGTCAGCTAACATTGCTTAAGGAGAGAAGAAAGTTAAACAGACCAAATAAACATTTTTTTTGCTGTCATATAATATATACTAATTAGAATAAAATGAAAAATAGTGTTAAGAAAATAAGTCACTCATAATTCCACCCCCTATAAATAATGTTATTTAAAACATTAATACATTTTATTGCCCTAGCTTAGTGGATAGAGCATTGGCCTATCCCAGGAATGATATAGGCAGCAGGTAAACTGGCTTATAGCTAACAAGTGGCCTGATGCATGGATTTGTGCACATTGAAAAGAAATTAACTAGAAGATATATTTGCCCTTTCTCTATAATAGAAATGTCAACCAAATTCATGATCGACAATGACAGATTGAAACAAATGCATGCAATTGGCACCAGCGAGACCTTTATATGTATTGCCCATGCGCAAGTCAACATTTATTTTTAAATTGCCAGTGTGCATCATATATACTGGCCGGTTGGTTGGTTGGATGGTCAGATGGACAGTCGGATGGTCACTTAGCCCTTTAGATATATAGAGGATTACTGAGGCATATGAGTGCATTCTAGTGCCTGACTGTCCACAGCCAGTGTAGACCCAGGTTTCTGGAATGCTGTTCCCATGATGTCTGCTCTTTGTGGTGGTTACTTTAGGTAGATAAAAAACTATTAACCCCAGAATGCTGATGCAGAAAGAAGGCATAGCAGCCATCAAAATTCTTAAGTGGGACTGAGGCAGCAAGGGCTCTCTTCAGAAGGGCTCCTTGATCAGAGCAACAGAGGAAGCTGATGAAATCTTGTTGTCCTTAGCCTTTAAGGTAGACTATTCAAATGAAAGCCATTAAAAATCAACCAATCAGTCCAGCCAGTCTGGCTCTGTGGTTAAGCATCGACCTATGAACCAGAAGGTCTGGGTTCCATCCTGGTCAGGGCACATGCCCAGGTTTCAGACTCAATCCCTAGTAAGGGGCATGCAGGAGGCAGCCTATCACTGATTCATTCTCATCATTGATGTTTCTGTCTTTCTCTCCCTCTCCCTTCTTTTCTGAAATCAATAAAAATATATTTAAAAAATAAACCAACACACGTTAATACATTTTACTAATTCTAAGGCACTTTTATTTCTTATTTTCATATCTGTGAAATTGAGATGCTACTACACTATGCATCTTGGCAGAAGTCATGAGGTAGCTGTTTTTACCTAAGTTTGTGTGACCTTGGTCACATGGTTTATATTGTTCTCACTTCAGAATAGTTATGAACTTTGCTGGCACAACATGAATTAATTGCTTTCAAAACTACTTCCCCATGGTTTGGTATTAAAAGGCAAAGTTACTGTGTATATACAAAGACATGGAACCAGTAGCATGATACATGATGAAATCTGTATAAGTTAAAACAAAATTCTAACATAAAAAAGCTCAGTTTTTCTTCTAGTGGCATATAAAAGGCATATTATAACTGATAGCATCTTATATTAATTATGTATATTTTACATGTACTAACTGACTCTAATTATATATATACAGGTTGTAACTTGATTTTTTTCACTTAACATTTTATGTCAATATTATTACAGATTGACCTAAGCCAATTTGACCATTTGGCCTCATCAGTAAGGAGGTCAGAGAGGGTTATACTATAATGAAAACAAGCCTTATCCCAAATTCTGTTGAATAAGTAATATAGAAACCGAGTAGACACAAAGGCTGTGCAACAACTGGTTCCTGTATCTTGATGCCAGCCTCCTGTCTGCCAGCAGCCTTCGGAGGTTGGATAAATATGCATGTCTAGTTTCTCCCAGGTGTATAAATCCTTACTATTTAAAAATTCATAGTATATTTTATTTAAAAAAAAGCAAAAAGAAGAAATGGTAAACATCATTGACTTTTATTTTTTTCTTTCGGAATTTTATCTATATTTGTGTGGAATTTTATTGAAGGTTCTTTTGCATTTATTTAGATGATGTGTTTTCTTACTTGACATTGGATCTCTTACTTTTGATGCTTTCAAGTCCTTCTACCAATCCTATTTCATTGTTTTAACAGGTTCTTTTGTAAAAACAAATTAACATAACTGCTAAGAACATAATTTAGGTAGAACCCAAACAAAACTAGAAATTGTAAAGAGTTATAACATTGAGATATTAAAATTACAAAACTATTAAGCATAACAATTGTATGTAAATGAATTGGAAGAGTCTCAGTAAGATAGGCTTTAAAATATAAACAAGATTTATCTCAAGGAGGATTAGATCACATAAATACAACAGTGGTCATGAAGTAAAAAAAAGTTGTTAGAAATTAATCTCCAACTTCTATCTTCCTTTCAAAAAGAGCACCTCATTCAGGTGGGTCCTATCGGTCATATTTTGTTTAATTTTTTCCTTTTTATGGCAAACATTTTTTCCCCTCATGCTTTTTGGCAAATATTTTTGTTTGCTTGTCTTCAGGAAAAAGACTCTATCCTAGTATTGGGGATGCAGGGATATTCCTGAAATCACTCAGCTCAAGACTCACTCAAACTTTGAAAATGAACTGATGATCCAATGCTTGCTATTGCCGGAAAAGAGAAATACTCCACTCTGATAAATTAGAGAAGAAGCAGGGATTGCAAAGACTGGTAGCCAGGAGTTTTATAGTATTGATCTGCAAACCTTAGGGATGGGACGCTGCAAATCCAATTTTCAGCCTCTGAGCAGCTTCCTGCATCTGTACTTAAAGGGGCAATAAGGAGTAGTTCTGGAGGGCCATGCTATTTTTTCACAATAGAAAAGATACAGTCTTTGCCTGACTGGCATAGCTCAGTGGTTGAGTGTCTATCTATGAACCAAGAGGTCACTGTTCAATTCCCAGTCAGAGCACATGCCCTGGTTGTGGGCTCAATCCCCAGTAGAGATGTGCAGGAGGCAGCCGATCAATGATTCTCTTTCATCATCTTCTCTCTCTCTCTCTCTCTCTCTCTCTCTCTCTCTCTCTCTCTCTCTCTCTCTCTCTCTCTCTCTCCCCTCCCCCTTTCTCTGTCTGAAATCTGTAAAAACATATTTAAGAAAAGGTACAGTCTGGATTGAGATCTAGGCTTAATCTTTAGATTGAATGGTGAGTTACTCTAGGGAAGAGTTATAGTGATGAAGCTGATGAGAGACTAGAAGCCTGGGGATGGGTACATTGGTATAACTGACCTACAATGTTTATAGCATAAAACTCGTGGAAATCACATGTGAGTTTGAAAGTCCTATTTGTTATTTTTATTTTGTTTGTTTTAGTTTGTTGCTTTTAGCCTTATAGTTGTCATTTTCTAGTTTGCACATAAAAAGAAATAGGAAATGATGCAAGTAGAGCTTGAAAGGAGAGATTTTGCTGACTGGGTATTTGATTGAATTTTGAAAGAGGAAGAGATTTTGCATTCACAAGCTAAATTGTGTGTTTTTGCTGGTGAATGTTTTTGGTTACTTTTAAAATTGACTTTTCTTTAAGTTTTTGTTAAGGTTATAAAACAAATAAATGTTATATACTCATTATTCACTCCTTTTCACATTATATTTTTATTTTTATATAAAGTGTAATTAGCAATAATCTTCCCAAAAGATCAGTTCAGAACTGCTGTGACTAAAACAGAAGAGCTCTTTCTTGGGAAATTGTTGATTTCAAAGGCTTTTCCACCCCTTTTTGTCAATTGGAATAGTTTTATGTTAAGTGATTATTTAAATAATTCTAATTATTGAAAAGGAATAAAATTCTTAAGAAGAAAAAGATCACCTGAAATTCTGTGTTTGAAAGGAAACATGTAACAGCTGTTTTTATTATCTTGGGTAGATCTCATTACTGCTTCCCCAGCCCACATTTACATTTACTGCCTCACTTTCTGTCCTCCAGCCTAGTGCCCTTGCTCTCAGGAGCAGTAGTACCCCTGGGAACTTGTGAGAAATACACATTCTCAGACCTTCCCCCAGACCCACAGAATCAGCATCTCCTGAGGTGGGGCCCAGCAATCTGTGTTTTAACAGAACCTTCAGGTAATTCTGATGGAGTGCACTAGAGTTTGAGAACCAATGACAGTGTACATATTTGCACTTTTTTTCTGTGCTCATACAACATATACATAATACAGATACAATCTTTAATACAATCATTAAAAAAATCTGGATCATGTTATGTAGACTTCTCTATTTTTTCCAACGCAGCAGTACTTTGTAGAAATTTCTCCATCATTAGGTGTAGTTCAAATTTACTCTTTTAATCAGGGATGGGGAACATCTAGCCTGCTATTTGATCTGGACCTGCTAAGGCATTAGGGGTAAGTTAATTAAATGTTTGACCAAATATAACAGGCTAATTTTTAAGTTGATAATTTTGTATGGCCCTCGAAGGCTATTATAAATATCCACATGGCCTTTGGCACAAAAAAGGTTCCCCACCCTTATTTTAAATGCATGGGTGTGGATCTAGCCACTTCTCTGTGGATAGGTAGTCACTGTGTTTTGGTCATTGGCAACTATGAACACTTATTCACTAGACACCCTTGTCCATGTCCTTGTCCATGTCCTTGTCCATGTCCTTGTTCACGTGTCCTTATATATTAATACTTTTGTCTTGATGAATTAGATTCCCAGGAATGGGATTGCTGGATGAAGGGTGTACACATTTCAAATGTTAATGGATTGCTTTGCAAATTAGATGTCACAGTTCATATATTTAATATCTAGTGCTTTAGCTTTAACAGCTGGTAATTAAGGCCCTGGCCAGGTGGCTCAGTTTGTTGGGATGGTGTCATGTAAACCAAAAGGTTGGGATTTGATTCCTGGTCAGGGCACATACCTAGGTTTCTGGTTTTATCCTTGGTCTGGGCTCATGCAGGAGGTAATGGGAAGCAGCCGATAACTGTTCCTTCTCTCTCTCTCTCTCTCTCTCTCTCTCTCTCTCTCTCTCTCTCTCTCTCTCTCTCTTTCTTTCTCTCTCTCTCTCTCCCCCCCCCCTTTCCCTCCCTTCCCCCCTCTCTAAAATCAAGTGAACATATCCTCAGGTAAAGATAAAAAAGCAAAAACATAAAACCTCTGGTAATTCTGAAATTGGGGGCTGTGTTCTCATTTTCATTGAGCACAGACAGGTAGCTTTTTAAATTTTGTCTTATTAACTTCATAAAAGTTCAAAAAAAAAAGTATCTTGCTTTATTTAACCTTTCCCCGCCCTCTATGATGCTTCATTTATGCTATTTTCCCAATTCTGGTTAATATAAGCACTTAATCCACAGAGATTTTATAACATCTGCAGGGGTGTGTCTGTGAACCCTTGCGTGTGGGCCCTCGCTCTCTTCCACCCTTTAGGGTGTTAATTGTAGCAATTGCCTGGGGAGTGTGATCATTTCTTTCTCTGGAAATTGCAAATTGTACAACCATTTGGGCAGAGGCGTTTTCACTTCAGTAGCTTGTTGCCAGCTGGGTCATGTTGCCAGCTGGATCTGAGCTGTTTCCCGATTCCCTGAACATTTTATGTTTATATTATTCTTTTATTCTGAGTCACAGTCTCCTGCTGTTTGGTCCCGAGAATATTGGTTGCTGCTGGGGACATTGTATATATGAATTGAAGTTCAATCTGATGTTTAGGGATCCGATTAGCACTTTAAGTAGCTGCACTAAACTCGCCCATTTCAACCGATTTTATTTCTGGGACTTGGTGTGGTTTTCTTGAATCCTGGGCCAAGTGCACTCCTCTTGGTCCCAGCCTTCTGGGGAGGAGGGCCTGAGGACAGGTTCCCACCCGGTTTCCTAGCCCAGAGAGGCAGCTTCCTATTGAGGCGGTAAGTGACTTGGTGGCTTTGTTCTGCATTCACCTGGCAGACGCCTCCTTCCTGATTCCTGCAAATCTCTCCGGCTTCTGGTTCCTGTTGAAGGAAATCCTGTCCTCCAGCTGCTGCCCTTCTCTGCTGTGGCTGTGCGTCCCGATGGGTCCCTGTGATGGCCACTCTTGACCATAAGCTCAGAGTATTAGTACGTGATCACACCTTCAGACCTTTGCAGATGTGGAAATGAAGGTTTCTAGAAGCAGTGATTTATTTGATCAAGTTAACTCAGCTGGTTTGACACTCAGGATTTTTAAATGCTGTGTTAGAAGCATACATTTATTATTTATTAGTGGCCCAGTGCACAGATTCGTGCACATTGAAAGGAAATTAATTAGAAGAAATATTTTAATATCACTATTAGCCCTTTCTCTATAATAGAAGTGTCAACAGTGACAATGACAGATCGAAATACGCATGTGTGATTGGTGCCAACAAAAGCTTTATATGTATCACACATAGGTGAATCAAAGTTTATTTTTAAATTGCCAGTGCATGTTATATGTATCAGTTGGTCAGTTGGTCAGATGGTTGGATGGACCTACAGTCAGTCACTTAGCCTTTTATATATATAGGTTTTTTATTTTGGGGGGCAGAAAGTGAGTAGTAGATCCCACAATGAGCCTGGTGTTTCCCCACCTTCACTGGTTAATGAAAATGACTTTCCCCATTGTGCTGGCACCACAACACCCTTGAATACCTGTTTAATTTCCCCATTGGCCAGGTAATTAGGGTGTCATTTTGTCCTTCCCTGCCCTGAGCTTTACAACATGAAGAATGCTGCCATCCTGGACCTTAAAGTCTCTCATTTGTCTCACATTATTTGTCCTGGTAGAGGATGCTGCCTGGAACTAAGTCTGAACAAGCCCTGATCCTCTAAAGCTCATCTGCTCACCAAAATTCTGGGCCCAATGACTTGATGGTCAATTGCTCCATCAAATTCTCCAGCTCAAGTTAGTAGAAATTTCATTAACTCAGGTGTCAGAGGATGTGGGTAAAGGTTTTTGTTGTTTAAATACATGTCAGTGTAGATAATTCTGATTTTGATAATGGAATCAGGAGGGGCTTTGACCTGAAATAAACTTGTAGATCACAAGTTTACTTTGTGAAAATTTGTTTTTAGCATGTTATATTAACATTATCTGTGTCTCAGCTTAAAACAGCAGCCTGTGCATCTCAACTAATTGCCACCTGTTGGTGGTTTCCATTGTTCAAGCTGGGTTGGCTGAAGTTGGATTTTCTTGGTGTCTCTTGCTTTCTGCTCACTTAACTTGACCCTTTTCTGCCATCTCTGCCTGGTTTTGCTTTTACCTTTTTGCCTTTTCTCCTGTTTTTTTTTCTGTTGAGGGCGCAAATGAACCCCAAAATATGGCATGTTCTAGCCAGAGAGCAGGAGAACCATGGGAGCTCCTTCACGCTGCTTGGTCAGCAGCCACCAGATGTCAGCTCCTGGGAAGTCTGAGCTCCTTTGCTGCTGCCAGAGATTGCCTGATGGTTCTGGCAGGAACAGAGGGGAAAAACCACTTCTCAGACTTGAACAAAACCTCTGACTTAGAGAAGTTATATAAATCCTCCATTGACTTCAACCCTGTCCAGATTCTTAAAGAAACTGTACCTCTTCCTCTCAACACAATGGCACTTTATAATGTCCCCTTCTACAGTTACCAATGAGACCATAGACTTCTGACAGAAGATCTGAAGGGAAAATGTACAACTACAGGAAACCGCAGGCAGCTGAGCCCAGCACCCATCTTTGAAGGAATTCATTTGTGCCTGGGGGCTGTGGGGATATAAGTACCAAGTGTTCTTAATGTCTTATTGTCTTACTTCCCAGATTTCAGTGACAGTCCCACAGTTTTGGGTAATATGTAGTCCTGTATTTTTTATTTTTTAACACAGAACTTGAAGTAACTGACATTTGTTCTATTTGAGTTAAAAACATTATTACCATCTTAAGCAAGAGTTTTAGGCATGGTGGGTATAGGTCAGATTTTTGTCTGGGAGAACTGTAGAAGAAGTAAGATGTGATCCAGTAAAATGTTTTATTTACGCACTAGAGGCCAGGTGCATGAGATTTGTGCACTTGGGTGCAGGGGAGGGAGGGTCTCTCAGCCCAGCCTGTGCCCTCATAGTGGTAGCCTGGGACCCATTGGGGGATGTCCACCTGCCAACTGGCAGTCAGACATCCCTCTCGCAGTCCAGGGCTCTTGCAATCTTGGACCTCTTGCTCCTTACCGCCCACCTGCAGTAGAAGTGGGAGAGCCTCCCACCACCATTGCTGTGCTCGCCAGCTGTGAGCCCGGCTTCTGGCTGATTGGCGCTTCCCCTGTGGGAGCACACTGACCACCAGGGGGCAGCTCCTGCGTTGAGCGTTCACCCCCTGGTGGTCAATGTATGTCATAGCGATTGGTTGTTCTGCTGTTCGATCATTTTGCATATTAGGGTTTATTACATAGAATTCTGCAAAGGCAGCTTTCATGAAAGGTGTGATATATATTGATGCATTATCAACAATTTTTTTCTGTTCACCCCTAAGGCGGTGTGTGTGTGTGTGCTGAATAATTTGTTTCCAATTCCTGCCTCCTTTTCTTTCCATAATTTAATGCAGTCTGGTTTACCTTGTTCTGTTTATCAAAACTGATTTCATGAAGGTTGTATCACTTATTTTGCTCTTGCTCAATTCAAGGTGTCTTTTTCTTAAGTTCTTTAGTTGCATTGTGCTATTCCAAGCACTAAGGATATAGCCAAGATGGAAATAGACAAGGTTCTAGGACCCCATTCTCCCAGAACCCACTTGAGAGTGGAGAGATGGACAATAAAGTAGGTACACAACTAAAAACAGAAGGACTTCAGATGGTGGTGTGTTTTAGGAGAGTACAACAGTGTGATATGGTAGAGAATGTGTGGGAGACAGTAATTCTATAAGGTGGGAGTCAGGATCCCTGGAGACTCTTCTAGAAGAAGGATAAGAAACAAAGGCCTTAAAGTAGGAATAAACCTAATGTATTTGAGGGGGCAGCCAAAGGCCAGTGTGCCCAGTGCATCACGAGAGGAGACAGATCCCAGAGGTGGGCAAAGCTAGGTCATGGAAAGCTTTGGTGACCAAGGTCATGAACTGAGAAATTGGTGGGAGTCTGGTGGGGAAGCTGTCTGATCTGATTTATTATTTTAAAATGTACTTTTGGTGTTCTCCAACTCTGCTGGTTCTCTTCGAGTTCTTTCTTTGTCTATTGAGCTTTCTTCCCTGCGTACGTGGGTGTTCCCCAGGGTCCACTCCTTTTTCTTCTTTCTGAGTGAGCTCATCTCTCCTTGTTTCAACCACGGCTCCTCCTTGAAGGCTTGCCCCCTGACCTCTGCCCATGCAGCATCTTCTGTTTCCAGCTGGTCTGTTTGTTTTCTATTCAATTATCCAGCCTTAGCTTTAAGTCCAGACTGTTAAATTAAAAAAAGTTCTCTTCTAAAGCAATCCCTTTTCTAACTTCCTGACACTGGTTACCATACCACCATTCTCCCAGGCAACCCAGCTTTGGATATGTGTTTTCATAATTGCTCCATTTCTTTATTCTCTGTAGTTGATTAGTCATCAAGATATGTTGACAGACATGGCTGTCTCTTTTCTCTCCTCTGCCAGTATCCTAATTTATCTTTGGATTTCTGCCTTTAGCATTCTCAGAGTTGCCATATTCTCAGATTTTGGAAACACTTTTTCTCCCTGTTCAATATTGGTTGTCCCCCAACATTCATCTCTTGTTTTGTAGCCATTTCATCTCTGCATATTAGTAGGCTTTCTTCTCTTATCTGCAGGACTTTTCCCAAGATGGTCTAGTTTCATAATCAGGACTAAGGTAGGAATGGGACATCAGGTTGTAACTAGTTTATGACACTGGAAAGCTGTGCATTTGGTATTTCCTTGGCAATTTTCTAAGGCTTGATTTCACTGTATGGGCTAGTTCATCATTTTGAAATCTGCTTAACAACAATTAGGATGTAGTTCTACCCCATTGTATCTTGGGAATAGCCTGTGGGCTGAAGGGCTGGGCTTTCCAAAGCCAAGGGTAATTCAAAGAGGGTAACAGCTTCCTGCTTTAAAAAAAATGGATTGTAATTTAAAAATTAAAATGCCATTTAGTAATACCAACATTCACATTTTAGTAGGACAAACCTTTTGGAGCAAAGTAAACACCTGGGTCCAATGAAATAGCTTGAACATAAAACATTTCTAATAAATCTGTCAACTGCTAAACACTGTACAGTATACTCTTTAATGATTTCTTACTTCATGTTTTACAAAAACCCTGTAAGATAGAAATTAGCCTCCATTTATAGATAATAAAATTGAGGTTCAAAGAATTGGGTTGGTATTCCTTCATCAGCATTTATCTATTTGAGCCAGGAACTGTGATTGGCACAGTGAGGTTGGCCATTCAGCTGAATTATGTTGGAACTTGGATTTGAACCATAGATCAGTCCAGGGTGCTTTAATTTATGCTATAACAGTCCCACTGACACAGAGTATTACCCTTTATTATATCAAAATACCTAGTGTAGCTAGTCTGTGTGGTTCAGTGGTTGAGCATCAATCTATGAACCAGGAAGTCATGGTTAGATTCCTGGTCATAGCACATACCTGTGTTGCACTAGGCTCCATCCTCAGTAAGGGGCATGCAGGAGGCAGCCAATCAATGGTTCTCTCTCATCATTGATGTTTCTATCTCTCTCTCTCTCCCTCTCCTTTCCTCTCTAAAATCACTAAAAATATATTGAAAAAAGTACCCAGTGTAATGTTCAGTGCACTGTAGACTTTCAGTAAATGTTTGCTGATTGAATTTCTGAAGAATCATTCACTGGGAGGCAAGCTTGCTCGCTGACCCTTCATAAGAGCACTCCAGATAATGGCTATGGTCATTGTGAAGAAGGGCCCTATTGACAAAATGTTTGATGATAAAGATGCTTGGGCACACCTGTGACATTGTATAAACTTCTGGCATCATGAGCTCTAGCCATACCCTCCTCCTCTCATTTCTTCATAAATCTCATACTTATTTCCTCTCAAGGTCCTCTAGGCACTCTATTTTTATTTGAGGGGGTTTTGTTTAATGTCTCATCTGTTAAGCTTGTAAATACCAGGACAGCAGAGATTTAATTTTTTTCTATCCATTGACTTTCAGTGCCAGTTCAGCACTATGATCAGTGAATACTTGTTGAATGAATACACGGTTCTATTTAGTTCCATTCAATAAACTGTTCTAGGTTCAACCTGGAGCACAGTTTAGTTTTATGTTTGCTCATTTCTCTCCTATTGTGTATGTTTTCCCAGCAGGTATGTAGCTATCTCTAATTTTGGTATGGGCACAGTCATGTTGGCTTTTGGTGCACTAAGGGTACAGAGTCCGGGAGATGGCCAAGCAGAAGGTGGCTATCATCACAAAGGACAGGAAATTGGAGGTTTTGGGGGATTATGTTCTAGTGTTTGAATCTTAACTAAACTTTGAAGGTACTATATGGAAGATGTCAAAATTATGCAATAAAAATTAAGGAAGTTCATCGCTGAGAATTAGAATTTAACAATGAGAAAGTTCTGATACATAATAGGGAGTGGAAAGCTTACCTTCTCTAATAGAAGATACTTGAAGAGTCCCTTAGCTCAGGAAAGATGATCTGTGATCCATATCACATGAACTTCCCTTTGGCATTATTTACTAGTATCTCCCAATTCTCATAGTTGATATGCTCCATGTCTTTGGGGGGAAATATTTTTGCTACCTGTTTAGAGCATCTTGTTGTGCTCTACAAAATGTTCTTAGACTTTAACTATTTCATTAGAATCACACTACTAGCTTGCAGAGGAAGTGAACTTAAGAGATGTTAGGTGACTTCCCATGAGTGCATGCATTCATTCACATGACAAATTTTATGTGCCAAGTACTAAGTGAAATGTACAGGCAAGGACAGATGGAGGTTTTGTGGTACCTGCAGCTTATGCAATTTGAAGGATTCCTTTTCAGGAAAAGAATACAAAACTATAAATACAAATTAGATCAAAAGTGAGTATAATGAGAAATTGCAAAATTTTAAGAAGCTGACAAATTCCGTAAACATGGAAAGTATTCCCAATTCAGCTTCCTCTTAGCCAGATCCTGAAAATTCCCTCAGACACACCAACAGGAAGAGAAGTGGATCCAGTAGAGAGAGAGAAATTTAGGGAGAAAACTCAAAGCAATTTAGAAACAGTTGCTAATGTAGACCATGTTAAAGACTAAGTTTATCCTCTGTGAAATTTCCAAAGCCTTTTGTGCCCACTTGGAATTTGAAATGAACAGGATGTGAAGCAACATATAGAAGAGAGCTGGTTTCTATGGGTGATCAGGGATGTGGGAAGTGGTGAGCATAATACAGAATTTGAAAATGTAGATCACTAAAATGTAATAATGCATTTAAACATCTACATAATTGTTTATTGTTTAGAATATGTCCTTAATGGCCCTGGCTGGGTAGCTCAATTGGTTAGAATGTTGTCCTAATACCCTGAGGTTTCAAAATTTGATCCCCAGTTAAAGCACGTACAAGAAACAACCAATGACTGCATAAATACATGGAACAACAAATTGATGTCTCTTTCCCTTTGCACCCCCACCCTCCCTTCCTCTATTTCTCTCAAATCAACTAAAAAAGCTTAGAAACTGAACAATAAAGATAAAAAAATAAAAAAGCTTAGGATTGATTAGTTCTTAGTTATTGAAAGTGGCTTTCTAGAAGGAAGAAACATAGCTTCTTGTATTCCTTTGAGAACAGATTACAAATCCACAGAAAAAAATAAAACGATCACTGACGCAATTATTTTTAGCAGATTATTTAATAAAGTTGCATCATTAAAGCATTAATCCATTTAAATGTCCTTGGCTACCCATAAATTAGATTAAGAATATTTGTAGGTCAAACAGGGATCACACATTTTTCCATTTAAACCCATAAAATGTTGTATAAATGGGGTACTGCATATTTTAGTAGGGCACTGAAAACATTTTGTGTGAATCATAATATAAAAATATCCCAAGGATTAGTGAATCATGTATGAGCTGAATGACTTTTTGGAGGTCTGAGATTAGCTTTCATAATAATGTAGTTGTCTGCTTTTATTTTGAATTGTGACTTTTATGGCTCTTTACACCTATTTTTCATTAATGTTTTGGAAACGTTACATATGAATGAAATTATAGTTTAGCAGGAGAGTGCCCTCTTTAATAAAACTCAATGGCAAACACTTTTACTATTCACACTAAAATGTTTGCATTCAGATTTTATTTACTAGATTCATTTGAATTGGGAGAAGCCTATACATCCTTGTATATTCTTGAATTTTAAAAAGGTATTTATACATGGGTGGGAGACAATTAAATATGAAAATAGATGATATTGTGTCAAAACCACTAACTAAATTTAATTGTAAGCTTTTCTCCAGGCAAAACGGGGAAGAAAATAGATCAAATTGTGGTGAGTATAAGTTGATAGATGACAAGTTGTCTGTGGAATTTCTGTGGGTGACTGCCATTGTGCTTTCAGTGGAAGCTGGGATGACTGGGAAGGATAATCAGCAGACTTTGATTACAGAATGGGTACACAGAATAATTTTTTGAAGCATTTTTGATGGCAGAGACTTGAAAGTACCTTCCACCAATGAGTAGATAAACGATGGCATATTTATATATGCAACTTCCTCTCTCCCATCCCTCACCCCTGGCAATCACTAGTCTTTTCTCCACCTCTATAATTTTGTCATTTCAAAAATGTTTTGTAATGAAGTCACAAAGCATGTGATCTTCTGAGGATGGCTTCCCCTCCCCCCCCCACTCAGCATAATGTCCTGAAGATCCATCCAAGTTGTGTGCAGCACCGGCTTGTCCATCCTTGTTGATGAGTAGTATCCCATAGTATGGCTCTACCACACTTTAACCTATTGTAGGACATTTTGATAGCTTCCATGTGCTGGCTATTGTAAATAAAGCTGCTGTTAACAGGTATATAGGTTTTTGTGTGGACATAATTTTCATTTTTTTATGGGGTAAATGTCCAGGAATGCAATTGTTAGGTTGTATGGAAAGTATATGCTTAGTTTTTAAAGGAACCGACAAACTAATTTCCAGAGTTGTATCCTCATCAACAGTGTATGAAAGATCTAAATTCTTTGCATCCTTGTCAACATATTGGATTATCGGTATTTTTAAAGAGTTTTAACTTATTGACTTGCCAGGATTTTTGGCCTGAATTAGATAGGAGACTGATTGCACGAGGTACTTTGATTATCTTTTTTTCTATGAGTTTTTCTTTTTTTTCTGTCTGACATGCTCAATAAGTATAATATTAGGCTTTGATACCCCAAAGTGAAGACTGCTCATCAGTGTCCTCAGGAAGGCCACCTTTCAACCCACCACAAGCTGTTTAATTGCTCTGGTTGGAATTTGTGACTGGCCAGCAGGTTCAGTGACCACCACAGTGTCACCACATCTGGCAGAAGAACTTTCAGATTAGCCCATTCAGCACAGTCTGGTTCACTGGGACCTCATCCTGGGATATTGTGGTTTCTGCTTCACCTTTTGCTAATATTTGATAGAGGCAGGGCAGAGGGGATAGGAGGTTCACCGTAATTTGGGCAGAATAGGCAAAACATTTTCATGGATGTGTTGAAGGATTTCATGTTTAGGAACTGGGCACTTAGACATTTTAGAACTGAATGCTTCTACTTGTGGCTTGTAACCGCTTTGCTTAGGTGGCATTTAACTCTATGAATTGCTTTGTCTTCATAAACCATGTAAATTAGAGGAGTATCTTCTATCCAAAGCCATTGACAGGTGGGGACAGAAGCAACCAAGATAAGCAACCATTGAGTCAGGCTTATTAAAACAAACAAACAAAAAATCTTTAAAGATATACTACTCCTCAGTCTGTTTTGGCTCAACTATCAGCCTTCACTCAACCAGTGCTCTCACCTTCTCCAGTAACCGATTTCACATTTCCTGCCTAATATCTCTTTTCTTCCACTTTTGGGTTATAAATGTATAACATTTGAGGTGAGCATTGAGCAGCATCTGGCACAGAATAAGTACTCAGGAAATGTTTACTGGTCAGACTAACAGTCACTGTGATCAGCATCACCCTTTCCAGTTTTTCTATGAATGAAAACCACCTGGTGGCCACTGTTCTAGCTAGATTCACCTCTCTTTGTGAATCATCTTAAGTATGCGTGCCTTTGAAAGAAGAGTTGGCCATTTGATTTTGTGTTGATTTGGGGGAAGAGAAAGGAAGAAGGATGCAGGGCAGCCCATGTAAGGAAACCAAGTTTCAGTGTGCCTGGTGTGTGCTTGGGGAAGTCCAGTTTCTGGCCAGAGTTTCCTGGGATTGTGATTTCCTGGACACTTTTAGATGTTTGAAGAATATGTTTTTATAGACCATGTTGTCATCTCAGATGTTGACCTCTGATAACAGGAATGACATTGGCAGTGAGTAAACTAGCTTATTGCTAATTGCTCAGTAGTGTGAGTGCATACTAGTGCTTGACTATCCATCGCCTACGTAGACTCAGGTTTCAGGAATTCTGGGTGTGTTCCCATGATGGCTGCTCTTTGTGGTGTTTAACATACATAGGTAGATAAAAATCTATTAACCCCAGAATGCTTAGGCAGAAACAAGGTCCAGCAGCCATAAAAATTTTGAGTGGGACTGAGGGAGCAAGGGCTCTCTTTAGAAGGGCTCTTTGGTCAGAATGACAGAGATAGCCTGGAGAGGAAGCGAATGAAATCTTGTTGTCCTTAGCTTTTAAGGTAGACTATTCAAATGAAAGCCATTAAAAATCAACCAACCAGCCTGGCCACAGCTGGATTCCCATTCAGGGCACATTCCAGGGTTATGGGCTCCATCCCCAGTAAGGGGCATGTAGGAGGCAGCCAACAAATGATTCTCTCTTATTATTGACTAGGGACCCAGTGCACGAAATTTGTGAACTGGGGGTGGGTGGTCTCTCAACCCAATCTGCTCCCTCTCACATACTGGGAGCCCTCAGGGGATGTCTAACTGATGGCTCACCCCCAGCCTGCCCAGCCATCGCCCTGCTCAGCTCTGCTGCGACCACCAGGCCCTGGGGGCTGGGCGCTCCCTGCCGCCACCACCACCACTGCTGCTGTTGTTGCCACCGCTTCCACTCACAGCACCCGGGGGCTGGGCACTCGCTGCCACCACCACCGTTTCATCTCCACCCCCATCCCTGTCCCCACTCCTGATTGGTTGGTAGCATAGCCAATCAGGAGCGAAGGTACAGTCAAATTTGCATGTTTCTCTTTTATTATATAGGATGTTTCTATCTTTCACCCTCTCCCTGCCTCTCTGAAATCAATAAAAACATATTTTAAAAAAATTAACAAAACAACATTGATAGTGATTTTAATTTCTCTGTGTCAAAGTTAAATGTACCAAGGAGAAACATAGTTAAACAGATTCTACTGAAGGTCATATGTCACTGTTATTCTGTTTTCTCACTGGAATGTGAGCTGTGAGGACAGAGATTTTGGTTTTGCTTTTGGGGGCTCAGTCTCAGGTACTGGGCTCAGTAGACACTGAAAAGATGATACATAAAGGAAAATGACATTTAATCTTAAATGACATTTATAAATCATGACTTGTAAGGAAGCTCTAGGTCAACTAAGAAATTTGGAGAAAAAATTCTAGTGTGCGACTTTCACTTAGAGGAGGAGATATTTGTATAAAGGCCCTGGGTAAGACAAAACATGGTTATTTACAGAAAGTCAAGGGGATGCCTAGGGGACAAATAGCTTCCCAGACAACTTCCTTGGTGGGTTTCCTCTTCACATGTTCTTACTCTCCTTTCTCCTCTCTTTCTGCTCCTTTTTTGATTATATACAATGTATGAATAATGTGTGATTTTAATCCTTAACTCCGTTAATAGGGGTGTTTTCAGATTGGCAGCCCCGACGCTGCAACACTTGGTTTTTGTAGAGCTGGGAGTGCTGGAGTTAGGATCCTGACCTAGTTATCTGAAGCCTGCTGCCTTATCTTTTACCTGAGTCTGACACCTACATAGACTCCAGGTCCTTTCCCCTGGGAATGTGTGGCTGCCTACCTCATCCCCCAGGGGTACAGCATCACATGCCTTACCCTACATGGGCACCTGGCCAGAGCTAGACCTAATAGTTAGTGACCCTCTAGGTCCTGGCCCTTCTTGGTTGATCTTATCTTGTAGTTGCCTATGATAAGAGCAGAAAGGCAAATTCAGAAGGTTGTATGTCTAGAGGGTAATTTATCTTTGAGGTAAGGGTGATAGTGTATATGTGTAAAGCGTGTAAGAAAGCAGTAGTTGGTAATAAGAGGGTGACTGTGCTCAGTCCATCCTGAGTTGGCGAGGATATTAGTTCTGTCTCTCATCTGACTGAGACATTCCTATCTCAGGCCAAGGATAAGAAGAAGAGCTTGGCAGAGTGGGCTGGCTTGTGAGTTCCAAAGAACAGACTTACAAATTATCTTTGAGTACTGAATCTGAGCAGAAATTGAGGAATGCCCAGATATATAGATATAAATTACTATCATAGATGTTTGAATAGAGTTATATATTCAATATAATGCAACCATCTCTCATCCTTGACCAGTATGCTCATAGATTTCTATTAATTTTCTTCATAAAAGTTTTAAAAATTTATGTAAATTTTTGTCTTCTGGTAGTGACTTTCCATTAACCAAATAAATGCATTAGTTCTCTTATAATTGAACAAAATACAAACAAAACAAACACTGTATTAAATGCATACATTTTTGTTTAAACGGTATGTGTATTTCTGGAAGATAGAAGTTGATGAGTAATTCTATACAGGCTGAGAGTAAACTAAAATCCTAGAATAATGGACTTGGGAGAAAAATTGAGAGACTGTGAAATCCACTTTCTGCATTCAGAAATTGTGAAGAGCCTATTGCACTTGTAGAATTGCCACCCTAATCCTCTGCAAATGAAAGTTCTGCTGATTGGTTGAGTAGCTAGGTGTTTCTATTGCAACTTGCATTGTCTGATAGGTTAATTAATGATTAAAAACATTTTTTTCTCTCAAGATAGTTTTATTTACTTGCAACAAATAAAGGAGATGGGATTAATATCCAAAGCTCTGCCTTCCCCAAGGGAAGCTTAACTATTGTTTATATACAGGGGTGGGCAAACGTAGGTTTACAGTTGTTCATATGGAAAAGGACATCCAAGTTATGATTATTACAACAGCTTTATTAACTCAAAAGAATGTCACAATAGCACAGTAAGCTTACTTTTGCCCACCCCTGTACTCTGTTTGGTCAATTACATGTTGATTTCTTCTTTGCAGTTGGCTACTTTTATTTGGTTGGGTTACTGTCAGCTCATCCTATTTACAGCTTTATATGATGCTACATCTTCACATTTAGCAAGAAATAACATTCAGGACTGTCCAGACCTTGAAAACGTTGTCCTATTTAATATTACTATAGTCTCTTAAACTTTCTGATCTTAGTCTCACCACTTGTAAATGAGAAGTTCATACTAAATAACTTCTAGGATTTTCCAACTCTGATGTTCTGATTATACTGTCATTTCCTTCCACCAACCATTCTCTTACTTGACTTTCCTTTTTGTTCAACTTGCTTTTTTTTTATGAGGGACATGATGCTTCCTCACCTTTTCCTTGTGTCATTATTTCATATATCCCTTCTGCTTCTTTCTTAAAAATATATATTGTTTTTATTTTTTATTTCAAAGAACAATAATGCTGGTTCATGCTTTGCTTATGCTCATCAGTGACAATAGGAATGAGCATTGTCTTTGTAGATCTATATTGAGCTCCTGCTAGTTCTGAAGTTCTAACAGACATCTAGCCCAGCCACCTTATGTAGGTAGTGCTTATTCATCTCCTGGCAGGGAATGAGTTTACCTGGGTCATGGAGTGAGGGACCACGCTAGAGCACTCTGATTCTATGTCCTGTGTTTTCCCTTGGCTCTGGGGCCTACTTGGTTTCTTCTTTCATATATCAACATATTCTTAAAAAAAATATTTTATTGATTTTTCACAGAGAGGAAGGGAGAGGGATAGAAAGTCAGAAACATTGATGAGAGAGAAACATCGATCAGCTGCCTCTTGCACACCCCCTACTGGAGATGCGCCCACAGCCAAGACACATGCCTTTCACCGGAATCGAACCTGGGACCTTTCAGTCCCCAGATCGACACTCTATCCACTGAGCCAAACCGGCTTCGGCAACATATTCTAATATTTATTTCTGAGTATCATAGACCTCTACTATTTATTTATTTTCCAGCTTTATTGTGATATAGTAATCTCAATAAATTAAGATCTCAAATAATATCTTACATAATGTTTTGTAATTATATAAATACTAGAGGCCCAGTGCATAAAATTCATGCACTGGGGTTAGGGTGAGTCCCTCAGCCTGACCTGCACCCTCTTGCAGTCCAGGACAACTCACTCCTTACTGTCCGCCTGCTCACTGTTCCTTGCTGCTCGGCTTGCTGCTCCTTAGCGCTGCCACAGAGGCAGGAGAGTTTCCTGCCACTGCACTTGCCAGCCGTGAGCCCAGCTTCTGGCTGAGCAGCATTCCAACTGTGGGAGCGCACTGCCAACCAGAAGGCAGCTCCTGAGTTGAGCATCTGCCCCTTGGTGGTCAATGCACATCAAAGTGACTAGTTGTTCTGGTTGGTCCTCTGTAATGGTCACTTAGGCTTTTATTATATGGACTAGAGGTGTGGTGCATGAAATTCATGCAGTGGGAGGGGTGTGGTGGAGGGTCCCTCAGCCTGGCCTGTGCCCTCTTGTAGTCCAAGAGCCCTCAGGAAGTGTCCACTTGCCTGATGTAAGGATTTTATTATATAGATATTTTAAAATTTCAATAAATTATTTAACAGAGTTAAAATAACACTGTAAGTTTACATTGTACAGTGTACTAATTTGATAAATTTATGAATTACAAAATGATTACCATCGTGTTAGCTAATATCTTCATCATCTCATACAATTGCCCTTTCTTCTTTTATGATGAGAACATTTAAAATCTACTCTCTTAGCAACTTTTATATATAATATTATTTACTGTAATCACCATACTTTCATTAGATTCCTCAAATTTATTAATCTTATAGCTGAAACTTGGCCCTTTGACCCAAATCTCCCCATTTCTGCCATCCCCCAGCCCATAGTAACCACCATTCTACTCTCTGTTTCTATGAGTTTGGCTTTTTAGATTTCTCATGTAAATGATATTCGCACAGTATTTGTCTTTCTCTGTCTAACTTATTTCTCTTACATAATGCCCTCAAGGTCCATTCTTGTTTTTTCAAATGGTGGGATCTGGATTTGCTTCTTTCTCCTGGCTGAGTAATGGGAGTAGTAGTACTTGGCCATGTAAAGTCCCTGCACCGTGACTGGCACATAGCTAAGCATCATCTCTGAGACCAGAGAGTGATCAGGGTCACATGATAAGAAAACAATGCAGAGGACAGGACTCAAAGAAGAAAGCAGTGGGTCTCTAGATTTGGGAGTTGAGATATACAGTAAAGTGGGATATGTGGGACTTAATCTCTTTGGGCTGAAATCTTGCTGAGATTTAAAAGGTTGAGGGTATGAAGAGAAGTGAAACTAGAACTGGACATGTCCATCTTCAGGAGACACTGAAGAATACAATGGACATTGAAATGTGTCCAGTGTCATTTCTTCTTTCATCAGAATAGGATGCTGAGGAAAGTCCAAAGGCAAAGGAAATAGTTTATACAGATTAAGTTTATTTTGGAGATATTCTTTATGTTTTTTAACTCATTGATATGATGATATGCAATTTCTGGGTCATATGTCTATATGTTTCTGTGTATATATTATTTATTTAGTTAAACTTACATGCAATCATGTACACAAATATTAAGAGTTCATGTGGTACATTTTTACAAAATATACCCAGGTCATCATCAGCCAAATCAAGATGAACATTTCTAGCACATCCTTGAGCCCCCTCCTTGTTCTTGCCCTCCCCTAAAGGTAAACACTGTACTTCTCTTGTCACAGATTAGTTTCATGCAGTAAGAGATTTGGATTGAACATTTATCTTTGTAACATGTTAGTATTGAGAAAATACAACTTCAGCAAGACACAAAATATTTAGGTTAGATAGAAAAAATATAAAGTGGGATCTTTGATTATATCATTTTTACCCGTAATTCTATGATCACTCCTTATATAAAGTAAATGCTAAATTATGAGGTTAATTCATTCTTATTACTTACTAGAAGCCCAATGCATGAAGATTCATGCAAGAATGGGCTTTCCTTCCTCAGGCTGCTGGCACCACCTTTGCTCTGGCTGGAGCTGCCTTTCCCCCTTTCTGCCCTGCCCTGGCTGCTGGGCGCCCACACATGCAAATTAACACACCATCTTTGTTGGGTTAATTTGCATACTCAATCCTGATTAGCTGGTGGGTGTTGCGAAGGTATGGCCAATTTGCATCTTACTCTTTTATTAGTGTAGATGTGCAAACATTCCTTCCCATTATGTGAGTCAGAGTTCTTGCAAGCTACATTACTCTGATTTGGGCAAAACATAAAGTAATTAGAAGGCTTGCGTTTGTTTCAATGTGTTGTGTTATGGAAACACCACTTCTCTTCTAACTGGCCAACTCCAGGTTCTTAGTCACCTTCTTTAGACTTTCTCCCAGTGTATGTTTTTCAACATTATCCCTAGTTTCATCATGATAAAGGTAATTTGAAGGACTCTGATGGTGGGGAAAATGTTTGTTTCAACAGAATGAATGTGGCTTAAAATAGTTAATGGTAATATTTTCTAAAGTTAGGAAAATATCTGTGACTTCTCAGCCTTTTTTAATATTATAAAATTCATACTGAGGTTATAAACCTCATAACTGAAATATGCTCTATGTTTCCTGTGCTTGGAATTTTCAAAGAAAAAGCACACTGCTGCTTGTTACCAGTGGCCTGTTTGCACAATTAGAATAAAGTATATTCTTTATTTGAATAGTTGGTGAACCTAGAGCTTTTTTAGGACAGAGGATCCAGAATGAAGTACAAAAAATCCATAAAACCCCCCATCTGAACAAGTTGTTCAGTTCATATTAATAAATTAATGGGACCTCATACTACCATGGCTATAATGTGGTTATACTCAGCTTTGTAAATGCAGGCCTGTTGTTACATTAACGTAACAAGTTATTGAGTATGTTTGACTTGCCCTCATGTAGACCCCAGCCTGAGGCAGTTTGTCCCTTCTTCTCCCCTGCTTTCTTGGTCATGTAAATGGTTTCCTGGAAATCTGCCTATTAAATGGCTCATGTGATTTGATTGTCAAACTGCATCATTTCTCTTGTTTTTAATCAGGTCTTCTTTGCGTTATGGTCAGTCTCCCTGCTGTCATCCCTGCAGCTGCCGTTCTCTATCCTTTCTGGGAAATCTCTTTATAGAATGTCAACATGATGTTTGGGAAAACTGGAATGATGGCAATAACTTAGGTTGCATGCAATATAAACATGGAACCAATAATGTAGAAAGTGGTTGTGTTGTTATTTATTATTGACTGTTCATTCACTCATTACTACTTTCGTTTATCCAGTAAAAGTCTGAATGCCAACTACATGTCAGGTATCACCCTAGGTGCTGGAAATATATAAAGAAGACAGCTCATAGTTTTCTGGGCATAGATGGGTAGGAGAACGATAAACCATAATTATAGTGAAAGAGTCTTATTTGTAAGTTTACTGTTGTGTCAATTTGATCAGCAAAGAACTGTTGCTATTGGTTACGGGAATGATGGTGTTATACTGAAAATATTATTTATTAAATGGAATTCTTCTGTATACTAGTTAAGAAGAGTTTAGATCTCCTTAAACTATATTTAGGCATGCAGAAGAAATGTAGTTTTTTTTCATTTTTTTTGTAAGAAAGGATTGTCCTCCTGACCCACTGTCCTAGGCAGCAGGAAAAAATGAGTCCACTCCAGTATATGTCATCTGATACAGTGATATAAGTAGTTCCTTTAGATTTTGCATAATCATTACTTAGATAAAATACTGTCTTTAGATATTTGGCTTCCTCTTCTGTTCCTTTTCAGGGTGGTTTCTGCATGTTTCAGGAGGGGAGAGAGAGTTGGGGGTCCCCTAACTTTCATGGACTTTTCTATCCTTGGGTGTCCGGCTGGGATCTGCTGATAGAGTTTGAAGCTATGTAGTTCGTAGTTTTGTCTCTTTCAGCTGTCAAGACCCAGTGATGCTTCTTTTTCTTCTTCTTTTTAAAAAAATATATTTTTATTGATTTCAGAGAGGAAGGGGGAGAGAGAGAGAGAAAGAGAGAGAAACATCAATGATGAGAGAGAATCATTGACTGGCTGCCTCATACACACCCCCTCTGAGGATTTAACCTGAAGTCTAGGCATATGTCTTGACTGGGAATTGAACCATGACCTCCTGGTTTATGGGTTGATGCTCAACCACTGAACTACTCCAGCTGGGCCCTGTGGTGATTCTGAGCTGACCTTGACTTCTTCTCTTCTTAGCTTTTGTAACATTCTTCTTGGACCCCTTCATGTCTCAGTCACATCATCCAGCCCATGGCCTTGGATGTCCCCCCTGTAATCCCTGCCTTGGGAACATTTGCTGTTCAGGCTTGCTGACTCTCAACTCACTTCTGCCTACATCTCCCTCAGGGGTACACAGGAACTTCTGGTCCCATCCATCCCACAACAGAACTCAAATTAGCTGGGGAAAGCCAGATGCTGTCCCTCACTTTGGCCACTTCACATGGCTATATTTACTCTGCTCTAACCATTTCCTAAGCTGATGGAAGAACAGCCTCCTCAAATTACAGTGGGTCAAATGCCACTCATTCATGGAGTGCCCCGAAACTTATCTGACACCCCTTTCCCTTTCCAGAGCCAGAACCCAGAGAAGGGGGATCAGGGCATTTTGCTGACCACCTAAAGCTATAAAAAACCTTTGGGGGAGTTTGAAAGGCCTTTGCTGGTTAAAAATAGCAGCTTTATACAAAATGAGATGATTCTCATATTTCCTCATAACAAATTCAAACTCATAGCATTAATCATTAGTTTTTGAAATAGAGATTAGATTATTTAAATGCTAAAGTCTTTGTTTTTGAGAACCTGGAGAGCAGGAAATTCTTGAATCTGGATTTTTTTTTCTCCTCTGGCTGTGAAGGGCAAGGGAGGCCATGGAGGATGTTCTTCCCAGTGGTGGAGTGTGAGAGAAGCTGGGGGACCTAGAGTAGGAAGGTAAGGCCCTTTCCTTTGCCCTGGTATCCATGGGCCTGTCTGAGGTATGAATTTCTACTTTAGGGCTTTGTGAACGCCTGTTGGTCAGACTTACTTCTCACTTTTATTGTCTTCTGGAGTAACTGCTTATACCAACTTATCCTGTAAAAACTAGACAAAAGCTAGTTGATGAAATCTTTGAGATGTAGAGTAAAAACAGTAAATAGCTACAGAGGGAAAAATTCAAAGTTGCCTGTAGGACCCACAGTTTGGTCTGTGGATCAGTGACTTTAAGTGTATCTCCCCCCAGAAACTGCCTCTGCTGGAAACTTGGAGGCCTTTGTCTAAAATGCACCTGGATTTGGCTTATCAGGCTAGTGGTTTTTGATTTAACATTGCCATACTTCAAGGTTTTATTTGTTAACTAGAGGCCTGGTACATGAAATTTGTGCACAGGAGGGGTGTGTGTGTGTGTGTGTCCCTCAGCCCAGCCTGCACCCTCTCTAATCTGGGACATTCTTCTCACAATCCAGGACTGCTGGCCACAACCAGCTTGCCTGCCTGCCTGTCTGGTTGCTCCTAACTGCTTCTGCCTGCTAGCCTGATCACCCCCTAACTTCACTTCCTTGCCAGCATGGTCCCCCCAACTGTCCTCCCCTGCAGGCCTGGTCCCCCCAATTTCCCTCCCCTGCAGGCCTTATTGTCCCTAACTGCCCTCCCTTGCTGGCCTGGTTGCCCCCAACTGCTTTCCCCTGCAGGCCTTGTCCCTCTCAACTACCCTCCTCTGCAGGTCTGGTCCCCTGAACTGCCTCCCCCTGAAGGCCTAGCCCCCCCCAACTATCCTCCCCTGCAGGCCTTTTTGCCCCTACCTGCCCTCCCCTGCTGGCCTGGTCACTCCTAACTGCTCTCCCCTGCTGGCCTGGTTGCCCCCAACTGCCCTCCCCTGCAGGCTTGGGTCACTCCCCCCCCCCCCAACTGTCTTTCCCTGCAGGCCATCTTGTGGTGGCCATCTTAGACCACATGGGGGTGGCCATCTTGTGTGTTGGAGTGATGGTCAATTTGCATATTACTCTTTTATTAAATAGGATTAATGAGTGTCTGTGTTTTTTGACCTTGGAGTTAGTAGTTGTTAGTCCTCTGCCTTTTGCCTGGAAACCACGGAGGGATCTTGCTCTCACCGGACTACATTTTCTTTGTCTGAGGTGCCCTTGGTGTGAAGGGCTTAGCAGAAGTTCTGACACGGACCCAGGGCTGGTTTCACCCTAACCTGCACAATTCTCTGCAGACCTGGGCACACAGTGTCTAATGACCATATCTGGGAGCTGGTCAGTTAGAGGCTATTGCTGCTATTTCCTGCTCATTGAAAATAGTGAAGCAGTAGCATAAATATAGCTGACATATGTGGGCTTAGAGATAGGGAAGCTTATTTCTATGCTAAAGTGTTCATAGATTAAGCAAAAATATTTATTGTACATATGTAACAAAAGCTTTTCAGAAGGAAGGGAGAAAGATCATTGATATTCTTGAACATCTACTACATATCGGACACTGCCTTAAAAAAAAATCTAATTCCCAGGAGTTACTCAGTGTGCTAAGTCTGGTGTTTCCCTTTCTAAGACTAGAGGTAGATTATGGATCTGCCCAAGACTGTGCAGTTATTTAATGGATACCCTCAGATGGTCAGACTGGAAAAACTCTCTAAGTGCTTGTTCATGGAGCGGAGCAGAGCAGAATGGCCCAGCTCTCTTGACCTGCAGCTGAAGCAAGTTTCCACATAAACATTTTTGTCTCTCATCTCACTGAGTATTTTTCAAAATATATAACACTTTGTTTATCTTTTAGGAAGATCCTGTTTGCTTTGAGTAGGACATGGAATTAATGGATGTGAATTGTCTTACTTGCATTTATTGCTGCATGTTTGGATGCTCGCTTAAACCTTACAGTGCTACTCCTGATGTGAGTTCAATATCCAGAAAAGCCCTGATGAGGAACAGTCAGATACAGGGCTGTCTATTTTATGATAAATCCTTATTAACTCAGAATTTCAGAGACAATAAAGACAAAGATGTGTGTGTGTGTGTGTGTGTGTGTGTGTGTGTGTGTTGGTGTGTGTGTGTGTATGCGTGTGTATGAAAACAAGGCCAATCAAGTTTTAAAGTAGTAATTCTTTGATGACCTGGTTTAATGAACAAATTAGGATAATTTCTTTTTTTTATGTAGACAGTCCTTTTGAGACCTTAAAATAATTTAATTTCTTAATTAATCAATCATAGCATTCTGTTTTAAGAATATCAATGTGCTGGTCACCTTTTCTTATATAATATGAAAAGTTATTTCAGTCCACATTTTAAGAAAATTTTACATTTTAAAAGTGTCTAAGAAAGAGATTAATGTGTTGTCCAGTAATTTTCCCTTTAACTGTCCTAAAACAGTTTCCACTCTTCTTCGTAGAAAAGAAAAACGAATATCACTCTCTTCCTTTTGGAGAAAAAGAACGTTTCATAGCGACAACAATTTCCTACTTTATAAAAACCAGTTTTTACATCTTTGGTCTAATTATACCCTCTTATGCTCATGACAAGGATCAGGTAAGGCTTATTTGTATGCTCTTCTAAATGAAAAAAGGAAAAAGGACAAAACGAGACAAAAATCCAGTTTCCTCATTAAGCTCAAGAGAAAGTTTCTTGTTTCCAAATCCGTTCAGCAGGCTAAGTAAGCCCTTCTAAACCTCCTCCTACACCTCTCAGGAGCACTTTCATAACATCACAGGGCTGCGGAGGGCATTTTAAGCCCTAAATTGAGCAAAGAAATTGGCCTCGCAACTGCTTAGTCATGCATTAATCGGTCTAGAAATGGTTCTAGTGTACACATTAGGGAAATTAAAAGTGCTCAACTAACCAGAGCCCTGGCTCTCTGGAGTGGATTCCAGAATTTGCATTTGGGCCGCCTTTCTGAAAGTATTAGGCTGAGAAACATTATCTTCTCTCCTACTTCCTTTTGAGCATCTTCTCTCTAGTGCTATGTTGTCTAGTGGCTCACAAAGGTGCCCCTGGCAGGAACAGGAGGGGTATTAAATTAGGATAGGTTTGAACCTTATGTAATCCACTCACCCATATTAAAAATTCTCATTCAGTTTCACATTCCTTCAGAATTTTGTACCTACTAGATGGATGATTATGCAATCCTAAAAAAAAAAACTTAAAAAAACATATGTGCATTTTAGAAAAAGAATTGTACAGAACACAGTATGTACTGCGCACGCATAGATTTTTAGCTCCAAAGAAATTTTTTTTAAAGGCAAGTTTGTTAAGGTATAAAGTGCACATAATAAAATTTACCCTTTTTGTTATACTGTTCTGAGTTTTCACCAAATGCACATAGTCCTGTAACCAATACCACAATCTAGATATCGTACATTTCCATTGCCCCCAAAACTCCTCTGTGTGGCCTCTTTTTGTAGCCATTGCCTCCTCTCACCCCAGTCTCTAGCAACTGCTGATCTGCTCTCCCCTCTATACTTTTACCTGCTCCAGGATGTCATGTCAGTGGAATCACACATTATGTAGCCACCCGAGTCTGATTTTTACCATTGAGTAGAATGTAATTGAGATTCATCCATTTGTTGCATGTCTCCATAGTTTATCCCTTTGTATTGCCAAGTAGGATTCTGTTGTGGGGAGGTTCCACAGCCCATCTATTCATCCTGGGAAGGATATCTGAGGCATTCCCACTTTACAATGATTAGGAATAGAGCTGTTATAACTATTGAGACACAGGTTTTATGTGAATACAAATACAATTGTTTGTATGGAAAATAATATAACAATTAATAATTATATAAGAATAAAATCTGTGTTTCACATACTCACAACTGTAAACTTACTTTTGCCCACCCTGTATAAGTTCTTGCATTCCCTAGATAAACACCTAGGGTGGGATTGTTGGGTGATATGGTAAGTTTATATTTTTCAAAGAGTAATTGTTAAGTTTATTTTAAATTTTGTTATTTCTAATTATAAAAGTGATACATGTTTATTATAGAAAACTTGAAATATATGGAAAATTTGCCTATAAGGTAAAAAAAACCCCTTCATCTAATATATCTTTCATTTTCAACTGGGTATGTGCAGATTTACTTTAACAAAAGTATTGATATTTAACTATTGTTTTATGACCTATTTTTTCCTTCACAAATATTTTTCTGTATCATTAAATATTATTTAACCTAACTTTTAATGACTTTATAATAGCCAAGAAGTAAGTTTGATGATAGGAGTATCATGAGTCATGCCAGACTAATATAGGAGATATTTTGGGATAAGGGAACTTAGAATTTCTCTAGTTGAAGCTGTTTGTACATGCCTAGTCATATTTGCACAGCCCTATGTTATGATAATTCATTTAGGAGCAGTTAGAACTGATATGGTCAATTGCCTTTGTGTGGATATGCCCTTTAGGTTTGAGGCTTATGGGTAGGAATAGAATTTCGGTCTACTCCATATTATTATTTTTTCTCTTGGGTAAATACAATAGCTATTAACAATGCTTTAAATGGTGATTGTAAGAATTTTGTTGTTCTTCACTTTCATAAAGTAATTTGCATGATTTTTCTTAAGTGAAATTAAGATTATTATATATTAAATTACTAGTTGAAACTAAAGATTTTTTTTTATATGCTATCTGCATTACTAACTCAAGTGAAGTGTTGTACTGAAATAGTCAGTGAGTTTGCTATTTTTGTTGATGTTTGGGAAAACTTGGGATGTTCTTAGGGGGAGAAGTACATTCATTCATGTGCCTGGCTTGCAAAGCCATAGGCATGTCAGGTGTATTTTCCTGGTTCTCTGAAGACTAGGCTAACAATAGTTGGCTGGGTAATGAAGAAGTGTAGAAAAAGATCTGAAAAGATCTTTATTTGGATGTCTGGCAAAGCTTTCTTTACCTAAGTATTAACCCTTTCTTCTGCCAGGCCTCAACTTCAAGATACATATTTTTCTTAAGAAAGTTTAACAATAAAATGCCCTTCAGGATCAATGACTAGTATGCCTCTAGTAATCAAAGAGACTGACCTGGGCAATGTGGGCTGCTTCTGCCATTGGACTGAGCTTGGTTGCAAAGACCAAATCCTTTAAAGTTTAAATGAGAGGGGGGAGGGGAAGAAGAAGAGGAAGAGGAGGAGAAGGAGGAGGAAGAGGGAAGGGAAGGAGGGGGAGGGGAGGAGGAGGAGGAGGAGGAGGAGGAGGAGGAGGAGGAGGAGAGAGAATAACATACTAGTGCACATCTGGAGAGAGTAAAAAACTCACTGCTAGCCCAGAACAGAGGAGCCCAGGGTTCAAGACTTGAGCATGAAAAGAAATTCTGTGGAACGTTTGGGCTCTGAACTCTTTGCCTGCTAGGCATGGCTGGCCAACCTGTAAACAAAATGTAGATACTAGCTGTTGTCTTGCTGATAGGCATACTAAGACCCAGCTATAGCAGCAACAGATAATACTTTTTTTTAAAAAAGAGTTAATTTGGAGCTTAGTTTAAGTTTCATTTTTGTAAGGGAAGCATTTAAAAAGAACCTAGAATATCCTTTTGAGTTAGTTGGGAAGTCAGGAATTTTAATGGAAAGTTGGTTGGTTCACAAGTAGGCAAATTAGTTTGGTGCAGGAGTGTACCAACCCGGGATGCGATCAATTTACTGAGCACAGTGTAAGTTGCTAGGAATAGGGCCAGCCCGAATTCTATGCTAAGCAGTATTTCAAGGTGGCTTTGTATTCGGGCAACTTATCTAGTTCCTAAGGAAATGAGAGAACACCATGTTTTATTTAATTTGTATTTTGGTACCTGTTAGGCAAACTAGGCATTTTTAAGCACGTCATGTTGACACTAGCCTTTTAAAGCTTTCCCGTATCCCTGCTGCCCAACAGTAGTTTCCACTCAGTTTTGAGTGATGTGAATCTAAACACATTACATTTCAGTCTTGTTCTGTCTGCACACAGAGAGAAAGCTGGGTCCGAAAAGAACAGCAGAGCTTACACACAAGAAGGTCAGTGTTTGCACTCAGAGAAGAAAGTGTGTAAACGAGTCCTGCAATGGTTTTTAGCACTGTTCTGAAAGGCATTTGGCATTTAGAGATTGGAAATATTTTAAAATTCAGTGCTTAATATTTTTCCCTTTGCAATTTTTTTTTTTTTTTTTTTTTTTTTTTTTTTTTTTTTTTAGTATACGTTACTATGTCAGTTGTTCTCTTGTCCTGATCATTACAGAGCCCATTTGGTATCCATGTGAACTGGTTTAATGGGAGCGGGAGAAATTCTAGTTATACACCAAGGAGAACTTCCTGAAAAGCCAGGACAATGGGAATACTAAGAAGAGGAGGAAATAGCATCTTGGACATACATAAAGAGAACATTTTACAGTGCTCTTCGTGGGGGAGTTTGGCTGTGTCTCTGCTCAGCATTAGGGGGAGGGCATGAAATGAGCTTTTGTGACAATTTCTACATTGTGCCTTTGTGATTCTCTAAGTATAAGCAAAGGGAAAAGCCCTGTGTGTCCAGCGTGCATTTGAATCTTTTTCATCATGGAACCTTATGTGTAGGAACGACCTGTGACAACACTTCTGCTGGTGGAGAGAAATCTGTTTACCCGATAAGGAAGAGCATCCATATTTGGACAGTTTCATTTATTACAAATAATTTTGAATTGTGGTGTAAAATCTGCCTTTGGTAATTCTCTGGATTGGGTTTTGCCCCCGAGACACTGTATAGGAAAACTGTCCTTTCTTGTACATAGTCCCTCAAAAGTTGGAGAACAGCTTTCATGTCTTCCTAATAAGTGTTCTCTTTGCCAGAGTAAAGCCCTGATTTCAACAATCTTTCTTCACACGATGTGTGTTTGAGAGTTATTACCCTGGTGATCCTCGCCAGCCAGTTAAAATGTGGTGCCTAATAAAACAAAACCCTGGCAGGTTCTGGTCAATGCAAAGGGCAGTGGGACTATTCTGTTCCTTGTTCTGGACACTGTCCGGCAGTCTCAGTTGGCCTCAGCTTGTCTTGGACAGCTGTGTCATACCACCGACCAGCCCGAGGTTACTGCCATGGGAAATCTCTAGGTTCTTCCCGTGTCGGTGATGACTCTTTGGTGCTCGTCCATCTTTGTTGAGCTGCTGAGTTTTCCTTAAGTACAATACTCCCATTGAGAGTTGGGAAGTTCATCTTGTTAGTGTTGGCCCTGTTCTTTGAATCTTGATTTGCAATAACTGACCCTCCCAATTTTGCTCCTGTCATTTGTAAATTGGATAAGGACAGCTATTGAAACCATTAGTAAACATGTAGAATAGGATAGCCCTGACTTTTTTTTGAAAAGCTTCTTGTTGTTAAAATAATTTTTTTAAATCTCCAAATAGTAAAGAAATGGTTGAACTAGTGGCTTTTGAATCACAGGTCACAGTGGTGCCTCTACATATCTTGGTTCAACTCCTTTGCTTTGCAAGTCTGAAAATTCAATTTTAAAAAAATATCAGATATAATATATAAATGTTTTACTGAAACCTGATTTTAAAGAAGTTCTTAAATTGTAAAATATTAGAAATATAGAGAACAGTGCAGAGAATAATTCAACAAAACCCTCTTTAAGCTTATCCCATAGAATTAAGACAAATGGAAAGGTTAATATTGTTTTCATTTCTTCAGAATTCTGAAGAATATTCTCAGCCACAGAGAACTAGTACGCAGCCTCCACCAGACCCAGAGTCCCCAGTGCTCTGGCCAAGAGAAGGTTCCCATTGGGAATCCTGATGAGACTAGTCAGTGAGGGAGCTGGCCCTGAGTTAAGTGTGTTCTGCATATAATGTTTTTTCTGTGGCTGCTCTTTCCACCTTTTGCTTTGTGTTCTAAAGGAGCAGTTTTGATGAAGGACGGTTGACCAAAGGTTTGTAAACTTGCCTTAAGAAAACAAAAGAAGAATATGGTGCTGGGCATTATAATGTGAGTTATATAGTTCAAAGTGCAGTCAAGGAAACAGGTAATAAAGATGAGCAGGTGAATTAGAAAATGGTAGAAAGCCCTGGGCATTATGAAGGGCCTTGTAAGTAGCACTGGAACCTGAACATATTGACTCACCATTAGGAATATATAGCTAGAGGCGCATGTTGGCATTACAGGCTTTGAGGAGCCTGTAGGGACTGCCAATGTGCATAACTGCATTTCTGTAAGGAATTGACTGTGAGAGGTTAGGAGGCTGCCTGGCTCAGCTCCTAACTAGCTGTCTAACCTTGGGTACATACATTATTTAAGCACCCCCTGCCTCGGTTTTCTCATTTATCAAATAGGTGTTATACTTGAACCTCTACTTCAAAGGACTGTTGTGGGATTACATAAATTGGTGTGTTGGAAGCAGTTGGAGCTGGGCTTGGCACATTGGTCAGTAGTGATAAATAATATCGCCTGTGTTCGAATGATGCTCTAATAATGAGGGTGACTCGGACATGTCCCCTGGGCTGTAAAGGAAGACTTGCAAATGCTGCATTAGGGAGCTGCAGTATCCACTGTGGGCCTCCATTGTCAAACTGTTTTAAATATTCAGATTTGTTTCTTGCGTCTTCTCACCTTCAGGACAGTAATAAGGGTAGAAAAATTCTCACTCTCTAGGTTTTCTATTTCTAAAAGTCATATGGATCACAATCCTTTAATTTGTATTCTTCAAAAATGGTACCACCCTTTATTTCAATGCACAGTCAAAACATATTAAATTTCTCATTTAGTTACTGATCACATTATGTTTTTTTATATTATGTAGGCAAGTACCTTCTTTTCCTCAATAGGTGTCCAAATTATACTATGAAGCCAGTTTCATCAAAACTCTGTGGATTATATATTTATTTAGAGAGAGTGGAACTTCACAAGTTGGGGCTTGTGTTTGGGGGCCTGTAAATACCTGTGGCCCACATTAACAATTCTTTTGATCTTGAAATAATAGCAAGCAGTAGATAGACCTGAACTCAAACCACAGTCATGACATGCTATCTTGTATTGGGTCCCACTTCCTTACATTATAAATGGGAATGATAAAAGTCACCTTGCAGTGTTAATGTAATGAGTAAATACATTTCCTAACAGTGGTATGCAGTTAAATTCAATGAAAAGTAGCTTTAAAAACATCACTATAATCCTGGATAAAAATCAGTTTTACTGAGGTTTAAATGAGGACATTAACATACATATGATTTATAGTTTGTGGGCTGTTTATTGTTTTAAAAATATAAACTTGTAGATTATTCTGTTTATAAGTTTGTAAAATAAAAATGTATTGAAACCTATCCAGTGTAGACCCAGAGTTTTTAAAACAGGAGGCTGCCCAGGGAGACATGTTGTATGTGCTCACAGAAGAGGAGCTGGGATAAAAATGCTTCTCACCCTGTTAACAAGGTGAGCTAACACGGCTGAGAGGGAGGGTGGTCCCTGGATGCCCCTGTAGTCAATACAGGTTAAAATTGCTATGAGGAAAAATTTCTATTAAGAGTGATGTCTTTAGTGGTTTCAAACTTTAGAATTAAAAAAGAAAAAAGTTATTCTTGAGGTTACCCTAAAAAGTACCCACCTGTTTAGAATCTTTCGGTATTTTTACTTACTTTGTGTTGTGTCTTTAATCAAATATTTGAAGACCAGTCTCTTTAATGTGTTTGGGACAGTTTGAATCTTTGAAGTGGATTATTTTTACTGTAATGATCAGTTGAAATTCTTCAGTTTTTTCCCTTTATCTGCCTTTAAGATTTAAAACAAAAAACAACTCAAATCTTTTATCCCCATGGTTGGAAAACTTCGGCTCCTGAGCCACATGTGGCTCTTGGACCCTTGAGTGTGGCTCGTCCACAAAATACCATGGCCTGGGCGAGTCTATTTTGAAGAAGTGGCTAAGAAGAAGTTTAAGTTTAAAAAATTTGGCTCTCAAAAGAAATTTCAATCGTTGTACTGTTGATATTCGGCTCTGTTGACTAATGAGTTTGCTGACCACTGTCTTATCCAGAAATGTAGAAGGTTTTTGATGTTCTCTGTGATAAGAATAATCAATTTTTAGCGATTTCGTACTCCATGTATTCAAGACTTAGCATATTGGGTTTCAGTGGGAATCCTTTAATTTCTGTAATTATCGGTAACAATTTTACATATACACAGAGGGTTACATGTGCTTTCATTATATGGTCAAAATGTTTTGGAATTATGTAATCTGAGAGGGGATAAATATATAAAAATGAAATGTGAGTCCATGTCTATCCTGGAATGAGATAACTTCAGGGCTTACTATAATTTGAAGATCTCTTCACTTAAATATCTTTAAAAACATAGATTATTGTAAATCTTGGGGCTATGCTTTTGCTTGGCTATTAAAGTTTTTTTCAGAGAGAAGGGATCTTGTGTAATATTAAGAGCTCATTCAGGTTTAAGGAAATAGCTGGGACACTGGCACTGTTAGCAGAGTAGCTGACATGCTATGTGTTGTCATGTGATTCAGAAGATCCATAGTTACTAGTACCATGTGGCCAGCAAACTCCTCTTTGAGTTGTTGATTTTGGTAGGGTAGTTATGGAACAAGAATGAATGTGCCTCTCTGACCAGTAAATTATAAAAGTCTATATGCCTGTGGAAAACTTTAAGTATTCATTAGTTGTGCTGTGCTTTTGAGTAACCTCAAGAGGCCCAGGGTAAATGGCATAATCTAATCTACAGTGTCAGATCTACAGGATAAAATATCCTGTGTCATTAGGAATGACACTTAAAATAACAAAACTTTCTTTATTATGTAAATATTTCTTCATTGATGAAGCTGTTCTTTTCCAGCTCCTCTCTTTTCTGAATTAAGGGTCACTTGCAGGAGTACAACTTCTGGCACTATGTTTGGGGTAAAATTGTTGAGAGTGTGTATCTGTGTGTGTGTGTGTGTGTGTGTGTGTGTGTGTGTGTGTGTGTGTGAGAGAGAGAGAGAGAGAGAGAGAGAGAGAGAGAGAGAGAGAATTATTCAATTTTGATTAAATCAAATTTGATATTTAATGACATATTTAGCTCTTAGGTGTTTTCTGTAATTGTGCCTGAGCCTATGGTGGAAATTGAGCCATACCTAAACCATTTCTGCCTTTGGTTGCATAGAAAGCCATGAAATGTTTCCCAGTTACCCTTGGTAGGTGAGTTCTTGCCAATGGAATGGGAGTGAAGAGTTGAGTGCCATACTTAGGCCCGGATAGCTGTCCATATTCTGTTTTCCTTTTGGCATGAATAGAGCAGAATAACTTGCGATTCAAGTGTTGTAGGCGGCAGAGCTACAAGGTAGCAGGAACCTGGGTCCCTGGAAGGCTACTTGGAAGAGAGTCACCCAAGCAACAATAACTACATTGGGGTTATTAGATGAGCAAAAATGAGCTCTTATTATATTATACCAACCAGCTTTCACTGTTTCTCTATTAGAGTAGCCAGGTTACCTTTCTACCTCCTTCACTTTATCACTCAGTTTAAGGCACTGGAGCGGCTCCCTTCATTTCACATCCGTGTCGAGACAGGGGGATGTAGCCCTCATTGGTTGTTTCTGACATATCGGCTGTATTCTTCACTGATCTATCATTTTTTGTTTCTTTCCCATTCACTTCAGTTTCATTTCTTTCTCTTCTCTGAGGTTATACACCTGAAACTAATATAATATTGTATGTCAACTGTAATTGAAAAATAACAAAATACTTAAAAAATGAATAAATGAACAAACTTGCAAGCCTTATTATTCACATCTCAGCCTCCATGGCCTGCTTCTCAAAAATCTCCCATAGACACACACACTCAAAACCTACATAAACTTATTAACCAATGTCATGCCAATACATTTAATTAATAAGAAAACCATCCAAAGATCTGCCTGACCATTCAAGCTAAGTAACTCCCTAGGCATATCTGAAACTAATTTAATATTACACATCAACTAATTAAAAAATAAAAAAAATATTTAAAAATAATAAGGTAAATTCTTTAGGGACTTGGTTTCATTCTACTGTTTTAAATTCTCTGTCTAGCAATCATTATCTGATATTTTCTTGTTTATTGTTTTTTCTTAGCAGAAGACTCTAAACTTGAGAGTAGGGATTTGCTCATTTCCAAACACTGTATAGAAGTGCTCTAATAAGGATTTAATAAGTGTTTGATGAATAACTATGAAAGTATATTTTATTTTGAATTAAGAAAAAAGTGGTATATGAAATGGCATGCTCAGGTTTTTGGGAAACACACCAATAGTAGGAAGCAATTTTTTTGTTGTTTGTTTATAAAATGTTCTTTCCTTTTCATTTAACTTTTAAAAAATATATATTTTATTGATTTTTTACAGAGAGGAAGGGAGAGAGATAGAGAGTTAGAAACATCAACGAGAGAGAAACATCCATCAGCTGCTTCCTGCACACCCCCTTTTGGGGATGTGCCTGCAACCAAGGTACATGCCCTTGACTGAAATCGAACCCAGGCCTTCCAGTCCACAGGCCTATGCTCTATCCACTGAGCCAAACTGGTTTCGGCTCATTTAACTTTTTGAGTCCTTGTTGTGCATAAGATGCTGTTGAGGTCCCATGGGACCTAGATATTGCCAGATGTTTGAGGGACATTTGGGATGAAATAATTCATTAACACCTTGACTATTATAAAAAGGGTAGTTTACAAATAAAAAAATAAAAAGAATTACTAACACTTACTGAAGACTTACTTTATATCGGGTACAGGTATTTATTATCTCATTTGACTCTCACTGAAATACTGTATAAAGAAAAAGTATTAATTCTTAATCCCATTTTACAGATGAGGAAAGGATATTAAGTCACAGAGAAATGAAGGTCTTTCTGGGATGAATGAATGAATGAATGAATAAGAAGACTTAAGGGCTGGTCTGGTCATTTTCGGCACTGTGGGCCACACCCTCACTTGTTTGTGTCTCTGAGGGTTGTGAGACTGAAATAGGATAGCATGTGCCGAAGCACCTTGCAAACAGTGAAGTGTTAAGGAAATGGATGGTATTATTCCTTTTTTAAATTTTATTTTTATTACAGTTAGCATTCAGCACTTTTTTGATATTAGTTTTATGTATACAGCAGAGTGGATAGACATTCAAAGTGTTCCCTCTGATAATTCAAGTGCCCACCTGGCACCATAGATAGTTACTATAGTATTGTCAATTATATTCTTTATATTATTTTATAATTACAATGAAAGGTATTATTATTCTTAACAAGATTAATGGCATGCTCAGGCTTTGGTTCTCTGTGTTTGTTGTTACCAATGTTGTTCTTGTACTTCGGGCTTTGTTTTGAATTGGGACAAGGGGAGTGACTCCAATCGACTTCTGTTGAAGGGTACCTCCGGTGAAGCCAGCATTGGCAGCTCTGCATGTAGGTCCTGTTTTTTGCTGTCTGAGAGCCCCATCCAATTGACTTGAAGATTCACAGGCCTAAGTAAGGGGCAGAAAAGAAAAAGGTCAGAAGGTTGGGATCCTGCATTCTAAAGCCATTGCCAACTCTGAAGTTGGAGTGAGAATGAGAAAGGAATTGAGAGTGCCCTCCCCGCATCCCTACATTGCTATATATAACATAGGAACTATGGACTTACCAAATGGGGGTGTGACAATTAGTTAGATGTGAGTAGTTTGAAAACAGACAACAAACAAAAACACCCCCTCTTCCCTTTATGATGTGTCCCAAAGAGACACATTCATTCCATAGTGCTTCTTTTGCCTTTAGTTCTTGATTTTGATCAGATGAAATGTTCTTTGTCAGCGTCAATAGTCAGCTCATTTTCCTCCCCGTGCTCTTCCTTTTTATGAAAGTGCTTCCAGATTGAGGTTCTCTTCTGCTTGTTTTCATTTTACCCATTTATTTTCCATCTTTTTCCCTTTTCTGATTCAGTTAAATTCCATGTTGCTTTGGTTTTGTTTTTTTTGCAGCTCTTTCTCCTGTTGTCATTGTCATCACTCGCCAGCCCCCCGCTGCGGCTTTCTCTTTCCCTCCCCACGGAGCCCTCATCCTCCTGTCTTTGTCTTTCTTTCCATGCCGTCTTTGAAGCTGGGTTTCACTGAGCTCCTGTGCCCTTTCTGCATGGCCCTGCCTCTCTTGTTTCTTTGGCTTCATTGGTGACCATGCTGTGACTGAGCTGGCTGTTACCTGCTTGTGCAGATTCGAGAAGGAAATGAGTGCAGGGAAGAGTAGCAGGCCCTGAGATGCTCTATAGTTTGACAAAGGTGATGGGAGTTTAGGTAGAGAAGAGACAAGGGAGTGAAGGACTATTGGTGTTGTGGGGATGGGTGTTCAGGAACTATCTGACTTGTTTCCGTAATGGTTCTTTCTAGTCCCTGTAGGAGGAGTGGGGGGCTCACTGGGGTGGGTGGGGAGAAGAGGGGCTCAGAGGCTACAGCTCTTCCGACTAGTCAGAAGAATACTGGATGGAGGGTAAAGATCCGGTTCTGGTCCTAGGTCTGCTGTGTGATGGGACCCAGAACAGGTTACCTTCAGTTTCTATGCTGTCAGATAAAGATTTTGTAAGGGTTTTGATCTAGATGCGCTCTATGCCTTCTTTTAGTTCTATATTTTATAAATTTCTGAATCTATGCTTCTCTTAGAGAGGATTCCATGATTCTTTTATTTTGCCTGGGGCATTGCTTGGCAAAATCTTCAGTGCTCTTACGAGTGGCGTGTGTGTGTGTGTGTGTGTGTGTGTGTGTGTGTGTGTGTGTGTATGTGCCTCTGTGCCTCTATGTGATGGGGATAGAGGGTGGTTCTGGCGCAGATGCTGGTCAGATAGATGTGTGGGGCAAAGGGCCAATACTCTTGCCACTGCTCAAAGTTGTTTGTCAGAAGAGCTGTAACCTCTGACCCCTTTTTCCTCCAGGGGGCCCCTTTTCCTCCAGGGACTCTCTTCTTTGGCAAGTTTCATAAGAGAGACAGCCTGTGGAATTCAGGACCTGTGTGGTCTACCCTGAAGTAAGAATGCAGACAATTGTGGCACTGTTCTTTGCCCAGAGAGGTCAATTCACAGAAACCTAGGGCTCGGTATTTCTGGTAGAGTCTTGGTGTTGGTTTGGCACGTGCAGTACTGTCCGCTAATCCGCACTGATCTTCAGGTAACTCTTGGTTTGACCTAAATCTTAGACTTCAGGTGTTACGTAATAATCTTGAACAATAACTATCTGCATAGGTTCCACCTGAGTTTGAAATTATGTCTTTACTATGCTGCAAATGTAAAGCTTGTTTGAAATGCAAATATAAAACTTGTTTGAAATCTGAAATATAAAATGAGCTAATAGAACTTTATCTTCCAATGTAAACTAACATTGGGGCCTTAGAGACCCTAAGCAGATAGTGCTTCAAACTTTTCTTTTTGAAGTACATGCAAATCTTTTTTCCAAAGTATTATGGAGAGATTTAATATATAAACTTGATGAAAACTTTATTACAAATATATTCTCCAAGTTTAAATTTATTACATTAATTAATTAATGCACTGAGAGCAATGACTTAGCCTGGCAGTTCAGGTCTCTAGTGTATAAAATATTAAAAAAATTTTAAAAAGTATTTTTATTGAGAGAGTGCAAGGGAGAAGGATAGAGAGAAACATCGATGTGAGAGGAACATCATCAATCAGCTGTCGTCTGCACACCCCGTACTGGGGATCGAGCCCACAGACTGGGCACGTTCCCTGACCTGGAATCAAACCGGCAACCACTTGGTTCCTGGGTTGATGCTCAACCACTGAGCCACACCTGCTGGGTGGTCATTGTATAAAAATTAGGCCAATAGTAAGTTTAAGTGAATGCATTATTTTTAGGTTAAAAGTAATTGAAAACATATTTTTCAAAATGAAATTTAAATGGGATATTAGAATGCCTAACATTCTTCCTTTAGAACCTAGGATTTCCCTGATCTCAGTTTGAAAACCACTAATACTGATAATTGAAATAAACTGAACATTAATCCAAGGAGCTAGGAAGTAAACCAAAGCAAGAGAACGAGGGAGAAATTAATTTTTTTAAAAAAGAACACAAAACACACTTATCTAGAGCTACCCATTTATTTATTTTTTCACATGGAAGCTACTAATGTAGAATTGTATACCAGGTATCATAGATTCTAGCCTTTCAAGGCTAGATATTTAGTCCCATTCTTTCTTAGAACAAACAAACAAACAAGCAAAAACAAACCACCATTTCCTGGTAGTGCTTATTCCTCCTGAACTGAAGCAATTCTTGTCATCCTTAGACATCTCTGATCCGTACAAGGCTCTGGCTGAGGACCCGAACTGTGTCCTGTCCTTCCCTCCATTGTTTCAGGCTTTCCCCTGGGACCTGCAGAACATGTCTAATCCCTTGTCCGCATGACAGACCCTCACATATTTGCAACCGTGACCGTTTACGCAGGAGTCTTTTCTTCTTTGGCAAAACAGCCCCAGTTCCTTCAATTGTTCCTCATGTGACAGCATGGTTTTTGAGTCCCTACAGCATCCTTGTCGTTTTCCTCTGAATGTGTTGTCAGTTTAGACTGTAGTTACATTAGTGTACTCCATGGCTCAGATATGTCTGATAGGTATAGAAGAGAGCCGTCCGTACTCATTCTGTTTTTTTTAAGTTGTTTATTAAGTTGTTACATACGTGTCCTCATCCCCCCATTAGCCCTCTCCTCATTTCCCCCTCCCTTCCACTCATTCTTAATGGAATCACTAGATTTTCATCAGTGTATGGTTGGGCAAAATTAGCATTTTAGTCTCAGTGATAACTCATGCTTAGCTGATTTTTTACTGAAATCCCAACTGGTGTCCAACTATTTTTAAAAATATATATATTATATTGACTTTTTACAGAGAGGAATGGCAAGGGATAGAGAGTTAGAAACATCAATGAGAGAGAAATATTGATCAGCTGCCTCCTGCACACTCCCCACTGCGAATGTGCCCAAAACCAAGGTACATGCTCTTGACCGGAATTGAACCAGGCCAACGCTCTATCCACTGAGCCATGCCAGTTAGGGCTGGCGTCCATTAAGTGAAGTTAGCTTTCTTCTTTATTTTTGCATTTGATTATTTTGAAACCAAGTGCAGGACCTTTATTCCTCAAGAAATATTGGGATAATGTAAACCAGAGATTGCACTTTAAGTATTCTTATACCCAAATCAGTATATTTACTCTTATGATCTGCTTAAAATATCAGGTATTTGTTTTTAATTTCTAGGAGTCCTTTGTTTTTATGGAATCTGTGAGTGAGTGATTTAAAAAGGAAGCAAGCTGCGGAGCCTTTCAAAGCCTGCGTCTGGTCTCGTGAGGAATCTGGAGTCATTTACTGACCTCTGCCATGAATTGTGTTTTGCTCAATTTAGCTGTGTTACGGAACAAAGGCTATTTCAGTTCTATGCGGGGAATCATTCCATCAAGTGTGAAAGTCATCGAGAATATTTGTGTTTGTTTAACTGAGTTTGATGTAGAGTTTGAATGGTGGATACCTTTTAAAATAAATAATACTGTGCACATTTAATTTATTGTAATTGTTCCTTTTTATTAACAATCATGTTAATTGTGTGTCCTTGGTAGTTTTTGTCTGTTTGTTCTATTAGCTATTGTGAGAGGCAAGCTCAGGTCTCCCATTGTGATTATGGATTTGTCTGTTTTCTCCTTTGGATTTGTTCATATTTCCTTTATATTTTGAAGCATACAGATTTAATACTATGAGAGCATTGTGTTCAATTGACACTTCTTATGATGAAAAATTCTTCTAGCTTTCATAATATGTATTGCTTTAAAAACTACTTTTTGGCTGATATTATTTTGCCCATACTAGCTTTATTTTGGTTAGTGTAGCTTAGTATATATTTTTACTTTTAAGCTTTCTGTGTTATTTTTAAGTGTCTCTCTTACAAGCCGCATATAGGTATTGTTACTGTTTTCAAGTTTTAAAAAATGTCATAATGACTATCTTGGTGTTGTATTGGGATAAGTTACTTCATTTACATTTAATATAATTGCTAATATAGTTGGACTTAATAGAACTCTCCATTTGACACACACTTTATGTTGTGTATTTCTTCTGTCATATTTTTGATTAAATATTTTCTATTTAATTTCCCCCTCTATAACTTGTTAATTATACATTCTTTTTACTATTCTATCAGTGGTTACTCTCAGCTTATAACATAAAAATTTGATATATTATAACTAGAATATACTTTTCCAAAACTTTAGGTACTTTAATTCTATCTTCCTTTTATATCATTACTAGAGGCCCAGTGCACAAAATTCGTGCACAGGGGGTGTGGGGGGGTGTCCCTCAGCCCAGCCTGCACCTTCTCCAATCTGGGACCCCTTGAGGAATGTCCAACTGCCCATTTAGGCCCGATCCTGGAAAGATCGGGCTTAAACAGGCAGTCGGACATCTTTCTCACATTTCAGGACTGCTGGCTCCAAACTGCTCACCTGCCTGTCTCCCTGATTGCTCCTACCTGCTTCTGCCTGCCAGCCTCATCACCCCCTAACCACTATCCTGCCAGTCTAGTTGATGTCTAACTGCTCCCCTGCCAGCCTGTTTGCCCCCAACTTCCCTCCTCTGCTGGCCTGGTCACCCCTAACTGCTCTCCCCTGTAGGTTTGATCACCCCCAACTGCCCTCCCTTGCAGGCCTGGTCCCTCCCAACTACCCTCCCCTGCTGGCCTGGTGGCCCACAACTGCCCTCTCTTGCAGGCCTGGAACCTCCCAATGGCGCCCCCCCCCCTTCTGGCTTTCTTGTGGTGGCCACCTTGTGTCCACATGGGGGCAGGATCTTTGACCACATGGGGCAGCCCTCTTGTGTGTTGGAGTGATGGTCAATCTGTGTATTACTCTTTTTTTAGATAGGATAGAGACCTGGTGCATGGGTGGGGACTGGTTGGTTTGCCCTGAAGGGTGTCCTGGATCAGGGTGGGGGTTCCCTTGGGGTGTGGGGCAGCCAGAGCAAGGGACCTGTGGTGGTTTGCAGGATGGCCACGCCCTCCAGGGACCCAAGCAGAGGCCCTGGAATCTGGAATTAATTTATGTTCTACAATTGAAACTTTGTAGCCTAGAGTGGAGGCCTAGGCACTAGGGCTGCAGAAGTTTGGCTTCCTCCATTACCCGGGCAACCTTAGCCTCTGCTCTCTCCAGCTCTGTGGCTGCCGCCGTTTCTGTTGGGATATATCTTCTATAATTGAAACTTTATAGCATTGAGTGGAGGCCTAGGCTAGCAAGGGCAGGCAGAAAGCTTGGCTTCCTCCATTGCTGGGGAAACCTAAGCCTCCCTTCTGCTCTCAGTGGCCTCAGCCATCTTGGTTGGGATTTATTTGCATAATTTCCTCCTGATTAGCTGATGGGTGTGGTTGTGGGTGTGGCTTTATAGGAGGTATGGTCAATTTGCATATTATCCTTTTATTAGCTAGGATTGTCCAACATTGTAGTCCTACAAATATTTTTAACTCCTGACATAATTATCATTTGTACTTTAGGTATTAATTATTTTCACATATTTACCCATTTTGCTATTCCTCATTTCCATGTTTCTGTTGTAGATCATTTTACTTGTGCTTAAGTAAAAGCCCTTTAGTATTTTAGTGCTGGCCTGCTGGTAATGAATTCCCTCAGCATTTATCTTAAATATTTTAATTTCATCTTCATTTTAAAGAATATTTTTGCTAGTAATATGTGTCATCAATTATTTTATTTCTGGCTTCTATAACTTCTCTGGGTCTCTACTTTCTGGAGTTTTATTATATTTATCCTCATTTCCATAGTTCTCTTTAAGAATGACTTTTCAATTTTTCTGTCTTTATTTTCTAGTTGTTATCAGCAAACATACTGACCGAACGTACTTTATTTCATCTTGTTAGGAGATGGAAGCCATTCCTACCCCAAGGGCTATTTCTAAAGAAATGTCCTAAGTCTTCTAGGTCATTTTAGTTTACCTTCCTTAAAAAAAAAAAAAAGGACATTCTGTTATATTCTCCTGGATATAAACAATTCCAGATCTTGAGTTAGGACTGTTATCGATGGATGGAAAAACACTGATAATATGCACCTCAATGTCAAGGACCACTTTTATCTTTAAGTGCCATTGGAAGAGGAGCAGGCGAGTTGGATGAAATAGTGTCAGGTGGCAAAACATTTAATATCTTTTTGGTTCTTTGAGGAGAAATTCATAGGTGTTGTAGCATTTCATGCAGAAAGCTTGGTCTTTGAGAATTATTGTTATGTTTTGCAAGTAGAATTTCTCTAGGGGGCTGCTTGATGGTAAAAAAAAATGTTGGTATAATTTATTTGATGCTTTTTGTTTGAGCTTATATTGAGGTATATTTAGTATGATTATACTCAGTTCGGCTTTTCTTGTTTACATTTGTCATCCCTGTTTCCATGTTACCTGGCCTTCAGAGGTCTTGCAGGAGTACCTGGGTGCTTTTATTTGGCCATGAGAAGGGAGGTAGGTGGTACAACTTCACCCTTCACAGAGGAAAGGGAATGATCCTGATGCGGATCTCACTTGGTTCACTTGGGAAAGTGGAAATTTTGATCTGCCTAAGGCCAGAGTGAATAAAAGAGGGAAGACCAGAATCCTATAAGTAGAAATTTAATCAGGCCACTAACAACGATGGCACTATTTAGTAACAGACTTTTATAAAAGTGGGCATTAATGGAATTTTCCATTTCAGTGGCAACGGAAAATACGAATTAAATTAAAGAGGACTGTTTATTATCTCTTAATTTAGGAAATACTGAAAAAGACCATTTTGGCAAAGCTGGGATGAAAATGATATGCTTGCCTAATACAGGTAGTGATGAAAGTTGATGTAACAATTTTGGAAAGCAGTTTTGCAGTTTGTGACAATTCTTCACATTCTTAGACCATTTCTGGAATTTTATTCTAAAGAGTAATTTAAATCATAGAAACAACGTACATAAAAATGTTTATTGCAGTATTTTTTTTGTAATGTTAAGCTACAAATACCCTTAATGTACAATAGGGTACATTATTAAATCACAGAGCATCAAATACTCGATGGAATGCAATTAAAAATAGTGCCAAAGATTGTAACAACATGGAAAAATATTTTTCACAGAAGAGAGCAAAGCATAACCATATGCAATCTGTATTTATGCCATGAGTATAGCTATGTAATTTTTAGCTGTTCATTGAACAAAGACTGGAAGGAAAGAGGAAAAGTGAAAAATTGTTGGTACATTACGGTGGTGTCCATATAGATGAAATGTAGATATCTTAATTGCTATCATTTTGTGCAATAATGAAAAATTTTAGTCTTCTATTTTATGTGTTTATGAATTATGTTCAATATTGCATTAATTGAGAATTTAGCTGCTTGAAATGTGGAATGTTTTTGTCCCTACTGGAGAGCCATTGTTTTAAAACTATTTATTGAGGAGAACATTCTTTCCCCATTGATTTGAAATGCCACCTGTATTACTAATTTCCATGCATCTGTTTCTGGACTCTGTACTTAGTGGTCTCTCTGTGTGCCACCATTGCGCTGTTTAAATTTCCATGGTTTCCTTGTATGTTTTGAGAGGCAAGTTCTGATCTCCAGGCTCCCCTTGACCCTCCCCCAGCTCAAACATCATTCTTTCTTAAAACATTTGTTTCAAGTCTTGTATATTTATTTTTCCAGATGAACTCTAGAATAAGCTTGTTGAGTTTCATTCGAAAAATTCACTTTGGGTTTTGATTAGAGTACATTAAATTTATAGATAAATGTGGGGAGATAATTTTGCCTGTTATGGCTCTTATTGTTTCCAGAAGTTTCAGTGAAATAGCCGAGTGTTTTTTTATTTGGGATACAGTGAATTGACAGAGAGGTGATAACACATCTCTGTTATTTCTGGGAAGAAGCAGAGTGATTCTGGTATTGATGCCAACAAATTCACTTAGGAAAGTTTACAGTTTTCAATTGCTTAAAACAAAGCGTGCGATTGAATCCAGATGGAGAAATGCGGGAGGCACACTGGAATTCTGTACACTCGAATTTATCTTTGCCAGTAATAAACTTAGTGGCCTTTTAAGTAAAGTGGCATCTTTTCAGTGGCCACGGTGATGACGAAGACCCCAATCACAGTGAGAACTTGTCACCCGGGGCTGATTATGTTGTACCTTGGTCCTCAGCACAATGTGAGAAGCCCGTATTCCTCTCGCTGAACTCCTTTGGAGCGATATTTAAACCTTTGAACTTAATCTAACTTTTCTGAATGAAAATGCTCTTTCATAGTCACATTTTTTAAAAATTTAAATTCTTTATTGTTGAAAAAGTATTACATATATCTATTTTTTCCCTCATTGACCTCTTCCCGGCCACTCCCCCTCCCCAGCACATGCCCTCGTGCCCCTACTGTCTGGGTCCATTGGTTGTGCTTATATGAATGTGTGCAAGTCTTTTGGTTGACCTATTACCCCCACCCCTCCCATCCTTCCCTGCCTTCCCTTTGAGGTTTGGCTGTCTGTTTGATGTTTCTGTGTCTCTGGATCTATTTTTGTTCATTATATTCCACAAATGAGTGAGATCATGTGATATTTATCTTTCTCTGACAGGTTTATTTCACTTAGCATAATGCTCTCCAGCTCCATTCATGCTGTTATGAATGGTTAAGAGTTCTTTCTTTTTTTTTTTTTTACATCAGTATAATATTCCATTCTGTAGATGTACCACAGGTTTTTAATCCACTCATCTGCTGATGGGCATTTAGGCTGTTTTCAAATCCTAGCTATTGTAAACTGTGCTGCTATGAATATAAGAGTGCATATATCCTTTCTGATTGATGTTTCTGATTTCTTGGGATGTATTCCTAGAAGTGGGTCAAATGGGAGTTCCATTTTTAGTTTTTTGAGGAAATTCCATACTGTTCTCCACAGTGGCTGCAGCAGTCTGCATTCCCACCAGCAGTGCAGGAGGGTTTCTTTTTTCTCCACATCCTCGCCAGCAATTGTTGTTTGTTGATTTGTTGATGATAGCCATTCTGACAGGTGTTAGATGGTACTGCTTTGCTGTTTTGATTTGCATCTCTTGGATGATTAGTGACTTTGAGCACGTTTTCATATGTCTCTTGGCCTTCTGTATGTCCTTTTCGAAAAGTGTCTATTTAGGTTCTTTGCCCATTTTTTTGATTGGATTGTTTATCTTCCTTTTGTTAAGTTGTGTGAGTTCACATTTTCTTTCCTATCTTCCTCTTTCTCTCTTGCCATCTCCGTGCCCTCTCCATCCCCTTCCCTTCTTCTCTTTCATTGGGTCTCTCTCGGTTGGTGTGTGTGTTTTGTTTTTATCACCCCCTTTCCTCCTTCTCCTGTATTTATACTGTGTCTTTCTGATTAGCAAATAATAAACTCCTTTTATGCTGAATATTATTGTTAATGCCAGGACTTCTGGGCAAATCTCTTTAAGGGACAGGTGTAGTTTCTGATCTGACTGTTGTTTATCATCTTTTCTCAAAGTAAAGCATGGTATGGTCTTGAAAGGGAGACATAATTGAATTGTAGAACCACTGTCTTGGATCACATTGAAAAGGGTTGTAGGTAAGCCCTTTCATAAGTTGCAGTTCTTATTCACCCAACCAGATAAAATAGTAATATGACCATTGTTTTGAATAGATATAGACTAGATATCCTTGTGATCTGTGAAAAACTTTGATCTACTTACACAATATGTTTTCTATTTTAAAAAATCAACAGGTTGGGCCATATTCTGTCTGTAATTAACAGCCCCTTTAGTAACCAGGAGCATGACTAAAGCAAGCTGTTCTTCCTTTTTTAGGAAATGGAATTTCATCTAAGTTTCCTCTCTCAGTCATGTCAGACTGTTGTTATTGTTTTTCTTGCTTTTCAGATCCTCTTCCTGAACTTTTTTTGAAGCTATTGTATGGTAGGTTTTTCTTGGCATGTTACTTTCTATTGATTATGTTTGTGCGCGTGTGTGCGAACTCACACGCAGAGACAGGACCATCAAAATTGGGAACCAGTTGCTTTTGTGTTTCAGAACTTCACAATTTGTGTTTATACCAATTCAAAAATTAAGATAATGTTTCATGTGAGGCATGGGTTGCAAACTGCTAGAAAAACATAGCCTTCTTATTTTTAACATTTTAGAAGGGCTGACCATGTGGTTACTGGAAAGAGGAGCTCCACTCTGATTTTGGCTGATACTGATGGGCCTGACTCTTGAGATCATAGGGAATAACATGCTAATGTCCATCAAAAGCAAACAGCTGGGAAAGAGACTGCTTTGCCTTTCTCTGTTCCCTTTCCTCGCATCCCAGGGTGAGGCGTGTTTGGAGGTGGGTTTGTTTTTGTTGGGCCAGCACACAGGAGCCCAGATGCTCCTCCGCACTGGCCGAGCTCTGGAGTCCTCCAAAGAGGGCAACTCTTCCCACCTCCTGGTCTCCATTTCCCAGCCACTCCCACAGGCTGGGCGGAATGCACCCTCTCCCTGGAGGTCCCCTTTTGTATTACCCATTTCATGTTTGAGGTGAGGGAGTGTCCAGAATCCTCCAAAGTCCCAAGATCAACTGGCAGGCTCCTCCATCGCTGGTATGCGCCCTTTCTCTCTCTCTAAAATATATTTTATTGATTTTTTGCAGAGAGGAAGGGAGAGGGATAGAGAGTAAGAAACATTGATGAGAGAGAAACATTGGTCAGCTGCCTCCTGCACACCCCTACTGAGGATGTCCTGCAACCAAGGTACATGCCCTTGACCCGAATTGAACCCAAGACCTTTCAGTCTGCAGGCCGACGCTCTATCCACTGAGCAAAACTGGCTAGGGCTTGCTGGTGCTCTCTTGAAAGCACTGCTGATGTAGCCCCTCCTCACAACACCCCCCCCCCCCCCATGGTCCTGTGTTAGCACCAGCCTGCTGTGCCCACTCCCTCCTCATGCCTTCCTTTCCCAGAGTGTGCCCAGGGTGGCAGTGCCTGTCTTTGGGACCAGGGCTCTGTTCCAACCAGAAGCTCTCAAGAGAAAGTATGAAGCCAGGGCAGATGAGAGAGAGGACTTGGAAATCCCTCAGGACAAACAACTACTGGAAAAGGCATAGCGAGTGTGGGAGTATGTGGCTGTCATTTGGCAACGGGGGCGAACATTTAAGGTCCTCACAACAACCTCTGATGTCTGTAGTCCAGGGTAAGGCCATAGCTAAAGAATAATCATTTTGAATCTTTATGCCAGGGTGGTATCTCAGGTAGAGGAAAAAATGGATACAAGCAATGTTGCTCAGCAAGTAGCCATTCAAACAGAGTAAAAGACCAAGTGCCAGGTTTTCACATCCCCTAAATGAAAAAGAAAAAAAACTTCACTGCACTCTAAACTTCTTCAACTATCAGAACAGAACAAACCAGCTCCAACACTCATATTTCAATCTGTCAGAAAGCACCCAAATGTTGCTGTTGAAAAGACAGATTCGTACTATCTGAGCGCTCTCACGAGAAGTGAACGTGACAAGCCACTCTGGTGGACGCAGGTGCCTTGTGTGTGGTTTCTGAGAGCCAGGATGAGGAAGTGTGATGATGCCCCACCTTGTTCGTTTTTCAGGGGCAGATGACGGTCTGTGCGAAGTTTGACAAAAATGTCTATCTTCCTAAAGATGCCGAGTTTTACTTTATTTATAACGGATCTCATCAGAGACACGTGGTGATCGCCGAGCGCACGGAGGACAACGTTCTCCAGTCCAGCATTCCAGGTGAGGCGTCTTCTTCACTGAGCAGTCGGGAAACTGTCTGTGAGCATCTTCCCACCAGGGACAGAAGCTGGGAAGAAAGCCAGGAGGAGAAAGTCAGTGGTGCTTCCCAGGGATGCGTGGGTGAGAGTGCGTGTGTCTGCGTGTGTTAGGAAGGGTCAGCTCACTGGATGCAGTGCAGTAGAGGTGACACTGTATCTCGGGATCACCTCCTGTAGTCCCAGGTCCCATTGCCAGGGATAGCTCAGGCAGACATACATCGAATCTGTCTTCATTTTCCCTTCTTCATTCCCTGTGGCCAGTCTGCTGGCCTAGGGTCTGCCTCCCTCTGCTTGCTCCCTTTGGTGGCTGGTGTTCCTTACCTGGCACCCTGTCCATCCAGACACTTCTATGCTGGATCTCAGGCTCCAGAACTTTCTCTTTCCACCACCCAACCGATCATGTTCTAAAACCTGTAATTCTCCCAGATATCTTCTTCAATCACCCTGGTGACATATGACAAATGACTGTGTCATGTTAATTGTTATCATGAGCTAATAGCCCCTCTCAAATACAATTGTTTTGTGTTTTCACTGGGGTGTGGATTGTACATTGGAACATCAAGCTCTAGACTAAAGGTGTAATTAGACGTTGCCTGCAGGAAGAGAGGGTTTTGTTGTTTCTATTTGTCATTGGTAAGTTTTATTTAACTTTGGGTGTTTGAGTTACTCTTAAATCATAGCATATAGGGAACCGTGAAACATCAAATTTTCTTATAGGTAAGATTGGCCTCATTTTAGAGAAAAAATGTTCTAAGTGCTTCTGCAGTATGTCTATTACTTGCCAAAAGAAGGCAGACAGTAAACAGGTGAATGCAGGCATAGTAAGAACTGTAGAAATGTGCAAAGAACTTTCAGCTACCTGGGCTTGACTCCATCTGTTGTTCTGTAGAGATGTACACTTTTAAGTACTTCTTACTCTGGTTCAACAACTCCCATTTTTACAATAAAAAAGTCAAATCTCATTAATGATAGTCACTCTGACTGTGAATCTCTCTTGCCTTTGTCCTTTTGCTTTGTCTTTCTGCCTTGAGCTCCCCCAGTTTCTTGATTTACTTTTGAATGTAGACTTTTATAGAGAAAGAATAAAAATAACTTTTGTTTTGTCTTTTTTTTTTTTGGCTTGCACATAAAAGGGCGAACCTCCTTCCCACTCCTTGCATGTTAAATAAAATTCTTTTTATTATATTGTGGCCTGCTTAGAAGTGAGGGTTTTAGCTTCATTAGGTGACAGTGCCTGTCTCTGAACCTTAAGTTTCCCTGGGTAACGGTTCAGAAGTATGTAGGACAGATTTCTGTGTGACATATTGGGCATACGTGGGCTGGGGAGGGGGCTGCATTCTGTGCCGGCACATTAGATCATTTAAAAAAATCAATGTGAAAATGGCAGTAGTTCTTGCTTACTAACCTGGATGCTCTTGTTCCTTGAGGCCTGGGTGTATCGCATCTGGGGAAAGGCTTTGGAGAGTAGGGCAGAGCAGGAATGACTTGCATGGATTAGCCATATGCTTGGGGGCCGGTGGTGACTGAATGCTAACCTTCTGTCCAGCTCTGATTACCATAATTACAGAGATTTGGTGGTACTGATTCCTGGACATTCTGCCAAGGGTAATATAAAAACAGAAGTTCACCAACCTTGGCAAGATGAAAGAAGAGACGTGTAAGGAGGAGGAACAGACAGCAGGATTAGGTGACCACCCACAACAGGAGTCTTAAGAATACCAGCAAGACAAAGAGGCCATTGTCAGAAATGGGGGGGGGGGGGGGACTGAACAATATCCTATATAATAAAAGAGTAATATGCAAATTGACCATACCTCTGATCAAGCCATGCCCACAGCCATGCCCATCAGCCAATCAGGAGCATATTATGCAAATAAACCCCAACCAAGATGGCTACAGCCACTGAGAGCAGGGCAGAAGCTTGAGTTTCCCCGGCAATGGAGGAAGCCAAGCTTTTCTGCCTGCCCTTGCTGGCCTAGGCCTCCACTCAGTTTTACAAAGTTTCAATTATAGAAGATACATATATCCCAATGGAAATGGCGGCAGCCACAAGCTGGAGAGAGCAGAGGCTAGGGTTGCCCAGTTGATGGAGGAAGCCAAGCTTCTGCAGCCCTAGCGCCTAGGCCTCCATTCTAGGCTACAAAGTTTCAATTACTGAATTTAAATAAACCCAAACAGAAATGGCTATCACTACGGAGCGAGCAGAAGGCTTGGCTACAAAGCTTCCAGGCTACAAAGTTTCAATTGTAGATATAGATTAATCCCAGATACCAGGGCCTCTGCTTGGGTCGCTGAGGAGTGTGGCCAGCCTGCAAACCTCCACAGGCCCCTCACTCAGGCCACCCCATGCCCCAAAGGAACCCCCACCCTGATCAGGAACACCCTTCAGGGCAAACCAGCTCACCTCCACCCACGCACTACGCCTCTATCCTATCTAATAAAAGAGTAATACACAGATTGACCATCACTCCAAAACACAAGAGGGCTGTCCCATGTGGTCAAAGATTATGCCCCCATGTGGACACAAGATGGCCACTACAAGATGGCCAGCAGGGGAGGGCCATTGGTAGGTTCCAGGCCTGCAAGGGAAGGCAGTTATGGGTGATCAGGCCAGCAGGGGAGGACAGTTGGGAGGGACCAGGCCTGCAAGGGAGGGGAAGTTGGGGGCAATCAAGCCTGCAGGGGAGGACAGTTAGGGGTGACCAGGTCAGCAGAGGAGGGAAGTTGGGGGCAAACAGGCTGGCAGGAGAGCAGTTAGACATCAATTAGGCTGGCAGGGTAGTGGTTAGGGGTAAGCAGGCTGGCAGGCAGAAGCGGTTAGGGGCAATCAGGGAGGCAGGCAGGTGAGCAGTTTGGAGCCAGCAGTCCTGGAATGTGAGAAGGATGTCCGACTGCCTGTTTAGGCCCGATCCTATTATGGATCGGGCCTAAACGGGCAGTCGGACATCCCTCAAAGAGTCCCAGATTGGAGAGGATGCAGGCAGGGCTAAGGGACGTCCCCTGCCCCCTGTGCATGAATTTCATGCACCGGGCCTCTAATATATAAAAGTTTCTCTTGAGTCATCATTACCCATCCCGACTCATATTCAGTAGAGCTCTGTGCAATGAGGGTGAACTTGAGTCACCATGTGCTATTTCATAAAACTGTCATCTAAATAAGTACATAAAAATGTGTGACTTAGGAGGAAAGAGGAGAGCAGAAAAGGGCAGAGACTTTAAGATGACAAACTTGAATTCAGGGAGTGGAATAGATGGAAAAGGCGAAGGTATGCCAAATAATAGTGTCTGGTCATCTTCAGAGAATAGATACTGAAATGCTCAGAATTTATAAAGGTTGGCTTTAAATCAGGTGTCACTGAAAGAAGATGGAGTTGGCTTTAATTTGGCCCTACAGGCTCGGCAACATTTAAAGATAACTGGTTGTGTTTCTTTTCTGCTGTGTTTCCGTCTCCTGGAGCATGTGGTCTGTGTAGGTAGTAGGGTGAGGCAGGTGACAGCATCTCGCATAGACTCCGGGTGAGCTGTTCACTGTCTTGTCATCCAGGCCATGGGCTCCAGGAGACAGTGACGGTGTCTGTGTGCCTCTGCTCAGAAGGTTACTCCCCGGTGACCATGGGCTCCGGTTCCGTGACCTACGTGGACAACATGGCCTGCAGGCTGGCCCGTCTGCTGGTCACCCAGGCCGATCGCCTCACTGCTAGTAGCCATCAGACCTTGCTGACCCCATTTGCCCTGACGGTGGGAGCGCTGCCTGCTTTGGACGAGGAACTTGTGCAGGCACTGACCCATCTCGAGTTGCCTCTTGGGTGGACTGTCCTGGGACATTCTTCACTTAAAGGTGAGTCTTTACCAGAAAATGTGCATGTCTCCTCTCTGTTTCAAGTTCAGAATATGTTTTACAATTTATTGTCTGTTTTCCTGAGTGTGTTTTCCTACCCACTTGTGACCCAAGCCTCGATCTGATGGCTGGTTTTCCTAAGGTCTGGAGCCACTCATCTCTGGGCTGGTTGATACTACTCTGTTCCAGGAGGTGGAGAGCTTTGCCTCAGGAGGAAAGGGCTGTTCTTTGTGGAAGGCTTGTCAATCAGCTGCTCTGGGCTATGGTTCTACTTCCCTCAGCGCTTTGCTGGGAGAAGGGGATATTACTGCCTGTGTCCAAGTAGGTGGAGTCATGGGCAATGAAGAGCATGCAGCCAACTCTGTGGGACATTTAGACGAAATGTGGCCACGAAGGAAATGTAACCATTGTGTTGACATCTTTAAAAAATGCCAGTGTCACTGCAAGCATTCATATTATATTTGTACTAACTTCTGGAGTTACCTCTGGATGCCTCCTATTTACGAAACGACTGAATAACTGTAAACACCAACCATTTGGAATGTGGGTGAGTGGACATGATGTTGTACATAAGCTCATCCTAGGCATGAGGCTAAACTCTTCAATAGATGCTTCTTACATGATACAAATGACATAATTTTGTTGGAACTACAGAGATGTTGCTCTGTATTTTTTTGAACATGACATACTATTGCTGCTCTCCTGTATTCTTCCCATGACTTTAGTTTTGTGGTTGGATAATGCTATTTTTAAGAGTTTTTGCTTCCTGCCGAAACCGATTTTGCTCAGTGGATAGAGCATCAGCCTCCGGACTGAAGTGTCCCAGGTTCGATTCCGGTCAAAGGGCATATACCTTGGCTGTGGGCTCATACCGAGTGGGGTGTGTACAAGAGGCAGCTGATCAATGTTTCTCTCTCATCGATGTTTCTGACTTTCTATCCCTCTCCCTTCCTCTCTGTTAAAAAATCAATAAAAAAATATTTTAAAAAAAAGAGCTTTTGCTTCCTGATAAAATCTGGAAGTAGATTGAAAATGGTAGACTGTTACAGGTTGATTTAAATTTGATCATGAATAACATTAAATGCACTATTATAGGTAGAGAGGTATAATTTTTGTAAGCAGAATTATATGGCCATAGCTACAAAGAGGATCTCTGTTTCTTTTTGTCAATCAGGGTTATACTAAAACTCTCCTGCTCACTTAAGAATGCTTTTTATTTCTTAAGACCACAAATGAGAAAAGCCACAAGCCCAGTTCACCATTAAGCATGTCTGACTCCTGTGTGCTGCACTGTATGATAGCTGATAGATAGGTGTGCAGGGGTGGGCTCCCTGAGGGAGTGGGTGGTGTCTGCTCTTATCATCATTATCCCCAAGGACCTAGCAAAGGGCTTGGAAGATAGCAGGTGCTCAAGAAGTATTTGGTGAATGAATGAAGATTGTATCCTTAGAACTTCAAGGAATTGCACAACCTATATATCACTGTTTTAATTCTCCTACATACATACATAGGAGGAAAAAATGTTTCCTGGGTAAGAAACTTTATTCATATTTATACATATATATATATTCATATATGTGCATTCATATGTGAATTCATTATATATACAGGGTGTCCCAAAAATGTATACACACTTTGAATGAATATAAAATCAGTATTTATTAACATATAGTTCATTTTCAAAATTTAAAAGAATCTACAGAAATGAATAATTTTTTTTGGTCAATGCCTGTTTGCAAACTGATGACTGATCTGGTCCAGGCACTGCTGATAACGCAAAGCAGTGGAATCACAAACATCAAGAATCATTTGTTTGGTATTTGTGTGCCCTCAATTCGTCCACTGTTGCCAGTTTTGTGCTGTAAACTTCAACTTTCATGTATCTCCATAAAAAAAAAGGTCTAGTGGCACTTTAGGATACATTTTTTTTTTTGTTCAAAACTTAGTCTGGCTTCACTTGTTATTTCAAATCAGCTAAACCTGAAAAGGAGTGAAAATTAAGTGAGTTATCAGCTGTTAAAGTGTGTTTACATTTTTGGAAACTGTGTGGGTGCATAAATTCATTATATACACACACACACACACACACACACACACACACATACACACACAATATAAATTATATATACAATATAATAAAACACCCTCAAATGTTAGTGTTAGGATTTCTTTAAAAGCCATGAAACTTAAGAAAATGAAGATCCTTAGCCAAAAACCATATATATATATGAAGATACTTAGCCAAAAACATATATATATATACATATATATATATATGAAGATACTTAGCCAAAAACATATATATATATATGAAGATACTTAGCCAAAAACATATATATATATATATATATATATATATATATATATATATATATATAAATAAATAAATAAAAATACTTGGCCAAAAATACTATCTTTGTTTTTTTGGTTAAGTATCTTCATATCCTATCTAATAAAAGAGTAACATGCAAATTGACCATACCTTTGCTACGCTACCAGCCAATTGGGGCAGGGGGTGGTGCAGGGGTGGTACAGGGGGTGAGGCAGGGCCAGCACACAGGGATGAGGCTGGCAGGGGCGTGGCCACAGTGCAGTGAAAGCAACCACCATGCTATAAGTGCTGCCCACAAGGTACTTAAGGGTCAGCCCTCCTTACACTTATGGTGACTGAATCACATGCAAATGAGTGCCCGGGATCCCTGCATGCCCTCCAGCCCAGCACCCATGATGGGAGCGGGGGTGCTCCTGCCAGTATCTGGGGTGTGCAGAGACCCCGTGACCACCACCAGGTGGAGAAAATTCACAGAAAATTCGTGCAGAGTATTGGGAGCACCAGGAATTCTGGGGATGTAGTTCTGGTGGCAGACCCACTGTAGGAGAGACTTTGAAGTACTGAGCGTGGAATGTGGAAGAGGCCAGGGGTGGGGGCGGCAGTGGGGAGCAGCCCGCAGCCCCCTGCATGCTGCGCATGGAGGCAGCAGGGTGGGGGCAGTGGCAGGGAGTGCCCCATGGCCCCCACTCACGAAGGCAGCAAGGTGGGGCCTGGCCCCTGGGTTCTGAGCGCGGAAGTGGCAGTGAGCGCCCAGCCCCTAGGGCAGGGTGGTCACAGGCAGGAGACGAAGTGGTGGCCACTGCGAGGCGGGGGGAGTGGCAGGGATTACCCTGCTGCCTCTGTGCACTGCACAGGGAAGTGGCAGGGCCGGGCTCAGCCCCCAGGTGCTATGAGTGGAAGTGGTGGTGAGCGCCCAGTCCCTGGGGCTGGGTGGTCACAGGCAGTTGGGGCTGAGCTGAGCAGGGAGATGGCTGGGTGCCCAAGGCCTTGGGCAGGCTGGGGATGAGCCATCAGTTGGACATCCCCTAAGGGCTCCCAGTATGTGAAAGGGGGCAGGTTGGGCTGAGGGACTACCCACCCCTAGTGCACGAATTTCGTGCATCGGGCCACTAGTATGTGTGTGTATTTATATGTATATATATGTATATATATGTATGTATATATATGTGTATGTATGTATATATATATATGTATATGTATATATGTTTTGTCTTAAGTTTTGTGGCTTTTAAAGAAATCCTAACAATAACATTTGAGGGTGTTTTATTATTTGGAAAGCGGATGATTTTTGACGAAGACCTAAAGCTTTCATAATTTCTCACTGGTTGCTGTATACAAGGCCATAGTAAAGATCCTCAAAACTCACAGAAGCAGATGCGGGGCAGTCCCAGGGCTCCTTCCCTTGCCAGCAACTCCCTCAGCATGCAGTGTGGGAGTCTGCATTGGTTCAGTATGTGCCTCTGGCAGACAGTTGGTAGTATGAAATATATAAATGTGCATGAATAGCTTAAACTGAGTCTCTAAAATGGGATTTATGTTACCCACATGTTATATTTATTTTTTTCATCTCAAAATCTGTATATATAAAAGCCTAAGCAACCGAATAACTGAACAACCAGTCGACCCATTGCTATGACATGCACTGATCACCAGGAGGCAGATGCTCAACATAGTAGCTGCCCCCTGGTGGTCAGTGCACTCTCCCGGCGGGAGTGCTGCTCAGCTGACTAACCCATCTCGGAGGCCCACCAGCAAGGCAGCAGCCACTCGCTCCCTCAGTAGTTCTGTAGGTCCAATCACCAGAGAATGGGCCAGGCTCCCACGGACCAGCACTGCCAGCACAATCCAGACAGCTCTGCAGGCCTCCTGGAAGTTGGCCTCAGACAAGGTAGCTGCTTCTCTTCCCTAGATGCTCTGCAAGGAAGAAATGATATAAAAGCTGCCACCAGGTGGCTCTCAACAACCAGCATGAAAGTCAGCCAGACAGATCCTGATTCTGGGCCAGCAAGGATGTCCTACTTGCCCGGGGGACTGATTGTGTCCTGGGCTCCTCCCCTTGGGACAGGCACCAGCTGGAGGGCTTATGGCTGGTGAATACCACTAAGGCGGTGCGAGCCTCTCCCAATCAGGACTGACTGAGCGTGAGCCTGCAGCAGGCGCAGGGAGGCTGGGGTGAGCAGAAGCGGCAGGCAGCATTGGACTGCCAGTTTCAGACCAATCCCCGCAGGCCACGCTGAGGGTCCCTACCCGTGCATGAATTTGTGCACTGGGCCTCTAGTTTAGAAATAAATTAAGATTTCCTATCTTTAATTTGTGAATTGACAATAGCACATACATACAATTTTCTGAGCAGGGCTGTTGAAGGCAGGACACAGTGAACATCACTCATTCATAGAGTTTCTAGGAGTTGGAGCTGACTCAACAGCATGTTTTGTGCACAGTCTGTGTTGGAAGTGCATCTTTAGTCATTTTTGCTGACAGAGACACTGGGCTATCCCCAGGTAGCTAAGGGTCATCTTATTATCATTTTCATTGCTGTTAGGGTATGTATTCTTGTTTTCCAAGCTTCCATCTATCATGCCCTTCGGGTTATCTATATCTTTATAACAGGCTGACTTATGTCACCAAAGGGTCATTCCTGACCTTTGTCATACTTACATAGAAATATGTATTTTTATGAGAGGAAAACTGGAGCAGTTTCTTTTTGTGGTGAGACATTGTATTCTATGGGAAAACAATTCAGATGTCACAGCCATTAGAATAGCTGCTCTGGGGCCAGGTTCAAATCCTGACCCTGCTGCTTCCTGGCTGTGAGACCTCCTGGACAAGTTATTTTAGTTCTGATGCCACCAAGTTACACTTGCTAAAATGAGGCACAATACCCACTTCATTGGTTTATTGTGATGGTTAAATTAGATAATTCTAATTAGTGGTATAGCTATATGTTGAAGCCTCCAGAACTGTGTCTGAATATACTAAGGTCTCAGTCTAATTTGACTTTTGTGCATGTATATGAATGGATTTCCATACATAGAGAATATATTGTATGTACATAGGTGGAAAGCAAATTGCAGTTGGTCTGGACAAATGAAGCTACAGGCACAGGAGTAAAATCCTGGTCTTGCAAACAATTCCTTGAAGATTTCTAGGAACTCTTTTAGACTTTCTATTAGAATAGTTTATAGTACAGGTAACGTTGCCTGCAGCCTAGACTTGTACTGGAACTTCTCTACACCATCAGTGTTAAAGGACAGGGTTAATATTTCTTTTTCATTTTGCTCCTCTGAATGGATGAATTCCAGTACCCTATCTTCAATGTCACTGATTCTTCCTTCCATTAAGGTAGTCTGCTATTGAACCCTTCTATTGTATTTTTCATTCCAGTGATTACATTCTCCAGCTCTGTGCTTTGTTTGGTACTTTTTAATATTTTCTGTCTTTCTTTGTTGAAATACTTCGTTTATATATTGCTCTCCTGGCCTTGGTGAGCATCTTTATGACCATCATTTTGAGCTCCCTATCAAATAAATTACTTATCTTTATTTTATTAAAATCAGTTTCTGGAGATTTACCTTTTTATTTGCAACATATTCTCATGTTTCTTTCTTTTTCTTGACTTTCTGTTGGTTTCTGTGCATTAAATAAAATAGATACCTCTCCCAATTTTGACAGATTAGTTTTGTGAGGGAGATGAACTTCATCAGTCAGCCCAGCCCAAGGTTCTGGTTGCTCTTAAACATTTGCCATTGTTCAAGTTGCTGTCTTTGTCCTTAGTGGCCCCAGTACTGAGGGCTGTACCAGATCCGTCAGTGCCCTGAAGTGGGGGGATGATCTCAGTCTACAGCTAGATTTGGGCTGATAGAAGGCAGAAGCGGGGAAAGTATGCAGTCAAATCTTTTCCAGGGAACAACTAGGAGCTAGATTTTTACTTGCTCTCTCCTTTTGTGCTGAACTTTAGTGGGATAGTTGTAGTGAATGATCATGTGCACACACATTAGCTGCTACTTTATTCACTACAGTCCTTGAGAAGGCAAGCCCCTTTGGCTATCAGAGCTGGGTGATCCAGCAACCTGTCCCTTAGGTGGCACCAGACATGTGTTCAAGATCCTTCCAGAGAGAGGCTGGTGATTTGGTTTTATGTTGGAGGGAATTGGAGCAAGAAGGGGGAAGCTTACTGGCTCCCAGGTCCAGCCAGCCCCTAGATGCATGATAATTAGAAATGGAACCTTCTGGTAATAGTTTGTATGCAGTCCAGGCCTTTCCAGGGAAGGACTGGGAGATGAGTGTCTTTGCCTGCTTCCTCTGCACTGAGCCCTGGGGAGGTGGCCACAGTGCATGCTGTGTGACCATTAAGAACTGCTTTGTTTGCTATAGTCCTGTGGGACTCATAAGTCTTTCAGAGCTAGGTGTTTTGGAACCCTTAAAAGTTGGGGTACTAGATGAGTGATCCAATCCATTTGCTACTTAGGGAGAAGCTGGGAGTTGGTCGTTCTCTCCAGATTATATGGCTTTGTGCTGAGGAAGGGGTTTATGGATGAGAGGGTGTCTCAGCCTTTCTCATTTTGATGTGGTATCTTCTCATTCAGGTAGTTTCGAGGTTTGTCTCAGGGAATTGCTGTAGATGAGTGCTTTGATGAGAGGGGGGATGTTCAAGAGACTCCTATGTCACCATCTTGGTGTTTCTCCTAAAATTTAGTAGAATTTTATCCTAAGCAGTTCAGACTTCCTTATATGCTCAATGGATTTTTTTCAAGAGTACATATTTCATTAGTGTTGCTTGTCTTCAAGGTAAATGAGTTATAGTACAAAAAAAGAAAGATCATGGGGCCCACTGGAGTTTATCATATGTTAGTGGGAGGACCATTGTAAGTAGAAACAGTTTTTTTTCTTTGCTAGTAATTATTTTTTCTAATACTTGTCCTAAAACTATTTCAAATTTTATTTTTCACACTTATTAAACTTTTTGTGTGTGTTTATTTGTGCTTTTTTGGGGGTGTATAAATGGATGTTGCTGAATGAGTTGATTTATGTAATTAATGACTTTGTCATGGAAAAATCTGATTGAGGCATCAGTATTTCTTTTTCCTTTTCAATCGCTGAGAGTTCTGAGGAGAGTTCTGAGGAGGGCCTGAGAGCCTGGAGAAAGCCCAGAGTTGGAACGGACTGTGAATCCTATAAAGAAAAGCAGAGCCTTTTCTTGGCCCCGCATTTTACCCATCATTACTCAATATGCAACTGCATTATATGTTCTAGGGAAGGAAATATCCCGGGTTTTATTTAACTTTTGTGTCATAAATGAAATTGGATTCCTATTTTGTAAAATCAAACCCATTCTTTCTGTGAAGAAGCTTTCATGATAAAAGCTTTTGCAGGGTCCCAGGACCCCAAATTTGCAGTAAAGCTTTCAATACTTATATAATAATTATTCAATAGAATTTTATAATTTATCTTTTCCTGTTTTTGGATTTTTGCTTGTTTGTTTTTAGACAGAAATATTTTCCAAGAGATTGACACACTTTTGAAAATTAGGTTAGGATAAAATATTCTGTTTTATTTAGTTATTACTCAGATAATTTTTTGAGTTAAAGTCTTCCCTTTCTGCTCAACCAAATTCTTTTCCTTCAATTGTGTCCTCAGATGCTTGACATGGCTGGCAAGCACCAAGCTTTACACCTACGTTGGGGGGGGCTGCTGTTTGAGTAAGAGCCCAAAAGGATTACAGATGCCATCTCAGAACACCGATGGCATTGCCTCTGGGAACATAGTAGCTCCTCTCCCAATGGAAGAGGTAGAGCTTGTCCTGTTAGTTTATTTACTTATTTATTGATTTTAGGGAAAGGGAGGGAGGGAGATAGAGATAGAGATGGAGATGGAGATAGAGATAGATAGATAGATAGAGAGAGAGAGAAAGAGAGCAAAACATCAATGTGAGAGATACACATCGACTGGTTACCTCCTACACACACCTGCCTGGGGTCCAGGGATCAAACCTACAATTGAGGTACATGCTCTTGACCAGGAATTGAATCCAAGTCCCTTTGGTCCACAGGCTGACCCTCTAATCACTGAGCAACTGGCCAGTGCACCTTCTCCTTTTAGAAAAGAAATTTTTAGGGTAAGTCAATTGAGCTTTTGCAACTTTTTTGCAGGGCTGTCTTGGGCATTAAGTTAAACACAGCTGATGTATTTAGAGAGCCAACTTTTCATTCTGCAGATGGATGGTTGGTTGGAAAATTTTCCCCAAGGAAAATTAACTGTTGGAACTGGTAGGACCTACTGAGGACCTTAGAGAATTGATTATTTTAATTATTGATTCCATAGATCACATTAAGATTATATTTCTTACTGTGCAAATAATGTCCATGGAGTTATTCACCACAGCATATTTAAAGGTGAATACAGAAATTAGAGAAATGGTTTATTAGTTGTAGACTCCATGTTATAAAAGCAAGTCCAAGTAGAGCATCTGTGCAAAAAGAAGACATGGCGCAACGAGTAGTGAACTCAGAGGAAATGTAGAAACATTGTCATAGACCTGAGTTTAATGGACCCGAGCTATGTAATGTGATGCTGTTCCTAAGAAGAAGGGTAGTTAACCTGATGCTTTATTATTATTATTATTATTATTATTATTATTATTATTATTAGAGTCTTCATAAATTAGTTTTCTTTGAAGGAGAATGTTTGTTTTTCTACACTTTAGAACTATTAAAGAAAAAGGAAAGCAATACAGAGGGCCAAAAAGACTTCAGAAGAAAGTTTATAAGAGTAGGGGTTATTCAGCAACTGCTAAAATGTGTCTTGATGGTTTAGTGTTCCCTTAAGGAGTTTAAAGAGCAGTCATAATATTTCTTCTTATCTGCAGGAAAGCCATTAAGTGAGAATCAACAGTTCATTACGAAAGGCTCAGTGGAAACTGCCAGATTTCTGTGACATCTACATTTTCATTTCAAGCCACACACCCGAAACCATCACCTTCTTTCTAGGCAACAGGAGAAGGGAATGTGTGGGCCAGCAATGTTTGACAGAGGAAAATATCTGTTTATCTTTCTTTTAATAGAGGAAAGAGATCTGCAACTAGTAAGAAGCAAGATTTGTTTAACACTTGAAATGAGCTTGGCTGGTGCTTTTATCCTTGAATTCCGGTAGCTGGCTGTAGAAGTAGGAATTAAATAGAGCAAGGCTCCGGAGCTTGGCTCTGTTGGTTGGCCCTGACTTGGTGTGTCCAGGTCTAATTAATCAGGGATGGCACATTGAATTATAAGACTCGGCCTACAGACTATGTGAAATGTCATCTTTGTTTTTCTGCCCCTAAACTTTGTACTGGACAACAAGTTTGAAATAGCATCAGCTGAAATACCAGTGGGTAGGAAAACCATAGAGGACAGATTTATTACAAAATACAGATGTCCAGGTTTTGAAAAACATTTTCTGAAGCGTTTAGAAATTAATGCATTATGGGTATTGACTGATTCTGGGGTTTTATGTTTTTCTTGGGAAACGTGACATTTTTTCAAGTAGTTGTATATGCACTCAGTATTTCTAGCATTCTGTCTATCACTTTGGATGGTATCGAAAGGGACAAACATCTCCACAGTTGCTTTTCTGACATTTAAAACTGGTATTCTATTCCTTCAGTTGCTAAGGTAACCCACTGCAGAAGTGCTGGTGGTGGACAGAATGTACTTTAAAATAGGCCCACGGCAAATGGGTGAAATTTGCTTTAGAGCACTTAGCCACGCACATGCACACAAATCTGCATCATTTGTGAGGTTTAACTCCTTAATTTAAACATGTTTTCTTGGAGAACCAAGATGGCGGCATAGGTAAACACCTATTGTTCTGCCCTGCACAACGATTTAAAAACTACAACGTAACAACAAAACAAACATCACCCAGAATCGCCAGAAAGCTGGCTGAGTGAAAACTCCACAAATAAGAGTAAAGGTGGGACACTGAGACTCAGAGGAGCAGCAGGAGCGCAGCCTTGAAGACGAAAACAGGTTAGGAGCCATCCTGGTCGCGTGTGTGGGCTGTAGGGCTGGAGCAGCAACCCCAGCTGGATTTCGCCAACGGGGAGGGCGGAGATGTCCCACTACACGGACTCCCCAGCGCCAGGCAAGGTCCGAGATCCAGGGTACGTGGAGACGTCCCACTGCACAGATTCCCCAGTACCAGGCGAGGTCCGAGGTCCAGGGGACGCACCCTGGAAGCAGGGCGCGGCAGAGGTCTCCTAGTCTGAGGAGAAACCCGGAGGCTGGGAAAAGAAGTTTGCATGCAAGTGTCGCACAAACCCGCTGGAAACTTGTCTCCTGGTCCCGGAAACCATCTATTTTACAACCCTGGGCTAGACTTTGGGTGTGCAGACTCATTTGGGGAGAGGCAGAGTTGTCTGGCAAGGGGAAGAGACTAGTGGCTTTCTCTTGGAGGTGTCTGCAGCCATCCCCATCCAACAGAGACCCGCGTGCGTGAGTGCCGCATAGGACGTAGCTGACACTGAGGCTGCCTGCGCAGCTCAGAGACTCCACCCATCCAACCTGAACACAGTCTCCCTTCACAGCCAATTGGCCTGGAGGTCAAACCCTCCTAGGGCTAACAACAAAAAGCTGGGTTTAAATTCAAAAATACTGTACAACCCATAAAGGATTGCAGTAAGAGTACCCATTTCAAATAACTGGGGAGGCTGTGCCACTGACCCTTAGAGGATATCTACCACATAAAGCAGCCACCATGCAGAGATATGGAAAGAAATCAGGTGTGAAAGAAATGGAGGAAAAAAGACGACAAGACATAGAGTTCAAAACCACGGTTATAAGGCTTTTCAAGAGGCTCCTAGAAAAGGCCGATGAACTTAATGAGAATTACCAGGAAATGAACAAGACCAACCAGGAAATGAATGAGACTTACAAGGAAATGAATGAGACCCTCAAGGAAATGAACAAGACCTCTGAGGATACGAACCAGACCCTCACGGATATGAAAAAGGACCAACTAGAAATCAAGCATACACAGACTGAAATAAAAAATATTACACAAAGTCCTAAAAGCAGTCCAGAGGGCCACAAGAACCAAGTCAAAGATTTGAAATACAAAGAAGCAAAATCCACTCAGCTGGAAAAGCAAGAAACAAAAAGAATTCAGATAATTGAAGATAGCGTAAGGGGCCTCTGGGACAACCTCAAGCATGCCAACATCCGAATTATTGGGGTCCCAGAAAAAGAGAGAGAGCAAGTTAATGAAAACCTACTTGAAGAAATAGTGACTGAAAACTTCCCCCACCTGGTGAAAGAAACTGACTTAAAAGCCCAAGAAGTACACAGAACCCCAAAATATAGGAATCTAAAGAGGACCACACCAAGACATATCATAATTAAAATGCCAAGAGCAAAAGATAAAGAGAGAATATTAAAAGCAGCAAGAGAAAAACAGTTGGTTACCTACAGGGGAGCAACCATACGATTGTCAGCGGATTTCTCAACAGAAACAATGCAGGCCAGATGCGAGTGGCAAGAAATATTCAAAGTGATGAATAGCAAGAATCTACAACCAAGATTACTCTATCCAGCAAAGCTATCATTCAGAATTGAAGATCAGATAAAGTGCTTCGCAGATAAGAAAAAGCTAACGGAGTTCATCACTACCAAACCAATATTATATGAAATGCTGAAAGATATTCTTTAAGAAGAGGAAGAAGAAAAAGGTAAAAATATAAATTATGAACAACAAATACACATCTATCAACAAATGAACATAAAAATCAAGTGAATTGATAGGCTGGTGAACAAGATAAACTGGTAAATATAACAGAAACATGGACATAGAGAGGGAATGGACTGACAATTCTTGGGGAGAAAAGTGTTGTGGGAAGTACAGCAAGAGATTGGACAAAAATCTTGCAACAATTGGAGAGGACATTGGGGAGGGGGAGGTGAGGATGGAGGGTGGGATAGGTACAGGGTGGAGGGGAGATATAGGGGGATAAAAAAAGGGGAAACAATGTAATTAATAAACTGAACAATAAAGATTAAAAAAAATAAACATGTTTTCTCTCTCTTCCACCCCCCCTCCTTTTTTTGAGCTTTTCATGTTTAACGAATGTTTTTTTTTTTTTTAACAGTAAAGAATTTAGTACAGAGTTGAACTCTTAAGGAAAAGGATACTCTTTCCTTTCTCAATTGAAGTTATAGCTCATCTCTACAGTTTAATATTTCTCAGTCTGAGCCTTTGGACTCACAGCTCCAACTTTCCGTGCAATGGCAGTGAGTGGACACTGCCTGACCACAGTGGAGTGGCCAGTTTTCTGATTGTGTTGGATATCACACTCACATTACAGACTTTCAAAGGACATTTCCAAGATAGGATGAGTCTACACTTTTTCTGCTTGTCAGTAAGAAAACTCGATTGCATTGTATTTTCATTTGTCTCCGAACCAGAACAGAGTTCCTCGTGGGTGGATTGGAGGATGCCTGTGGTGTGCGAGAGAGTGAGAATGCCTGGTGCATTCAGCTGGCAGCAAATATCTAATGAATGCATGAATGGGGATGCAGTCATAGCCTTGAAGAAATATTAACAGATGGAAAAAAAATCACTGCGCAGTCTGGAAAGGGCGCATGACATGATTGCTGCTGACGGCACCGGATGAGCTCCTGTGCCTGAAGCCTGGGCTAAGTACGTTTGCCTAATGGCACAGCTGGTGTCCGACACTAATGTGATTACAGTGCCTCCTAAGCAGACAGCTAGTTCACTTAAATTATGCTTTTAAATTATCACCCGAGGAAAACTGTTTTCAAATATAGCATATATCAGTGTAGTGACTATTTATTATAATTTTTGGTATTAAAAGATCAGGCAAATGTATATGACTGATAAGTCCCCCAATACTGGCTTTCCTCATTCTTGAGAACTCTGTTCCCTGTAATATTTTCCTGGCAGAACTGTGACTATCCTGGGTAGAAGGCTGAGCATATTTCACTTTCCTTCTGCAGATCATGTAGCTTTTAAAACCTGAGGACTACGTGGTCTGCTCAAAGCTACATCTCTGTATGCGTTCAAATCCAGACATGTCACCCCTTTAGCCTGTTCCCCTTTGTACTCAACGGTGCTGTGTCTGGATTCGTAGTATCTTCTATGGATGCCTGTATTTTGGAATTCAGCCTGGACACGTGAAGGCCAGACATTAGATTGCCATCTTTGAATTCTGATAGAATTTCTCATGTTTCCATTGAGGTAGTACTAGTTCCACGAGGCGGAATAAAGTAGAACCCGCCTATGTGAGATGTGAAAGCCAGGAAGTGTACTCCAGTGTTGTACATCGCTGTGCACGTTTTCTGGAATAACTGTGTGTGTGATTGGTGTCCTCCCAGGTTATTTTCATTCAGGGGTGGTCGACAGCTGAGTGTCCCAAGTGTATCTGCTGCAGAAAAGAAGATTCGGGAAACTAAAACCCGCCATTGTGCTTGTTTCACTTCCCTTCTACCTTCTGGCTTTATGTACGCCATCCACGCCCGCACTGTGCTCCGTGGACTCATGTCCCGTTTCCGTCTCTGTCCCACAAGCATGCTTATATTTGTAATTCCTGTCCTGGAGCGACCAACCTCTGATCGTGCGTGGAAGGCTCATTTGTTGATGCACACACCAAAGCCCTGGTTAGACTCTCTAAACGGAAGATGCCGTAGACATGACCTCTCCTTCTATTCTCATTGAGAGTCTTAGAAAAATGTGAGATGCCAGGTTCTCTCTTCAACTTTCCATGTACGTTTAGGTACTTTATTTTTCATTCTCTTTGCGTTTCATTCATCATTTTGGCATTTTATTCACATCTTTACATTTTCATGAAAGATGAGTAGGTTGGATTAACCAGCAGAGCAGTTTTCTCGGAGGTAGGGTACATTGTTTCTTTATTTCTATTCACCCTTTTTGTGTCAAGCCTAGAACTGTTGTCACATCAGAGAGTGACTTCACAGACATTTATTCTGCTCTGACTGGGTGCTTCTCAAAGACAAGGACCATGTTCATCTCTGTGTCCACAGGGCCTGGCATAGAGTGTTACCAGAATAAAAGAGTCCGTTCACCCGGACCCGTCAAAGCCCAATTAAATTTAAACAGAAGTTTATAGCAAACAAAGTAGAGGTTGATTAGTTGAGGAAATGGTGGTAAGCCTGGAATCACAGGTAAGCTATGCTAACCACTTGCTTCCAGGGGCTGAGTTAAATAGGGGAAAGTCATTAATCACGGTGGCTAACGGAGTTGGGGTCATGGGCTCTATTGATTGGTTGGGAGCAGGGTAGGGCATCAGATCCTGGCGTCAAACATGGCATTGTTCTGTCTGCTTTCCTGAGGGAGTGGTTCACAGGGTCATGGGCTGGCGCTGATGTTATCTTTAATTTGACCAAACTCTGTTTCTGTGGTCAAAAGACCTGAGGCTTTGTTCTTGTCACAGTTTGATACTGACCAGGATCGACGTCCTGATTAAGGAAGGGAGCAGACGGAAAGAAAGGAGAAAGGGTCATATTAAAAAAAGGAGTTTCCTCATGGTTGCCATCGTAGTAGTTTCATTCAGTGTTTATCTGCTGAATGGCTTAGATGCACAAATTGAGACCTCCATGAAGTACATATGTGTGGCTTTGGAAACCAGAGTTATTTATTTTAATGAACTGGATTTATGTGAATTAAAAAAATTATTCTTTATAAACTTACAGTGTTGAATATATTTTAGTGGCTGCACTCAGGAGTTACAAAACATTACTAAACCCTACAATGTAGAACTACTTCTGAATTAACTTGTGTTTAAAATATCATTTATTTCTAGATTATTGTGCCCATCACATTTTAGCTTTAATATGTTAAAATATTTTAGTAGTTTTTAATATTTTGCTGGCTGTTTAAGGCTATATCCTGGCTTAGCAGTAAGTAATATGAATTTAAAATAACTTGCTGAAGTCACAAACACTGGTTTTTGTTCTTATTTATTGGTGAAAGTTTTACCTAAAAGCTGATTGGGAAGACAGAGTTATAAATAGAAAACATATGTTTTGTTAACTACTTATTTATTTCAGGTAAGAGATATCAACCCTGACTTTGCATAACAATCTTTGGAATATTCAGAAAAGATGGATGCTTTGACTCTGACCCAGAAGTTCGGTTTTAATTGTTTTGGGGAGGATCTTTAAAATACTGTGTGTTTTATTGTGTATGTGTGTGTGTATTTAGTCTAACCAACAGTGTAAGGTTTTCTTGGGTGGGGGTGGGTGACAGGAGGAGCTGTTTCCTCCACCAAAAGAGCTATCTAAGTCTGTTCTGTTAGTCCAGCTCCCTGTTCTCTCCTTTCTGGCTCCATCCTCACATTGACTTCAGTGGGAGAGAACAGAAAGCACTCTCCCTCCTCCTTCTCCCCCAACCCCTCCCTCTCCCAGAATCTGCCAACTTCATGGGAAATGGGAAGGCAGAGGGAGAAAGATCTTCTAATGTCTGAAGAAAAAAGAAATAAAAAAGAAACTGAGCAAAATGTTTTAAGAGCGCTTTCTCATCTATACTGATAATAGAGGAATATGCAAATTGTCCAGGACACCATCAAAGTAACAGTAATGACTGAACAGCAGGCTGCGTGAGGCAACCAGGCTGTCAGGGTGGTGGTGAGGGACAACCAGATGACTAAACAGCAGGCTGCATGGGGCAATGAGGCTGGCAAGAGGGGGCAGCTGGGGGCAACCAGGCTGGTGGAGGGAGGCAGTTGGAGGTGACTAGGCTGTCAGAGGGGGGCAGTTAGGGGTGACCAGGCCAGCAGAGGGAGGAGTTGGGGGCAACCAGGTCAGCAGGGGGGGTGGGCAGTAAGGAGTGACCAGGTCGGCAGGGGGGCGGGTGTAGTTAGGGGCAATCAGGCAGGCAGGCAGGGAAGCAGTTAGTAGCCACTGGTCCTGGATTGTGAGAGGGTTGTCCGACTGCCAGTTTAGGCCTGATACTGGGGATCAGGCCTAAACCGGCAGTCGGACATCTGCCAAGGGGTCCTGGATTGGATGCAGGCTGGGTTGAAGGCAACCCCCCCTCTGTGCATGAATTTCATGCACCAGGCCTCTAATCTAGTCTGTAATAATATAAGCATAATATGCTAATTAGACTGGACAGCCAGATGACCTTCTGGATGTAATTCCGGATGTCCTTCTAGATGAAGCCGCAATGGCAGCAGTGAGGCAGAGGTGGTTAGGGGAGATCAGAGAGGCAGGTAGAGTGATTAGGGGTGATCAGGCAGGCAGGTGAGCAATTAGGGGTGATCAGACAGGCAGAGGGGTTAGAGGAGATCAGGCAAGCAGGCGAGTGGTTAGGGGTAATCAGGTAGGCAGGCAAGTGGTTAGTGCAATCAGGCAGGCAGGCAGAGGCAGTTAGGGATGATCAGGCAAGCAGACAGAGTGGTTAGGGTTGATCAGGCAGGCAGGTGAGCAGTTAGGGGCATCAGGCATACAGGCAGTTGAGCAGAGGTGATTGGGGTTATCAAGCAGGCAGACCAGCAGTTAGGGGTGATCAGGCAGGCAGGCAGGCAGGCCACTGGTTAGGAGCCCGTGGTCCCAGATTGTGAGAGGAATGTCTGACTACCAGACATCCCCCAACGGGGTCCTGGATCATGAGAGGGTGCAGGCCAGGCTGAGGAACTCCTCCCACCCCCGTGCATGAATTTTGTGCACTGGGTCTCTAGTTCAATATAAAAGTTCTGAACAAAAAAATTAGGCAAACAGCTTGAAATAGGAAACATTATGACATTATAATTATTTTGCTTTTTATAGAGTTTCAGATTCTTAACAGCAGTCAGGAAGACAAGCTTTGAAAAGGGGTTATGCAATTCGGCAGAGGTGGAGGTATTCAATTAAAATGAAACATCCCTCCCCCTTTACCCCCAAATAAATAGGTCTCTTCCTGTTTGGATGGTGGCAGGAGTTATTTGAACTAAAGGGTAACTACAACAGAAGGATTAAGGATTGCTCTAATGGCAAACATTAAAAGGTGTGACATATAACATCCTGGGCGCAAGATCACCCAGACGCAAAAAGGAAACGAGCAGGCTGTGTTGTTCAGTCAACATTCCCATCAGGGCATAGAGTCTCATCTGCCCCAGACAGGGAAGGAGGCTCAAAGCCCAGGCCCCTCACTCGGCCACTCCTCAGTTTCTCTGCCTAGAAAACCAGGTTGGCACATCAGAGACATCCAGGTCTTAAGAGTGTTCACCCCTGCCCTGAGTTTTCTAGGAAAAGGATATATGAAATGCAGCACACACCAGGAAGCCTTCCAGAGTGCCTGAGACCATGAGCAGGGTTGGCCAGTTTGGTTATTACTTAAAAAAGTGATTTATTTACTGCCCAGTTTAAATTTAAAGTTGTTATCATAGCTATATTAGGTTTGACTGTGCCTTTCAATTAGCAAAAATTCAGGTTGGAAGACTGAAAAATAAATTACCAACCTCTCACGAATTCACACTCATTACTAGATAAAATATGAGCTAGTACAACCATTTTAGAAAACACAGAGCCATAATCTAATAAATTACTGCATGCTTATTCCAACAGATCTTGAATGTTAGAATTTTCATGTTTAGTTTGTTAAGATTAGGCTTGTTTTAAGGTGAGTCTTGATGTCTGTGGAGTTCACAGCCTTAGGCTTTTTTTGTTTTTAAATGTAGGCAAATTAGTTCTTTTGCATATTTCCAACATAATGTTTATCATGGGAAACTTGGGTTCCAGACAGTGGGTCATTGCCATAGATACACAGGTGCATGAACTCTATACAAACCAGGCATTTTAAACATACACAAGTATCTGGGATTTTGCCATTTGACTCCACAAATTCCAAATGACTTCAATTTGCCAGATAGGATGCTGGGTGTTAGGAATAAAAAGCTTCAAGGACCCCCCTTAACCTGTAAGATGATACAGTTAGGAAACAATCATGATATATAGAGCAGCAAACCCACAATGAAACCAAGACACTCAGATACACCAGGAGCTGGGTGGCTTTGGCAACATTGAAATAATCCCACAGATCTAATAGATGGGAGAAGTTTGTGGGGACCATGGTCTCCAGTTTTCTGGACAGATGAAACCCATTTCTGCCCAGTTTCTCACCAGAGGACAAAGGGTGGAAACGGAGGCTGCTTTCCAGCACTGGTCTCTGGGAGCCTGCCCTACTGCAGTGGCACCATCTCCTCTGAGGGTGTCTGTTTCCAAAGAGTGGTTAGGGGTGATCAGGGAGATGGGCAGAGTGGTTAGGGGTGATCAGGCAGGCAGGGAACAGTTAGGGCATCAGGCAGGCAGACAGAGTGGTAGGGGTAATTAGGCAGGCAGGTGAGCAATTGTTTTCCCTGGAAGACATGGCTGCATGTGAGTGAAAGGGGATGCGAATGTGCCCCAGAGTGATGGAAAGAACCCTGTATCATCACCGAGGCGACCTGGCTCCACCACCTACAGATACCCAACCTTAAACAGATGACTGAGCTCTCCACATCTGTAAATGAGGTGCTTGGATTCGATGATTATGGTAGTTCCTCCAACTCTGCTATTCTTATTATGTCTAATGCGTAGATGTGTGAGACAGAGTTTGGAAACAGGGGCTAACATGGGTTTGTCTTCTTTCCAGTTACTCTTCCCAGAGAGTCCCTCCTCCACCTGGCTGTGCGCTGGGGCCTGCCGAAGCTGTCCCAGTTCCTCGTGTGTCTCCCTGGGGGCGTTCAGGCCTTGGCTTTACCCAATGAAGAGGGTGCCACACCAGTAGACTTAGCTTTAAATGGGGGGCACTGCACGCTGGCTGACAGCATCGCAAAGTGAGTCTGGCTACTTGGTAGTTTCTCTTGTAATCTGTTTCTATAAGGTCTGCAAAGCATTATGGAAAAATTGAAATAACCAAACCACAAGCTAATATTGGTTTATGTTTACCTATTTCTCATGCATAAAGTACATGCACAGATATACAGGTATATTTGACATTAACACTTTATAGGGGAGAAAGAGGCAGGGAAAAAGTCTCATAATCTCTATATGCAGCTATACTTAATAATAATTAATAACATTAATTAATATCCCCTACTTATTTTTTGGGGTCAGCCTACATATCACTCCTTCAGAAAGGACTTTTGTGTTACGGTCTTTTATGATTAATTCACAATAGTAATTATGACTCAAATTATTCACTGTAATTTAGAAATATATATATATAGTGATCACCTGTTTCATATGTCTCCCTCCTGAATCTGAGGGCATAAACTATTTCTGTTTTACCCATTCCAGTGTTCAGCACATAACACTCACTGAAAGAATGTAAGTTTTTTTTTGAATCACTGCCTTACAGACAAACCCTAAAACATTATGAAGTCAATGGGTGGTTATCAGGATCTAGAGAAATAATTTATCAACTATAATGTTATCTATTTTGATGATGATATCCACACTTTCAATGAATTATGAATATATTGTTACATGGTTCAGATTGGTCATTATTCTTAAGCTATGAAAAAAGGATTCATATATGGTAATTTTTTTCACTTGTAGTAAAAAAAAACCCTTCGGCAAATGGGAAGTAAATTACAAATTCCAAAGTGCTACATAAATATTAAATGTTGTCAGCATTATTATAGTATTAATAGACTTGTTTTTCTTGTTTGGCTCATACATTCAATGTTATTTATGGTTTTATGATATATACATGGATCTTTTAAAAAATATGTTTTTATTGATCTCAGGAAGTGAGAGAGAGAGATAGAAACATCAGTGATGAGAGAGAATCATTGATTGGCTGCCTCCTGCACCCCCTCACTGGGGATCAAGCCTGAAATCTGAGCACATGCCCTGACTGGGAATCGAACTGTGACCTCCTGGTTTCATAGACCATGCTCAACTACTGAGCCAGACTGGTTGGGCCAGACATAGATCTTGGAATAGAAGTCAGAGTGCTCTTTTTGTGTGTGTTTCCATCCCCCACCCCTCATTTGGTCAAATGATCACCGATCCAGGAAAGAACCGTCTACAGAGAACTGCCCTTTCCTTTGCTGTGCCGTGACCCAGCAGGACTGCTCCCTTTGCCTTAGTCACTGTTCCATTGAGATCCTGGAGGCTGACTTCTTTATCTTGTAGCTTTTATCTTTCTTCTGGGCCCAAGACCAGAAGACATGATGTTTTTTAAAAGTTTACGCCTCTAATAAATCCATTCGTGGGTGGAATTAGAAGTAGACTGACTGTCGGCTAAATTTAGATCTTTCGTTTCCTTAATTAATAGCAGTGATCTGACTGCTCAGGCTCAGAGCCCATTGTCCATTTGTCTCAGCGGCTTGTCATTGGAACAGGAAGTTGTTTCCTGGATGGTTCTGGAGTCCTTGCCAGTTATTAGGGCTAAGAGGTTAGGAAGATGCCCCAAACCTTAGACAGAAGTGCTCTTTATGGATCTCTTTTGGCCACTCCCTGTGATGGAGATAACCTGTGTTGGACTGGAAGTACACTGCGTTTCTGAAAGGCACATGTTCACGAACAGAGTGAGGTCCCGAAGAGGGAAGAGGCAGAGCGCTAGTTCTGTGATACAGGAACCTGGGAGCGAGCTGCTGGGGTGTGACATGCCAAGGCCTGTTCCCTGGGAGCCCCTCACATTTTCCTCCCGAGGTTTCTTTATTCTTTTTATCGCACGAGCTGATAAGCCATCCTGAATACTCTGACACTACCCATGATGCCTACCTGTAGCCAATACACGTGGAACTGTTCTTAGCCAAAACAGAACAGAAAATAAGCAGATATTCAGGAATTTAGTTTGGGAATATTGTTCCTTTGTTTATGGGAGTGTATTCAAGAATGAAATATGATCCAATTTATGCATGTTTTCATTTGCATGAGAAAATGACTTACAACAGCAGGCCAGTGTGTTTTGAATATCTCACTGTTTGTAACATCCAAACCTTACCATGTTCCCTGGAGATCATATCTGTTTTCCACTGTAATCATCTAATAAACTGGTGGCTGCCTGCTAATTTGTTCTACTTGCGGCCCCATTAAAGGGAGAGGCATCTTTTCAGATTGAAAGGAGAATGAAATATTGAGGTAAAGTCAGTACTGTTTCATGATTTACATAAATCTTTAATGTATATAATATATGTAAGTGGCTTTACAATAGATATCTCCTCTAGGTGGACAAAGAAAGATGGCTTTATTAGAACCTGTTTACATGACTTTGTGTACTTACTGTAAGCAGGTAGCTTTCACGGGTCTTTTTGCAGCTGGATTTGTGATGTCGGGGCAATGGGATTTGGAGGTGCGTGGGTTTTGATTTGTGACGTTCAGTTTGCAGGGCGGACGTTCCCCAGGCTTCTCCCGGGTGCAGCTCAGCGAAGATGCCTTCCTACAGTATATCCACGCGTCGGGAACACTGACCCTGACGCTTCGCCACACGGCCGAGCATTTGTTGGAGGCGGACATTAAACTCTTCAGGAAATACTTTTGGGACAGAGCCTTTCTCATCAAGGTTTGTGCCCCGTTATTCTAGTGCACAGTAACCCGGGCCTGGAGCGTGCAGGCAGCACTCATTGTTCTGGGGACCGCATTTTTCTAATAGAAGCTCGGGGGGCAGGGAATTGGAAACTGTTACACAGTAGAATGAAGATTATTATGTAATACTTCGGTAGTAGAAAATAGGAATTTATGTTGTTTGTTTCTTTTGCTTTTTATGAGCTCACTTTGTCAATGGTGGACTTTAAAAATTCTAGCATTGGGTATTTTCTATGAATGCATTAGTTATGCTGTAATTCTTATCTAAAGCAGAGTTGCATTTAGGGTAATTATACTTGTGTAACATCTGCTTGTGGGTGTCTTATGGCTTAGGTGTAGTTAAGCATTTTCCCCAGGGTATAGATTCTTCCTGAGAGGGGTCTCATCACTTGAAACCAGTTCTTTTTCAGAGAAGTTTCCACCCTCCTACTGGGCCCACACGCCAACTTTGAGTGCCATCATAGTATGCCCTTCTCAGGGTTTAAGATGTTTCATCTTCACAATTTATTTTTTGGGTGGAATCTGAAGGAATATAAAGAATATTTACATCTCTTAATTATTATTAAGCAAAATGTTCTTTGGAGTAAAAGGGCTGAGTCAGTCTAGTTGGGAGTGCTCAGGGACACCAGGGTTCACCCACAGGTCCCGTGACCCTGTGCTCTTCAGCATGTCCATTAATAAGGCTTGGGCTGATGGCATATAGACTTTACAGAGCACACAGTTCAGGAGACCGATCTTGTTACTTATCACAGTTCTTGCCAAATGTTTGCTTCATAAAATAAAAGATTTAGCTCAAAACATTATCTCTAAAATACAGATTATTGTTGGCTTTTTCCATAGAGGGTTTTATTTAAACAACTAGAAGGAAACATGCTCTTCAGAGTATGAGCTGCTTCCTTTTGTTAAAATTTGGTGTGTAATTTTCTGGCATATGGTATTTCCTATTTTGCTGAAGGGGACTTGTCATTTAAAGACACTGAGGCTTCAGCCATCCCTGGGCTTCTCCTCCAGCACCCGGGTGTGGCTGTCCGGGCCGGGCCGGGCACAGGCTTGGCCTGGGGAGTGGCACTGCTCGCGATGCACTCTGCTCCGAGAGGCCCTTCAGGGCGGAGCTCAGCGACAGGTGTGTCCTCAGATGGCAGCACGGCACCTGGTGACACACTCCTGAGAAGGATGGAGCAAGAAAATATCTCTGAACTTTCTCTCCATTATAAAATCCTCCAACTTAGTTTGGGTTTGTGATTTCTCCTAACACATTTGAGATGACACTGATCACCTCGGGGAAGATTTAGGAGGAGTAAATGTAGATGCTTCAGTAGTGGACTTTGCAATAACAAAGACCAGATGGAAATTGCTTTCCAGTTACTTGGAGATTTTCACCTCATGAAACACACTGCGGAAGTTTGTTTATGACATAATGTTGACAAAAGAATGAGTTACAATGGAATGGCCTTTTGTTCCAGGTCTTTGCATCCCTCTTTTCCTTCCTACCCCGAGTGGTGTGGCTGGGTGGTGAGTGGGGAGACCGGGAGGGAACAAGGCTGAGATTCTTTAGAACATCCAAAGGCATTAATTCTACCCTGCCCACCAAATTTTTTTATGGAATTATTGAATCTAAATTTTTGTGTGGCACGTACTTCTTACTTGATTAGATATTCTTTTAAACATGAGCAGGTGGTAATTGTTATATAGATTATCCATGCCAAAGCTTGACAGTTTGGGTAATGAATATGAGATAATGCATTATTAGAAGTATTCGTGCTTTCTTAATTTCTTATATTTCTAAAAGTCTATTTTTAATATGTTTTTATTGATTTTAGAGAGGAATAGAGAGATAGAGACATTGATGAGAGAGACACATTGATCAGCTGCCTCCTGAATGCCCACCACCAGGGATCGAGCCTGAAACCCAGGCCTGTGCCCTGACTGGGAATCAAACTGGGAAACTCTTGGTTCATGCGTTGGCGCTCAACCATTGAGCCACATCAGCCAGGCTAAAAGTCTATTTTTATATCTGACTTGATCTAGGGGCTAATTCATCCTTGGTGAACCACAGTGTTGCTAAGGAAGCAATTTCAGTCTCAGGGTTTGGGTATTGCACAGTTATCTGCAGCTTCCAGAGCAACAGCAAAACCTTGCTGTGGAAACCTAAGTTTGCTGTGCCACGCCCGAGAGCTGTTCGGCTGACCCCACTCAGAGTCATAAAGGATTCGTATCCTCACATCCTAATACAACTGGGACTGGTGAACTGGAAATTTGTAATGGATATTAAACGTTAGACAATGACAGGTTGGTGCTACATATCCAAACTGTGAAGGGAGATATTACATGATTAAATACTAGGCAAAACCTTAGCTATGTCTTTTAATCCAGTTTTAGTTCTCTCCCTGTAGCAGCATTTTGTCCATCAGAATGCTGGGTAATGATACACTTCATGTCATGTCAAGGGGTTGCAGGCGTCTGTCTCTTGTAGGATTGTCTAAGTTCAGTTTGGAACATGTGTTGATGCAGTCTTGGGTTGTTTTACCATTTGACTCATTAACACATAATTCTGTTTTTTTTTTTTTCCTATTTTTGCTGGCTGTGGGAAATCCATTTTAATAGAAAATACAGAGGGTTCCAAAGAGGGCAGCTTCTCTTTACGGTTCACAAACTTGGTCTCAGCCAGGGACAACCTGCACCTGTGTGTGACAGCTTGCAGCCCATGCCCATGCTCAGCCTTGTTGTCATGAGGGTTGTGGTCCTCTCCCATATCCTGGGCCTGAGATCCTTGTGTCTTAGGGTGCGGATGGGGGTTGGTCTAGACGGACAGATGCATAAAACAGTGGCCATTCTTTCTGGTGTCAAGATTTTCTGTTCTCCGTCCCCCTATTTGGTTCCTGTACCACGTTCCTAGAACCATGTTGTGACCTGGGGAAGCAGGAGAGGATTAGTTTCAGGGACAGTTTTGGCCCATGCCTCCAGGTTCCCCCTACATCTCTCACCGTCTTCCTGGGGTGCTGCTTGTCTTTCCCAACCTCCCCAGACCATGCCTCTGGGCTGTCCCTGCTCTGCAGTCCTTGAATGTGATTTTTATCTCCTAGTTGTAGATTTGAAGTTTCAATTGGTAACCAGTAATTTTTTTCTCTTGCTTCCTTAGACTCTTGAAGAGCAAGAAACCAGGCCAGAGGAGAGATCAGATATGCCCTCCAGTGCCGCAGAAACCGAAGAAGGTATGCATGCTTTTTCTCCCCGCCCCGGATCTCAGAAAGTGCACAAGACTGGCCAGCTCCCTGGGCTTGAAGTGCACAGTGAAGAAGAGCCAGGGTGAGGGGGATGAGAGGCAAGGTCAGGGTTGTGGGCTACAATGTGGGCCCTGGGTCCTCTGACAGCATCCCGTGAAATATACTGTTTTTCCATTTTTGTTTAACCATTAGCATCTACTGAGTGCTGTTTGCAGGTCCTGGGCCAGGTCCTCCCACACTCCTGATCCTCAGGGCGCTCTCCTGGCACACCGATTATCCCCTCACTTGCAAGTTCGGTTTGTTCATCCCCTTTAGTCTTTCATCACTCGCTTGTTTCAGATTGTGAGCCTCTGCTCTGTGCTGGGTAATGGGTCTTGAAGAAGATGGAGGTCGTGAAGGTACCTTTGTTGTCACGAGGGTTGTGGGCAGCACCCCTGGCATGTAGATGTAAGGGGTGGGGCTGTGGGATGTTCTGCAGGGTAAGGACAGCCCAGCCCGGCCCAGGTTGTCCTGCCCCATGTTTCACAGTCCTGAGGGAGCTTCAGAGACTGGAGCTACAAATTTACTTGAGGTGTGATTCCTGGCAGGTGGTATAATTTTTGCAACACATTGTCACTCCTCTTTTCCATGTCACAACACATGGAATCATGTTGATGCTGTACTTATGTGTTGCACTCAGCTTATTTGCCAGGATGTGGTACTTTCTTATTTTCTCCAACTCTGAAGTTTACCTGGGCAAGCAATCTCTATCTCAATTCAGGTTCTTTTCTCTTTTCATACACACATATATCTGATCTGTTAGCGAGTCCTGGTAATAAACACAAGTTGTGATTCTAGGTAGCATTCTCACCTTTATCACTGAATATTCCCATACTTGTTATATGGAATGGATTCTGACTGTTTTATTGTGTTTTTGTTTTATTTTCTAAAACAGTAGTTCCAAGAATCTGACTACATCACTATGTCTTCAAGGATAGTTAGGGCAAAGGTTTTATAGATTGAAATACATATTATCTTTTATCCGTTTCCTTTTCCTTTATATGTTAGAGCAGTGGTTCTCAATCTTTCTAATGCCATGACCCTTTAATACAGTTACTCATGTTGTGGTGACCCCCAACCATAAAATTATGAATCGTAATGTAAATGTCTGTATTTTCCGATGATCTTAGGCTCTACAGCAGTGGTTTTCAGGTTGAGAACCGCTAGCAGGGTCACCTAAGACCTTCGGAAAACACAGATATTTACATTATGACTCATAACAGCAGCAAAATTACAGTTATGAAATAGCAATGAAAATAATTTTATGGCTGGGGGTCACCACAATATGAGGAACTGTATTAAAGGTTGTGGCAGTAGAGAGGTTGAGAACCACTGTGTTAGAGTATTGTTTTTATTTTTTGAAATTATATGTAAAGATAGGGTTATTAATGGGTAAATTCTCTTGTAAATCCAGGATAGTGGAGGGGGCATTACAAAATATCTGTTCATGTAAAGGGGCAACACATCGCCACTCCTCTTTTCCACATTGTAACACATGGAATCCTATTGATGCCTCTCAGTCTGAGAGGCTGAGAGCCAGATGCTGGAGTAAGGAAGAGAAAATATGACGAGATCCTTGTCCCTAAGCCACCAAGTGTTGACTGCTGGTTTATACCTTTGATTCTTCTTATAATAAGCAACACAGAATAGTTGCATTCCAGGTATTTATCAGGCAGAATAATCTTAAACTCTTTGACCCCATGTTCGGTAAAACTTCATCTTGGAGAAGGAAAGTGTGTGGCATACTGTTGGATGCCTGTGTGGCCCACCCACATTGCACACACTCCTGGGTTAAGTTCACCAGCTGAGCTTCCTACCCAGCTGCACCCTGTGGGCCCCGGGGGGTGCCCTCGCTGTTCTCTCCTATGGGTGATGTGCTGGCCACGCGGAGGGAGCTGCTGCTTGCCCGGCTTGCCCAAGGTGGTGGTGGGTGACTTCACACTTTCTTTGGAAGATGTGTAGGGGAAACCTCTTCTGATCTCATGTCAGGAATGCTGGCTTCTTCTGAGCATTTGGCTGGCTTTACTGCTCTAACTGTAATGGATCAGGTTTCTTGCTCCTAGTTGGCTGATAAAAAGTTGGAGCTAAGTTTCTGGCCAGCCAGTTACAAATATGTAGGGTACTGCTAGGTGCATTTTTGTATTACTGTTACTTTTTAACTCCTCACCCTTGTTTTTCCTTTGGTTTTTTTTTTTTTTTTTGTAAAGTCAACTTCTGATTTTTAATTAATGTCTTTTATTTTTTTATTCCCCTGTAATAAACCATTGAACGAATTGAGAACAAAAATTAGGTCTAAATATGTACTTAAATTCTAAGTTCTTGCCCTTACACGGTGAACAATTTGAGATTGGGGCAGGAAAACAAGCTGTCCCAGCACATTATGATAAGTGCTATGGGAGTAATGTGGCTCTAGCACTATGAGAACTCTATGAAGTGTGATGGAAAGCTTCCTGGAGGAGGTGACCCTGGAGCTGTGATCTACATGTAATACAGAGTCTTGAGCCAGTTTATGCATGATGCATTGGGGGTTCGGGAGCAGGTGAAGGCCATTTTGCTGTCCTGTAGTATGGTGTGTGTGTGTGTGTGTGTGTGTGTGTGTGTGTGTGAGATATGCGAGGAACACAGGCTTGGGATAGAGGCAGGTCAGCAGGACTTGTATAGGCAACAAACTGGAAATCTACCCTGACAGGGAAGCTGTTTGAAGGAACTGAGGTTAGATTGTTATTTTAGAAAGATCACTGTGAAAGTATAGAGAATGTATCAGAGAGGCTAGGGAGCTGCTGAAAGTAATGCAGAAGAAAATCAGCATCATAGCAGTGTAATGAGTTTGAAGAGGTGGGGACAGGTGGGTTCTGTCCTGAAGGTGTAGTATGTCACATGAGTGTCACGGTGAGGGAAAAAGCCAATTCCTGGTGGATGGATGGGCCTTACAGGAAGCAGGATCATGACAAAAATGTATTCAGTTTTAGTTTGGGTTTGATGGGCCTAGGGCAGTGGTTGGCAAACTCATTAGTCAACAGAGCCAAATATCAACAGTACAACAATTGAAATTTCTTTTGAGAGCCAAATTTTTTAAACTCAAACTTCTAACACCACTTCTTCAAAATAGATTCATCTAGGCCCTGGTATTTTGTGGAAGAGCCACACACAAGGGGCCAAAGAGCCAAATATGGCTCCTGAGCCGAGGTTTGCTGACCACTAATGTTTTTATCTGTATACTAGAGGCCCAGTGCACGAAATTCATGCACGTGGGGCAGGGGATGTCCCTTAGCCCAGCCTGCACCCTCTCCAGTCTGGAACCCCTAGAGGGATGATCCTATCGGGATCAGGCCTAAATGGGCAGTTGGACATCTTTCTCACAATCCAGGACTGCTGGCTCCAAACTGCTCACCTGCCTGCCTCCCTGATTCCCCCTAACCGCTTCTGCCCTGATCACCTGCTAACCACTACCCTGCCAGTCTAATTGATGTCTAACTGCTCCCATGCCAGCCTGTTTGCCCCCAACTTCTCTCCTCTGCTGGCCTATTCACCCCTAACTGCCTTCCCCTGCAGGCTTGATTGCCCCCAACTGCCCTCCCTGCTGGCCTGATTGCCCACAACTGCCCTCCTTTGCAGGGCCTGGAACCTCCCAATGGCTCTCCCCTGCTGGCCATCTTGTGGTGCCCATCTTGTGTCCACATGGGGGCAGGATCTTTGACCCCATGGGGGCAGCCCTCTTGTGTGTTGGAGTGATGATCAATCTATAAATTACTCTTTTATTAGATAGGATAGAGGCCTGGTGCATAGGTGGAGGCAGCTGGTTTGCCCTGAAGAGTGTCCCAGATCAGGGTGGGGGTTCCATTGAGGCGAGGGGCAGCCTGGGTGAGGGGCCTGTGGAGGTTTGCAGGCTGGCCAAGCCTTCCAGTGACCCAAGTGGAGGCCCTGGTACCTGGGATTAATCTATGTCTACAATTGAAACTTTGTAGCCTGGAGTGAAGCCAAGGCTTCTGCTCACTCTGTGGTGGCAGCCATTTCTGTTTGAAACTTTGTTGCTTAGAGTGGAGGCCTAGCAACGGCAGGCTGAAAGCTTGGCTTCCTCCATTGCCAGGGAATCCCAAGCCTTCCTCCTGCTCTTAGTGGCAGTAGCCATCTTGGTTGGGGTTTATTTGCATAATCTGCTTCTGATTGTTGGTGGGCGTGGCTGTGGCTTGTGGGTGTGGCGAAGGTACAGTCAAATTTGCATATTACTTTTATTAGATAGGATGCTTGTTGGACATTAGAAACTGTGTGCACATTCCAGTAGAGGGCAGTATTCAACTAAAGTGAAAATACTCAATTTTTTTGTCCATTCATAACCCTGGAAGTGATTCAACTGGAAGGACAAAACATTCTGAGCATTATGAGCTTGCTTTTTACCACCTTTAAACTTCAGAAGTAAACTTTCCCTTTGACATTTACTAAAATATTCTTACTAGCTCATGTTTTTCTGTTCCTTCTGCTGCAGTGGATAGAGGGGTATACTCTAAGCTTGTAGCTGCCATTAATGAAAAGACTATAATAACTCTAGCCTAGAAATTTACTGTGCTGTTCTTATTAGTGTGACACATGGTTTTTTATTGCCTCTGAACTAATTATGTTCCATAATTTCATGATTGTAACTGTACTTCCAGAATGATGGGAAGCTGTTCCAAATGAATTAAATGGCCCAAAGGTCATCTCATTTTTAATATGCTGGGATGAATAAGCTAATTATTAATTAATTAATATTAATACAAATTTATTAGTATTTATTAATCTCCCAACTGACTCTGCTTTGTCCCTTTAATTTTTTTGGTGCTTATTTTGTGCCTTACTACCCTACAAGATGTTCTGAAAAATAAGGATTCTTTGTCCAGATAAGTAAAAAATTCTGTATATGAATCCTGTGTTGGAGATTGAGAATACATTTAATGTTTTGTAGGTTCTACTAAGCCTTGCAATTAAGAAGCTGGTGTAATCCTGTTTAACCTAGCAGTTCTCTAAATTGGTCATGAAAGAATCTCCTTTTCACAATTCGCAGCATCTCATGGAAGTGGTCTGGGGAAGGTAGTTTAGGAATGTTGCTTCCTCATCTTTGCTAATCCTGTCCTTTCTCCCTCGACCTTATTTCCTCCTTTTTCACTGTCATGTGGGTTCTCTCCATCCATTTGTATAGCTCACACTGGGACTTGGGCAGGGGACTGACTACTTATGGTCATGCTGCGTTTCCAGATCCCTCATGCCTTGCCACACACTTTTTGTGTGGTTTGGGAAGCTACCATGCCTAGAGTCTATGGGGCCTTAAAACAAAGAGAACCATTGCAATACCATTGACCCTTCTGTAAATCCATTTTATTTTTTATTCTTTTGTAGTTTTTAAAACTCCTTGTGTGATTTGCTGTCTTAGCCTTAGTGTCACTAGTTTCGTACTTTTTTGATTTCTCCCCATTAATTATCTTCCACATTCTCATTAACAACAACAACAACAAAACAACAACAAACAACACACACACACACACACACACACACACACACACACACACACAAAAAAAACCCCCACAAAAACAAAACAAAAACAAAACCAGGGTGTTAGGCTTGGAACATGAGTTCCAGGCACAAAGGAGAGAAGGTGAGGTCCTTCCCTTCAGGGCTGAGGAGCAGCTGCAAGCAGGCTCAGAGGGATTTCCTCCCCGTGATCCCCTGTGGGAGGTGGGAGAGGCCATGGACTCACATGTAAGGCACAGACTAGCAGACACATGGGAGTCCTGTAGGCTCATTTACTTGTCCATTCAATAAACATTTACCGCGTGCCCACTTTGTGCCAGGCACTGTTCTAAGCAATGGTGATGTAACAGTAACCAAAAAGGCAAAGAGGAAAAACCCTGATCTCAAGGAGTTGACTGCCATTTAATTTCACTCAAGCATCTGTTGTGTGTCAGGCACTGTTCTACGTGCTGGGGCTTCAGCTGTGAGCTGAACACGGAACACACATTCCAGTGGCTATAGAGAGGGATATCTCTGGGGATCAGGAGCCAGTTTTCCCCATTGTATGCATGAGGAGGGATAGCACAGAGAGGTCACTTAACTTGTCTGAGGGCACACAGCTTGCCCAGGCAGTCAGAACCCACAGTGCTGTAGAATACCCACCACCCTTCTAGAGCAGAACATTGACCTAGTTAGCCTTTGGACTGCTGGCCTAGGGTTCTCACCAGCATCTGTGTGATGAGAAGTGCAGAATTGAAATCATTGCCTTGAATGAGCTGTCTCCCGCAGGGCTGGCCTGCCTCAGAAAGCTCTTAGGATGGGAGATTTGGAATTCACAGGCCCAGGCACGTCTTGATGACACACACCAGCAGCAGGCGGACTGCTAACAACCTTAGCTCTGCCACAGACTCCCTTCAGAGCTTATGCAAGTGACCTCGTTGTGGTTTCTTTTGTGGAAAATGATGGCGCGGGAGTGTCAGTACATACTTCCTTCACAGCAACACTTAAGTGAGAAAATAAAGATGGAGCACCTTGACCTGTCTCTGACAACTGGTCAACTCTTGGTCATTATGAGTTCGAGCTAGACCGCGTGGCTAGGTTGTATCCACAAAACAGAATAGTATTTAGTGATAAAAAGGACTGAAGTGAAAGACAAGTGTCACATGATCTCACTCACGTGTGGACTCTACTGAACAAAATAAACTGATGAACAAAATAGATCCAGAGACTTAGAAGCATGGAACAGACTGATGAGTTTCAAAGGGGAGGCAAGGGATGAGTGGGGAGAAACTGACTGGGAACGTATATGCACAGCCCATGGACACAGACACGGTGAAGGCCTGGGAGGGGTGGGTGCAGGGTAGAGAGGTCATTGGGGAAAAAGGGACATCTGTAATCCTTTCAATAATAAAGATACATTAAAAAAAGGAACAAAGTACTGATACATCGCAACATGAATAAACCTTGAAAACATGATGCTACATGAAAGAGGCCACATACAAAAGGCTGCATATTGTGTGACTCAATTTATATAAAATATCCAGAATAGGCAAACCCCTCAGGATGGAACAAAGACTACTGGTTGCCCACGACCAGGTGAGAGTAGGGAGTTGAGGATAAATGGATAATGAGTGATAATAGGTACCGGGTTTCAACTTGGGGTGATGAAAATGTTCCAGAGTTGATTGTGGTGATGATTGCACAACTTTGAATATATTAATATCACTGAATTTTATGTGGCTGAATAATATGGTATTATATCTCAATAAAACTGTGACAAAGTATATGTCTAGAGAGGAGTATATTCTAAAGCATTAACTGATTTTATTGATTACTTTTTCATAGTCCCTTTCAAAGTTTCTTAGTTTTTTTTTGCTCGGAAGTATCACAAATTATCTTTAAAACTGTATCTCAAAAAGATGGCTTAAATTCTTTCTGAAAGAACGTAGAGTACAAATATAGAAATGATATTGTAAAGGAACATGTTTTTGAATTGCTCAGGAGCAAGAATTTCTTCTCTCACCTGGATATCCTCTTCCCAGCTGCAGATGCTGCAGGCAGTGGGGGCTTGGTTCGCTTGTTGAACTAAATGGAATGTTGAGGGTTGTGGACTGACAGGGCTCATGTAAGTATTTCTATAGATAAATGCCTCAGTGTTTTCCCCAGTCCATACTTATTCTTATCAGTATTACCACTTTTAGGGGGTAAAACCCCCACATAGTTGGGATACTGAAACAGAAGGTCAAGGTGTTGTAATAGCCTCTGAATTAATAGCAGTGGATAGTTTCTCACATTTGTTCCCTTCATCATTTTGAATCTCTGGCAGTCGTGAGTAGGACATACACACTAGGCTGACTAAAACATTAAAGTGACACATGGACACGAAGTCGTTATAAGTGAAACACAAGTGCATAATGAGAGGAAAGCATAGACTGGGTCTGACAGAGGTGGAAGGGTAGAAGGAAGCAAGGGAAAAAGCACTCATCTGTCTGATCCAGTTTAGAGTTGTATCAAAATAGTGCTAGTATTGGAAATGTTTGAAGGAATAACTCAAAAAATAAGCAGCCTTCTTTTCCCTGGCTCACCCCCAGATTACCTAATGACCTACCACATCTCATTGGCTGCTTTGGGCCACCAGATCCAGGTGGAGGAAGGAAGCACTTATTCAGTATCTATAGTGTGCCCTGCAATCTGCTTGGCCCTGGCGATATGGGTATTGGACCCAAATGGATTTGGACCCAGCCTTTCGGGGACTCATGGTCTATTGCAGTGGTCAGCAAACCACTGCTTGTGAGCCACATGCAGCTCTTTGGCCCCTTGCATGTGGCTCTTCTGCAAAATACTAAGGCCTGGGCTAATCTATTTTGAAGAAGTGGCGTTAGAAGAAGTTTAAGTTTAAAAAATTTGGCTCTCGCCGAGACCGGTTTGGCTCAGTGGATAGAGCGTCGGACTGCGGACTGAAGGGTCCCGGGTTCGATTCCGGCAAGGACATGTACCTTGGCTGCGGGCACATCCCCGGTAGGGGGTGCGCAAGAGGCAGCTGATCGATGTCTCTCTCTCATTGATGTTTCTGACTTTCTATCCCTCTCCCTTCTGCTCTGTGGGAAATCAATTAAAAAAAATTAAAAAATTTGGCTCTCAAAAGAAATTTCAATGGTTGTACTGTTGATATTTGGCTCTGTTGACTACTGAATTTGCCGACCACTGATCTATTGGGAGAAAAGGATTCAGAGAGAGACTATGAACCACCCTAAGGGTCCCTGTGGGCATTTGTGGGGCAAGTAGAGCAAGCTGAGAACAAGATCCTTGTTTCCAGTTGCGCTTTGATGCTGCTTTGCAAACCTAATCCAGTTGTGCACTTGACCGTGGACAGTTGAACCTGAGGGTAGAGATGAAACAACAGTAGTTGTCTGACTGGCTCTGATCATGATTCTTCTTGCCTCCTTCCTAGGGGAGGAGTCAGATGGCACAGCAAATGGTAGTTAAAGGAGAATACTGTGCATTCTAAAATTTCAATGTAAGTTTTTCTTTGCTTAAGTCTAGCCTGGTTGGCCCCATTTTTCCAAAGGAGACAGGCTTGTGCACGAAGTTCACATCTATTAGGTTAATCTGTTTCTTAAGACACTGATGTAAATCTTACAGCTACTTAACCCTGTTTTGAAAACCCTGTTTACTAGTGCAGTGTCACTGGTAAACATGATTATTAGAGTTTATTTCTTGTTTCATTGCAGTTTGGCAATAAAAAGGTATGTTTATGAACTTGATAAGTCTGATTTACTAGCAGAGGGGGTAATTCTTACTTCTGGGTGGGCTTGGAAAGCAAGATTAATAGGTCTTTAAAACAGAATAGCTTGGAGTTACTGATATCATTATCTGCTGAAGGTTGCTATAGCAATGAGTGGTTTGATTGCACAGTACAGTTGGTGGTACAGTGGGTGAGTGTAAAAGGATCTGAGTAATTTAGCAGAAACTCTCCTGGAGCAATTTAATTAAACCCCAGTAGAATGAGTGCCAAGTTCTTTGAAAGCTCTAAGATGCAGTTCTGTATAGACCTAGATTAATCAATGATACATTATTATCCTGAATTTACAACGTCACAAATATCTTAGTGATTTTAGGATAAAGTTTTTATAACTTTGCAAATTATCTTTTAAAGGATGGAATACAAATTTTATGAAGACTTGTCTATTTTAATGTAGTTTTTAAAAAATTAAACAAAATTACATTAGGCTACAAGGGAAAAATGTAGGCTGGCCATGAACAAAACCTAGCTTTCTGAGAGGAGCTGGGGTGTGAACATATTGCCGGGGTGAACACATTCTTTATTGTTGCATGCTGGACTACCAGATGACATAGCCTTCTGCATTAGCAAATGAATAAAATGTGCACTGTTCTTCTGAATCACTAGTGTTGGTATAGAATTCTTTAGAAATGCAGAATCATCATACTTTAAGAGCATATGGTCTGAAATGGCTTTAAAGGAATGTTCTATCAAGGACAAAATAAAAATGTGAGTAACTCTTGATATCTGTGCAGATGTGTCTGTTAAAACGTTGGTTCTGGTTACCCTCCTCTTCATTTTTAATGCAATGGTGATATCTTTCCCACTTAATTTTTAGGGTTTGTGTATACACGTTTCAAAACAAAGCAACAAACCCTACTATGTTACTGTAACGTGCTAAACAACATAGTGGGTGCTTCACATCAGCTTTCTGCATCTGTGCAGTGGGATGAAAAGCTTTGGACATAGGCCCTTACACAGCAGGCTTTTGAAGTGTGAAGTTGGCCCAGTTGACACACATATTGCTATCCATGCTGCCCTGCCAATGTCACTCTGCTGCCACCTAGAGGCCTTGTGTGGAGTGTGCATTTAAAGGTAGGCAGATGCCGGAGGAACTAAAGCTGCCTGGGCTGTGTCAGATACTGCTTTGTCCTTATTACCTGTTGAGGTCAGTTGACATGACCACACAAAATTGAGGCTCTTGCTTTTTCATTTTCCCTTGTAGAGTTAATGTGCACTATGAATTCAAGAACAGTACACTATTGTGGAGTGTTAATATCTTGTTTGATAAAAAGCAAATTCAGAGTTTTTGTGATGTAGATTGTTAAAAACCCCTCACTCATGCCAGTGAGGAAGTTGACTGCTCTGTTTCATCCTTGCCTCAAGGTGTAAACGAATCCCTTATACTTTTCTAAGCAGACACACGGAAGAAAACTCCCAACATGTTGCCAGGCAGTGAGAAGAGCTTGAAAAAGCCCACGTGGAGGTCTGAGGCCCGCGGTGACTTAAATGAACAAGTGTGGCAGAGTCTACTTAATGGACCTGCTGGGAATGAGCCTCAAGCAGGGCCATGGGGGCAGGGGAGCTGAGGGGCCCAGAGGAGGGCCTTGGGGCCCACAATGTTGTATATGAATACAAATTCGGAGAAAAGATTCGTAGCCATCTGCCCTTTTATTTTCCCTGGACCCAAACCGGCTGTTGCCCTTGTTTACCGGCAACTGAGTGTTTGAGAAGAGAACCAATCATTCAAGGCACAGAGAAAAATATCCACTAAATGAACCGTCCTGAGCACTCCAGAACATCCTGACCACCGATATTTCCAGGAAAGCCTTTTTCAGAGAGGGGGCACGGGCATGCCTGGGGCTTGTCAGTGCTGAGCCTGCTGCTGTCCGAGGCTGACCGCCCTCTGAGCCCGAGCCTCAGGGCTGTGCTGGCGTTCTCGACTTTCCCCGGTGCCCCAGGATAGGCCAGGCTGCATCTAGAATGAATGGTGCTCTTTTGAAACATGAAATCTCTGGTATTTGAGGAAATAGATGCATGGGATTTCCTCAGGTGGGTACAAGTCATGGCCTTAGAATCTCTGCTGTTCTGCAGAGCCCTCCGTTAGTGAGCAGCCTTCCTCCTGAATCAAGGGCATTGGTTTACTTAATGACCATTTTTTTCCTTTAGGATTTCCTGTGAGAGTTCCTGGGCTTGTTTACATCTTGGTCCACACACATAAGCCCAGAGTGTGGCCAGTAAGGTTATGAGATACTCTGTTCTGCGGACAGTTTGTTTTCAAGAAGCTTAATCTAAAAACCTGGTTTCATGCAGACAGTTCCTAGGCAGTTCATTTATATTCTTCATCTAGTTCCTTTCTTTCTCTTTCTTTCTTTCTTTCTTTCTTTCTTTCTTTCTTTCTTTCTTTCTTTCTTTCTTTCTTTCCTTCCTTCCTTCCTTCCTTCCTTCCTTCCTTCCTTCCTTCCTTCCTTCCTTCCTTCTCTTTCTTTCTTTTCTTTCTGCCTGTCTTTCTAAAAAGAAAACTAAAAGCTTTCCTCAGCAGATCCTGATGAGAATTATTCCTTTTGCAGAAGTTAAGAATTTGGTGTCCAGTACATCATCACCTGAACAGGAGGATGGAAAGGTAATGACTCCCTGGCCCCCCTTTTTTCCCCTTGGTGCTGCTCCCCAAAGTAGAAGTAGAATTGAAGATTTGGTGGTAGTAATTTGTTTACAACCCTCCAAGAAAAAACCCAGCATACAATAAACACTCAAGGATGTACCCCATGCCTCATTCAGAATAACTTGAAATTCAGTTTTCTTTATCGAATTTTCCATCTCTACTGTTTATGACCATACCTAGCTATCTTCCTAGTAGTAGATGCAAGATGACATAATACATTTTTCCAAAACAGACTTGTACTTCAGGACTGATGACCAGCTGTGTGCCTGTAGTACGCTTGGTAGAATAAACCTGGGAGGGATTCTTGGAGCAAAAGAAACTATAGAGAGCTTGCAGGCAGATTTCAGCTTGGGACAGGTCTGTCTCGTATTTTTAGCTCTTAAACACTATCAGTTAAGGACAAGACTAGTTTTCTGTTTATGTGTGGTGTACATGTAACGTGTCTTTACTGGTGTTCTCTGAGGTTGTTTTTCTAGTTTACAAAAATAAGGAAACGTTAATATGGCATTAGAAACACACACCTGACTTTATCTCTTCCAGAGCGTGAAAAGCCTGGTGGTTCAACTGAATGAGCATGAAGACCAGGACAGTCTGGATTTGGGTAGGTTCCAAAATATTGCTTCCCCTTGCACTCATAGGGGCAGCACAGTCCCAGGTGTATGGAGACAAGAAGGAAATATATTTTAAAAAAAGAAAGTCTTCCTTCCTGGGAACCTTGTCTGTTTCTTAAAACCCACTCAGATACATTTTCTTTGCAGCATTAGTGATGCGATGACCTCAGAGGTTGAGTCTCCATTTATAATGTAAAAAGCAAAACAATCAAAACAAAGCATTAAAGGCTTTTCCTGAGCTGTTTTGCTCTGAGCCAGCTGGGGCTGGGGACTTGTCCTATGTTACCTTGTGAGGCACAGCCCTCAAGTGAAGCGACTCCCCTCATGAAGAGTGCCTAGTGGAACTGGGACCGATGACTTCCTTTCTGCTGGCCCTGGAATCCCCACACTGACTGCTATTTCATTTTGATACCTAGTGTGGCCCGTTGGAGCTGAGCTAATAGGATCTTACCCCTGGCCTCCTTCAAAGGCCCCAGGAGACCCTTGGGCAAGGTGAAGGTCATTCTTCCCATGGGCCTGGCAAGTCTCATCTGCTCACATGCATGCTAGTCCATAATGCCCCGAGGGCTCCTCCGCAAAGCTCTTCCCTAGACATTTTCTAATTCTTCAGGACTAATCCAGGCCCAGAGTCCTCTTTTGAGTTTCAGCCTGATGAAGCTGTTGGGTTTGAGGACATACATAAGCCTGGGCAGAGGTCTTGTCTGGCTCCCTGGATGGTCTTGAAAAGCCTCTGTGCTAAGTGGGAAGCAGATTAAGCACTAACTTTCCTAAGTGGTGTCCTCAGGCTCAGCATGGCTGAGGCAGTTCACATACTTGGAAAGCACAAGGGCTCACTAACGGAAGGCTCTGCAAAAATAGCACAGATTCTAAGGTGAGGCGGCAGTGGTAGTGGTGCAGTCCTCAGGCTGATGTGAAATTGGGAAAACCAAGACGATGCCCAGGTTGGTCCTGCTGAGCCTAGTGGGCGGGGCGCTCCCTGGAGGCCAAAGGAGCTCCACAAAGCACTTACTACAGTTGGGAAATCATGAAGAATGAAGCCGGGCGAGGAGGAAGCACCCTCAGGGGTGGTTGGCTGTGCTGCTGGTAGCTTGGCCACGAGCCAGCAGTGATTTGCTGGATCTCCTTGCGTGTGGAGCTCCTGAAATTGAAACAGACACTTAGACCATCCCCAGCAACCCACACGCCTTTAATATTTCTGCTATATAAGGTTAGAGGAGTAATTGACTTCTGGAAGTGGGAAGATGAGAGATGAAAGCCAGCATGTCCGTCTGGATGGCTGCGGTGGCCGCTAAAGCTGGGAGTGTGGCCCTAGCTCATGCATACAGGATGTCACATCCACCCAGTGCATCACACGCCCAGGAATGTTAGCTCCAAAGAAAGCTGACCAAGACAAATTGCTGGTGGGGAGGAATGTTGGCTGGTAAAAGTATGAAATACCGGGATTATTTTAATTTTAGGTTTTGAAAACTCACTTTGTTCTCAAACGGGCATGCTTGCTGGCTAAAGCAGACACGCATTAAGGAAATTGTGGCAGTTTGACTAACCCGGGTGTTTTGTCAGTAACATCATTGTGTCTGAGGAGGATTGTAGGGAAGGGTTTGAGAGAGAACCACGTGTGACATTAACCCGGTGGTTTATGAAAGGGTTGTGAATGATTGTTCCTCATGCTTACATTTGCTTTTTGTTAACTTACACTTTTTTGGATTAAAGAAAGGAGCCTGCCTTATTGAAAGAAAGTGATAATAGATTTTAAAAGAACCTTCTGACTCACAGAAGGGGGCAGCAATAGTCAGATGCCAAGATGGAGTCTGCAGCTGAAAACCACTTTTCCTCAAGGCCATTTCAGCCTGTTTTGCTGTTTCATAAGTGTGTATGTTCTGCTCAGTCTCTAGGGAAGGGCTGACACATGTGGGGTTGAGGTATGTCTTTGCTGACTTGTACCATTGAAAATGATGTGAGTTTAGTGTGGTCTCATAGACTCCATCAGTGCTGCTGCGAGAGAACTCTGTGATGGTGGACATGTTCAGAATCTGCACTATTCAGCATGGTCGCCAACAGCCACATCTGTTTCTAGAATGTGTGATGTGTAACTAGTGTGACTGAGGAATTGACTTTTAAACTTTATTTAATTTATTGCTCTGGGAGTTGACTTTGTATTGTTGTTGTTAACCCATCAGAGCATCAGGAATCATACTGGCCATTAGTTATCCACTGAGAATGTTGATTGGAGGGTTAATATCTCCAGTAGACAGCAGTTAGTAAGCTCTTCAGAGCCAGTGCCCTCAGCCACCTCATCAAGAAATGATAGTAGGCCCTAATCGGTTTGGCTCAGTGGGTAGAGCGTCCATCTGCAGACTGAAAGGTCCCAGGTTCAATTCCGGTCAAGGGAATGTACCTTGGTTGTGGACACATCCCCAGTGGGGCGTGTGCAGGAGGCAGCTGATCGATGTTTCTCTCTCATCAATGTTTCTAACCCTCTATTCCTCGCCCTTCTTCTCTGTAAAAATCAATAAAATATATTTAAAAAAGAAAAAAAAGCAGTGATAGTAGGATTTAATTTACGGTGAGTCAGCAGTGATGGGCCTGCTCTCTGTGGATGCTGTAAGGGCCTGGTGTTTTGCTTAGAAGAGAGGGCTGGGACCTGATCCCATCTCAGAGGAGAGTGGGATGCCCCAGTGGTTCTTTCACATTCTTGGCAGGTAGAATGGGAGGAGAGGGCAAAGCATTTGGAGGAAATGGAAAAAGAGGAGGTAGATGAAATGGATCGATACAGAAATTAAGAAGGAAGGAGGACGGGTCCAGTTAGTCCCTGGTGGAAGTGTAGAAGTATGGGGGGCTAAAAACGATTAAACACAAGAGGCTCAATAGTGGGCAGCGGCGAGTGCTGTGCCCAGGAGAAGGGAAGTGAGCATCTGGCAGGAACAAGTGGACTGCCTGTGGGAACACAGTGAGATGGCCAAGGTTTGGCTGCCCTGTTGGATTCCCAGCCGCAAACTGAGCTGCATCAGCTGTAAACAGCTTGATTAGCTGCTCTTTGCAAACTCTACTTTTAAGAGGTTGAATCTGAAAAATTAAAACCATGGTTAGAATTCAGATGTCCCAGTCACAGATGAGTTCGTGCTGAGGACTGTGACACAAGAGCGCCGGTATCTCAGGTGAATTGCAGAAGCTCCTGGTACCCTGCCCTCCCAGCAAGTGATATTCCGGAGTGTGAGTAGGTTGTGTGTGACAGCCAGATTTGGTGACACGCATACCGAAGCTGATTTTCTTATAGTAATTAATCAGCCATGACTGCATTGGACTAAAGATTATTTGAAACTTACTTGGCTAAAATTGTATATTGTCTGACTGTTGAATGGGGGAAAAAGAAAGGGTTTGGTGGAACTGACTTACTCAAACAAGAACTATGTAAGCATGTTGTAACTTTCCTTGTGGGGGGAGATGGAAGGCAGTTAGGGAGAGACTAGGGGAGGTGGCGTTGTTTGGCATCATCTGTTTTGCTTGGGCCGTCCCAGTACCTTGAGGCTGTGGGCATGAAGCAGTGCCGTGTCTGCTGTTCCAGGTTTGGCTGGCACACAGTGAGCTTGGCATAAGTGCCAGAGAAGAATTTAAATACAACATCTTGCTAAATAGCTTTTGCTGAAAAATTGTTGTTTTTTAAAATCATATTAGAAAAATCAGAAATTTTAGAATGAGTAGAAAAAAAGAAAAACATCCCTATAATTTTCCCACTGCCAAGGAGCTACTCTTAAATTTTGGTATATCTCCTACCAGTATTTTTTTCCTAGGAAACTATTGCTTATATAGTTATGATCGTGTAAACAGTAGAATTGTGTGTCCTGCTTTATTCATTAAGCAGCATATACCATAAGTATGCTCCATTTCAGAAGGTAGTTTAAACTGATTCTGGCCTTCTGTATGTCCTTTTCGGAGGATTAAAAAATATAAAAAGCCTATCTTACATTATAATTTTCAAGTCTAGGAAGCAGTGATGAGTCTAATGTCCTGCTTAATGTTTGTTCACCAAGGTTTACAGGAAAACCAAAAAAGAGAGTGAATTAAAGTTAGGAGTTGCTAATCTAAGCATTCATTTATCCTATGATTCCAAACTCTTCCAGGTTTTAATTTCAGCGGAATTACCGTGGAGCTGAAACAATACTGGAACCTGGATCCACCCTTAGAGAGCTTGAATTTAATTGGTCTGGAATGTAGCCTATGCTTCAAGAGTTCTAAGAGTGCCCCCGGGTGATTCTCAGGTGTGGCACAGCTTGAGAACCAGGGACACAGTTCCTTACTTTAAGGTGCTCTGCTTTGCTGAAATTGCCTGGACTTACTGGGTTTCTGTATTTTTGGAATTTAGATTATAAAAGCAATTAATGGAAGCCAACTTGTATTAGGTTTGCAGACTTTTAATGATTATCACCATCAATATGTTCATAGATGTGGGAAATTTGAAAACTTTGGGGAAAAGTTATTGAAAAAATTTCCTAAATACTTGAACCTTACTGAGGTTATAAGAGATGCACAGATTGGGATGAAGGGAGTTGGGTTTACACTTATGTTATAAAGGAATTATGATGATGTCTGATGCTTTTGGCATTAATACCTGTAGTATAAATCACCTTTTTCATCTCACAAACCACCTTAATTTCTAAAATGTAATCGAGGGAGGGGAAATGGCAGTTTATTTTCCCCCTCTGAACTCTTAAGTTCTTCATTCTCCAAAATAATATCTTCAACTCCAAATAAACCAGTTTCGTGAATAAGTTAATTCCATAGGATCCCTCTCTAAAGATTCTCTCTTGATATTTAAATCAAATGGTTAGTTTATACATCTCAAGCAAGTATAACATTTAAGGAAACAACAACTAATTAGGAAACAAATGAAAAATATGAACGATATATATTCTGGAAATAGCATTTATAAAATTTTTATATGGAAAGTTAAAATTCCACTCAGAAATTTCTTACCTTTTCCTTGTGATCAAACACTTCAGGAAACCTGTGTGCACAGACACTTAATGAAAGAACTGCCTCACAGAGGACTCCTGGGCTGTGGGCTTGATGGCAGCGTGTGTCTGTGTGCGTGGGGGCACGTTTTTTACTGAGTACCAGTAGTTAATCCCTTGGAAGGGACTTCAGAGCAGTTAACATTCTGGTTAGCTTTCATGCCACGCTGTACAAGCTCTAACACTTTATTGGGACAATTTGCTCTGTTTGAGTGGCTAATTAAAAAGGCATTTTTATGAAACACGGCTCCTTACTCCAGACATGGGCAAGAAAGCCAACAGAATTTATTCTCTATATGAGGTTCTGCTAAAAACAATGTGTAATAAAAATATTGAGTAGTGATGCATTAGAGGCCAAATAGGAGATCCATCAGTAAATAATCTATTGTTGCTCCATAATATTTAAAATTGCAAACAAAAAATCAGAATAAAGAGTGAAGTTGAATGCATCTGGATCTAGAATTTGACAAAGAAAACTTCAAGTAAGCTAGCTGGGTTTCATTCAGGTTGAGATTTGTCTGCTAAGAGGCTTTCTGTTGACCTGACTGAGGTAGATTCACCTGTGCACAGGGAGCTTCTTATTGGGATTAACTCTCGAGAACTATTAAAATTATTTTAAGCATATAATTTTAATGTCTAATTAATTCCCTTAGAGTTACACAACAACTTTACATAATAAGAAGTTAAGCAAAAAGAAATGGAATTTCATGCTTGACTTGAATAAGTGATGGAAACATTCTTTTAACATGAATTGCAAACATTTAGTCAACACAGATTCTGTACTTTTTGTCTCCATCTTTTAACATTTTTAAACTTTATTTTTAGGCCAGTATTAGATTTATAGAAAAGTTATAAAGATAATATAAATAGTTGCGATATGCCCATTTCCCAACTTCCCCCGTTTCTCCTATTATTAACATTATATATTACTATGCTACGTTTGTTGACAATAGACAAGTGTTGATACATTATTATTGATTAATGTTTTTACTTTATGTAGGTTTTATAGTTTTTATCTATTTTTTTCTGTCCCAGGATGCCATATTACATTTAGTTTTCATGTCTCCTTAGCTTCTCTTGGCTGTGAGAGTTTCTCATACTTTTCTTGTTTTTGATGATCTTCACAGCGTTAGGAGTCCTGGTCAGGTATTTTGTAGAATGTCTCTCAATTGGTATTTTTCTGATATTTTCCCATCATTAAACTGAGGTTCTGGGAAGAAGTTCACAGAGGTAAAGTATCATATTCATTACATCATATCAGTATCATTCATTACATCAATAATGTTGATGGAATGTCTATACCATCAACATTATTTATCTCTGTGAATGATGGCCTTGATCACCTGGCACAGGTAGGGTTTGTCAGGTTTCTCCATGCTAAAATTACCTTTTCCCACCACTTTTTCCATTCTGTACACTTTGGAAGGAAGTGATGATATGCAACTCATATTTCATGAGTAGGATTAAATATCTACATAGAATTATTCTATTTGGGAGACTTGCATTCCCCCCACTTATTCATTTATTCAGTTATTTATGTCAGTATGGATTCATGGATATTTATTTTATACTTTGGGTAATAATATAGCCCTCATACTTTGTTTTTAAGAGTGTTCTAGCGTTGGCCGTGGGAACTCTTTCAGTTGGCCTCTGTGTCTTATCTACATATCCCTGTCATTGTAGGGTGATGATACTGTGATGCTGGATATATGGCGCTGCATTTTTCAAAACCCATAGAACATATGGATACAGAGTAAACTCCAGTGTGTGAAAAAAAAAAAGAACACACACAATGGGGTGATGAGAATTAGGTGGGGGTGGAGCACAAGAATGGGCTAGAAGAGGTTAATGGGAGGAAAAGGAGGACCTACGTAATACTTTCAACAATAAAGATTTTTTTAAAGATTAAGAAGTTGGAGGACCCTCTGGTGGAATGCAGAATGTGACAAATGAATCTAACTACTAAACCTGTGTGAACTATCTTACTGGAGAGGGTGGGAATGCAGATTTGGAAACTAGTATAGTCTGTAAGACTGAAGGCAAAAGAAACTACATAAGTATTGTCTTCTAGGTGATAAAGTTGTTTCCCACAGGGTACAGGTTAACAGTTTGGATACCCTATAAATGTGTACTGGAAATGAGCCATCAAGTGAGTGGAGTATGGATATTAGGTGCCAGGTTCCTCACTCTTGGAGTGGGAGTTTAGAGATAAGCGAGGGGTGGAGGCCAGGATGATTCATGTGCTAATAAATTAGAGTTGTAGACATCAGTATGCACTCACAATTAGTTAATATGGATATGCCTGGTTGTATAGAGAAATATTTGTAGATATGTGTATGTACATAGGTTAGGACCCACACATACATATGTTTCCTTGTCCTGTTAGATGAGAAGCAGCAATGTTCCATCCAGTAGCATATACAAGATGAGCCATCCATTACATTTTATGTGAATTTTAGCTTCAGAGCTGTGGCATTGATAGTTTAGAGTTCATGTCAAAACTAATTATTTACATTCTTTGTTTATTTTATACCTCATAGTTATTTACATGTGAATAACCATGTGAAAATCTATATAACAGGAAGTTGAACAGTGAATGTTAAAACTAATAAAAATTAGTGTGTGGCATGTAAGAAACATTTTTGGTGTGTGGGAAAATTGGAATTTGAACATTATCAGAATAAACAAAAAATGTAACTATAGATGTTGCTTTCCCTAAGTGTCTTGGCTCTTCTTACTATAAGGAATTGTTTTCTCCTTAGACTGTAATAAGATACAGCTCTACCCTTTTAATCCTTTCTCTGTCTAGGCTCATGGCTTATATCCTTGCTTCTCCCACTGCCATGGCCCCTCACATCCATTATCCACAGCTGCCTCTCCAAGATAAATGCAAAATTCCTCATAATTTATTGTTCAGATGAATTTAGCCAACTTGTCCAAATTACTTCCTTTCAGGTTATGCCCAGGTACTTCAGTGTTAAAAAAAAAAAGAAAAGATGTTCACCATAGGTCTTTTACCTTAAGAGAATCCTGTAAGTAGAACTGATATCTGCAGCAACACAAAATGCTGGTGGAAGCTTTGACAATATAATTCTTTAATATGTTGCTTCAGGCAGAAAGTCTATTCTTTTCCTGCCCTGAAGTGTTACTATGTGTAGATATATCATAATACAAGTAATGTCCTTTTGTTGGATTTTTAGATCTTACTCATTTTTCTCTCTAGACAATAGAGTGATATAAAGGGGCACAGCAGAACCTTTGAAGCAGGATGTAGGTTTTTTGTTGAAATAAAGTAATAAAGGTAGATGAGAAATGTTTAAAAATCTTATTTTTTAAAAGTAAGATGAATGAGGGTTCCATTTTTCCACAGTCTCTCCAATTTTTCTTGTTGATAATAGTCATTCTAACGTGTATCTCATTATAGTGGTGATTTGCATTTCTCTAATAGCTAGTGAAGTTGAACATCTTCTCATATGTCTAGTGGCTGTTTGCATTTCATCTTGTGGTGTCTGCTCAGGTCCTCTGCCCATTTCTTAATTTGGATTGTTTGTCAGAAAAAGTGAAGAATCATATGATTTCACTCATATGTGGGATATAAAACTGAAAGCAACCAATGAACAAACATGAAAACAGCCCAAAACTCATAGACTTAGACAATAGTATGGTGGTTACTAGAGGAAAGGAGGCGGGGCAGTTAATAAAGGGTAAAAGGGGTCAAATATATGATAAAGGAAGATGATCTGACTTTGGGTTGTGGGCATACAATGCAATATACAGATCATGTAGCATAGAAATGTGCACTTGAAACCTAAATAATCTTATTAACCAATGTCACACCAATAAAATTAATTTAAAAAGTTGAGCTCATACAAAAACAAAAATAAGGTGATATTATGAATGGTAGAATCCTAGAATTCTAATTTATGACAACAGTGATTGTGCTCCCAATTCATGTGTAATATATGTGAATTCAATTTTATGGGCTTGTTAAAAATATAAAACAAGATGGGGAAGTGGGGAGAAAAATAATAGTTTAAATCTCAGGTGACTCCACCCTGATTACACTCTGTGAGGATAATGTCCCTGCGTGAGTGTGACACTGGGGATGTGATTGTGCTGTTCCCATCATGCATTTCATAAGTGAGCACCTCTTACCACACGGAAATGAGCTGTGCCTTTGAAGATCCTCATTTTCTAAATAACATGGCTTCTCAATGCAAGCCAATCATTTCACCCGATGCCAACCCAAAGTAATGCTGTTCTCCAATGAAAAACTTCTTGGGTTGAACTTAGATGACCTGGTGTCCTTCTAAGAGATTTTGGAGGAAGATTTTGACCGTCTCTGTTCTTCACCTACTGCTAGAACTGGAAACTACATGTAATTGTCACAAAACTGGCTGAAGTTATCTAGAATGAGTTTGTTAGGGGTCTTGCCTCCTCTGGTCTATACTTTTTATGACTTTTTCAAGAATGGTGTCTAGCAGTGTTAAACACTGGTCCCTGGTGGTCAAACAAGGGAGCAGAGAAATAATAAATTCTCTTCTTTCTGCCTTGTATGATTTTCTGGAATGTCTTTGCACATTGCCATGTTTTAGTTTTGAAAATCAAGCTATTACTTCTGAGGTAGTCTCTATAATATAGAAAAAAAGATAACAAAAGGGCAACTTTATTTTTTTCCTTAAATCTGTATTGTTGAGAGTATTATATACATCCCCTTTTTTCTCCCATTGGTCTCTTATTGCCTGCCCTGCTCTCCACGCCAGGCCTCCAGCATGAAAGGGAAACTTTAGATTTGATACTTATGCTAAAAGTTATTGAAAACTTACTTGTGTTAAGTTCTTTATTATTACCTCATTTGGTCCTCACAAATCTTTGAAGTGTAGAGGTTATGGTCTTGTTTTGAATGAGACAACTGAGGGTCAGAAAGTACGAGTGACTTGATTGGGGCCACTACGCAAGTAAGTGACAGCACCAGTGAACCCAGATGTGTATGGCTCCAAGAAAGCATGGTTTTTCTCTTTGGCTTGTGGTTCCTTAAAAATATAAGTTATGACACAGTTCTTGCCCTCCAGGCATGCGAGGCCCCATTGAAGGCTAAGAAAACTTACAAATACTATAATTCAAATAAAAACATAAATACCCCTCTATGGGGATTTACTTTTATCAAGGATGAAAGGTAGGTGAGCTGTTCTCTGATGAGGAGAATCGAGGAAAGTTTCCCTTCGATGCTGAAACTTCAAGGCAGCAGCATCTGTCCTGGATGATTGTAACCGTATGGAGGTCATTTTCTAAGTAAAGGATTTTTGAATTGAAGGAGGCACAGTAAGGCTGATGAAATCATTCGCACTTGCATTGTAATGGTTGTATGCTCTCTGGTGAGAAGTGGCCTTGGGGACATATCACTGAATTCTGCCAACTGCAATTGCAATCAGTCAGAGAAATCAAAGAAATTAACTGATTGAATATGAATGAGATGTAAATAACATCTTGAAATAATTTAAATATTGGCACAATGGAAAAAATAGTCTATTACTATAGAAAATGGGGATAAATGACTTACAGTCAGGGAAAGTTTTAGGATGAGCAAAAAAAAAAAAAGAAGGGCTGTATGAATACCATATTTTTACATGTGAACTGAACTGTATATGGCTGGTTAATGGAAATCATTTCATTAAAAGATATTGATCAAAAAATAAAACCTGTAGAACAAAAAATATTGATGAGTAATAAAGCAAATGAAATTAGAAAATTTCTTGTCAGGCTTCTCACATGTATTGGTTCAGTGGTTTTTGAATTTTCATTGCCAAAATAATTTTCATATCAGTAATCAATTGATATGCAATTGATCCCTCTGGGCTTTGTGGAAAATTATATTAATACTAGTAGCCAGTGTCTCGCTGCTGCCCTCCAGGAGCTCTCCGCCCACTGCCCCGCCCTCCAGTAGCTCCCGTCCCCTCCCGCATAGCTTGCTGCCCTGCCTCCTCCTGTAGCTCTCCACTGCCAGCTTGTAGCTCGATGCCCCACCCTCTTGCTGATCCATGATCTGGTTGTTACACTTCACGGAGTAATGAGCATTTGCATATTACATCTTTATTATATAGGATGGATATATCTACCTAGAATTTCAACTAATAGAAATGTGTTTTACAGAGTTCTTTCATATCTCTCTTTGTCTGCATTGTCCTGAAGTTCTTATCTAGTACTAATAATCAAGCTAGGAGCAGCCTGCTCCAGTAGTTTGCTGACCTGGGATTTATCCTAGTAAAGTGGCTCTAACACTTCATCTTGCATGAGAATGAAAGACAATAGTATCTCCTGGTCCAGCACTTTCATTTCAGTTTGGTGATTGTACTGGTTGGTGGAGATTCCCTTTCTTTGGTCTGTGGATATCTCTGAGGCAGCCCAAGAGTGCATGGACCTATGTACACCCCAAGCATTGCCTGGAGTCCTAGAGAAAAACGGGTTTTCACCACCCATAAGTACTGTCTGTTTTCAAATAGAGATACTGTTGTAATGAATAAAATATAAACATACTTAAACACTTTACAAGAGTTCATGTAGCTTTTTGTCAATGTACATGTTTACAATAAAGGGAATATAAAAATACTACAGCTGTTATATAAAGATTCCACACCCACAAGTTAAGACTAATAAGTGTAAATCATTCATTTATTCAGCACATGCCTACAATGTTTCTGGCACTGTTCTGAGCCCTAAAACAGAATGAATGGAAGCACCCATCCACAAGATTTTATCTGTTTTCTTATTAAAGATATATATGGACTAAAATTCTTACCTAATGTAAGGGTTGAGAGTATTTTATCCTTACAGTTGCACCTAGTTGATGAATAAGAATACACAGTTATTCAAATAAAAAGGCACAAAATAGAAATGTACTAATGTTTATTTTCACTTAGTTGTAATGCTTACAATTGTCTGTTAGCTGTATCTTGTCTTAGTTATATGTTATATAAGAATACAGTAGTGATTTATGTAATTCTGATTTGAATTTGAAATTAAATGACGTTTCTCCTTTCTACATTTCTCTCTGTGCCCCTCACCCAACACTTCCCAACAGATAGGATTAGCTATCCCAGAGCAGGTTATGCATCTATTTCCTTACACAGTATTGCATGATAGTGCCAGCCATTTGGGAAACAACCGACGTGAAGAGATGAATGTTAATTAAGACACATATTGTCATGTTCCAAACCTGCAGGATGGAACAGATCCTCGTATTGTTCGGGTGTCAGATGACCTCACAAAACATAACACAATACTTCCTGCTATCACTGCTCCTTAAAGAAATGCTTAAAAGAGACTCCCCTATGAAACTTGGGGAACATTTTCCAACCACAGGTTTTGGTTGCTATGCCCGAGCTTATTTGGGGCACGTGCATCCATGTGCTTCTAGGGAACTGGAAGTAAATTTGAGCAGTGTTACACTTTATGGGGAGGCGGTAATGAGTTTCCACTGAATGCTAATTAGGGGAGAGTTGTTCAGGGAGACCGCCTAAGAACTGTGGGTTTGTGGTAAATTAGTCACTAGCTCTATTGAGGCCCACTGCAAGGTTAGATCAGAGCTATGATGGCGCCCAAATCCTTATGATCCACAGCCAAACTTGGGGACAATTTAAGAAAACAGCTCAATTGTGCTAAATAGTAGTAGATGACTTTGCCTGAATTTAATGAGAGGAGTATAATTCTGTATAAAATGTAAAGCTCTTGACCACTTCAGGGATTAAGAAGGTGGGTAGACTGGATGTTAAGTGAATTATCAGAGCTGCTTTGGCTCTTAGAACTGAAAAGCTGCCAAACCAGCCAGTGGTATGAAAAGATAGATTGCTCTGGAAAAATCCTTGCCCTGAGTGTGGTGGCCTTCATTTGCGTGTGCAAGGCACTTTCTGGTTGTCCACACACATAAATCTCAGCCTTTATCTAACATGGCACAGGGTGGCTTTTCTGAGAAATGATACTCTAGCTTCAGATCAAAACAATCGCCTGCATTTGGAAGCTTTTCTTGAATCACAAGCAGCTCTTTCAATTCCCAGTTACCTTTCTTCTTCAGTTCCATTTCCAGCCACCAGAAGAGGGGAGTTAATGATTCATTGGCTCCCAATGACCTTTTGAATAACTGGGCTGTGATGTGCCAGTGCGACTCAGCTCCCTCTCTCTCTCTCTCCCTTTCACTTCCCTAGTTTGGCTTTAATATTTACAGCCTCCTTCTCGGTCTACATGCCTGAACGCCTGAAGGAAGCAAAACATTTATTGCCTCTCCCTCCCCGTGTTCGCCAGCTTTTCACTCAGCCCCGTTCCTTCCTTTTACATCACATGGGAGACTCGCCTCCTGGCTGGGACGCCCGGGTTCTTCCTGAGTCTCAACCGGATCGGTTGGATCTGTGGGTCTCACTGACACCAAACGATGGATTCTGACTCAGACTCACCTTTTAACTACTCGTGGCCTGCCTTCCCCAAAATGAAGATTCGGCGGAGGGCATCCAGAAAAGGTAGATCACGGGCTCCTTTATTTCCCCCAGAGCCAAGCCAGGCATCTTCGTATTCTTGACTTTTCTTCTTCTTTGTTCCTTTGCCAGGCTGTTTTCTGACGAAGTACGTGTTTATACATGTCGTTATAAAACTCTCACTGTGTAAATACTTTCCATGTAGACTCCCAAGATAACCCTACTCCTTCCTATGTTCCTTTCACTTTAAGTCTACCTTTCTACCTTTTGTGCAACTCCTGTGGAACTCCTTTTAAAAAGAAAAGCGAAGGGAGTTTAGTTCAAGGTGAATGTTTTGGGCTCACTTAATCAGTGTTACCTTGACAATAGAGCCTGTTGATTTAAACATGCCTGGCTATTGCGAGGTATGAAGAGAGCGACACATGCACTCAATACCCAGTTTCTGCTTCGTATGTGTTTTGGTTTTCAAGTGTGTATTCCTTTTTAAAAAATACTTTGTACTTTAAAAATGGTTCTTTCTTTTTTATACTATTTTATTGATTTTATAGATGCTCTAAGGAAGGGACTTTGTGAAGGTAATTTCAACAAGAAAGCCTGCATATCTCCAGGGGATATAGTCATATAGTAAAAAGTTTAATAATAATGAGCAAGCATGCAAAATAATTTCCTGCCAAAGGAAGAAGAGCCATTTATCTGCAGTGTGATTAACAATGGAGTGGATTTACACCACCTATTTTCCCTCACCTGCGCCCACTCTTGTGGTGTAGGCCTTAGAAACCAAGGGGCAAGTTAGTGTTTGGTAGCAAAGGTGCCCAGAAAATCTGCTGGGCTCAGCAGGTGGCGATTGCTGCTTTCTGAACTTTACCAGAAGAAGAAAGGTCATCAGTTTCTCCTTCCCATCTCCTGTCTGGTGTAGGGGCTTGTGTGGTTGTGTTTAATTTAAGGAGAAAGGAACATTTTCATGAGTTCCAAGCAGAAGATGTGCCTCTGAAAGTGAGACTTCTTTATTCTCTGGAGCAGAATGCCCTCCTGCACCCCATACTTTGCCCCGAGAAAAACAGAGGCTGGCAGTTATTAACACACCTGGTTCTCCTCAAGGATCTTGTTTCCTTCTTCTAAAACAGAGGGGTGTGTGTGTTTGTTTGCTCTTTGGCTGGGATCAAGGCCAGCCACAGGAATAAGATGGCTTGAACATCTGGGGGAGGAGGGTAGAAAGCCTCAGCCTGCACAAATCTCTGTGCTGCCCAGCTGCCATCCTTGAAACTCTGTCATGAGGAACTTAAAGAACCTCGACCGTGTTGTTTTCCTGTTTTTCTGTTTTAAAGTTATTCTATTTTAAATTTAACTTATTCTTTGTAGGGATAAAGGACTATGTTGTATGCATCTTGTCATTAAATGGTTCAAGGGGGGTGTATACCTATGAGAGCATGAGTGTGTGCATGTGAAAGCAAGTTTGAATACAAGTAGAAAATGGAGTGAAACGTTAACAATAGGTAACTCTGGGCAAAGGTGATATATTGGTATTCTCTTTTAATTCTTTCAGCCTTTCTGCAAGCTTGGAATTATTTCTAAATTCGGAAACCTTAAAAAACATTTAAATTACTTCTGAGAAGGAATCTACACAAAGTCAGTAATACTTTAGAGTGAATATTATTAGTTTGGATTCATTGAGAACGTCTTGAGAGCAGATACCAGCTCTGTAAGACTGCTATCTCTTTTTGCTAATTCCAGCCCAGTTATGTTTGGGGAAATAATCTGCTTAACATATTTTTGTATTTCTGTTGCCTAGCTGGCCAACTGAATGCCTATGGTTTTGGGGGCCTGGATAGCCTAACAACCCTCAGAGACATGGGGTTAATAATTAGGAGGCCAATGGAGAACCTGGAGAGTCCAATGGAGAACCTGGAGTTGGAGGGAATGGATTAATCATGCTCCCCTTTGAAATCCAAAGTTGGAGCCCAGCCACTTGAGCTACAACAGAAAGTCATAACATAGCTATGTGTAAATTAAACTCGGTTCAAGTGAAAGCAGGTACCCAGAATATGAGAATGATTAACTATTTGCTGCTAATAAATGAAAGACAAGTGCAAATAAGTTGGTAGCAGAGAGTTGGGGTTCACCAGACAGTGTCCTATGCTTCCTTTCTTCATTCAGAGGTCACAACCTAGTTGTGAAGATGGGTTTGGTCATCCTTTAATGTTAGTTGGACAGGGTCCCAGAACCAGAGATGACCTGGTCCAGCCACCACAATGTACAAAGGGTGATAGGCCCCAAATAAGTGAAGTGATGGGAAAATGTTCATATGTTCCACAGGCATTTCCAGAGTGCCGGGTACCGGCATAGAGGATGGGGCAACATGGGAACCAGACAGATACCGTCCTTGTTTACAAGGGGTCTTAGCTTTGGGAATGGATTTCTCACCTCCCAGGACCCAGATATGCCAGCCACCTCCATATGGCAGAAGAAACACCATGAAAGCTGACTTTTTCCTTCAGTGCAGTGATTGGTTTGTGAAGAGCTATCATCTCTTGTCTCTTAGAAGATGAGCCACTTATTTTAGCTTTTAAAACTAAGGTGTGTTGAGTTCTGTCTCATTCTTTCTTTCCCCTTCTAATCATCACTATCATTCTCAGAACGTAGGTTCCAGTCACCTGGGAAATCACGAAGGAGGTTTTGTGGGCTTGAAATGTCTACCTTATTAACGATTTCTCTCATGTTCAGTAAGAAATATTCTCTTTCATTTTATATTATGCTTTCTCTTCCTGATCCTCCTTGTTATATTTTAATATTCTTTCTGTTCTTACTATCACTGTTATTTGATAGACACATATATACGTACACAAAACTGGGTTATTTAGAGAAATGTGAAAAGGTAGAGGATTTGGTAATAAAAGGAAAACTAGATTAGGAGAAACCCACCAATATTTATTTGTCAACTGAAAAGCATCTAGTACTTACTTATTCTTATGCCTTCAGGAGAAAGAAAAGGATATACCTCAGAAGCAGTGTTTTTGGTCATGACCAATAAATGTAAACAGAAGGTGTGAAAGCAGTTAAACCGAGCTCCTCCAATACAGTCTTGGGGTCCTCACAAGTTGCCCTTGGTCGTTTCATGGGCAGTCCTGGAACAGGCTGTGCTGGGAGTCTGGTAGTTAATGGCTGGAGTGGGCCAGAATCCACAACTGTTCTGCTTCAAGGACTCCCGGAATGCCTGGATTTTGTTTTGTTGGAGATTTTGTTTTCAGTAGGAGGTTTAACCAAGAAATGTAATGTGTATTATTCGAATATTTAAAAATATCAGGATTAGACCTTACCCAAATTTCCCATAATCATGATTCAATTTTTTTTAAGAAACCAACCAGTTTATTATTTTGTAGTAAGATGTATAACTTTTACCATGCAGACTGACACACCCATGTCAGCATGAATAGCGCATTTCCCACCTAGAGGCAGTTACGTGGAAAACCAGGTTATTATCAGGTTATTTGTTGAGTATGGAATCCAAAAAAGGGGAGGTTAATTTCAGGACCTATACCTCATCCATGAAACTAGAGCACACCTTCCCACCCCAGGGACAGCCCAGCCTCCAGTTTGTTGACTTCCTTCTCCACGTGCCCTGGCTGATGAGCACTGGCAGCATGTCCTGCAGCTTTACCGTCAGCCAGCTCAGTCTACCATAGCTCTGCTCACTGGTTTTTATTGTTCCCTCCACGGTTACTGACAGTAAGGTTCTGAAAGGGGCACATCACTTGCTCCCACGTAGCAATTACAAGACACATTAATCCTATTAGGATGCTCTCCCAAACCCAGTCTATTCAAGTTTTACCAGATAATATGCTTTGTAAAGATTCTTCCCATTTTAACTAGCACATACATAGGTGACCTATAAATTTACCTAATGTAATCTATTTCCTACTGAGGATTGAGGTTATTTTTCTTCTTTCACTTTCTTTTTTCTTTTTTAAAAAATATATTTTATTGATTTTTTACAGAGAGGAATAGAAAGTCAGAATAAGAGAGAGGGTTAGAAAGTCAGAAATATTGATGAGAGAGAGAGACATCGATCAGCTGCCTCTTGCATACTCCCTACTGGAGATGTGCCCGCAGCCAAGGTACATGCCCTTGACCGGAATCGAATCTGGGACCTTTCAGTCCAAAGGCCGACACTCTACCCACTAAGCCAAACTGGTTTCGGCTCTTCTTTCTTGATCAGTAATTCCCAACCACATAGGAATTATTGAAACTAATTTTGTGTCGCTACCAAGATAAACAGACCAAGTGACATGTACTTTCCAGATTAATGTTATTTTGTTCTCTAAAATATAAAAAAATCAGATAATGCAGTTTTCAATTTAGTACTCAACACTGTTTAAGGGTCAAGTCATCAAAACAAGTCTTTGAACAATAGAAAAGTTTATGCTTTCAAATGAAAAAACAGGTATTGCAAATATTCCATAATAATAATAAAATTACAGAAAACAAAATATTTAGACTGACTCCACAGCATTCATACCACACCATAATTTTGCTTGTAACAAAACAGTTAATTTTATACCCCAAAGTAGCTACGTCCATGCTGGCTAAAAACTTCAGTTTTAGACCTCATGAATGAGGAAGAACTACATAGTGCATGCTTAACAGACATATACATTAACCATTCTCAACTGCTCCTCACCAGGGCCGAGTGATAGGAGAGATGAAATGTGGACATGCGTACTCACATAGGCAGAATTCTTCAATTATAAAAATTCACACATGTAACCTTTGCTATGTCTTGGGCAATAGCTTTTATCTATGGAAACACACCTCTGAAAATCACAACAAAAATCAATAGGAAATGACTCAATAGAAAATATACAAATGTCTCAGCCTGAGGACTTCCACAGAACAGGGAGAAGAGAATGACAACTAAAACTAATTTTTATTTAAAAAGAACACTCCCCTTACCTTGTCCTTGCTACTCAACACTCACAAAAAATGTCTGTACAAAGCTACCAACACAGAAAGGACCAGAGAGGATGTTCCGATACAGTTTCCTCGGACCTATGCTGGCTGCCGTCCTCACCAACACCTCCCGCTAATAGAGCCGAGAGCTCCTAGGGCCACTGGGGAAAGTCAGTAGTCTTGGATCATCACCCCTCATCATTCAATTTTTAAAATGCATTCTTTAATGTAAATCATCAGAACCTGGGGAATGTGCCTTTCATCTCCTTGTGTAGCTTTTCTCATGGTCTCATACTCCAGCTCATATCATATGCCTCTTAATGACACACAGTATGATGGAGTGCTTTTTAAACAAGTTTTGTTGGTGCCGCACCAGTCTATGGCTGCCAAAGGAAGGATTGCCTATAGAAAGCTTAACCACCTTGAAGAGCTTAGACAGTGCCAATTTTTTGTAGTCATAGCAAAATAACTAATATTTATGTGGTACTTTGTTCATCATAATAAGCACTATTTACTAAGCTGTGGTAGTTACTTTACAGACGTGATATATTATTCTCAAAATAACTCTATAAGGTCAATATTATCTCTGCTTTATAGGTGAGGAAACTGAGGCTTAGAGAGTTTTAAAATTATACTAAAGACATACCAGGAAATGCAGGGAATAGTAATCATGGTAGAATATGGAAGAAAAGGAATGAATGAGTGACATATGTAGAAGGAGTTATTCACATGTTATTTTGTAAAAGCCCTGTATGTTAGATGTGGATGTCATCTTCATTTATTATTGGGGGGCTCTGAGGCTCAGAGTGGAGAAATGAGTTGCCCAAGATCAGAGTTAATAAATGGTAGAGCCAGGCCTACAACCAGGACTTTGAATTCAAAAGCTTTATTCTTCCTTTATGTTTCACCACTTCTTAGTAGAGGTAAGGAGGGGAAAGTTAGACTTCAGTAGGTAGCTACCACCTTATATTCAACAGGTGCCACTGTGTCTCACCATCTTAGTTTTCCCTCTCTCGTGAACCTTTGTCTGGGATTAGAGTTGGCAGTGGAAACTCTGGAGGAGAAAAATGGGAGTCCTGTTTCTACATCTTGATACACCCAAGCACATAACTATCAAGTACTGACACAATCATTGGTTTGGGTGGGAAAGGATGGACAGCACTGGATAGCTAGCTGAGGCTAAATTGAGGAAAGGATAGGGTGGGAGTGCTTCCAGTTTGTCCCGAAAAGTTCACAGCTTTGTCTCAGAGGATTGATGTGCTAGGAAAGGAGATGAAAATCATGGGGTCACTGTTTTGGCCTATTTCAGGAGTTCATTGAGTGTTTGGAGGGCAGATACGTAGTCCGACAAATAATCCCTGGCATAGTGGGTATTAAAGATATGATGACATTTCAGCAGGTTTAATGATAATTTTTAAAGGTTAAAAATTAACCTTTTATCTCATGAATTTATTTGTTTTATTCTGTCCTGCCCTCTCCTTTCATTTCACGAAGTTTCATCGAATACACTCATGTGCTTTTATGTGCTTATGTGTATTCAATTCAGAAATTCCCCAAAGGATACCTGAGTACCATAGGACGAATAAGTCACTACAGAAATCCTTATTAAGGAAGAGAAACATTTCATAAAGGTGACATAACCTGCTAAGATTGCATTGCTCACAATGAAGATAGTGTTCAACCTCCCATACAGAGGTTTCAATTTCACCCTCTGCCTGGCGGCCTACCTTTGTCGGCAGAGGGCAGGAGGCCCATTATAAGCCTGTTGCCAAACCACATAGCTATGTATTCCTCATGGCTCACTTTGTTAAACAAATACTTTGCCAAATATTTGAAACTGTTTTTTGTTTTGTTTTGTTTTTTTCTTTATTTCAGGCTAGTTCAAATTCTTAGGCAAGGTATATTTCTACGTTAATCCCTGTAAGTGGAAGAAAGGGAGGCACTATTGCTATTTAATACCTCATGTTTGGGAGATTCCTCCCTACCACTCCAGTTTTTGGGAAGGATCAATGGTTGTGTGTTCAGATATAGTTAGGCAGGAAGTCCCATAGGTCAGGACAAATTATTGTTGAAGTTCAGGGTGAAGAGACCAGTTCAACCTGAGGGCATCATGAAAGGGATGTCATTTCAATAGCTTGTGGTGACTAGGGAGGTAGACCCTACAAGCAGAAGGGGAGGTCATGCATAGAGTATATCAAAGCCATGGAAAATAGCCCAGGCTTGTGCACTGTGGATTCACGGTGATACAGAAATGTAGAATGGTGCCAAACGTTGCATTGGTCTGGACGGTTTTGTCTGCCTGGCATCCTCCTTCATTGCACAGCACTCACATTCTTCAGTGAGTGGTCCTTCCATTGCTCTGGCCATGGGTCCACATGCTGCTGTCACTTTCTCATGTGACTTTGCTTTCCTGGAGGCAGTGAGCTCAGCATCCCACCCTAGTGAGCCAATCCCAGCACCTCTGTTGCCTGGCCACAGCTATTGGTCCAGAGTGAGCACATGACTCAAACTTGGTCAATCAGAGTCCTTCCTTGGGATTATTCCAATTGGAGTTTGGAGGGAGATACCTTCCTTCTTGAGTGGCAGTGTTGGGGGCAGAAGGAGGTTGGAGTTGAAGCCATTAGCTGGGAGAAACTAGTGTATAGTAGGAGGAAATACTGCAATTGTGGAAAGAGACGACATCATGAGATAGGGTCCTGCTAGATGCCAGGCCCTTGTTCTAGTCTCAGGGGCTCTCTTGCTGCCCACGTGCCTCCCTCTCAAGGTTTGGATATTAAGTCCCTTCCGTTTTGTGGACTGCCCTAACGCCTCCAGTGAACCTTTCCCCTCCCATTTCATTTTTGTTTTAGCAAGTTCAGGTGACTATTTCTTCCAGCTAGAAATCTCTAATTTGTCCTTTAAGACATGTTTGAGAGTCCATGGTCTGGAAGTCTTCCTTGAATTCTCTCAGAGTTCATTATTATATCCTTTGTGCCATGCTGGCTTGTGCTTAATTTTGTAATAGCCCCCTCATTACTGTATTGCAGCTGTTATTTAATGTCTCTCACTCTAAGACACTGAACTCCTTGAAGATGGTCTGGCTGGCCTGTTGTCACAGCCCCAGTGCCTGGATTGTAGGAAGCAGGCAGTAAATATCAAAAGTGTATTATAACATAGAGTTACACTACACTCAGATATTGCTTATTTTGTCTTTATTTCTTTATTTTGTCTATAATGGATCTAATTTTTCTTATGAAATCCTACCCTTTAGGCAGCAGGAAGGGAAAAGGGTATATTTTAGTCTAAGAAAATTTAGTCCTATGCAGTAATAAAAATAGTTATTTTCTGTAACTGCTCAGTCTCTATAAGTAAAATATTCAGCTTCTCAGATTTCTTTTTCCTCCTCCACTTCCTTGCCACTCTGGTATTGAATGTGACTTCCTGGAAGGGGGGGCAGTTGATGGGGGAAGAAGGTAACACGTCTTTGGATGCTCTCTGGGTCCTCCTGGCCTCTGCTGCAGATGTGCTGGCCTGGGCTGTTCCCTTAGCCACAGTTGCTTTTTTTAACTGGGTCTTCTGGCGTCCTGCAACTGTATCCTCTCCTTGGTGTTGGTCAGAACCCGATGGTTTTTCTTCACTTCAGAAATCTTAGAATCACTGCCCCTGGCCGTTGGCTCAGGTGCTTCCCTCTAAACATCTTCTCAAGGATCCTTCCTTGGCACCACAGTGGGCCTTGTGCAGGCTGCAGATATCTAACTCAGCCACTTCTTGCTCCTCTCAGAGACCTGAGGGGTCTTAGGGACCCATCCTTACCACATAAGCAGCTAGGGCAGCCTAGGAAAGCTGGCCTTGCTGCCTGACCTTGCTCTGCAACCAAGTGTACGTGGCAGTGGTTGTCCTCATGCTGGTGTGGGGAAGCCTGCAAGGCGTTCTCCTTTGGAGGAGCCCCAAATGGAAGCGAGAGAAGCCTACCCACCCTCAGAGTAGCCCCTGACCTATCTCTTATTGTTTCCCACAGGCAGGGGAACCGTCTGTCTTATTCCTTTGATCTCATTATCCCCTCCAGTGGAAAAGTCTGGTTATGAATTACAATGAGTCTCGTATCCAGCTCTCATTCATACTAACCTATGAGAGCTGGATACGAGTCTCATTACAATTCATAACCAGACTTTGAGGTCCCCAGAGTTGCTCAGGAGAGTGGAACAAGATTTAGGGACCAAGTAGTTTCCAACCAGGAGAAACCCAGAACCATTCGGAGGAATGCCCGAATGAAATAATGAAATCATTCATTCATTTAAAATATTCTTGTTGAGGACACAAAAAATAAGTGACAGTTATTTGAAAGTTGCTAAGAGAATAGATCTTAAAAGTTCTCCACATCAGAAAAAAATAACTATGTATAGTAATAAATGTTAGCCAGACTTATTGTGATCATTTTGCAATATATACAAATATTAAATCATTATGTTGTACAACATGCCTGCAACTAATATGCTTTGCCATTTATAACTAAATTAAAACGAAAACAAGTGAGAGAACTTACATTTCAATGGAGAGTTCTTTATTTTGCTAGTATGATTTCTTGTCTGTAGTAGAACTCAGTTCTATTTAGGATATTAAGGGGAATTAAAAACACACACGTTTCTAGAGGTGGATGCTGGAGAATTGGAGGGCTTCTGATTTTTAAAGTGGGCAAAATCATGTTTATGTGCCTAAGTCTTTTCATAAGATTGTGTAGAATTTGAATTATTTGTAGGGTTTCTTGTAATGATGACTGGTAGTTTGTTTGTTTTTGTTTTGTTTTGTCTGGTGTCACCTAAAGTGGTCTTGTTAAAGCCCTGTCACTTTATTTGGGGTCCTTCACTTCTGTCCTGGTGTTTGTATAATGAGCTAGTTTTTTTGCCCTCAATATCCTCACTCTCCCTTTCTGTAGATTAATTTGCTTTTGGCCTTAGAGAACTGCATCCAGAAGGAAAGGAACTGCTGATGAAACGGAATCACACCAAAGTCTACACACCACACATGACTGAACATCTTGATAGTTTGGGGGGGAAATAAAGGCAGGCAAAGGTTGTTCTTTACTTATTTAAGATCCTTCTCTTCCAAACACAAACAAACAAACTTGAAGACTACTTTGTGCTACTATAATTAGGAAGGGGAATTTGGAAGGATTTGGGAGAAAACCATTGTTCTTTGAGGATGTATTTTCTACCTTCCTTTCTTCCCACTGCCCACCCACCTCTTTTTCTTCTCTTTGCATTGTAAGGGGAGAGACTTGTTTTCTTTTTCAATAATTTTGATGATTAGGTCTTTGGAAACAGCAGGGTAGGACTTCTTTTAGGATCTGATTTTAGAGTACAAAGTGGTAACTTGCTGTGTAGAATGGGTTTAAGCTGCTGTTCCAGGTGAGAGGGCGGGAGGAAGCTGTCATCCCAGCACCTTGGGGTCCCTTCACTTTGTCCTCCGCTGTGACTGCCGTTACCAGGAAGCCAGCCGGACCTCATCCCAGAGCTCACCTTTTTTTTTTTTTTTTATTTACAGGATCCCAGGAGGGTTAGGTAGAGTCTGAGGCTGACTTGTACATTGGATTGATGTTAGAGACTTGTCTAGCTTGGTAGACAAAGGTTCTCCCAAATTCATTGTGGTGCGGACTAAAGTCTTCAGAGTAATTTTGGCTTATATGTGACCCACAGGAAATTCCTGGGCTGAGGATAGTTTTGGAATTTGGAAGGATCCTCTCTGTAGCCTCAACTCTAACTCAGAATAGGGAGGCCTAGAGATTTTCCAGGCCATGACTAATATCAGGAAAATCCTAAGGGAACCTTCCAGAAGAATTGGCAAGGGATAAATGGCCGTTTATTCCTGAAAATGTTTCCTCTCACCTGTGAGGGTGGGTTTTTTCTTTCTTCTGGGGCATATTCAGACCATTGGTAAAGAGGACAACCTGTGAACTGCAGAGTGTGGCAGTTTCCTTTGACTCGGGGATTTGGAGAGGGTGTGCTGTTTCGAGAGAGGGTGTCTGTCAGTGCTGCTTGCATTCTGGTTCTGTCACCTCACGGCGTGGGCAGGTTAATCACTCTGCTTGTGCCTCAGCTTTCCTGTCTGCAAAATGAACGTGATAATACCCGATGTGGTTATAAGGAGTAGGGTTGGCAAATAGGTATAAATAATACTATGCACTCTTGGGTAAAACATTTCCAGCCAATATATTTACATATATCTTATCTGATATAGTGGGTTTACTGATAACCTATTTTGCATGAAATGCTACAGCTGTTCTTTTACATAGGAGACACATTTTAAACGCATGACTTTCCCCCCCTCTTATTTTAGATGTAAAAATGGTTATTGTTGGAAATCTAGAAATCACAGAGAGTGAAGAGTTGAAAGTAAAAACCACCTGTAATCCAGCATCTAGAGATAGCAGTTAACATCTTGGTTTAACTTTCCAGGCCTTTCCCTTGATTGTTTTGTATATTGTGTGACTAAATTAAATGAAGTCACACATTTACCATTCTATGATTTTTTTCTCAGCAAGATTCACATGTCATATTCCGGTAGGAAATCTCCGGCGGTGGTTAACAGGCCCAGGAAGGGAACAAACATACTTAGGCACAAGTCAAACTGGAACACATTAATGAAACTTCCCAATGGGAAAATACCAGACATTGCTCACATACCATTTCCTTTGGCTTAAAATAGGATACTTAGTAACCCCAATTATTAAATAAAATACTTTGAACTACCTAGCAGAGTGTGTACCCGGAGCTGCCAGTTACTAGTTGTGTGACCTTGGGAAGTTACTTAAATAGCACCACAGTTCCACAAGACAGAAGTAGTAAATAGTATAGCTACACAGGGTTGTTCTGGAGATCAAATGAGTTAGTGTATATAAATCAGACAGTATCTGGTTCATAGTGAGTGCTGGATTCATCTGAGCTGTAAGAGTAGTATTATCCAGTATAATTACCCAGCATGGAGCAGGTGTTTGATAGATGCTTACTCTTGGAGTACTTAATATTTTGTTTCTGTCCTCTCCTTTTAATATCTCTCTTCCTCTCAATCTTCCTCACCCATCTCTCTCTCTCCAGATCATCTTCCCAGTACCTTTACTTTGCAAACCTGCCTGATCATCCTATTATTTCTTTAGTAAAAGAGTAGCCTAACTGATATTTAAAAGAGATTAAAGAGTACATTCTTGGGCTGCTACCAGAAGGCATTGCGATGGTGCCCCATAGAAAGCGCCCAGCATCTGTGGTGTTCTGCACAATGCGAGAATGTGTTTCTAGCTTGGACTCCAACTAAGCAGTTACTTGTCCTACCAGGAGGGGCAAAGTAGAAGACGCAGGACGAAACATAGGGGTAACAGGCAGGCAGGAAGAACTCTGATGAAGAAGACAAACCTCATGGCTCTTTAGGGACTTCTGAGGATAGTTTTGGAATTTTTCAAAATAGTTCATAATGGGGAATAGTTCATAATGATAGTGTTTTGAGGAGATTTTAAAGAGTCATAGATGAAGGCTGAGGGACCTGGCAGTCAGTAGATACTCAGTACATGTTGATAAAGAGGATGGATGGATGAAAGAAATAAGAAATTGACTCCTGTTACATTTTGGTTTAAAACAAGAATCTCTGGGCAATCCATAAGACTACTCCAGAATTTGGGGAAATTTTACCAGACCAGAGGTAATTGTACTGGCACAAGGAGATTCTTTTCTTAATGAGAAAGAATTCACTCCTTCAAAAAATATATGTTGAGTATCTGCAACATGACATGGCTCTAGGCATTAGGGATACAGTGAATGAAGCATTCTAAGTCACTGTTCTCATGGAGCTTGCATTCTAATGGAAGGGAACGAATAATATACAATAGATACAATGTACAAGATGATGATATATGTTATAAGGGAAAATAAAGCAGGGCTTAGAATATATATATATATAGGCAGAGACTCTTTGATAAGATGACATTTAAGTAGAGAGCTAAAAAAAAAAAAGTGAAGAAGGAAGACATCTGGATATAAAGGAGAAGAGCAATCCTGGTAGGGAGAACAGCAAGTACAAATGGCACAGAGCTCCTGAAACCCTTGAAATGTCTTAAGTGATGAGTGTGACAAAGATGTCTTTTGTTATGTTAATGAGGTGACTTTTGGACCCAAGGCTGGGGGTTAGTTGCCAGGAAAACCAACCTTAGGTTTAGAGGATTGGAACTTTTTGTCCCACTCCCCAAACCCCCAGAGAAGGGATAAGGGCTGAAGATTGAGTTCAGTCTCCAGGGGGCAAAAATTTAACTAATCATGTCTATGTCATAAATCCTCCATTAAAAAAACAAGCTGATAGGATTCAGGAAGCTTCTGGTTGATGAACACATGGAGGTACTGGGAGTTTGGTGTGCTCAGAGCACAGAAACTATGTGTCCCTTCCCGCATACCTTGCCCTATTTGTCTCTTCTGCCTGGCAATTCCTGAGTTACATACTAGTATATCTTTTCATAATAAACTGTTTCTCTGAGGTCTGTGAGCTGCTCTAGCAAGTTAATTGAACCCAAGGAGGGGGTTGTGGGAACCTCTGATTTATATAGTGGGTCAGAAGTACAGATAGCAACCTGGACTAAGATTGGCATCTTGAAATCAAAGAGAGGGTTATGGGAACTTCCAATCTGTAGCCATTCAGAAGCACAAGGAAGAACCTAGACTTATAATTGGCAACATCTATCTGGTGTCCAACAATTGCTTAGATGTGTGGGATATTCCTCCCCACTCCTCATCTCCACACAGGAATTAGGTCCCAGAACCATTTGAATAAGTTGCTATAAGTTGTGGTAAAATTTGGCCTTTACTCTGAATGAGATGGGAAGCCATTGGAGACTTTTAGAGGCATGCTATGATTTGATTTCCTTTGTAATAGAATTGTCTTGTCTACATTGTGGTGAATAGGTGATGGAGGGCAGAAGAGTAGAAGCAGGAAGAACATTAGGAGAGAGTAGTCTTATAATAGTCTAGGGAAGAGATAATGGTAGCATGCCTTGGGTATCAGTGGAGATGACCAGAAAAGGTCAGATTCTGGATCTGTTTGATTGTGAAAGATCAGTCAAGACAACTCCAAGAAAGGATCGAGCTGGCATTTATGGGAGGAGTAAGTCAGTGTAGGAGGGAAAGTCATCTGTCATGCTTGATGTGGCTGCTGGACCACTCAATGGAGATTTTGAGGAGATAGTTATATTTCAGGGGAGAGGTCTGGGTTGGAGATGAAGAGTCATTCTGTAATGGTGTATGATGCCATGTTGTTAGATGAGCCACAGAATGAGTGGAGAGAGAAAGAGAAAAAGAGGATTGGTTCCAGAGCGCTGCTACCTGCCCAAATCTAGAAAATGAAGAAGATTGAGAAGGAAAGGCCAAGAAGACAGAGTGGTGTCCCAGAGACAAAGTGGGGAAAGGGAGCAATCAAGTGTATCAAATGCTGCTGTAGGTCACACTGGGTGAGACTCGACCACAGCATTCTGTAGAGTGCTGGGAACCGAACTCTAAAATAAGTCTTACTCACAAACACCATAAGGTTTTACTTACAGGTAGAATGCACAGAACAATATAAATGAACAAACCAAACAGAAACAGACTCAGTGATACAGAGAACAGACTGAGGGAGCCAGAGGGGAAGGGAGCTGGGGGACTGGGTGAAAAAGGTGAAGGGATTCAGAAGTACAGATTGGTAGTTACAAAATAATCATGCAGATATAAAGTAAGGCACAGGAAATATAGTCAATAATATTGTAATAACTATGTGTGGTATCAGGTGGGTACTGGCAATATCAGGGGGAATACTTGGTAAAGTATATGATTTTCTAGCCACTATGCTGTACACCTGAAACTAATGCACAATGATATTGAATGTAAATTACAACTGAAAAAATTAAGAAATAAATAAAATAATAATACTTAGGCAAAAAAAATAAAGTAAAAAGTCTTACCTATTTTGTGGTGGGTAAGACTAAATCCTGCTGTGCTCATAAACTTCTAGTTTTAAAGCAAAACAGAAAGAAAGAGAAAGAAAGAATGAATGAAACCAACTGTCCAGCCATTGTTAAGAGATATCTGGACCGAGAGGCCCTCTCTTGAGTTTCACAGGCAAGAGCTTGGCACTCAGAGTGGGCCAAACCAGGCCAGCAGCAGGTTTGCAGAAGCTGCCTTCCCGGGTTTGTTTATGTCTGGGTGTGGGTCTCTTACATAACCACACAAGTAGGCCACATTTTCCTTTAGCTACAAGGCTCTTAGCTTCTTGAAGAAGAGTCGGATTTCATTATAAATCAGGTGGCAGAGGCTCTAGGCTGGTCTGTGCCCTTAACTGTCTCCTGCCAGATTTGGGGTAGTAATAAATGTCAGAGAAAAGGGAGGCATCTGGAGCTGCCTCTCTTTCTCCCCGCTTACCAGGTACCCTTCATTCTGTGGGTGAAATACACCTACGTTCGGTTGTCACCTAGCTGGAGCCTCTGTGCAGCAAGCAAGCGCTGATGAAAATATGAAAGTGCTGTTCCAGGAAGTCCTGGTACAGTTTCACAGATCACATTACAAAGCCCCGAGAATAGTGGCAGAGGGGCGAGCTGGGGATCCCCTCAGAGTTACTGTTTACCCTCTAGGCACTCTGCAGCGAGAACCTGGCCCAAGTCCACTTTGTCATGTTAGAACACGGCAGTTTCTGAAATCCTCCCTTTTATTCTTGAGAAATGCTGTCTCTGATGGTTTGACTTTATATTTTGTTTGTCCTGTTTCATGAGCTCTCACCCGTGAGTCGTTGCAGGTAACTCTAATTGGGTAGTTTGACTTTATCAGTTACCATGTCCAGGATGGGCTTTTCTTAACACAAGCTAAGCCAGAAATGAAAGAGTTACAACACTTTTTAGCTCTTTGTGTAGCAAATGGAATATTCAGTGAATCCCAAATGCCTTGGGTTGGTTCTAAACATGTAAAGTTATAACCATGGTTGAAACCATTTTTAAAGCATTAAAATTACATAAAATATAAAAACTATACAACCTCATTTTCTTATATGGTAATGCCAAGCATTTTCCTAGTGCGTCCTTTGTGTCAGACTATGTTCTAATTATTTAAAGTATAAATCATTTAATTCTTATGACCATGATAATAAATAGACATAGTATCATACCTATTTTACAAATAGGAAATGGAGGTACAGAAAGGTAAGGTAATTTGTCCAAGGTCACACAGCTAATAGATAATTGAGAGGGGCCTTGAATCTGGGCAGGCCAGGGCCCATGCTCTTAACTACTGTCATGCATTGCTCTTCACCAATTTAAAATTTGCAGCTATGTGGATGGGAGTTGAGGTAACTGTTTACAAAATATCGTTCACTCATTTTTTTATTCTTATTGATTTTTTGGAGTGACATTGGTTAATAGAATTATATAAATTTCAGGTGCATGATTCAGCAATTCATCATCTATATATTGTATTGTGTGTTCCTCACCACAAGTAAGAAAAATAACATTAATTCAAGACATAGAGCTGATTCTTACTGCAAATTACATCTATAGGTTCACTGAAAAAAAACCTGAAGAACTTTTTTTGGCAATAATTTTTCACTTTATTTGCTACTAAAGTGGTTACATATGGAAGTAATAAAATCATATATCTTGAAAATCTTACAAAGATCAAGTTTCTTAAGAAAACAAAACCATTGTAGCTTTTTCTTTGTAATGGGCTGAAATAGTGCAGCAACGAGCCACTTTAGTATAGGTAGCTGATGTTTATTTGAAAGTGCCTTTAAATACTTTTTTTGTCACAATAAATCTTATCCTGCAGTCTGAAGCCCATTATTTGCAGTGATTATGTTGCAGTTAATAAAAGAGTAGAAGGTCTTAAATGCCTGTCATCTTCTGATTTGTCAGTATCTGTTCACTTCTAGATCCTATTATCTGTTGGTGTCCTTTGACAAGTATGAGCCATGGCTGCCCCAGACAGTTATAATGCAAAGGACTTCTGTGACAATTTTATAAATAGTTGCAATGAGTAATCCAGCAAATCTACATGGCAGGTTGTGGGGGACAGATCTGAAGAGGAGACAGATTTCCCCTTCTTACTGTTATATTGTCATGCGTCCCCTTCCCTCAAGCCCCCACAAGACTTAGTGCATCCTTACCTAATGGACAGGATGATGACTTGCCTATCCAGGCAAGTTTTCCAAAGTGTAAGGTAAATTCTTTTGGGCTCCATCAGACTTGGAGATGGTATCTTAACCTATCGAATTAGATGACATCAAATCACATTGTAAGGGAGATATTTCTTTTTTACCTTTCTTTTGACCTTCCTGCTCATTCAAGGAGAAAGTGGGTTTGTTGCCACTGCATCTTTAACATTGCTGAATCCTGCAGAATCTCTTTTTATGACAAAGAGCAGGCACTGTAGAGGCTCAGCTCTCACAGGCAACTGCGTTTAGTCAGAATGCAGTTTCATTATTTTGTTTTTATTATTTTATCATTATACCCTGGCACCAGACCATTTGGGGTAATATTTCATTTGGTTCTATGTTTTAAAATTAAATATTTCAATTATTTGCAGATGTTTTATTAAATATCTTGCACAATTTCCATTTACAGTAAGGCCAGGAATTTCTTGGAAAATTGGTTTTATTTAAAGAGAAAAAGGAGAGTTAATCTAAAGACAAGTTGTAGAGCATAGAAAAATACAGGATGAGATGTAGATATGAGAAATTGTGAACTTGGTAGAAAAATGACAAGATCTTGGTCTACTATCTGCTATGGTTAATTTTGTGGAGTTCCACAATTTCTTCTTTGAAACTCTTGGGACCAGGCTTGTTTTGGAAGTAAGAATGTTCATATTTTTTTTGGTATAGTGCTTATACTACGTATGCTGTGAGTCCCATTAGAAACACTGGGGCAATGCCATCATCAAGCACGATACTAATTCTGCACCGTTCACACTGAAGAGGGGGAAATAGAGACTTTACATGACCTTGTGTGGATTCAGGTTAGATTTTGCCACCACATAAGTTTCTGAATCAAACTTAGGAGGGAAAAGAAGTTTTGATTTTTCAGAGCTTTTTGGATTTCAGAATTACAGATAAGAGGTTTTGGGCCTATCTTGTAAATAAATCACATCATTTTCCAAAACACTGATTAAATGAATCATGCAGAAAACAAATTAGATTCCAACTCGGTCAAAGTAACCAAAGTAACTCTTCTACCTTTGAGTTTATTTTTACTGCCTGGGTATGATTTCCTTATAGATTTTGACCTGCCACACAGGGCCAGGTAGATTTGCTTGTGGAAGAAAAATTGAATCCAAATGACTTTTACCTGTGTGTGTGAAAACAGAAGTGGTTTCCGGTGCTGCTCATCCTTGAAGTGAGGGTGGGTTGTGAGCACAGAGCTGGCTATCTTGGTAGTTCAGAACATGGCTGTCGGATGGCTGGGCAGTACTTACACTGGCACCAGTCTATTGGGGTAATATTTCATTTGGTTCTCTGTTTTAAAATTAAATCTGGCAATTATTTGCAGATGTTTTATTAAATATTTTGCTAGTTTCTTAGTTTACTAATCAATGAAGTTTTGATTTGGCAGTGATGGAAGTGGTTAAAAGGGGCATAACCAGCCTCCCAAGTGTGATGGCAGACTTGCCAGGTGTGTTACCGTCTGTGAACTTAGGACATGAGAGCAGTTAAGCTGGATTAATTACCCTTCAGAGGACCATGTTGAGTTATTTATGATTGTTTTTCTAACATGCTGTAAAATGACAAATGAGCAAGTATTTTCTTACCTCAGAACACAGTGAAAGGGTTTTGTCAGGTTTTTGATTTATAACCTTTGGAACATGCTTTTATTTTGTGTAATTAGAATAAAAATGTATAGTAATTGATCATAAAGGTTATCCTTATGAAGTATTTGTGAGCTTTGTGTGTTATATTGCAAGCTATTTAAATAAATTGATTAGAGAAGACATGATAGATATGATGAGATAATGTTTTACATTTCCATTATATATTTCCTCAAGGAGCTTAATAAAAATCTCAGTTGGGTGTTCTGTGTGGGAGAGAGAGATTTAGATGGAGGATCTGAAGCCAGGGCCATTTGGCTCATACAACTCATATATCTTTATAACTTCTGTAATGTCATCTGTGACCTTCTATGAAAGGATAGAATTTTTTATTCCCAGTACATCAGCCCAACAGTTATTAATATTTTAAAAATTTTCTGATTCAGTTCCATGGGTTTTATGCTATGACATAGGTAAGACATGTCATTTACTATGACATAGAATAAGTGCCATTTCTGATGGAATAAAGGCAACATGATTTCTTTTGTATTCATGCAAGAAAACTCAATGGAATGTCTGAGGATGTCATTTGCTATGGATATAACTTTGAATCTATCCTATTAAATTAATTTACAGCTATTTATAATTTATTATAACACCCTATGATTAGTATTAATGGCCTTGTACATCACTAATGGCTTTGTAACTCACACTGAACATGGTTAAAACCACTACTAACAAAATATAATGATAGTGACAATGTTTATTGAGTACTTACTAAGTACGTAGGCATGTGTTAAATGCTTTGCATGTCTGAACTAATTTAATCCTTATAACTATACAATGAGGAAGAGTAATAATAATATGCTTTTACAGATGAGGAAGCCCTGTAAAGGTATCTGGAGATTAAGCAATTTAGCCAAAGACACAAGAAACGAAGCATTCTGGCTTCTCTATGTTTTATGGCCTTCAACTTTTGTTCCCTACAAATACAGTAACGCCTCAACTCTCTGGAACACCTCTTTGAGCAACCTCATCTATTTGGAACAAAGCTGAGGACATAGAAACAAACAAAAACATTTCTGTAACTGAAATGGAAGCAAAGCTGTGTCTGTGAGAGTATGCACATTCAGCAGGCAGCAGTCCAGAGCCACAACTGCGAGGCTGCGTGCTGTCTCCGGTCCTTTAGTAAAGGGTCTGGAGCCTGAACACCTCAGTGGCACCCGAGGGTCACAGTGCAATCACTGATGCTTCCAAGTGGTTCACAAAGTCAATTTTAGATTAATCTGTTAGAAATTGAAAGCAAAAATCTCATCGATTTCATTGAAAATCTCTCATGATTAGAAAACTAGTTCTTGAAATGGGCATACACTTATCTAGAATGACGCATTCTTTAACATGGTTTTAGATACTGAGAAGGTTTGGATGTAGAAAATAAAATACTTGCAGGTAGTTCTCAATACGTGGAGATAGTAAAGTGCCATCTTAAAAATATAATCTTGGTTTTTTTCCTTATAGTTCAATTAAGAAGGTAAAGGTTGACTGTAAAACAAATTCCTCCAGTTTATTTCTCCTGTTTTCACTTTTCCTCTAGATCGCTCCTGTGATATCCTCAAAAAATCCAAGCAGCCCTCCACGTTCCATGCTGCCAGTGGGCTTTCTGACATGCGGAACGGTGGCGATGAAGTCTGTGCTAACTGCATGGTGATAGATCAGGTAAGGCGGGACTGATGTTCCAAGGTGGATCTGCCCTCCTTCCAAGCCCGAGCATGTGAGAAATAGATTCTGCATGGCTGTGTTCTTCTGGAAGTTTTAGCTTCCGTGCAGCCCAGGTGATGCTATAGTGGAGTCTCAGCATGTGAGCATTTAACTGAGGTCCTTCCTTACCCAAGGCACACACACCACGAGGGAGGGGCCTTTTGACACTGCCCAGAGAGAGGAGAGTGGGAACTCTTCTATGGGGCCAAAATAGGAAATGACAATTGGGAGGCCAATTTCTTCTCTACAGCTTGTCAAAAAACAAGGTGTGTGTGATTGGCTCTAGCAGTATTTGTATTCAAAGCCAGCAAGAGCTGGGTGAGCAAGAGCTTGACGCCAGCCCCAGAGGATGCTGTCATATAAATTACTGGTTTAATCTGTAGGACACACCTATTAACAGGTTGTAGAGCCTTTATATTAAAGCAAAATGGTGTCGTGTTACAGGGAAGCTGGAACCCTTCAGAGCTTCCCACCCATTCCCTGATAGAGATTTGTGAGTTAAATCTCATGAAGGCAGGTGGTTTGTGCATCTACATATAGATGTATCCTTCATTCTTTTCTGAAGCTCAGTGACCCTTGCTTTAAAAAAATTTTTTAAATTTGTTTTTATACTTTTATTAAAAGTATTATGAATACCCCCCTCCCCATATTGACCCCCTCCATCCCACTCCCATCCCCCAATATAGTTATCGATCAAAAGATTTCTGCACACTCTAATTTATAGTAGATTTAAGGGATTCAAAGGTAATTTTGACAACATAATTTCTGTTTTAATTCCTATATAAATGCACCATATATATGCTCTTTGAGCAATATGGCATTTTATCTTTTTGCTGTTAGTATGCATATATTATACCTTATTACTTATAGATGTTTTCTGTGATATAAACACTTTTTCTGTCTACTAAATCTCAATTTCATCTCCTAGTCAAATAATCTCTTCTTTTTTCTTTTTGTGTTATAAAATACTATTACCTCAAATGCATCGTGAAAAAGCATAGGGTGGGATGATATGCAAAATGACTGAGACATGAATATCAGGACATGGACATCAGGCTGTGAAAACTGGTATACGTTTTGGCATAGAGCAGCTGAATGTGGACCTATTTATGAAATATAGAATGAAGCACAGAGATTAGGACAAAGTGGGAGTTCTGGGAACATTCTTTGAAGATAAAGGCTAATTGGACTTGGTGTGCTCTAGCCATGTTCTGATTTTACTGTTTTTATTCTGTTGTCTTAGTTCCTAAGCATTTGCATGAAATGCTTCCTGAGTTATTTATTTATTTACTAGAGGCCTGGTACACAAAATTCATGCAGGAGAGGTGAGGTGTGGGGGGGGTGGAGTTCCCTCAGCCCAGCCTACACCCTTTCCAATCTGGGACTCCTCGAGGAATGTCTGACTACCGGGATTGGGCCTAAATGGGCAGTCAGACATTTTTTTTCACAATCCAGGACTGCTAGCTCCAAACTGCTCACCTGCCTGCCTCCCTGATTGCCCCTAACCATTTCTGCCTGCCAGCCTAATCTCCCCCTAACCACTATCCTGTCAGCCTAATTGATGTCTAACTGCTCCCTGGCCAGCCTGCTTGCCTCCAACTTCCCTCCTCTGCTGGCCTGGTCACCCCTAACTGCCCTCCCCTGCAGGCTTGATAGTCCCCAATCGCCCTCCCTTGCAGGCTGGTCCCTCCCAACTGTCCTCCTCTGCTGGCCTGATCACCCACAACTGCCCTCCCTTGCAGGCCTGGAACCTCCCACTGTCCTCCCCTGCTGGCCATCTTGTGGTGGCCATCTTGTGTCCACATGGGGGCAGGATCTTTGACCACATGGAGGTGGCCCTCTTGTATGTTGGAGTGATCGTCAATCTGCAAATTACTCTCTTATTAGATAGGATAGAGGCCTGGTGCATAGGTGGGGGTCAGATGGTTTGCCCTGAAGAGTGTCCCAGATCAGGGTGGGGGTTCCCTTGGAGTGTGGGGTGGCCTGGATGAGGCGTCTGAGGTGCGTTGCTGGTCGCCCACGCCTCCCAGCAGCCCAAGTGAAGGCCCTGGGATCTGGGATTAATTTATGTTCTACAATTGAAACTTTATAGCCTGGAGCAGAGCCAAGCCTTCTCGCTCCGTGATGGCAGCCATTTCTGTTGGAAACTTTGTAGCCTAGAGTGGATGCCTAGGCTAGGGCTGCAGAAGTTTGGCTTCCTCCATCGCCCAGGCAACCGTAGCCTCTTCTCTCTCCAGCTCCGTGGCTGCCGCCATTTCTGTTGGGATATATCTTCTATAATTGAAACTTTGTAGCATTGAGTGTAGGCCTAGGTCAGCAATGGCAGGCAGAAAGCTTGGCTTCCTCCATTGCTGAGGAAACCCAAGCCTCCCTCCTGCTCTCAATGGCAGCAGCCATCTTAGTTGGGGTTTATTTGCATAATTTGCTCCTGATTGGCTGGTGGGCATGGCTTGATAGGAGGTTCAGTCAATTTGCATATACTCTTTTATTAGATAGGATTTTTGGTTCTAAGCCTTAGTGAACACTGTAACATTTTTCACTTACCTCAAATAATTAAAATTGCACGACTCTCTATTAGGAGGAGAGAACCATGTCTTTACGTATTCTAAGATACATCAAAAATACATTTAAAATACATTAAACTTGAAGTTAGGTTGTGATTGTTTGGGAATGTTTTGAGTGAGAGAAGTATCGCTCTAGTAATGTGAAGCATACACTTGAAGAGAACTCAAGCAGGCTAATTGGTAAACTGAAACACAGCAGAGGATTGCCAAATGCATGCAATGAAAACAGAAATGAAACTAAAAACCTGGATACAAATCCCAAAGTTCTCTATGTCAGTGTGGTATAGTTAACAAATCATTTATCTCATTGTCCCTATGTCCATTTGAAGACCAAAAACAGAGTCCAAATTCTGCACTTTTAAAGCAATTTCTAGCAATATCTAGAAAAAAATCTTATCTGTTTTCTTCATCCCCTCCACATGACACAGAAACCTAAAAAGATTGCTAGCTTGTTTGCAATGCTGCTGCCTGTAAATTCTCAAGGTTATCAACCTACCTGGCGAGGCAATTCACATGATAAAGCTACTTTGAAAATTACTCTGTCATACTGACTACTTTAAAAACAACAGCATTGTAGTTGGCCATTATTTCAAGTCTGCTTAATTCAGTACAAAGAATCCCTGTATCCTCTTTATCAAAACTCCTCATATATTAATATTTTACTTTACTATCCTCTGAGTATGTACTGTCAGTATGTGTGTATGCAATTGCTTAAGATAGAAATATTTTTTTAACTATCTGAGAGCAAAATGAAAATATGGTATCCCTCAATCTTTTATGGTGCATCTTCCTAAAAACACAGGCATGTGTAGTTATCAAAGTCAGGGAACCCTCATCTCTAAAGTACTATTAACAGTGTACAGATCTTATTCAATTTTAGCCAGTTGTCTCAAAGTTCTCTGCAACAAAAATAAATTCAACTACATGGGTTGTAATGAGTTGTCATGTGCATTAAATGCTTCTTGAGTTATTTATTTATTTATTTATTTATTTATTTATTTATTTATTTATTTTCGCCTCCTTTAGTCTAGGACAATTCCTTAGTCAACTTTTATGACACTGATAATTTCACCAGTGATGTTACCTTTGGTCTACTAAATTTATTTTCAATAAAGTCACTATTTCAAAAAAATTAAGTATTTTGTGAGAGACAGTTTGAGTCATTGCAAATATCCTGTTATTCATTTGACTTGCACCCATCAGTTGGAGCATTGCGCGATTGTTTTTGCCTTAGTAAATTATCATTATGATGGTTAATTTAGGGCCCTAAATTTCTCCCTTTTGCGTCATTTCCCCTGCACCTCCCTATATGTAAATGGTGTCATTCTCTCTCTCTCTCTCTCTGTCTCCTTTTTTTACTTTCTTCTCCCCTAGAATTGATGCCTTTTGATGAGCCATGTCTCAGATCGCCTGTGTTTTTAAGCCCCTTTCTTAGACTGGTGTTTGGATCAACTGGGACTCTTTTTCACAGGTGGACTTTCTCTTCCCATGATACTTGTTAGATCAGTCTTAGGCCTGGGGCAACCTCCCTGTTCTCTCTGCCAGGCAGATTTTTGCAGACTGTCCTTTCTGCAAAGGTTGATGGTAAGGGTATGACAGGTTGCTTGCTGATATTCGGTGTTTATTTCACTATTTCTATGTAATGTGAATTTCAGGGCATTTTCTGTCTTCTAGCTATGCTAAGTCTGTGCATCTTCTGTAGTTTTATTCTTACTTTTGTTTGGTAGTGTTTTATGTGACCACCACTACCTTGTTTACTCAAATTCCTATAAAATGCTTTTTAAATCAAGCGGCCTGCTCCTTAGTTGTTTTTTCTTGAGTATTTAAAGCATTTCCTCTCATTTTGAGTCAGTGCTTCATAGAATCTTAAAATGCTCAGTTGGTCTTTTTCCTTTTATGAATTATGGGTTAGCAACCAAGTGAACATGATAGAATTCTCTGCTTATATGAAACAAAACAAAAACAAGAACAAATAAGACAATATAAATATAGTGGGAGGTTTTTAAATTGGGAGAAATTTATTCTTGGCTAAGCCTATCTGTCCTGCTTTGGCTTAGCGAATACTTTCTTTTGAATTCCAGGTTGGTGATTTGGATATTAACTATATAAACTTAGAGGGAATCACTACAGACACCTGCCCTGAATCCATGGGTTCTACCCTGACACCTCAGAGCGTCAAGCATGTCCTTTCCACTGAAACCAGCCCTGGTAGGCACCCGTTCCATGAGAACCAGGAAGTGACATCAAATACTGAAGCCCAACAGTCCTTCACATCGCCATCTGGTTCCTGTGTTTCCAACTTAAGTCTTTCTTTTGGCCTTCATGGATTTGGAAAGGAACAAAGCCATATGAAGAAAAGAAGGTAAGGCACTCTATTTTAGAGGAAAAAACGTAGAAAACCAAAGAACCTTGTAGTGGGAATTGGAAAATTCTATTTTATTTTCTATTGTCCCCGCTATTTTTGTCTCTACATAAAAATGTTTCCCTTTTGTGTTTCTATACTCCTTGATTTGAAAATAAGACAGTTAAGGAATTGGCAAAAAAACCCAAAAAACAAAATAGAAGAAACCCATAATGAGATGCTTTGGCAATACCATATTTTAATGAAAATGCACATAATACCATATTTTAATGAAAACTCACAATTCTGTTGATAGGAGTGAAAAATTGTCTAGAAACTTTGGAAACTAATTTGGATATGCATTTTGTGACCCAGCAGTTTTCTGTGTTTTAAGAGACATATATGCATTAGTACTTAGAGAAGAAAATAACCCAAATGGGGAAGCTATAATAATAAAAGCCTAATATGCTAATTAGACCTGATATCCTTCCAGACATCCTTCCGGATGACCTTCCGGATGAAACTGGGGATTTGAGGGTAGCCCGTGCCAGCAACTAGGGGAAGGAAGGCCTACTCTTGCATCAGGCCTTTAGAGAATAGATAAATTACAGTTTAGTAACACAAAGGAGTGCTATAGTATGGAAAATGAACTACATCTACATACATGACATGCATCACAGAAACACAAAGCTCAACAAAAAGTAAGGCACAAAGTACTTTAGTTAGATGTTGTTTTTATAAAATGTAAGCCAAAGAAAATCAAACAATTTATTATTATAGGGCCAATACATAGTGCTAAACTATTTAAAAACAGACAAACAGGATAACGAAGAGGAAAAAAGTTCCCAAATTGAAATAATTATGACATCCAGTGGGGAAAATAGGGAATGGGAATGGAAAGGAATAAAAAGGGTTCAGTGGTATGGCCAGTGTTCACGTTTCAACATTAGTTACCTTGCACATATTTTCAAAATATTTATTTGAAGTACAAAAGTGTTATTTATACAAAAGTATCATTAAAACAAAAGTTTTGATATGATATGATAGTATATATTTATGTGTGTGGACACATGTATGTTTGTATTTTTGCATTTGTTTATTGTCCATCCATTCATTATCTATTTTCTTTAGGAAATAGATCAATTTCTGCTAATTTCATTTTATTCTGCTGTCCACTTTCCTTAGGTAATAGCTAATTTTCCTTCCCCAGGCCTGAGGCCTCTGATTATATGCTCATTTTCACACCTAAAATTGGAATCAAAATGAATGTAGAACACACACACACGTGAGCGAGTGTATAATTATTTATCTATGAATGAATATCTACAAAGGTAAATAAGTATTCAGCAGAGATTTAATTGGTCAGAAAGAAGAGCAGGGAGGGGAAGAGGCAATCTCCAGGTGCCAACCTCTGTGCTGTCGTTTACACAGATAGACAAGGACTTGAGGTTGGAACACTTTATAACAGGTGTTGGTACCCAGGGTAACGTCTGGTACATAAATAATAAAAGATTTTCTTAGATTTGCATTGTTTTGGAATTATAGTTTAAAAGCTGCCGAGTGGTCATGGCTATAAATTAAGTGGATGGGACATTTTGGGTTCTCCACATGTCTGTTTGCGACAAGAGGCGGTCAGTCAAAGCAAGAGTCTATACAGTTCTGCAAACACACTTTGTGATCCAGTCTCTAGAAGCGAGTGGAGCTCTTTAGGAATGGAGGTAGGAAAAGGTGCACGTGGTCTCTTGTTCTGCTTATGCAAACATTTTCTGCTGATGGTCCTGTTCTGGTACGTTTAAACATCTCACTGCTGCAGCTAGAATGTTGCCATCTTAAAACAAGAAACATTATCCAATTTGAAGAAAGGCAGTTAGAGACCTTGGAAACAATGTCATAGCTGATGGTGGATGGTGGGTGAGGATGGCAGACAAGGAGAGGAAGATTACTGAGAGAAAAACCTCCCAGCTAGTGTAGCTGCCAATGTCTCCTGCAGATTCTGTCTCCTCTGGAAAATGTAGGAATGAGAAGAAAGGACTTGTGATCCCCAGAAAGCCCCATTTTGACCCTGGGATGGCCATGGGACCCCCTCACTGGGTGTCATGGTGGGAGTGTGTAATACAAATTATAATGAACTTGAAGTGAATTATACCTGTTTTTAACAATAAGGAAATAATAGGCTGAGAGGCAAGGAACTTCTAATGGAGGAGAAATTTGGGGGCACACAATAAAAACTGAGGTTAACACAGAGACAAAGCTGGCTGGGACTCATGTTTTCTAAAGTTTAAAACAATATTTTGGTGAAAGTAAAATTGTATGCATAATATGTAACCATTATGTTATTTAAAACCAGAGGCCCGATGCACGAAATTTGTGTAAGGGCTTTGTCCCCGGCCCAGCCCCTGCCCACTACAGCTTTGTCTGGAAGGAAGGACATCCAGAAGGATGTCCAGTCTAATTAGCATATTATGTTTTTATTACTATAGATTAAAAGGTATTTTAAGAAGTTACAAGGAGAAAATAAGCAATGCAACACTTATTTTAACAAATTTTACAGCAAAAAAAATTAGTTGATAAAAGACAAGTTTTGTTCTGTTCTAAAGTATATCTTTAAAACCATTTTTATGTTTTGTTTTTCCACAGTAAGAAATGCTTGTCACACCATGAGCTCTCCCTTGCTTCTCCCATTCACATAAAATTTAAATTTTTTATGAAATAACATGTAGAATGTATTATGATAATTTTTATTCTATACTATTTAAAAAAAATTTTGGTCACAATCTATTGGCCAATTTCATAGGCCCACTAATGGGATTTTGAAAAATGGTATTATAAAATGAGAACCTAGAGGTAATTCTGAAAAATAACGTCTATAATATTGACTATCTTAGATTAATCACTTAACAAAGAAAAAATGTAGCCCAATTTAGATGAAGAGAAAAGGAACGGTTTTCAAGTATAATATGCAAAATAAAATAATACCAATCCTCCTAGGATATATTCATAGTGATGGAAAAATGCTATATATACCTGGAAAGACTTGTACTAAAATAGGATATTCTTGCAGGCAGCTGACTATTTGAACTAATTTTCAGTAGTAGAGAGATCACTAGTTGAAAGACAAAGACGAAGGCACAAGATATCAGCAAACCTTTGACCTCCAACCGCACCCCCAGATCTCTTTCTACCCTCAGGTGATCATTAAATTAAGCAAACTACACACCATAGCACCGTAATTACATCACTATAACATTCAGAGCACTGACATTTGCTGGGAAATTTTTCTTAACACTAAGCTTTAGTTTTTTATGAGCAATACATATTTTTGTTGTTGGTAAGTATCACCCGAGGATCTGATTTTTCCATTGCTTTTCACAGAGAGTGGAAGGGAGGGAGAGAGAGAAACATCGATGTGAGAGAGATACATTGATTGGTTGCCTCCTGCACGTGCCTGATCAGGGGGAGCAAACCACCACCCAGGTACATGTCCTTGATCCAGAATCGAACCTGAGACCCTTCAATGTATGGCCACTGCTCTAACCACTCTGGAGCACTGGCCAGAGTGATAAATAATTTTATGTACTCTTAACATATTTTAGTGTTGAATTAAAAGTGTGAAGTCCACCTCCAATTTATCCTTCCTTTCTAAATGTCGAGGTGAAGGGTCTCAATGTGTTCTCTTTTTTAAAAACTTTTTAAAAAAAAATATTTTATTGATTTTTTTTTTTTCAGAGAGGAAGGGAAAGAGAGAGAGAGAGAGTTAGAAACATCAGTGAGAGAGAAACATCGATCAGCTGCCTCCTGCACATCTCCTGGGGATGTGCCCGTAACCAAGGTACATGCCCTTGACTGGAATCGAACCTGGCACCTTTCAGTCTGTAGGCTGACCCTCTATCCACTGAGCCAAACCAGTTAGGGCTCAAAGTGCTCTTTCAGGAGAAAGTTCCACTTTAGAATCCTCAGTGGTGCCAGGCCTGACCTTTACTTACTGCCAGGCTTGCCGGTGCCCAGTGAAAAAGTTCAAGGACTAAAGACTAATCTTAGTGTTAGGACTATAGACATATATAGGACCCTGTGTCATGTAATTTATTAAGTTGATATTCAATGGCTGTTAAACAGCATATGTGGTTTTTTTTTTTAAAGAAAAATAACCCAAGTGAGTTATTCAAAGTTTTATTTTCTACTTGTATTTCATAATCAAGATTGTTTCATTATATTGTGCTTAAATTTTAACTTCAGAACTGTAACAACCAAAGAAAAATACATTAAAAAATGCACTGTTTTTTCATTTGTTGCTTTTTGTTTTATATACAGACCACATAATAGTAGTTACCAGAGGGGATGGGGGTCAGGGGAGGACAAAAGGGTAAAGAGGATCAAATATATGGTGACAGAGGGAGATGAGGCTTTGAGCAAACGATGGGGTTTACAGATGTTGCTTTATAAACTGTACACCTGAGATCTATATAATATTACTAACCAGTGATACCCCAATAAATTCAGTGTTAAAGATTCACTGTGCGGCGAACATGCCGGTGAAAGCTGTTGGCCTCAGAGTCTGAGTGGTTTAGAATGTGGATGTTAAGGAATGAGCCAGGAATGTGGAAGGTCACATTCTTTCCTTTAAACTTCATGGTTATCACAGTTAAATGAGGAAAGAAAAGCATTATACAGAGTTACTACCTGCTTCTGGGATGGATTTCTCATGGGGTAATTTTTAAACGTTTCTAAACGTGATAATTTAATATGACATGTTTGGGGCCTCACTGGGTTCCTGCCTGACCTGGGTGGTGACAGCAACTCTGGGTGAGACCCTTGTACACCTCTCCTTCCCAGTGTTCTACCTCCTGAGCTCTCCTGCCAGGGACACACAGACGACACCACTCAGCATATGCTCACATGCAGACCCCCCAGAGCTGCCCCCAAACAGCCCAGTGGCTCTGTTTTGTCTGCATTTTTTAATATTTGAAGGGTAACTATTTGGGGCTTGCCATAATCACATTTACAAAACAGAAATGGGATAACACTAACTTGAACCAGCTTTTGTTTCTTACAGTGCCTGAAATGGCTTTAGCTAGGTGGAAATGTTCACGTGGAGAAACAAAGTTTTGTTGAAAAGGAGGATATTTGGGGGAAGAAAAACAATGAAAACCACTTCAATATAAATTTTACTAGAAATTGGCTCTAGCCCAGTAGCTCAGTTGGTTGGAGCACTGTCCCAATACGCCAAGGTTGTGGATTGGATGCCTGGTCAGGACAGATACAAGAATCAACCAAGAATGCATAACTAAGTGGAACAACAAATTAGTGTTTCTCTCTCATTTTCTCTCCCCTCTTCTCTCCTCTCTCCTCTCTCCTTTCTCCTCTCCCCTCTCTCCCCTCTCCTCTCTCACTTCTCCTCTCTCCTCTCTCTCTCTCTCTCTCTCTCTCTCTCTCTCTCTCTCTCTCTCTCTCTCTCTCTCTCTCATCAACAAATAAAAGTTAAGAAAAAGGAATTAAATGCGTAACCATTATACTTCATACCAATGAGGAATTGGAATTCAGAGAAATAGAAACCAACTCTGTTGGCTTCCTTGGTTTTTATTTATTGGCTTACCTTGTGCTCCAGTTCCAGCCTTGATGCCCTGGATGCAGACAGTGAGGGGGACGGGCCTGCGGAGCAGGCACACCTGTGCTACACGCCCGTGTCTCAGAGTTCCTCCAGAACCGGGATTCCCAGTGGGGACGAATTAGACTCTTTTGAGACCAACACTGAACCAGATTTTAACATCTCCAGGACCGAGTCACTTTCTTTATCAAGTAATCTTCAGTCAAAGGTATTCTGATTGGTATTAATGTGGCTTATTCTAAGCGGGGAAATTGTGTTGTCTAAATCTACCCATCTCTGAGAGACAAATGATGTTTTATTCACAAGTATAAGCTTTTTATTTTTTTTTTGGAGACCTCATGCACTGGCTGATTGAACCTTTCTTTTTCATCTTTCCCACTCTAATCTGTATAGTCTTTACTTACAAGGGACAGTTTGTTTGCATTAGTTCAACCCTAGTACATGTAACCTTTCACATACTTGGAATATTTTACCATTTTACATAATAATTTCTACTATCATCTCCTAAGCAAAGGGAGGAAAACTGGTAGTATTCAGTGGGTTTCTGATCAAACTTGTTTTGCTCACATAACATTTTGCTTGGCCTGGGGGGTGAGGTAATCATGTTGCGAAGGTAGATGATGTTTGTTTAGCATTCCTGGTTGCCCGAGCTAATCTGGAACCCCATAAACTTTGTCAGTTTTTCCATCGGAGACAGATTTTCTCTCATTGGCACTTTCACATGGGATTTCATTTTGTTGTGGTTGTTTTTTATTTATTTTTCTTTTTTCTTTTCTTAAATTGAATTTATTGGGATAGCATTCATTAAATTATACAGGGGTCAGGTATACAATTCTACAAAACATCAGTTGTATTGTACACCCTTCCCGTCTTGCAGTGAAAGCCCTTTTGTATTTGGATAGGCTTTCTTCCTTTATGATTTGTATTATTATTCACTTTTTTCTTCTTAAATTGAGTTTTCTACTATAAAATAAAGTGTGCTGTGCTCAAACAGCTCTTTACCATGAACACATGGCTGTTATGAAACACTTTATGTTTGTGATAGAGTATACAATATACAAATATGTTTTATGTATGTGCAACATGTAGTTTTATCACAACTCCTGTCGGATATAAGAGGTTTATTGAAATTGTTGAGCAGATGAGGTTCTGCAGAGATGAGATGTCTTGTCTTGGTTACCCATGACAGTGAATAGTCAGAACTCAAATCCAGGCCTGAGTCCTTTCCTTCAGCTGTGAAGAACTGTCATAATCTTTTGAATCCAAAGATCATGTGATATTTCTGGGTAGTCAGATGTGAGTATGCTTGTCGATGTAGATCCTTCTTAGTTTTGCATTTTGGATGGAATTGTGAAACACTCATCATTACTTGGGCTGAAAAGTAATTTCATCTTTGTAAAACAGCTCCATGTTGTCCACTTTGAAGAAGAATATGTCCTTTAAAGCAGTGGTCGCCAACGAGTGGCCCGTGGACCACTGGGTTGTCCGTGAGGTCCAAAAGGTTGGTGATCGCTGCTTTAAAGTATAGCTTGCCTTGCCTCTGAAATTACCTTACGTTACCTTTTACCTGAGGGTTCTGGGTAATTGGCCAAGTCCCATTATTATAAAAAACGACTACCATCTATGACTTTAGTGCAGAGGATGGTGTTGGGCAAGGGTTTTCTGTGGCGAGCTCACTGTGAGGAGTTATAGGAAAGCTTGCCTGGCCTTCCTGACATTCAACCCCAGTAGGCCCTACCTAATAAGTCAGTCAGCGGGGAGGCCACAGCTCAAGACTCCTTGAAGCAGGATCAGACATCTATTTTCAACTTTGCCCCAGGCTCTTTATACCGAAGAACTTAGAGAAACCATGCATTTTCACTGTGGAAGAAGAGACAGACCAGTGCGTGGGAAGGACAGTTGCTGATCGCTCAGTTTTAGTAGTAAATTGTGCATTACTTTATTCATCCCTAATTTTGAGTGCTATTTTACAAATGGATGGGTGGGATGGATCCTAAGGCTACTAGGCCTCTCTCTGGTGGAATGGAGTTGGTTTCCATAGATGGCTTTAGTGGTGTTCTATTGCATATTCATTTAAATTTTGTAGAATATGTAGGAAACCATGTTTTATTATCTTGCCATCTTGCATTTTCACATACATTAATGTTATAACAGAAATTGTATGTAATTGGGACAACAAAATGACAGGTCATTTAAAAGGAATAAAGATACATGAATCAGTGAATTCAAACATCATCCTGGGAAATGCTGGATAGAAATCTATTAAAAGGTAAGCACAGCCTAGGAAGATTTTTATAGTAACATTATAAACTTAAAACAGCTATTTGGAAGTTTTTTAAACCCCTCCAATTTTAAGTAGCTATCCCTCTACCTTCTAATGCTCATTAAGCATAGAGATATACATTGAGTGGCCAGATTATTATGATCTCTGAATGCATAATAATCTGGCCACTCAGTGTGTGTGTTGGGGGGAATAGGGCGGGGAGAGATTCTGCCAGTTTGGCCAGGGGGAGGGGACATGGGTAGTTGGCTGGCCTGCCTGCTGGTCGAACTCCTGGTTGAGGGGACAATTTGCATATTAGCCTTTTATTATATAGGTTATATCCTGAGTGGCCAGATTATTATGCATTCAGAGATCATAATAATTTGGCCACTCAGTATATATTAATATGGAATTTTGATTGATTGCTACAGTGTAAAAGAAAAATAACTGACAATTCAGGTGAAAAAAAGTCAAACTCATTAAATATACAGAGAAAAGTCATTTGACTTAATTTTTCACTTTTAACTAACTTGACTGGAATCTCATAATTGCATCCTAAAGTACATATAGGAACTATTCCCCAAAGTTTCAAAAAGACAATAAAAATTTAAAGTTATGAGAGTCGAACAGAAATAATAAGATTACAAAAACAGATCCAGAGACAGAGAAGCATTATCAGACTGTCAAACCTCAGAGGGAAGGTAGGGAGAGTGGGGGTAAAGGGGAGTGATCAACCAAAGGATTTGTATGCATGCATATAAGCCTAACCAATGGACTCATATACCAGGGGGGTGAGGGCATGAGTGGGGGAGGGGTGGGAGGCATGGGGGGGATAAGGACACATATATAATACCTTAATCATTAAAGAAAAAAATAAATAAAAATAAAACTTAAATTGAAAAAAAAAGATTACAACAGAAATGTTCAGGTTGAAACCTTTACAAAGATGCTGATTTAGTAACACTCCTGGTGAACATATAATACTTTCAAGACTTGTGTAGCATTTAAAAAAAACTTTATTATGTTCTCTTTTAGGAATCACTACTTTCTGGAGTCCGCTCACGTTCTTATTCCTGCTCATCACCCAAAATTTCTTTAGGAAAATCTCGGTTGGTGCGTGACTTTACAGTGTGCAATTCAAGTGAAGGTGAGCATTACTTACCATGCATCTAACTATATGGAGTTGAACTAAGCATTCTATCCCAGGGCAGAGTTTTAGTAAAAGTACATAAAATATACAAGGGAAATCGGCAAGAGTTTTCCATTTTATTTTCACAATTGATTTTTCAAAATTTACCAAAATCTTTTTCTCATTAGGTATCAGACAAGTTAAAGATCTGATTTTGATGAAATTACAAATATGTACACATGTCTCTGTTGATTTGTTCTTTGAATAAAATGTACTCCTCAAATTGTGTAAACTATAATTTATTCTAGGTTCATTATTGTGAGGGTTTTAGAGGATTTTATTTAAGTAAAGTATAAAAATTACTCTTCCTCTATATATAAATTGCTGAAATAATCTAACTCCTCAGAGGCAAACTGTTACAAAATAGATTTTCTTTCTTTCTTTAGCAAGGGATTTTAGGGAGTTGAACTAAGATAACATATTTGAAACATGAGTAAATGTATCTCAAGGTTTTATGTGGCAAGGTAACTTTTATGCAATGACATTTTAATTTAAATATACCTACAGAAAAGGGTATAAATGATAAGCATATAGTTAGATGAACTTCAAAAAGTGAATTCAGATAAAGAAATAGGATAATTACAGGTAATTCAGAGCTACCCCTCTCAGTGACTGCCCCCATTTTCAACTTGATTTTGAAATGTAATTATTTCATAATTTCTGTACATTATATATTGTATAAAATTGCATTTCAAGACATATTTGGAAGTGTTCATGCTACTCTGTAATATATAGCATTATAATAAAATTTTTGTCATTGTATTAGATAATGCTTTTTTGGGTTATCCATAAGAGTCTTAAGAGATTCAGAAAACAAGAGATGTGCTTAAGTACTCTCAACTTCTCAGTGTAGAATATTTAAAATAGGATGTTTTACACCTTTTCTTTCCTTTTTAAAATTCTTACTTTATCCCTAGCCTGTTTGGCCCAGTGGATAGAGTGAGTGTCTGCCTGTAAACTGAAGGGTCCCAGGTTTGATTCTGGCAAAGTGCACATGCCTGGGTTGTGGGCTCGATCCCCAGTAGGGGGCGTGCAGGAGGTAGCCTGTCAATGATTCTCTCTCATCATTGATATTTCTATTTCTCTCTCCCTCTTGATTCCTGTGAAATCAATAAAGAAATATATTAAAAAATAAAAATAAAATTCTTATTTTATTCACATTTTATGCTATGTAGAATAGTATGCTAGGCATACTATTTGTGCTTGGAGCTCCCATTCTAATATATATATATATATGTTTAAATATATTTTATTCATTTTTTTACAGAGCGGAAGGGAGAGGGATAGAAAGTCAGAAACATCGATGAGAGAGAAACATCGATCAACTGCCTCTTGCACGCCCCCTACTGGGGATGTGCCCGCAGCCATGGTACATGCCCTTGACCAGAATCGAACCCGGGACGCTCTATCCACTGAGCCCAACCGGTTTCGGCTGGAGCTCCCATTCTAAACAGGGTCTTAGGTATGGAAGATATTTAGTAAATATTTGTTGAACAAACACAGTAGTCAAGATACTTCAAATTCAAAACAAGTGCTACTAGGTGTGCCCCCTACGTCCCCACCACCCCCGCCTACCCTCCAACGGCTGTCACGCTTTCTGGGAAGTCTTTTGGAAGAGGAGAAAGCAAGACTACTCATATGTTGTCCATGCCAATTTTTGGAATGAGAAGATAGAGAAAAGGACTAAGAGAAGAAACGGGTATAATTATTCTTTAGAGGACAGGAAAAGATGGAGAGTTTGCCCTGGACTTTTTATTTTATGTTAATAGCATGAATATTTCTAAGATCTCCCGCTTTACCTAATCTTAGTGTAGGTTGGGAGTCCTCTTAATGACAGCTTGATATCTTTCCACTCAGAGTCCTAGGTAACGAATTCACTTTATGCCAGAACTATTTGGAAAACACCTTTAAGTTTCTATGAAATGTGCAAAATGGTGGCCTTGCCTTTATATCTGAAATAGCCCTGATTTTCCAAGTCAGACCCTTCCACGTTTGAAATTATTGAGCAGAGGACTAAGAGCAAATTGATTGTTTGTAAGGGAAAAGAGCCCTCCCTTGTTAATTCTTTAATGAACAAGGAAGGGTATCGCTGCCTAACATACAATCTTTAACTCTTGGCAATTGAATTAGAAAGAATAAAAACTGACATCCTTTGGTTTTTCTGTGAATAAAAGCTTATTTTTAGACAGTATATTTTAAAACAAAGCTATTTGAATGAAGTTTGATATTCTCCAAAAGGTAAGAATTACAAACAGGTAATTTAGATTAAAGCTACACACTAAATGTATAGATTACAACAGATACTCCTGTATGGTGGCAAATGTTTGGATTGACACCATTTATTTTAGTCAAAACTATTGGATTGTGGAGAATAAATTAACTGTTAAGGAAGGAGGAGTATTTTTAACAGGTATGAAAACATGACCAATTCAAAGATGTATTCCAATGTTTCAGTGTTTAGTTTGCTTAATCAGGGGTAAATTGACATTTGTGGGGTTAGAAATCTTCTTTCAATAAGTTTTGAATAGTCCTAAACATTTTCTCATTTCAATAGACTATGATTCTCCTTTTGCCCCAGTGAAAACTCCCATATATGAGCTATAATACAGTTATATAAAGATAGGATGGTCTTTTTGCCCTTTTTATTTTTATTTCTGATCTCTCTCCCTTGTCACTTCTGAAGGGCTACTGTTGTCATGTCGCATCCTTTTTTTTTTTTTGGAGCCAAGAGTACAATTGCAGCAATTTTATAATGTAATGCTTATATACATAAAACAAAATCCAATCCTTACATAATTCCCTTTGCTACATTATAGGTTTAGATAGAAAGGAATATTGTCAATATTGTGATGATAATTATAACTTTACCAAGATGGAGAAAAATGTTCTACATTTAGGAATCTGAGGAGTGAACTAACTGTACTTTTGGAGATTACTGTGCACTGATGGATGGAATCTTTTTGGACTTTGTCCAGTTGGCTGAGTCTGCTTCTGTTACCTTATTAGCTCAATTATTTTGGACAAGACGCTTTATTCTCTTGGCACCTCTTGTACCTCAGCCTATTTACAATAAAGATACCGATTGCTGTCCAGGAATTAATTTGTGGAACATTTAATAGCAATAAAATAAAGCCTTCAAATTATTCAAAGTAGATTTTATGTTACCTACAAGATAGAATAAGGTTCACCGTTGATATTTACACATTTCAGGGATATGTGTTTATTAGTGTTCCTTCATATATACTCGGCCCATCTTCTTTGCAATTTAGTTCTGCCTCTTCAAGCTTCTGGACTATAATGGTAAAGGATTTGTCCCTGCTCTGTAGATGGTGTGCTCCACAGTGGCTGCTCCCTCCATCAGTCTCTCTCACTGTATAAGTCAGTGGCTCTGCTCCATCCCTGTAGTAAGTACTTCAGTTCCTTCCAAAAACCAGATGGCGCTGAGCTGCTTGCATGAGCCTGTCCTTCTGCCCCCCAGAAGTCCAATGGGACAGGTGGTCTTCCCTTTCCCATGAGCCACAAGGCACATCTCTGAACTGGCTGCTGCTAGGATTTTGTAAAGGCATTGCAGATCTATTCAAATGGGCTCTTCCTGACACTGGCCTTCAAGCCTTTCTTTTTAGCTTTGCTTAAAAAATAGCTAAGGCATCTATTGATTCTGTATGTTGGGAAATTAGTATTACAAATAAGGGGTGAAGCTCTGCTGAGAAATATATTTTAAAAAAGAACTAGTTTTCTGCATTTCTGAAAACATTTGCTGCCCTTGCTGATACTAACTTTGTTCATAGAATCATTAAATGTTGCCATGTTTTGGCTTCTTCCCCAAACTAGGGAAAGTGGTAAAGATACCCAGAGCAATGACCTACTTACAAGCAGTGGTGTATTTTCTCATAACTGGTGGTATACATAATGACAAAATAGGGTAGAGTGTGTGCATTTCAGACCAACACATGACTGCTAGTTTGTCTGCCTTGGTTTTCATTTTATTTTCTGTGTCTTGTAGAGCAAAGAGCTTACAGTTTACCAGAGCCGCCAGAAGAAAAAAGGTATTTAACTGTTCCAAATTCCCAGAGGCACTGCTTAATCCCCCTATGGAATTATGTGCACATCATCTTGGATACTTGTTTAATAGTTTGTGAAGTTTCTATGCAATGGGCCTGCCTGAGTCCTTGGCTTCCTTTGTGATCTGTATAAGTGGCTAGCTGCTCCTTTCCGTCCCCAGATGTGCAGGCCTCCAGACTGGGAACAGACTATTCTATTGGGTTGTTGTCAAAGCCAAAGCCTTATAAAGGACCACGGGGAGCAGTGTGAGGACCACCTGCTTTAGAAAGGCATCAGGCTGTGGTCTGCTAGCTTACTTGATTAGAGCATCATCCTGATACACCAAGGTTGCAGGTTCCATCCTCGGTTGGGGCATATACAAAAAGCAACCAATGGATGCATAAATGAGTGGAACAACAAATCTGTGTTTCTTTCTCTCTCCTTTCCTCTCTGAAATGAATATTTTTTAAAAAAGGAAATAAAATAGAAAGGCATCAGGATTTGTAGGCCTGCCATGACAAGAAGTTTTATTTACTGTGACAACAGATCCTGGTGGTCAGTTATAGAAAGTGCCTAAACATCTATTACCTGTCTGTATGGAGTAGTGTTAAGTTTGAAACAAAGAATACATAATGTTGAAAGTGCTTTAAGCATCATCAGTTTTATAATTGATATGCATATTTGAAAGCTTTGTGCCTAAGCACCTCCTCCTCCTTCTCCCCCAAATAACTGTCAACTGGAGTTTGGGAAGTTGACTAGGAAGCAGGCAAGACTTTGAGTTCTTTTGGCCTTAAGTGACTAGCCAGGCATGAGTCCTACTGTGAAGTAGCCCGGGGTTATGGCAGAAATGGCAGAAATGTTTGGCATTAAGAGAATATATGAAAAAGAGAAAATGGTTTTAATTTTGGTGATATTAATGCTGAAACTCTGAAACCTTTTGATAAATAGATCAATTGAAGAAGTAATGGGCTGATTGTCAAGATTTTAAAAATAAAACACATTTATTTTCCATTAGGAGAAGGACATAAGGCTAGAAAAACCAATGCCGTAATTGGTTAAAGATTAGCCAATAAAATGCTTTACCTTGGATGAGATGTGTAGGGAGTTTTCTTTTCTCTCTTGATTCCACATTTCCTGTCATTTCATTTTTTTCTTTCTATTCTTTATTGCCCCTTAATCCACATCCTGAAAGCATATGACTTTTCAGTCATATGCCTTAGTGAAGCGATTTTCAACCTCTTCCAACTCATGGCACAAAATCGATTACTTAAATCCTGTGGCACATGAAAAAAAATTTTTTTTGACAATCTGGTGAAATTTTGATTCATTCACACTGGATGGCTATTGTGTTGGCTGTTGCAATTTTTTTTGATTTGGTAGTCCAAGGGAAGAGAGGTCACTGTCCCTGACTAACAGTCAAGCATTGCATGTTTTAGAAATTTCAGTGGCACACTGGTCGAAAATCGCTGCCCTGGTGCATCTAATAGAGTAGACCTTTTATCTAACCTGTTCTGTTCCTGATATCTTGTTGGGTATGCCAGGAAGAGCCCTGGCCATACCTATGGTTTGCTTTGCTCATGATGAACATATTTATTTGAGGTTGCTCCTACACTGGCATTTTCAAAAATAATAATTACTTCATTTCTGGAAAAGAATGCAGCTCATTCCAGACCTTGCAGGCTCATTTCTGCAGAGCTGACACTCTACCTATCCTAACTTCTTAAATGCTGTATGGCATGACTCACTTATTTTATTGCCACCATCTGTCTTAAATTTACTACATCTGTTACTTTCTATAAAAAAAATTTTTTTTGAGCAGCTGAGCGTTCAAAGAAGTCACACTGTGTCAACTTTCAATTTGGATAGTGGGAACTTTTTAACATTTAGATGCCCAGTTTTTATTTAAAAAATAGGTTATAGATATAATAAATTAAGGATTAAGATGTTCTTTAGATATTTTAAATATCTACTTATTGATTAAAAAGGCAAGACTAAGAGATACTCTGAAGAATGGGGCTTGTAGAACTTTACTGTGGGTGATTCCATTGGGCATCAAATTGATAATGGAGCTTAGGCATTCTTTTTCTGGGATGTTGAAAGAGTTCATTTCCCCCCAGATTCTTATAAAGTGAAAACTTTTAAATTTTGTTGTGAAATCAGTTGAGGATCTTGCCCTTCTCAATTCTTTACTACAATACCTACTTGTTATATAAATTGTTATTGTTTACATGATCATGTCCGAAGCCTTATCAGCCTTTGAGCTTTTAAGGTAAGTGGTATAATTTTAAGTAATTTTGTAGAAGTATGTAGAATACATGGTAAATTGTGGTGCATGTAAATGTTTTAAATCAAAACTGAAATGTTCTTGATAGTCTCTTCTGTAGCATGGTGATTTTGAATATAGTTTGGGACATAATTTTCTTTTATTTGAGAGAGTTTACTTGTGTTCCTGCTGGGAAGTGGCAGAGAGGACTTCTGGATCTCAAAATCCACATTGACCTCACCATTCCTTTAATTTTAATTCTTTAATTGTTAGTTTATTCAGCTTACTACTGTTCCCTTAGGTATTGGGTAGCACCTTTTGTGACTCAAATGTGTTTTTCTCCCACTCCCAAAGTGAGCCTGTTGCATATTATACCATGAGTTTTAAAAATTAGGTTGCTTAAGACAGAAAGAGGTATGATTAAGCAGTCAGTTATCTAAGGAAGTGGCTGTGAAGTAGAAGGGAGATAATAGGGTCTGAGTTATTTTTTGTTACTCGGAGTAGTTGTAGGATATATTCACTTCTATTCACCCTCTTTCCTTCCGGACTTTTTCAACTGTTCTAAGTAGCAAACCCAGTTTCTCTTACTGTGCAGAATTTGAAAAGCAGGACACTGTCCTGACTAAGCCTTTGGATCTGCATGACCAAGAGGCAGCTCTGAAGCCATTTATTTGTTTAAAAAAACAATAACACATTCGTAGGTTTGAACTCTGCATTATCTAGTATAGAGGTTAAATAACTTAAAGTTTTAATATGTACCAGATAAGTACATTTTATATTTAAGTGTAGAAGGCCCCCTAGAAATAATTTAGTTTAAGTCTGTCGCTGATCAGATGAGAAAACTGAAGTCCTAGAAAGTTATCATTGAACTTATTTTCATGAAAGTAATCATGCATATTTTGATGCATATCAATAATAAGATTGTTTTTGAAAGTATTTCCCAGAGTTGAATATGTTGGCCATTAATCTTCACAAATGAGAAGGTGTTTTTTTTGGGGGGGGAGTTTGAAGCGGGTGATAGGAAAGACTTTGGTTATGAAATCTTTATTTTGGAAATACTCAGTCTGCAGAAGTTTTATTTGGTTTGACAGGATACATACTTAGGTTGTTATTTAAGATATTCTCTCTTTCTCTGTTATAATATTAGAAATATAAGACTACAGAGAAAGTTCCAGGGGAAATATTGTTTTTCATAGCTGGAAATTATTTTTTTCATAAAGAATGATTATATGGATTAGAGGTAAATAAATGATGTTCACTGTGTTCATGGATTGGGTATAATTGCCTCTAGTTTGCCTTATTTTGGGGGGGTGGTATTCACAGTTTTCTCTCCTTTGTAACCCAGAGAGTTTCACATTGCAAATAGCCTGACCGAGTAGGAGAGATGGAACCAGGAGGCAGACAGCCTGTTTCTCAGGCTGTATTGACAAAGGAAATATCTGTCCGCTGAGTATTATCTCTGTGTTCCAAAGATACAGAAAATACAGTTTTTATTGTTGGTTTTTTGGCTTCTCTGTGCTGGAGGAAAATTCTATTAGTATAGTAAACAGAGAGATGAATATTTTCAGAGTAAAATTATAAGTCTGAGTTATCCTTTATTTCTCCAGTATTTTATTATGAAAAAATGTAAAGTATACAGAAAAATTGAAAGAATTATATACTGAATACCTACCTCTATCACTTATATACTTTTAGTATTATTAGTAATTATTAGTCTGGCTAGTTGCTTTATATATCTACCTACCCATCTATAAGATATATTTTTAATAGTTTCTATCTTTACCTTTAGAATACAATTAAAACTGAAAAAAATCTATATATGTAAATATATGTATAAAACTTGTATAAATATATATGTGTAAAAGCAAATGCTGTATTTTGCTCCCTCTTTAAATTCTATAAGCCATGAATGAATATAGATTATTTTTTGTAGAATTCCGGAAGAAGAATGGGATAAATACATCATACCTGCCAAATCGGATTCTGAAAAGTACAAAGTGAGCCGAACTTTCAGCTTCATCATGAATCGGATGACTAGTCCTCGGAATAAATCTAAGGTAGTTAAGGTTTGGTGCCTATCATGCATAAATATAGATGGCTCAGTTTCTCTGCAATTAGTATAGTTTCCCCTCCCCCTTTAAAATCACTTACCTCGGATTTTACACACATTTGAAAACATGCATGCTTTATGTGGAGTATTGCCTAAGTCAGTGGTTGGCAAACTGCAGCTCATGAGCCACATGCAGCTCTTTGGCCCCTTGAGTGTGGCTCTTCCACAAAATACCTGGATCATGCACAGTGCGTGATATGGTAAGAGTATTCAGAATAAATTGATCTTCCCAGATCACGTACAGTGCAATTGAAACTTCGTGGCCCATGCGCAGAAGTCGGTTTTTGGCTCTCAAAAGAAATTTCAATCGTTGTACTGTTGACATTTGGCTCAGTTGACTAATGATTTTGCCAACACTGGCCTATGTCATCAGAAATGCTAAGACAACTACATATGGGTAATAGTACATGTTAACATCATTGTACCCATTGATTACAGCCCTTATAATCTGATAGAAATGTAGGGACTTTGTATGACTTCTCTAAGATGTTGGCTTTCAGCATTTCTCTTTTCTCATTTTCCCCATTTTTCTGCTGCTGTTGCTGATGCTGCCCTATCTGAAGACAAAAAGCAAGGATGCCAAAGACAAAGAGAAGCTGAGTCGACATCAATTTGTCCTTGGAACTTTCTCTGGAGTTCTACAGTGTTTGGTTTGTGATAAAACGCTCCTGGGGAAAGAATCGCTTCAGTGTTCTAGTAAGTTCTCTGGCCTTGTATGCAGGGTCTTTGTGCTTTGCATCCCCAGACAGTAAGATCCCCGAGGCCAGGGTCATTGCTAAGCATATTCACATGAACATTTGTCTTAGCACTGTACATATGATTTAATAACTTTCCAAGAATGACCCATGATGGTTCGAGTCAGTACTTTTTATCCACAACCTCCCAGAACCCAGACTACATATCTCACTGCCAACTTAAATGTCTCCACCTGGGTGTCTAGAAACTTCTCAAATGTTACATGTCCAAAACGGAGCTCTGTTCTGCCTCTCCCGTGCCTGGCTTCAAGCTAACCCTCTTCGTTAATGGCACCCACAGTGCCCAGAGCCAGTGCCTTGTGAATATTGGCTGAGTAAATATTTGTGGAGTGAAATAATTATTCAGAGCCAAAGAATCCAGGTCCAGGCAGGTAAAATGCATTTTATGGTATTTGTTGGTGGCCAGAGTTAGGGGGTCGCATGGGGATGGCATGGGAACATAAAGGAAAGAGAAGAGCGCGGGAACGTTTCCATGTAAGTTTCTCTTTAAATTCCTAGGAAATGATTCAATTAAGAAGTGAACTGTATTGATAGTTGTCCATCTCAGGAAAATATGATCCACACATGGCATTAAAGACAGCTTGCCTTTTTGCCTCACAGTTGACAGTATTTGATGACACCAGCTCTATATGTGCTTGAGCTTTTCTTTCCTTGGCAAATACTTGATTTCTTTCTTTTATGGGATCTGAAATAGCATCAAGCAGTTCAGATGTGATTTAAGTTGCTAATGTTTTAGAAATTTGCTGTGAGTATTGCTGCGGATTGTTTCTGGCTTGCCTGACTGTCAGTAGTTGGTTATAAATGGGTGCAATGGCATCATTTCCTAGGGTGTCAGTCCACCCTGTTCACAAGGCTGATCCCCATGATGGTTCCACCAGCCACATCACCATCTTTCTCTCCCCTCAGTTTAAGGTGAAATCCTCAAGGGGGTGATCGGCACTCCCCACTCTGATGTCTATCCCTGGCACTTCTTCCTTAGTCACCTGCATCTTGGTCTTTGTCTGTAGTATTTAACAGAAGTCCTGCTTTTGGCGGAAACTTGGCATCGCTTTCCAGCCAGGTCGGAGAGTCTGTGCTCCTGTTGAGTGTCCCTCATTTAGGTAAACATTCTCTTTTCCATGGCACACTTCTCTGCTGTTTACCAGGGTGTTGTCTCCTTTTTCTGAGGCCCTGCAAACTCAGTTCTTACACATTTGTTCACTCCCCCTTTATTGTTTTTGTTGTTGTTGTTGTTAACAGCCATGCAATCATTTGTTCTAAAATACTATATTTAGGCCTAATCTTCCCAGATTAATGTATTTATTCCTCACTTTCTACTTCCATATTTCCAGCTGCCTAGAGAGGTTGAGCGATCAGGTAATGTGTGGCCACTTTTGGGAGAATGAAAGAACTACAGGGATAATAAACCAAGATGTCCCAGGCACACGGGCTCAGGGTGACCCGCTGTGGGCATCACCACCCAGAGGTTTCATGTGAAAGGTCATCCTTCTTGCTGCACTAATGGTACAAGCTCAGGCCTTGGCCACCTTGACTCCTCTTCCCTTTTGTCTCCCCCTTGTCCCCAGTCCCCCCACACCCCCATCACTTTTTCCTTTCCTGTCTCCCTGGGACCACTCAGGTACATTCTCCTCACCCTCTTCGGAACTGCTGAGAGCAAATTGCACTGGTTTCCTTCTCCAGGTATTGTCACTTACAATTTATTCTGAATACTCTTACCACATGAGTCCTTGTAAAACACCACTTTCATCAGCCCACATGCACAAAAGAGCTTCTCTCATGATTGTTTACTGGACTAAGCCCAAGCTCTTCTGATGCCTATCCAAGGAGAAGCTTGGAGTTATCCAAAATTTACCACGTAGGTTCCCAGTCTGCCTCCTGCCGGCCATTCCCAGGTTAGTTCCCCTTTCAGAGTCAGCTTGTTATGCTCATGTTTTATTTGAGGATGCTATCACGTGTGTTAGGTTATTCCTTACTTAGTGTACATTTAAGTTTTTCCACAGCATAATGTTGCACTGAGAATTAGTTTATACATATAACTGTACACAGCCAGGGACCGAGCCGGGCCTGCTGTCCTCTTCTCCCTTCCTGTGGGGTTTCCTGCCTCTATTCTTCACTTACGATTAAAATCTCCTTTCTCTCAGTTTCCCCCTCTCTATGTCAGTGCACATTTGTCACTTTATTTTGGGAGATCTTTCCTGTCTGCTGTGACCTAAATTCTTACACATCACATTTATGACCTATTTATTCTGTTTAATACTGGGTTATGCACAACCTCTTTTGATTTTAACTACTAAAATGGACTTCAAGTTATTCAAGGGCTATAATCACACACTTCTTTTGTATTCCCTTCAGCAACCATCAGTAAGTTGGGCCCTTAGACACTCATATGTAATTAATATATAATTAATAATATGTAGGTAGATACTTGTATGTAATTAATGCAGTGTAGGGAGCCAGGACTTGCTGAAAAGTAAACTTTCGTGGTACAGAATATGTTGGTTCATACTGAGTTGCCATGGAAGTCTTAGTGGAAGATGGAAATTGCTGAAAGTACATAGGATATGTTCAGCTTTTAAAGTAGTCATTTTAATGTAATAAAATTCATAGAAGAAATAAGGTTTAAGGAGAAACTTGGAGTTATCCAAAATTTACCACTTAGAGAACATTGCTACTTAGTATTTTGATGGAGTCTCTTCTAATAATAAGAGTCAGCTTGTTATGCTCATGTTTTATTTGAGGATGCTATCACATGTGTTAGGTTAGTCCTTACTTAGTGTACATTTAAGTTTTTCCACAGCATAATGTTGCACTGAGAATTAGTTTATACATATAACTGTACACATCTTGATTATTGCCTGAAATTAAATTCTAGAATCAGTATGAATATACATTTGACTTCCTCTTTAACCCACAGTTTTTTAGAAGAAGTTTTAAGATTTACAGTTGTGGGGATAGGGGAGTGTTCGAATTTTAAACTTCATAGTAACATTAAGTTTTTTTTTTTTTACATTAGATGAGAGAATATGGCATGTCCAATCTCTGCTATTTTTGATAAGTAATTCTATTTCATTGCTATAGTTTTGTTTTTAAACACGAAAGTTAGTATTTGTAATCTTAAAATATGATGTGAGACAAAATATGATGTAAATGTTGAAAATCCCGGTGGCCCTAGCTGGTTTGGCTCAGTGGATAGAGTGTCAGCCTGCAGACTGAAGGGTCCCAGGTTTGATTCTGGTCAAGGGCACATGCCTGAGTTGTAGGCTCCATCTCCAGTAGGGTGTGTGCAGAAGGCAGCCGATCAGTGAGTCTCTCTTATCATTGATGTTTCTATCTCTCCCTCTCCCTTCTTCTCTAAAATCAATAAAAAATATATTTTAAAAAATTCTGGTGTCTGTAATTATTTTTTGTTAAAGCCTGAATTGTTAGTTTTTCATGAAAATTGTATTTTTATGAATTGTCCTTATTTATAAGTAGATTGATTGCACTGCTTATATTTTGAAGTTAACTTCATTGCAGATTTCACTTTCGTCAACATAAAATTAATTTCTAATGCCATTACATGCCTTTTGCATCAAATTTTACTTTGTTTAAAATTAATATTCCTCTTGCTTTCCTTTCCTTTGTGTTTCCCTTACCTAACACTGTGGTCTTGATTTAGGATGTGCATCTTTATTTTGGGCATAAGTGCTCTGTAATGTAATGGAGAGGCCTTGTTTTATAACATTTTTTTTCTAATTTGCATTTAGAGCTATCAACTCTATCCTTTATAGTTCTATGTTATTTTCCTTGATGTCTGGTTTAGCTATTTGCTTATATCTTTTCATAGATTTAGCAAGCAGGTATGCTCTTTTATTATCTATTAATACTAACTTTAAGGCTATAAAAGGCTTATAATTACATACTCTTTTATTTCCCTTCTATTTACCCTTTTTACCCCTAGCCTCTGTTAGTATACTAATTCATCATTAAGTTATTGTTTTTATATCATGGGCATAATCTTTCAGAAATAGTTTTCTATTTCAAGACTAATTTGCTATTTGTGTTCAGCTCTGTGTCTCTACTTACAACAAATTTTCTAGCTGTGGTGCTTTGCTTAGCCAGTACCAGTGCTCACTTTGCTCCTTTTAAAAAAATTTGATTTATTTCTGAACTCTTAATTTTGATTCTGCTCTTAAGATCTTTCTTAAGAAGGTTATTGGAGTGTTCTGTGTTCTGAAATCTTGTATATCTAAGGGTATATCTTTGCTTCTTTCACACACAAAAAGCAATTTATCTGGCTCAGTTCTTAGGCCTAACATTTCCCCCTCAATACTCGGTCAACACTGGTCCATTCTATCTGAGCATTTAAAATTGTAGCAGAAAAGTCTGGGGCCTGCTTGACCTTATTGCTTTGTGGGGGAACTGCTTTGTATACTTGAGGACTTTTCATTTTTTAATCATCAGGATGTTTCTATAGAATAGGTGTCATTTAATTATTTTTTTTCTAGGAAGCAGTGAGAGCTTTTGATCTGTCTTTTTTTGGGGGGCGGAGGTGGGAGGTTGTTAACTTTAAAAGAAGTTTTTGACAGTTGTCGCTTTGACTATTGCTTCTGATCTAGTTTTTTCAGATTTTTTCCTTGGAGAAGTGTGATCTCTGTTATCTGTCTTTTTTTGCATGACACCTATTTTATAGTTATAACCTTCTTTTTCTCCACATTCTGGAGGAAATCTTTCAAGTTTAATTTCAAAGTGCTACTTTGATGTCTTCTGTTGCATTGATTCCTCACACCCGGTTCACGTTCTGCTCTCGACCTTCTTTCTCCTTGCAGTCCTGTTTCATCTCACAAAGCTCGTCTTCCTCTCCTGCTGCCAGCGACCCTCACGTCTTCCTCCTTCATGTCCGTTTGGTCCTATTTCATGTCTCTTCGGGAGAATACATTCAAAATATCTAAACATTTCTTTCTCTCTGGATTTAATATTCTGCGGCTCACTCTGCCTGTTTGTTGTCAGTATAATTTTGTGCAAGGGTAGCTCACAGCTTTTTTTTTCTTTAACCTTATTTTATTTGCTTATTTTGGAATGAGGAGAGAGCCTCCGGTTTCCATGTTTGCCAGTAGGACCAGCCTGCGGGTCAGCCTGGGACCTGCTTACTGGCCACTGAGATGTTGGCTGAAATGCCTTGGGTGCAACCTCCTGCACAGTGTGGCTTTGATGGACCTAAATGGGTGGGAGAATTCTTTCTCATGGAGCTTCTGATGAGCCACAGGTTCCTGCATCTACACAGGGCATGGGGGTGGGTGGGACAGGGTGGGCCTGGTGCATGGGGGTGGGGAGGGCAGGGAGACAGCAGGCTGGCAGGAAGCAGGCCCCACGCAGGGGCGGTTTTCTGTGAGGACGCCTTGGGTCTCTGAGCCAGTGGGCAGAAAGGGGCAGGCAAGGAGTTCCCTTCCATCTTTCAGGGAGATGAGGCCACGTTGTTTCTTGGAGAAAAACACAGGCAGGCCACTAACTTTTTGAGTTTGGCTACCTCTAGTGAGTAAGCATTTCTGTCGGAACTGATGATACATGCTTTTCTCAGTGGTGTGAGTTTTTCTTCCTTTCCATGTCCATAGGTGTTCTACCTGGTGTGGGAGTGGGCAGTTGCTATCAGCCAGATGTCAGACATTGCTTACAATATAGGCCGATAATAGCAAATGAGTTCTCAGGCAGACACAGAAGTGTGTCGTGCGGAACTCCAGGGGCCGTAGTGGATGAGTCCCTCTGCAAAAGGAGAGCAGTGTCTCCGGAGAAATCAAACAATTCACAGTGTGCTTGTGCTTGAGTGGTGGGGCTTCACGTCATTGAGCGTGTTTTTTCCTTATGTTTCCTAAATACTTTTCATGTGAATGTGCTATTTTATAATGACCAGTGAAACCACAATGTAGTCCTGTTTCTGATTAACTTAAATAAGACAGACGCTTTTCTATCTCCTCCCTTTGTTACAGACTGTGCTGCAAATGTACATAAAGGCTGTAAAGATGCTGCACCTCCATGTCCCAAGGTAACCGCTGTCATCTGTGCATGTGCATGTTTCTGTCTGGCTCGGTTGCTTCGTATGATCTGTTTAGGCTGTGACTCTTCTATTGTCATCTAGATTTATTTCTAGAATGATTGCTGCAATGATAAAAGCACACATGCTCAAAGTGTAGGGCTATTCCCTTCCGTGTGTGCTCCCAGAACTAGAGGGAAAGCACGCTGTGTCCACCAGTGTTAGGCAGTGCGGGTGGGTCTGCCTTTCTGCTGGAACCTCTTGGTTTACCAGTGTGAACCCTGATCATATGTAAATAAAGCCTAGAGCAGTAATTCTCAAACATCAGACACCATCAGAGTCACCTACTTGTTAGAACACAGATTTCTGGGTGCCACTTCCAGAATTTCTGACTCAGTCGGTCTAGGCTGGGCCTGAGAATTTGCATTTCTAACAAGTTCCAGAGATGCTGCTGGTCCTGACACGATGCCGAGGCTCACGGGACTAAAAGAATGTGCTCTGTGTTTAAGGGTGGGCTTGAGTAGATGGGCACCTATCATCCTATTCCCTGCTTTTCCACTTTGAAGACATGTCAGGAATGCATGTAAGAAAGCACGAGGATCTTTCCGAGGGAAACTTGGAGTCACAACCTCCATGTTAACTGCATCACACGCTGTGTCAGGCCCCAGAGTTGAGGGCAACATTCCATTGCACAAAGTTGTGTCCTGCAGGCAGGAGGAATAGCCAGGGTAGAAAGAAACAGCTGGGAGAAAGGCATAGCTGATAGGAACTCCCCTTTCAGCCCAAGCCTGGACACGCGAGCTAGTGGTTTCTGGTTCCTAGGCTTTTAATCAAGTTGGGATATTCATGAGACTCATGTTCATGAAGCACACATTCATTATAACTTAGCATCTCATTATCATAAACATTTTTCTTTGTTGCCGTTAACGTCTTTTGCTTTGAATTCCTCTTTGAAATAATGAAAATGATGTGATAAGAATCCTAGCCTGTGTACTAACTGTGTGGACATTCTTGTAGTTCGTTGGTGCTTTGATCTTATTTTATGTGTTTCTGATGTTCTTTACCAGAAATTCCAAGAGAAATATAACAAGAACAAAGCACAGACCATCCTTGGAAGTAAGTGATGTGGAAAACTATAACTTTTCCAATTTTATACATTCCATACATTTTTCCAATGTAACATACTCCCAACTTTTGTTTTCTCATTCGTCCAATTATTTCTTCTTTCAGAACAAATGCTTGGCATGATTTTTAATTACTAATATACAAGGAGATCAAGAATGGTATAAACTTCAATGGCAACCTAAAAGCCTTTGTACTACATTACTGTATGATTAAAAATTTTTTTCAATTACAGTTTACATTCGATGTTATTCTGTATTAGTTTCAGGTGTATACCATGGAGGTCATGATCTTTTATATTAGGGGGACTATGTGGAGTAGGTATTATAATTTTGCCTCAATTCTAAGATGTGATCTGGCATAACATGCACTATTGATTTAATAACCTTATAGGGGAAAAAGAAACACCACATTAAATGCACATAATTTTGTTTTCCTAGCAGTAGCACATATTTATCTCCACAGGCACACACCACACACTTCTTAAGAATCACAGAGTTAGGGAGGAAATCTTCAAGTTTGGAATTTATAGATTCTTATCGTTCTCTGTTTATTACCATAACAACCTAGTGTTTTTCTTAGTTGTGCTTGAGGCTGGAATCTCCTTAGCTTCTCTATGATGCTGTGAAATGTCAAGGTCTATCCAAATTTTGTTTGCATATTGTTAGATTTGGTGGTTCTATTTTTCATTGAATTATATATAAAATTTAAACAATTCATCTTGAACATAATTGCAGCCTTTGATATGCAAGAACCAGTCATACCATCATCTCCTACATTTGAAATCCTTTGATTTGTTGTGAGAGATTAGCAATTTCTTTTGCCTCAAATGGCATTGTTTGTCATGTGACCTGAATTTTAAGTTTGTGTAACCAAGTGTGATCGTGTTTTTAAAACCACTTCAATTAGGGGATAAGGAGGTATGCATCTTCATGGTGACATTTGACTGGGAGTGATGTTACACAAGGTTGAGCTAATGCAGTCAGTCCAACTGTGACATAAATAATTGGCTGTTCCGACACCAGGAGTCCCTTTGACCCGAGCTTAAGGTACCTCTCAGTTTCATAAGGTTAAGCATGAAAATAAAAAGCATCTTCAAATTAATAAAATGCCATCTATTCCCTCTCTTTACTTGGGAGTCACAAGAATAACATTAAATCATGCATGTGTCAGATTCCTCTTTTTGCTTGAGAAGGTGCCTGCGACAGCTATGACATTATAGGACTAAAACATTTTCTGGGAGTTCCAGACAGTATCCAGCAAATGTAAATGCATCTATGGCCGCAGCATTGTAGACCTGACCAGAAAGGCATTGAAGCACCATTGAGCTTTCAGTATGTGACACTGGAGAAGCAGGTCTCATTCCGATGAGCCTTTACAGTCCATGGGCTCAGCTTGGCTTTTGTTTGCCTGAAATTCTTAGACCATAAAGACACAGACTCCCCAGCATCATTCCAATCCATTGACGGGCTCTGTGTGCGCGTGTGCTTGCTTACACACACACTGTGCACTCTAGTCATAGTGCTAATGACACGTTGCGCCTCTTCGAAGCTGGCTCTGGGGAGTACAAGCAGTGGTTTATGAGAAAGCTGCCCCACTGCTTCCCTGTTCCATTTTCCTGTTTGTTTGTGTAATCCCAGCCGCCCACAGTCTCCAAGTGGATATGCTGGAGCAGGCCTGCAGCCCTGTTGTCAGGAGGGTGTGACATGGAATGGACATTTGAAGCAGGTGTTGGGATGTGGAGGGAACTGGTTTCAAGGCTGAGCATGAGAAATGCTAGAAGTGGCCATTGAGGGTTTAGCTTTCTGGCTTTTAAGTGACTACCTGTACTTCTTGTAATTACTGCCCTCTATGAAAACACATGAAGCATCCATTCTGATTTCCAGATTCTTCATTTAGAGACGTGCCCCTGGCTGGTCTCTCTTTGCACCCTTCTTCCTCCATGCCCATCGGGTTGCCGGCTGGGAGGAAAGATACCGCGGGGCCGGCCCATCCATTGTCCAGAAGTGTTCCCGGCACCACCTTGGACAGGTAAGTCTGTGTGGTTTTACATCTTTTCACCTCAGAGCCGCTATTGGGCTAAATCTTCTCCCTCCCTCCACTGCAGGAGGCCAGGGACATCCTTGGAGTCTGAGAGTGACGCGAACACCTGGAGAAGCAGGTCTCATTCCGATGAGCTCTTACAGTCCATGGGCTCATCTCCCTCCACCGATTCTTTCTTAATGGAAGGTGAGAAAAAGATGTTTGCATGTACTGGTGTTTCTGTGAGCATTTGCCAAAGGGAATATTTTCTGAAAGATATAAGATTGAAAACGTATTCTTTGTTCTTTTTAAAAGAATTCTGTTTCACGGTGTCTCTTTGGTATAGGTTTTTCTTAGAGAGAGAGAGAGAGAGAGAGAGAGAGAGAGAGAGAGAGAGAGAGAGAGAGAGAGAAGGATAAAAGAAAATTTAGACCCAAAGAAGATTTCCATAGAGTGACCAAGGAAATATAATGTATTTTTTAGTGGACATATGTCATAAATATAATGATGAGAATGGAATACTTTGTACGTTTATTATTCTTTTAAAAAGTTTTATAGCTATTCATGGAATTGAAATAGGATTATACATTAAAAAGATATATTTCAGTTAGTTAAGAAAGGACTTGCTTGGAACTCTGGGATATTTATTGTCATCTCTTGCCTTCCACTTCTAGGGTAATAAAAACATTTTTTAAAGAGCATATTTTGTAGGATATAACCTAATGTGGGAATTACTTATCATATCCAAGTTGTATCAATAAGTGAAAGAAAACTCAATGAAAGTAGAGTAGTGACAAGAGAAAGGAGTGGACTCCGCCCCAGGAATCTGTTTCTTTTATTTTAAACTTAAGACTTCAAATTCATTGCCATGTCATGTTTATTGCTCTGAGCTGGAATCATTTTTAGGAGTGCTATTTGGACAAAAAGCTCTTCGTTTTCCTGAAGGGTGTGCGTGTGTGTTGTCAAATTCTGTCAGAAAACTCTGGTGCTCACGTGGCTTGAGTCTTGATGCCATGTGTCATGTTTATATTAAGGACAGCAAGCCAAGTAAAGAGAAAATAAAGTAGACAAGTACAAAATTCAAATTTGAGTAAATAGTGCAAAACAGCCCAGGGCAAAAGATTCTATGTTTAAGATTTTGTAAGCACACGTGGACCCTGAAGGTTACCAAAAGTAAAACTGAAACAGAACGAGCCAAAACAAACAAACAGAAGAATCTTCAAATGTCTTTTTTCTTTTTAGTATAAACACAACCGTTGTGTTAATACCTGATTCTTCTTTGTTTTCATGGCGCAGTCTTGGTTTTCAGATGTTTCAACTCCATATCAACAGTATTTTGGCCTAGTTGTTTCTCTGTATGTAGCACATTCATTGAGTGTGATGAATCCATAAACCTGGGTACTTGTGAAGATCTGTTTGTGTTTCACATGTTGCTCCACTTCCGACTTTTCCAAAACCACATTAGATGTCGTGGATTCCTCTCTGTGGAGTGACCTCAGCAGTGATGCCCAGGAGTTTGAAGCAGAATCGTGGAGTCTTGTGGTGGAGCCCTCGTTTTGTAGTAGGCAGGAGAAGGATGTCATCAAAAGACAGGATGTCATTTTTGGTAAGCTTTTCAGATATGCTCCTTGGGATGAAGCAATGTCATATAGAGGAAAAAACCTGGACTTTTGAAACCATTCAGACCTAAGCTCAAATTCAAATTCTACCATTTTCTTTCTTATTTTTTAAAGCAACTTTCTCAATGTGATTTTTATTTTTATTTATTTTAAAAATATATTTTTTATTGATTTGAGAGAAAGAGAAAGGGAGAGAGAGAAACATCAGTGATGAGAGAGTATCATTGATCGGCTGCCTCCTGCACGCCCCCTACTGGGGATTGAGCCCGCAACCCAAACATGTGCCCCTGACCAGAATCGAACCTGGGACTTTCCAGTCCGAAGTCCAGTGCTCTAGCCACTGAGCCAAACTAGCTAGGGCCAAATGCTACCATTTTCTAGTTACTTGATCTCTGATAAATGGTTTAATTCACCGGGACCTCAGTGTCTCAATCTGTAAAATGGGAATAATGATACTTAGGTTTAAAACGCTGTGAGGATTAAATGAGGCATTGTATGTACCTGATAAAAGCAGATTTTACTTTCTATACCCTTTCCAACTTTACTTAAGCATGGCCTATATACATTTACCTCTGGTATTATAAGAATCACAGAAAAATTTCACATATGTTGATGTAGGGTGGGCAGGGCTATTGTATATATGACCCTATAATTTTCCCGCACGCACCAGAGGTTGCCAATCACGTAGACCGAAATGGGAGGGGCAGCATCTGGATTAGGGCAGTGTGTGACGGTGTGATGCTGTCCTGCCTATGGAGTCACACTCTGCTGACATTTACTGCTTCATGCTACGTGACGTGGAGGCAGTCTGAGTCAAGAGAAGTTCAGTTATGCATGAGTTAGGAAGAAATGAGGTTTAAAAATGTTCAAGTGCAAAGTAGATGCTAAATAGTTGTTCCAAGAGGACACCCTATTTGAAAGATGAGACTAACTAGCTCTTAGTTTTCATTGATACATGTACATGCAAACCTCGGAGATATTTCAGGTTCAGTGCCAGACCACTGCCATAAAGCAAATATCGCAATAAAGTGAGTCATAATTGCTTTGCTGGTGGAGGATCTTGTCTTCAATCTGTAATAAATGCACAATAAAGGAAAGCACAACAAAACAAGATATGCCTACAGGCAAGTGTGCCCCCAAAAAGTCCATTGGCAAGTGAGGACCCCTTCTCACTGGGTGGTTATACAAGCCAGGCGAAGTGCTATGCAAGCGTGCTTGAAGTCTGTCCAGAGCTGCATCAGTGGGAGTTACCATGGAAAGGAAGATGCTGCCAGTATTTCTCATGCAATTTACATTATACTGTAATTTTTCTCTTGACTTCATGTATTATCAAAAATAACGTAACCCATTTTGGATGAATTTATCATGTAGGGTAGTTTGCAGCATGGCCTTTGTGTCAGAAAGGTTTGGATTCTGGGAAAATTCCTTCACTTTTCTTCTTTATTGTCTTTTAAAGATGAGGGAAATCATTTCTATTTTGGGGTCGTCCTAGGTAAATGGAGTAGAGCAGTGGTCGGCAAACTCATTAGTCAACAGAGCCAAATATCAACAGTACAACGATTGAAATTTCTCGTGAGAGCCAAATTTTTTAAACTTAAACTTCTAATGCCACTTCTTCTAAATAGACTCTCCCAGGCTGTGGTATTCTGTGGAAGAGCCACACTCAAGGGGCCAAAGAGCTGCATGTGACTCGTGAGTCACGGTTTGCCGACCACTGGACTAGAGTAATAATTGAAATGATATGGTTATGTGTGGTAGGAGATAATGGTAGGAAATAATGTAAAGTCAGTGGGTTCTCAATTAAAGAGATTTTTGTTTATGATAAAATAATAAAGCTCCATTTAGATTTGTTTACCCTCCATGGCTAATATTTAATTAAATTAATTAATTTATTTTTATTGTTGACATTTTAGATTCTTTTGTAAAAATATATTTTATTGATTTTTTACAGAGAGGAAGGGAGAGGGACAGAAAGTCAGAAATATCAATGAGAGAGAGACATCGATCAGCTGCCTCTTGCACACCCCCTACTGGGGATGTGCCCGCAGCCAAGGTACATGCTCTTGACCGGAATCCAACCCGGAACCCTTCAGTTTACAGGCCCACGCTCTATCCACTGAGCCAAACCGGTTTTGACTTAGATTCTTTTTTAACACATGTGAGTTTGGAAAAATTAATCTAAGACTTCTGGTGCTTCTACAAATTGTGGATTATTATTTTCTCTCATGTTGCATTCTGAAAGTTGAGATTTAATTTACATACCATAAAGTTCACCCCTTTACACTGAACCTAATGGTTTTTAGTATGCAACTATCAACTGCTATCTAATTCCATGGGATTTTCACGGCTCCCAAAGGAAAGCCTATACCCATTAGTAGTCATTCTCCCTTTTCCCCTCCCACCTAGCCCCTGGCAACCACTACTCTACTTTGTGGGTCTAGGGATTTGCGTGTCCTGGACATTTCACATAAATGGAATTGTACAATAAATGATCTTTTGTGACTGACTGCTTTCACTTAGCATTGTTTTCAAGATTCATTCATATTGTAGTATCAGTTTCCATTCCTTTTTATGCCTGAATAATATTCCATTGTATAAATATACCACATTCTGTTCATCTAATTATCAGTTGATGGATATTTTGGGTTGTTTCCACTTTTGGGGTCAGATGGTAACTTTATGTTTAAACTTTTAAAGAACTGCCAGGCTATTTTCCCAAGCAACTGCACCCTTTTACATTCCCATTGACAGAGTGTGAGGTTTCTGACTTTTCCACATCCTCACTTCACCAACACTTCTTTATTGTTCATATTTTTTTATTACAATTCTCCTAATATATGTGTAGTCGTGTCTCACTTTGGTTTTGATTTGCATTTCCTTGATAGCTACTAGTAATGATATAATTATTGGCCACTTGTATATATTTGAAGAAATATCTGTTTAAATATTTTGCCTATGTTTGAAGTGGGTTTATTGTTGTTATTGTGAGCATTATTTATATATTCTGGACACAAGTCCCTTACCAGATATATGATTTTTAACTATTTTCTCCCATTTTATGGGTTGTCTTTTTACTTCCTTGGTGATGTTCCTTGATCATGATACACTGTTTTCCCCTAGAGAAAGTAGAATTTCGGAGACTGATCCAGTAATAGAAAGGACCTAGTGTTGTCTGCTTTGAGGAACTTTATTATATTTAATTCAATTTAATTCACCAAATTAATTGTGCTCCTACTCAATGCAAAAATCAAATACCCCCCGAAAACAACAACAACAACACACACACACACACACACACACACACCCAAAACAGAAAAACTGAGACATACTAAGTTATATTTCAGCGAGCACTCAGAGAAGAATAAGACCAGTTCCTAGCTAAAGGTACCTAAAGATGCTAGTTAGTTATGTTATGAGGGTTTCAGATACATTGAATTCTTATGTATTGGACTTGAATTTATCTTCTTATATCTGGAAAAATAGAAAATGTTGATTAAGTTAAGCTTGCATTAGTGTTTAATTGATGCTGACTTTTATAGTGGAAGAAGGTTATTTTTAAACATTTCCTCTTTTTAATTTGTGTGACATATAGTGTTTAGCAACTAGTTTAGGTCAGTAAGGATTCTTGTTTAAAAGAATCCTGTTTCTGCTCGTGTGTTTCAGAGCTAATGCAAACGGAAATGCACCACATCCAGACCCTCTTCATCATGTCTGAGATCTTCAGGAAAGGGATGAAGGAGGAGCTGCAGCTGGACCACAGCACTGTGGATAAAATCTTCCCCTGCTTGGATGAGTTACTTGAAATTCATAGGCATTTCTTCTACAGCATGAAGGAACGGAGGCAGGAATCCTGTGCTGACAATGACAGGAATTTCGTCATTAACCGAATTGGAGATATTCTGGTACAACAGGTAAGAGAGGTTTAAAGGTCCTAACCTCAAAAACTTAAAGGTTTGCAGATTCTCTACAGCATTAAACACCTGTGGAGAACTGGAATTAATTTCATTTTGATTGACAGATGATTTTGGTTGCTTTTCTTTTATTTGATGTTAGTTTATACGACTGATGCCTGGCAGTTTCTAAAAGCCAGTGACTGGCCCTATCACTACCTCCACCAGGAGTCACAGCCACCAGTAAATCACTTTATGAAAATTCTGTTTAAACTTCTTATTGTGATGGCTCTCCAATAATAGGCTCCTCTCGTGGGCCTGTGATAGCCTTACCAGCATCTTCAAGGCAAGCTTGGCTCGCTTTAGGAGGAGTGAAAGCTCCAGAGTTCATGTTCGGGAGACAGAGATTGTTCTGTAGGTCAAGCTTATTGAAACATCTATCCCACATCTCTGATTCTCCCCATCAGTTAATTAATTGGCACCCTAGTTATTCATCTTTCTCTTTTTTCTTGGCCAATGATTAATTACCTGCCTCTTGATCTATTTGTGATGTGCTGACAGAAGTCAAATTCCTGCCTGAGGACTGAGTCCATGAACATGGTCCCTTAGCCATTGTACATGCCAGCCAGTGAGAGGTCCCCAAATGTTGCCACATAATACTTTCTTCAATCTTCAAAAATATTCAAACTAGAAGTTGGAATCACAAAGACTACAAAAAGAATAAATTATATCAAATGTTTTTTATTTGACTATTTGATAATTAAATTAGTTCAGTATAATATAATCACATTAGATTACTGTCTTCCCTTTACTTCTTGACTGCTTTCTTTTATTTTAATTGAAAAAGAGAAGTGATTGTGTTCAGAAGTTCCATGATTTTATTATTTTTTAAATATGTAAATACTTTATTTGTTCACATGCCATGAAAAGACCATTAAAGTATCATGAGCTGCTTTTATAAAACATTTCTAATATTGCTAAGAAGCGGGTCCATTAATAGACAAACAGAATATGCCAACATTATTGTCTATTTGTAGATTAATAAACAGGCAATTATTTTAACATATGCTCATCAGCATTGAGCTCTGGAAACCATGATCTTTATTCTTTATTTGCAAAGAATGTATTGAAATATATGAAAATTGCATTTTCCCTTTAGTGTTCAGAACTGACTCAATTTATAAACCATCACTGAAATATTATTCTCAGTTTTCAGAAGAAAATGCAAATATGATGAAGAAAATATATGGAGAATTCTGTAGCCATCACAAAGAAGCTGTCAACCTATTTAAAGAACTCCAGCAGAATAAAAAGTTTCAGAATTTTATTAAGGCAAGTATTTTAAAATCCTATCATACAGTGGCAAACCAGTTTGGGAAAATAATTCATGCTTATTTTTTATGTAACCTCACTAAGTTTCACATCTAAGTGCTGTTTTAGAAGGAATTACTAATAAGTTTGTGGTCAAGATGGAAAGTCTTTTTTTCTGTGTTAGTAAAATATTTCTTTTAAACCGCTTTCTTTTATAGCTTGTATTTGTGAAGTCATGTCCTCCAAGCTTATGAGCACCTTTGTAATATCCTGTGAAGCTCTTTCATGCCCTGACAAGTTAAAAACTGGAAGAATCATAGTAAAAACAAGGACAGAATCCTTCCACTCCCAGTGAATTAGCTTGAAGCAAATCCATGACTCATCATCATTTCACATGTGTCTCTAAACAATAAGATCTTTATAAAATTACAGCAACATTATCACGCTTAGATAAATGAACAGTAATTCTTTAATATTTTTCAACAGCTGGCCAGTATTCAGATTTCCCAGTTATTTCATAAAATTGAATTGCTTAAATAAAGATCTGTCCAAGGTTCATAATTTTATATGAGGGTTACATCTTTAAAAATTTTTTTATTTGAATGTTCCTCTTTCCTTTTTTAAATATATATATATATATATATATATATATATATATATATTATTGATTTTTTACGGAGTGGAAGGGAGAGGGATAGAAAGTCAGAAACATCGATGAGAAACATCGATCAGCTGCCTCTTGCACACCCCCTACTGGGGATGTGCCCGCAGCCAAGGTACATGCCCCTGACTGGAATCAAACCCGCGACCTTTCAGTCCGCAGTCCGACGCTCTATCCACTGAGCCAAACCAGTTTCGGCTCCTCTTTCCTTTTTTTTTTTTTTTTGCATCTAATTTATTTGTTAAATTAGCATTTCATGGATCCCAAATATTTATCCAACATTTAAAAAATTCTAACAGATTCTCCTCCTTTTGTTTTCTTCCCATATACATATATATATAGAGTTTGAAAACTTAAAGAATACTCTGAAATTTTTAGAAAAAGTTGCCCTGATTAGAGGGAACTTGATGATCCATGGTAAATAACAACACATAAAGAGGACGCCCTGTTGGGAAAATATAGTGAATGGCAAACTCATACTCAAACTCCAACTTTGATTTCTGAGTACTTTTCAACTCTTTTGCTGTTCATGAATCTTAACACTTATATGTATTTGAATTTACTCACATTTAGAATTAACGATAAATACATCAGAGCAACTTAAAACTTCTTGAAATCTTAGAGAGCTGGGTTATTGAAATTAATGACAAAGTGTACAAGTTAATGACAATGCATCAATTTTCAGTTAATAATAATGTGTATTGTGTCTGAATAGAAGTATTTTTTTGTATTATTAAATTCACATCTATAAAGAAAATATGGATAAAGTTTGTGAATATAAAAATATATCTATCTTTTCTTAAGCTCCGAAATAGTAATCTTTTGGCTCGACGCCGAGGAATTCCGGAATGCATTCTGCTCGTCACTCAGCGCATCACAAAGTACCCCGTCTTAGTGGAGAGGATACTGCAGTACACAAAGGGTGAGTGATGACTTCTGGGACAAACATTCGCCTCTGTCATTACTTTGAAACATGCCTGAGGTGTTGTAAAGGCCTATACTGGTAAATGCCTGTGGCCTCTGAATCATAAAGATTTCCGTTATGGAAAAACTTAAAGCCTTAGGATTTGGATCTATTCTGAAAAGTTATCTTTTATAAAGTGGCTTGGCCAATAGTCTAAAGTCCTCCAAGCAGCCCAAACCAATCAGGTTTCTTCATTCTTTGACCCTGTCTTTCTCTTTTGCAGTCTTCCATATCCAGGTCTTCTTCATACCTCTTCATCCTCATCTTCCTGCTACCTTCCTGCTGTTTGTTGAAACATATGCTGTTGATCCTAGCAACAAATGTCAACTCTCCTAACCAATGAATTATTAGATTGAGAATGATTTGTAAAGGAGCTATTTTTGACCCTGACAATTCGTTAAGTTCCAGGGAGTAACATCTAGGTATCCTTTAAGGAGCTGTGAATGCACATGGCTGGACTATGAGCTCCTGGAGGGATCTAGAAAGGCCTGTGTCTGTCTGATTCACAACTGGATCTTCAATGCCTTGTGCAGTGGCTCGTCAAGAATAGCCTATCAATAAACAAACACATATCAGTGCAATGAATGAATAAATGAAATTGCCAGTTCCAAAAGTTAGCTTATCAATTTCGAGTTTATTATTACTGGGGTTTAGTGTGTTGTATTAACATAGGCTGGGTTTGAAGTTATGTAAACTTGCATTGCTATTGCATATACTTGGTTTTGCTGTTCATTAGTTGGGCAAGTTAATTAAATGAGCCTCTGTTTTCTCCACTACCAAGTGAGAATAATAATCCTCATCGTATGGAATTGTGAGGACCAAGTGAGATTGTCTCAGAAAGTGCCCACTGCAGAGCCTGGTATAACAAGGTGCTCAATAAGTGGGAGCTGTTTTCTTTCCCTTTATTCTGATCAGCTGACTTAGAGTTAATGAAAACGGTGTCCTAAGATACTGTATGAGATCAATGAGATTTTATATGCCAACTCTAAAAAAGTCAACTCTGACATTCTTTTTTGGGAAGGGGTCTAGATGAGTAGCATCTATACCTTGTATCCCACTTTTATTGATCCTTATAAAAGAAAATAGAAGCACAATATACAGAGAAAAACCTCAGAAATGTTGTTTTCAGCAAAAGAATGAAAACAAAATCAAGACTTTCATTTTGTATTATGTTCATACTAGTAGCCCTGCACACGAATCCGTGTGCCAGTAGGTCGCTGTGGCCCTCCTGTATCTCCCCCCATCCCCATAGCTTGCAGCCCTGCCCCCTCCCGTAGCTCTCAGCTGCCCACTTGTAGTTCGCTGCCCCAACCTCCTGCAGATCTGTGATCCGGTGGTTACGCAGTCGGTTGTTACGCCTCAGGGTATATCGCATAACTAGCATATTCCTCTCTTATTATATAGGATTATATAGGATATACAATACCTCACAGATTAACATTTGTCAGATTGTATTAGGTCTGCTCCAACAATCATCCCATGCCACATTCCTGGAAGAATGAATAATAGTGATTCCCTAGTGTGTGTCAATCATGATAATTATGGCATATGGCTCCTCACACACAACTGTCTGACCTCCTTAGGTCAGAGCTTTCCAGTGGTCAGTCTCTCTCTTCTCTGGCTACTGAGGACATGGTTCACATGACTCTGTTATGGCAATGCTCAAGCTTCATTAGGTATTACCCTTCACCTGGGGATTGTTTACATCTTGATTCTGATTCAGTTAGCCTGAGGTAGAACCCAAGGTATTTCTAACAATATTCCCAGGTGAGTCTGATGCTGCTATACGTTGAGCAGCAAGCTATTGTAAGGTAATAATTTGTCCCTGAAGGTCAAGACTGAGCCTTTTCTTGGCCTTAGTCCAAGTCACCTTGTAACTCAAGATTGACTTTCTCTACTCAGCTTTCCTACTATGAAATATGCTCTTTAGAAAGAACTTTGGTGGGGGGTGGGGTGTATGCTGCCTATTGAGCAGTAGGCGTAGTGAAATAGTGAGGTGTGTCCTTTCACAGGCCATGGGAAAGAATTCTTTGTTGAAGATGAGTGTCTACATCTATCCCTTGAGCTTTTCTGACAGATCCTCATGTATCTAACATACAGGCCCACTGGAGGACTTGTTCTCATCCCACTGGATGCTGTTCCTTTGAGTTTATTTCTGCTGCTCTAGGCTCTAGAGCATCTTTGATTTTTCTCTGCCAATTTTTTTGCCTCATCTTTTAGCAACTTTTAACCTCCTGAAACTTTCCCCTTCAGTTCCTTTTGCCTCAGTAAATGCCAACTAGGTGGTTGTTTAAATCCTCAACTATAGAAAATAGCCATACTCGGTTTTATCTGGAGTTTCAGGATGCTGTTCCAGAAACTCCTCCAGAGATTTTGCTTAAGATAATTCAGAGATAAGAGCAGGTGGCCAATGTTTTAAAGAATAACAACTAGACTCGGTGATCATCTACTCTGTTGGCACGAGCCACTAGGCACAGTGCCGTGGTCCAGTTTTATAGTTCAAAAATGTTTAATATGTATTACTGATATGTTTATCTTCCTGCTAATGCACTTGTAAAATGTAGTGTTGAGTATTATTTTTATGGAGGAAGGGGTCCAAGGAAGCAATTGTGTCTGAGGCCCATTCAGACCCTGAAGCTCTAGTTTATGAAAGGACTCCAACCTGGGCCTGTGGCTTGGTTAAGTTCTGAGAAGCTTGGTGTGGGGATTTCTTGATGACCTGTGTCTGAAGGAAGGCCTAACTCAGTATACACCCTGGGGCAAAAGTAGATTTACAGTTATTTACGAAAGTATTATTTACGAAAAATAATAAATAATAATCCAAGAATAAACGCTATGTTTTGCATACTCACAACTGTGGCTACTTTTGCCCCACCTTGTATATAAGACATTCCCTGCTCTAGGAGGAAGGTCAACCCAATCTCTAGAAATCAGACATCCTATTTTCACAGTGTGTCAGCTGAGGCACAGCTGATAGGCAAATCTTTTATAATTAAATATTTTAATGGTTCTTTGGGAGGAGGGGTGCACAGTGATAATGTGGTATTTGAATTTAATCCAACATTTTTGTTCAGAGACTTTTGCTGTTTGGATGATACATTTAGCTGTATGTAAAAGTATAGGGGAAAACTGTCTCTCTTAGCTCTCTGGCTTATTGTATCACGTTTCTTTCTTTTTCTCATGCAGAAAACACGGAGGAACATAAAGACTTATGCAAAGCTCTTTGCCTGATAAGAGACATGATTGCAGCAGTGGATTTAAAAGTCAGTGAATATGAGAAAAACCAAAAATGGCTTGAGATCCTAAGTAAGATCGAAAACAAAACATACACCAAGCTCAAAAACGGCGATGTGTTTAGGAAGCAGGCACTGATAAGCAAAGAAAGGACTCTCTTACATGACGGCCTTGTTTTTTGGAAAACTGCCACGGGCCGTTTCAAAGGTACTGTGGCGCTCCCGGACCAATTTCTCCTTTTTCACACGTGATGTTCATTTCACAGAGGACAGATTTTCAAAAGGTAGATTGTTCAGAAATGTAGGCACAAACCCTGGGTCGACAGAAAAATTCCTATAGGATCGAGTTGTGAATACCCATAGGTAATGTGGTCAATGCTATGAACCTCTTTTAGTGGCAGTTTGCAGCTCTAAGCAAAAGCCTTTATGTATATCTTATGAATGTCCAAGGTTTGTGATGTTTGGATCAAAAGAACTGAGAATTCTGCTAATCGTTGGCACAGAAATGTTAATATGGCGAATGTGATTTAAAGAGGGGTGCCATACCTGCACCCCCAGCTCAGGACTAGCCGGCCATGGAGGAGAGGGGTGAACTCTGAATGTCACGTTCGGTACTGAGTCACATGCTGCAAAAATAGACACGTGTGCATTGGTGTAGATGGGTCCTCAGTCCTAATAGCAATAACGTGACTCCACTAATCTGTTCCGAGTCTGAAGCAGTTTATTCGATTCTTAGGGGCTGATTTTATAGCTGGTCTCTTGCCTGACCTAGGCTTTCTCAACCCTGGCTGCACCATAGAATCGCTTCTGGAGCTTAAAAAATTTGCTACTGCTTATCTCCTCCCAGAAATTCTGAGCTTATTGGTTTGGGGATGAAGCTCAAGTATAGGGGTGTTTAAAAGCTTGCAGGCGAGTCTGCTGCACAGCCAGGTTAAGAACCTCTGGTCTGCTCTCCTTGTTTTTAACGCATCCTAACATCCAGGTAAACACCGAGAGATTATTAATCCTATTGGAGGATTGTCAAGTTTTGCTGGTGGTTGCCACTAATGACTGGAATGGGATTTGTTGATCAGCAACTTGCCATGTGGCACCTAAACATTAACCACGTAACCAGACTAAAATATTAAACACTGTCTATAGATCCTGTGTGTCCAATCATTTGCTCTTGATCCATTTTGCAGAATCATTAGTTTGGTAGCTCTGTCAGACTGTCAGTGGTATAGAGAAGATGGGTTCTTGTGAACAATTTGTAAGAGAAGTATAGGATCTAGATGGAACAAAATAGCAATTTTTATATATAATTTGAGGCAGGAGCTGCCCTCTAACATTTTTAATTAGCACCTTCCCCCCCCCCCCCCATAAAGTAACAGCTTGCTCCATTCCATTAAAACCTTTTGTTTAATTGGATATTTTTCTTCCTTTTTAAAAGTTACAACATTAAATTTGCTGGAGATTTGGCAATACTTATAGTGACACATATAAATGTGCACACCTAAACACAGCTTGTCTGTTAAGTTATCTACAAAATATCTTTGGCTATCGCAATGCAGGCATTTTTATCAAAATTTCATAATTAGGTGAAGTCTTTTTATTTTTAAAAATGTTGAATGTTGGCATTTGAACTGTGGTTTGCTTCATTGATACTAACAAAGCTTTCTTCTTTGAAGATATCCTAGCGCTACTTCTAACTGATGTGCTGCTCTTTTTACAAGAAAAAGACCAGAAATACATCTTTGCAGCTGTTGTAAGTATATGGCCACGTGATGCATGTTTAATCCCACATCTCCTTGAAAAAGTCCTGACATTCCTGGTGACATTATACAGTCATGGGTGAGAATATGCCCCTATTATATTTCCATTGTAATTAATGACTTCAGTAGTTAGTAACAAACATCTAATTGGATTTAAGTAGCATGATGACTACTGAGTTATCACAAACAGAATAGGTAGTTAGCTGGCTCAGCAGTTTAACCAATTATGAATATATATAATATATATATATATATATATATATATATATATATATGTGTGTGTGTGTGTGTGTGTGTGTATACATATATAACCACATATATATGTATATATATTATATTTAATCTTTATTGTTGAAAGTATTACACAGGTCTCCCTAACCCCCATTAACCTCTTCAATTATGAAAAGATTGCTGTAGTTTGGTACTGGCTGATGAACAGACACTGCCATAACTCCCTCCCCACTGCTATGACCCTTTGCCATCTGGTTCTCTAAGTCTTTCCTCCAAATACCCACCCCCTTGGCTTCCCAGAAGCTCACATGTTAATGTTGGTCACTTCTGGCCCTTTGCTGCCTGTCTTCTGTACCTGTTGCTAACCCCATTCATAACTGTCATGACTTTCCTTCCGTCCAACAAGAAAACACCATCCTGGTATCTCATGGTTAAAGATTCCTGTTATTTCTACTATAATGGTTACTAATGATAGAGGCTGTTTCTATAATAGTTATCTGTATAGTATGCTATGTTAACCTCATTGCCATCAGAGTAGATTAGCAATAAAGCCAGAGTTTTACATCGTTTCCTAGGCAGCATCTTGTAGTCCAAAATGACGCACTTAGAGAAAGAAGATGTTATTAGTTAGCTCCTTGTCAGCGCCATGGAGCACCAGGCCCTGGTAGAGGAAAGAATCTAAGGGGCAGGACCAAGGTGGACAGCATGATGGTGTCTCTAAAATGCTAGTGATTATCATTCATTGACTGATAGGATGTTCAGATGTCATCAGCAGATACCATCAATTCCACCTGTTTTTGGCAAATTCAAAGCTTATGCTACTCAGAGTAAACAAGAAGCATGCCTGCCCAGGAGGGAGTCCTGGGGAGGAAGAGACTGGAACAGTGCCTCACCTGCCTGTCTGGGTTTGTCAGGTTGGGACAATAAGTTTCTGCACCCCATTCAGCACAGCGCCTCTTATCACATAGTGTGCAAGTTGCATAAAGATCAGACATGCTCTCCCAAAGCTACACCAGCAGAAACCCAGAGGCCTTAACCAAGTCCCCAATTTCCTCATCTGTTTGGATTGTATATATTGCACATTTCATGACCACCTACTGATTTGTCCAGAAACCCTTCTTGGCTGTGACCCTGCTACTCTGAAAGAAAGCACAGTAAATAAGTGGGCTGTTTGACCTGTGGGTGGCGAGAAAACAGATTTACACCACTGCTGTATAGAAACAAAGGTTCCTCAAAACCAAAGACCTAAAGGAAAAGCAAGCCCTGCCTCGTTGGGTGGTGCGATATACCAGACAACCTGATGGTGGATCGAAGAATTAGGTACAGCATATGGACAACAGTTTTGTTTTCCAGAACAACAGAGTGTACGGATTGAGAACTGGCTGTGATGCTTAGCTTACAGTATAACTTGAAATATGGATCTGCCCCTCTTGTCTGACCCTTTGAAGACTTATCTATGCCACCCATAGACCACATTTACCATGAAATGGGACTTTAGGGATGCAAGCCACCAAATGCCAGGTTGAAGGCAGCCAAAACTCAGCTCCTCTTGGTAAAATGTGTTTGGCAATGGACAGCAGTGAAATGGTGCTGATACATTTTTCTGAAGATGTTAGCCTAACATGTAGCTGCCACTAAGCCCTTGCGGACATCAGGAAGCAAAAGAGGAAGCATTATCCTTAAAGAGTCAAGTGCACTCGACTGTCAATCAGATGCTTTTTGGTTTCATCATATACATTTCATTGACACAGCCCATGTGACATAAATATCTTATGATTAATATCTGGAGGGAATTGATGCATTGGCTAAGAGTATGCAAATATCTGTATTTTCTGGTTCTCACCTGAGCATTTTATAAAGTTATCTTCATGCTAATACCCACAGGTGAGATTCTCTGTCCCTTATACTATTAGAAAGACTTCTTTAGTACATGCTTGCTACATGTTACAGAAGACATGATGAATTTGGAAATGGCCAGAAGATAAACAGCTGAAAAATAGCAAGAGGATGGAATAGTTCTCCTAAAAGATAATTCTGTTTGTTTTCAAAGAGGACTCAGCTGGAAATGGCAGTAGGACTCAAATATATAAAATAAATAGGAAAAAGCAGGTGTTTTTACTAAATCCTGGAATGCTGAGTGTAGGAGGTTGTCTCGCCATGTAGATGTGCAAGTTGAAATGAGGAGGTGAGCTTAAGGTCTTGCTATCACAACGGAATCACAAATAGAATTGCTCAACCATAGAATCTGCCACCTTGTAGAATCACAGTGGGTATATTGTAATCATGGGGCTAAAGCGGGAAGCTCTTGTTCCTCCTCTTCTGTGGCAAAGGCCTTCCATGCCTACAGCGATGTGTGCCTGCACACCCTCAGATGTGGTAAGGCTGTGGGTGCTGGGAGAGCAAAGCCAGCAGTAGAGTCAGCAGTGAGGCAATGAGTGGCATGTTCTGGTAAAGGCGCTGCTCTGTCCACGAGGGAGAAGCAAAACCACACACTGCAACTTACACTAGAAACGGGTGGAAGCCACAGACCAAGGAAGAGTCTTCATATTTACCCCCCAAACTTCAGCAGGCATTCCTTTGGCTATTCTTCCACCTACGGCTGCCTCGCTACATTACTATATTCAGTGTCTCATTCATCTCTGAATTCATCTCTGGTTCTCACCTGAGACTCAGAGGGAACAGTGGTCACAGGAAATGTTGGGGGAAGAGGTGACTTAATCCTGGATTGGATGCCAAGTTGTAGACTTCCTTCCTATTCCCCTCTGATAGAATTAAGTTAAATCTGGTTCTACAGACATTTATGGAGTGCTTGCTCATGCAAAGCACTGTGTCAGACATGAAGATTAATTAGACCTGTTCCTGCCTACGAAGGGGTCTCTGGGTTGGTAGAAATAAGAGAAGTTTGCAGGTAGAACCGTCGAGGCTGTGTTGCTGCTCCGCTGATAGCAGGAGACACTGGTTATGCCAGGGGAGTCTGAAGCCTGGCTGCCTCATTCTTGGCTGTTTCACATTCCCCTCCTTGGTAGCTGGGATTCTGTATCTGTCTCCTTATTGAAAAGGTGTTGTTGTTAACTGCCAAATCCAAGGGACTCTTTAGGCCTTCCATCTCTCAATTTCTCTGTAATATTTGATATACTGTTTCCTATCCCATGCCTTTTTAGACTCCACCCCTGACTATAGCATTTTGATGTTTTTTTTCCTCAGTGCTTTGATGGTTTTCTCTTTTTAAAAAGTTGTCCTTTTATTTTATTTTTTGTTGCAAGGTAATTTTACTTACTTGCAGCAATTAAAGAAGTTGGGATTTATATCTGAAGCTCTGCCTCCCCACGGGTCAATGACGTGTTGGTTTCTTTGACGTTGTCCTTTTAAACCACCAATTCTTGAGGACAAGCACTTTCCTGTATCTTTTCTTCCCACCCTGTCTTCACCATAACTGTCCTGTGGAGCTCTTGCCAACTTCCTCAGCTCTTGGGAAAAGACTGAAGTGATGTTAAGACTTACCTAACACAGTTGCTTTCCTTCGCTAACGTGCTCTGCCAGACCTCACTTGGGATGGGATGCTGTTTCATCTGCACGCCCCCCTGTTTCACGCAGGATCAGAAGCCATCCGTTATCTCCCTTCAGAAGCTTATCGCCCGAGAAGTTGCTAACGAGGAGAGGGGAATGTTTCTGATCAGCGCTTCTTCTGCTGGCCCTGAGATGTATGAGATTCACACCAGTTCCAAGGAGGAGCGAAACAACTGGATGAGGCGGATCCAGCAGGCAGTGGAGAGGTAGTGAATGTGTCCTTTGTCCTTAGGCTGGGAAACGGGCTGGTCCAATGGGGAGCATGCTCTAACGGTGTCTCCCTTGAACGAAAACTTTGCCTCAGCCCGAGGGGTCTGCTCCCCTGCACCTGTCTGTGATAGGTCCTCACCTGCAGCTTTGTCCTCCCAGCCTCCTTGCATGCAACCCTCATCCTGCCCTCTGCCTGCGGTAACCCCACCCATCTTGATGCAGTTCATGTTCGTCTCCTTCGCACAACCCTCTTTGCTTCCATTGGCTCTTTCTTACCTGAAATTCTTTAACATGCTCTCTATCGCATTTATGTGGTGCCTGTCATACACTGTCTTGTGGCTGTAATCATTTTCCATGTATATGTGTTTATTTATTAGATTGGAAGCTCCTTGAGGGCAGGGGCCATGTCTTATGTTTCTTTGTGGGCTGAATTCTGAAGAATCATTCAATAAACATTTTTAGATTAATAGATCTAAGTGATCTAGGTCAATTTACTCCTGCTTACTGTGCACAAGCAGTTTTTTTTTAAAAAAATATTTTATTGTGTTTTTTTTTTTTACAGAGAGAAAGGGAGAGGGAGAGAGAGTTAGAAACATGGATGAGAGAGAAACATCCATCAGCTGCCTCCTGCACACAACCCTTACCGGGGATGTGCCTGCAACCAAGGAATGTGACCTTGACTGGAATTGAACCTGGGACCCTTGAGTCCACAGGCCGATGCTCTATCCACTAAGCCAAAATGGTTAGGACACAAGCAGTTTTTATAAATGGGGGTGGGAGAGTGGGGTGAGGTAATCAAATGGTAATTTGATTACCATTTAATGCTAATTTAATGGTAATCAAATTACCATATGGTAATTTGATTCATTAGATTTTGAATGATGTTACATGAAATTCCTCATTGCCACTGTACTCCTATTCCCATTCCCTCTGCTGCGGGCTTTGAGGGCTGTTATATTACGAGAGGTCCTTTATATGCTCAAGAGAACCAAATCTCTTGGCCAGGGGGCATGTCGAATTCCCTTTATGTTGACTTTTTCTTTGAATGAGTCTACTGCCTCTCCTGTGTCTCTCTAATGACCCCAAAAAAACTTGGACTTGGTTTGAGTTGTCTCTCTTGTCTGTTGTCCTTTAAAGTTGCCCAGAAGAAGAAGGGGGGAGGACAAGTGAGTCTGATGAAGAGAGGCGGAAAGCTGAAGCAAGAGTGGCCAAAATTCAGCAATGTCAAGGTACGCTGCTGGCATCTGTGGTTCCTGGTGGTGGTATGTGTCCGCAGATACTAAGAAAGCCTAGGTGTCGTCAAAGGGGAGCTATGGCTGACTGACTAATCTAATTCCGTGCATGCAAGGCCCACTCTAACTACTCTCCAAAAAAAAAAAAAATACTGGTACTAAGAGATAAGGTAAATTGCTCCCTGCTTCCTCCTTTGTGATGAAGAACATAGTATTTTTAAAAGCTGTGGTACATATATAAAATGGAATAAAACTTGGCCATGGAAAATAATGAAATCTTACCAATTGACAACAGCATGGCTGTACCAGAGGGGGATTTTAATAAGTGAAATAAGTCAGAAAAAGACAAATACCACATGCTTTCACTTGTATGTGTAATCTAAAGAAAAATATAAATGAACGAGCAAAATGGAAACAGAGTTATAGATGCAGAGGACATTTTGGTGGTTGCCAGAAGGGAGGGAGGTGGGGGACTGGCTGAAAAAGGTGAAGGGATTAAAAAGTACAGATTGGTAGTTATAGAGCAATCACCGAGGTATAAAGTACAACTTAGGGGCTGTAGTCAGTAATATTGTAATAACTCTGTATGGTGCCAGGTACGTACTGGAAATATCAGAGAAACACTTTGTAAGGTATGTGATTGTCTAACAGTATTGCTGTACACATGAAACTAATACAAAATAGTATTGAATGTAAAAAATAATATATTTTTTAAATTTTTGCACATGACACATAGGAAACAGTAACTGTGGGGGGTGTGGCAGCGGTGGTTCTAAGAACTGCCGTCCAGTGGTTTAGTTTTAAGGCGCAGCACTGTCAGGGCGCAGTTGTATGACCGCGATTAAGGAACACGAGCTCTGGTGCTCAGTTTCCAAGTCCGTGAAATTTGGAAATTAAGTCACCTCGGTGACTGGCTGAACGTTAGAATCGCTTGGGGTAGCTTGTTCAAAGTTCTGGCGCCGAGGCCCCACCCCCAGCCAATTCAGGGAGAATCTGTCGGAGATGGGGTGCAGACATTAGTATTTTAAAGTCTCCCAGGTAATTCTGAGGCGGAGAGATGGAGAAGCCCCGGATTAGATGCTGCTTTGGTCCCTTGAAGCTTGAAGGATCCTGTGACATGTTGAAATCAGAGGAAAACGATGCAGGCGAAGTTGGCCACAGAAATGGGGTGTTTGGAACAGAAACACGACCGCTGTGTGTGGCCGTGGCCGAGCTGGCGCAGCTCCAGCCTGTGCACCGCTCTCCCCCGTGGGCTTCGCTCCTTGTGGACGAGCCCCTCCGTGTCACGCCTGAGCTCGCTGTGTAGTCGCAATAGAAAACAGCCCCAGCGAAGAATAGCTTTGCGAGCTTTTCTGGAATGAGGGGACTGGGACAGGAAACGGACACTTATTGAGTACCCCATTTTTAGGAAATACATGGGAAGCTCAGAGAATTAGGCCATCTGCTGGAGGCTGCAGTCATGGAGTGGAGCTGTTAGGGTTCCAGCGTGAACTTCCCACCCAACAGGGTTGTTCGAACTGCTGGATCACACTGCTTGCTAGTCGGCAACTTCTTTGTCTTGTAACGTGGATTTTCACAGTTAAGTTCCTGCGACAAATGTTATTTCGTAGAAATACTCTGTAACCAAGACCAACAGATCTGTACGTATTTGGAGGAGAAGCTGCATATCTACGCTGAGCTTGGAGAGCTGAGTGGACTGGAGGATGTCCATCTGGAGCCCCACCTCCTCATCAAGCCGGACCCCGGCGAGCCTCCCCAGGCGGCCTCCTTACTGGCAGCGGCACTGAAAGAAGGTAAGTTGCTTCCAAAAGGATGTGGTTTGACCAATTCAGAAAATGTTTACTGAGTCCCTATCATCAGCCATGCACTGTGGTCTTGGTGCTGGGGATAGATATAGATATAGATATAGATATAGATATAGATATAGATATAGATATAGATAGATATATGCCTCATATGCAAATTGTGCCTGCAGGAATTCAACCAGGACAGTGGTTGGCAAACTCATTAGTCAACAGAGCCAAATATCAATAGTACAACGATTTCTTTTGAGAGCCAAATTTTTTAAACTTAAACTTCTTCTAACACCACTTCTTTGAAATAGACTTGCCCAGGCCGTGGTATTTTATGGAAGAGCCACACTCAAGGAGGCAAAGAGCCGCATGTGGCTCCTGAGCCACAGTTTGCCAACCACTGGACTAGGAGACTGATCGCATGCGCTGACGTGTGCTGACCACCAGGGGGCAGCACAGAATGAAGGAAGGCCCTGGCCAGCAGCAGGGGAAGAAGGGAGGCCCTGGCTGACAGCCAGAAGGCTCCAATCGGCTCTGATTGCTGACCAGGCCTACGTACCCTACCCATGCACGAATTTCATGCACCAGACCTCTAGTAGTACAATAAGACAAAGTCCTGACTCTCCTGAAACAGCAAATGTAAGGAAATAAATATGTCTGGTTCTGTCAAGTGCTCTGAAGAAAAATGAGCAGGGTGTGGGGGTTAGGGAGTAATGGGGTCTGGAGAGGGCAGACTGTGGAGGCCTCTGATATAGTGCTATATAAGCAGACACAAGGAATTGAGAAATCCAAATAGAATCTGGGAAAAGAATGTTCCAGACATAGGGACAGCAGGTGCGAAGGCCCGGAGGCAGGTGAGCGCCAGATTTGTCTGAGGAGCAGCACAGAGGACAGGGCAAGTGAAGTGATGTGAGTGCTGAGAGGTGGCAGGAGAGGGGTCGGTGTGAACTAGGACCAGATCCCTGGTTGGAGGTAAGACTGAATTGCATCCTAAGTAAGATGGGCAGCATTGCAGAGTTTTGAGCTGAAGAGTGATTTCCGCGGTGTTTTAAAATACACCCTCTGAGTGCTGAGTGGAGAATGACAGTGTCTAGGGTGTAAACGTGGGAGTTGGTGGCTGAGGCAGGGCGGCCGACAAGGCCATGGGATGCCAGGGTATTGCAAGTTCTGTTTCATGGAAATGGAATCACTGAGCGTTTTGATAGGAGTAGATAGTGGAGAGGCGGTAAATTGCACCAGGTGCTTAAATTGTTCAAGGAGTCTGTTGGTGAATGGCAACAAGGAGCAGTAGTGAATGGTGTAAGGCAAATTTTAAGGTAAAAGGGACTTAAGGGGAGAAATGGGGCTGGAAGTGATCATAGGGACTAAGAGCTTGGGAGATAAAACAGCCACCACCTGAGAGAGTGCTGTTGTGCAGAACAAGGGCTGGTAACGGACAGGCCACAGACTAAATGGGACCCACTGTCTGTCTTTGTAAGTGGAGTTTAGTGCGACAGCCACACCCACTGTGTACGTAACACCGACAGCTGCTTTCTCGCTGCAGTGGCAAGGACGAATGTTTACAATCTGGGTCTTTGCAGAAAATGGTTGCCAAGCTCTGCCTTAGCATCTCAACATTAGCTGGAGGAGAGCGTGAGGCTCATGGGATCTAAGACCGGTTGAGGGCACAGGTCTCGAGAGCAGCACAGAGGTGGCCTGACGTGAGGTCTGCTGATGGGCTTACGCATTCATTCATCAGATGCCCAGTAGCCCACAGAACAGAGAAGGGCGTCAATTTGCTAAATTAAGTCATTGGATGCAGTGTTTTAGAAATATTTATAGGGTCCTCAAAATAATACTGTTCCACATGCGAGTTGAAAATCTTTTCTTGTAAATAGAAAAACTTCACTTAAAATGTTAGGTGCTAGTTTAAAGTGCAAATCCCCTTTTTTCTCTGAGAATCTGTTCCAATAGGTCTGCCATGAGGAATGGGAATCTTTTTAAAGGCATGTTTGGAAAACTACTCTTCTAAAAAAAAAATAATTTGAGTGGTGGTGGCAGGGGGGGGAGGAGGAGAGGAGAGAAGAGGAGAGAGAGAGAGAGAGAGAGAGAGAGAGAGAGAGAGAGAGAGAGAGAGGGAGGGAGAGGCGCATGGATGTGAGCGAGAACATTGAACCTGTAGTGTGGGGGTGTGCTCTCAGCAGGAATTGAACTGGCAGCCCTTTGGTGCACAGAATAACACTCACCCAACAAGCCACACCAGCCAGGGCTGGAGACATGCTCGTTTTGAAGAATAACTAACATTTCAAGGCCCGGAGGCAGGTGAGCGCCAGATTTGTCTGAGGAGCAGCACAGAGGACAGGGCAAGTGAAGTGATGTTTTAAAATCCTAATGCCCAATATCATATTTAAATTAATTGAATTTTTTCAGCACACTCATTTACCGAAAGTGATATATTTTTATACCAGTTTGATTTTTATTGAATTCTCTACCATAAAATGATGCTTAAAGTATTGATTTAGATTGCAGGTTGGCAAACTTTTTCTGTGTAGGGCTATATAGTAAATATTTTAGGCTTTGCAGGCTATATAAACTTTCTGAAACACATTATTCTGTATCTGTGCATGTGTATGTATTTTGACTCTTTAAAAATGTAAAAGCCATTTAAAAAAATTTTTTTTTTTGCTCCTGGGCCATATAAAAACAGACGCAGGCCAAATATAGTTTGCCAACTTCTGGTCTAATTGTTAAAATACACACACACACACACACACACACACACACGGTGGGTTTGTGGTTGTGAGTATGCAAAACAGAGTTTATTCTTGCATCATTGTTTGTAAATTATTGTCCTACCTTCCACGTGCGCAGCTACAAGTGTACTCGGTAGGTTTATATATTATTTGTAAATTTACTTTCGTTCTCCCGTTTCTTAGCTGAGAGCCTACAGGTTGCAGTGAAGGCCTCCCAGGTGGGCGAAGCCTGTCAATCACCCGAGGAGGGGTGTGGAGAAGCTGCCTTGCCAGATGTGCCCAGTTGTGAGGCGCCAGGACCACCTACTGATTGTAAGTGAAATGCGGGCCTTTGCTATGAGCCTACACACAATCCTGTAGTAAAATGGTTACAGAACATGAAGCCAACAACTGTATTCCTATTTGAAGGGGATGTAATGCATTTCTTAAAATTTGAAACCCCCCTCCCCCAGAACAAGTACACTGGCCTTCTTTACATGTAATAATGACTCTGTTGTTATGAGGATAGGACCTGTGAGTTTTATTGCTATTGCCCAGGCAAGCTTTGTACCTCCCCCTAAACTTACTAATTTTTGGCATAACTTATTGAATACAGTTTTAAAAGATACTTTCAACCTTTTTTTTTTTTTTTTAAGAAAACAAGACCTTTAAGTTAATCTCTGCATCAGTGGAGAAAACAGAGCTGAGCAGAGTAGGAACACGCGCGCACACACACACACACACACACACACACACACACACACGTGGTGGCGGGGTTAAAAGCAGTGGATGGACCTGGAGAGTATTATGTTCAGTGAATAAATCAATCAGAGAAGGACAAGTACCATAAGATTTCACTTACATGTGGAATCTAATGAACAAAATAAACAAACAGAAACAGACTCAGATACAGAGAACAGACAGCTGTCAGAGGTGAGAGAAAGGTGGAGGGATTAAACAAGAAAAACCTCTCATAGACACAGACAGCAGCGTGATTACCCAAGGAAAAGGGGAGTGAGGAGGTGAAGAGGGTAAAGGAAGAATAGATGGTGATGGGAGGAGACTTGACTTGGGGAGCTGAACACACAATACAGGTTACAGATGATGCATTATAGAAATGTACACCTGGAACCTATATAGTTTTATTAACCAATGTCACACCAATAAATTCAATTAAAACAATCTTCAAAACAAAGCAAAACAAAACAAAAACAACCCAACAGCAAACAAACATAGCAGAAGTGCCAAAATATTCTTGATTAATGGTGTCATACACATCAGGTTAGAATTTATTTATTAAAATACTGTTTCAAAATTTTTAAATACAGAAAAATAGAATGATGAGAACTGATTTAGGTTCTTTCTCTAAACCTAATTATACGTTATATGTATAGTGGTAAGCTAAATATTTAATTTTCCAAAGGTTACTGATATAAGAGCATGCAAAGATATTTACAACTATAATTTTTATTATGTTTGGGGGATAAAAACCTTACTTCCACCAGGTCTTATATGTCTTTTAGTAGCTAGAAATTGGAGGATTAAATTGACTCAGAATTTCTCCACAAACATCCATTGGTTAAATAAGATGAATGGAGGCAGTAGCGTTTTAAAATTCTATACATTTTTTTACTAGCGTCCCTAATTATTTTCCCCTCTTAAGTTCTGCTTTATCTAATCCTGGGTTTCTATTTTCAGAATGGGCACATGTGTTTTTCATTTCGACACAGCCCAGATTCATCAGGGGAGTTGTACTGCCCTGGGTGACTTCCTCTTTAAAGAAGAACCTCATTATGCCATTAAGGAAGTTCTGTCTAAAAATACATGTAGGGATCTGCTGCTCTGCCCTGGGACAGCTGGGAGGGGCCGAGTTCAGCTGCACAGCTGCTCCGAGCACAGGGCCACGCCTTCCCTCCCCGCAGAGCAGGCAGCCAGGGCTCTCCCTGTCGGTGTCCGCATCTCCCAGGACGTCTGCCACAGCCGCCAAGAGGCTGGTTCTGACATCAGGCTTCGTGGAGAGGGGGGGCCGGGGCACGTGGGCGGGGTCCTGTGCCCAGAGACCCCTCCAGCTCCGGCTGGACTGGAACGCAGCGCTGCACGAGTTTGATTCTCTTTGTGATGTTGATGGGACAAAACACCATCCTACATGAGGGTTTATACCTGAAGGTATAAAGCCCCGGGTTTGAGTTGGTGTCCTTCTAGGTCAGGCTCAGGCTCATCTGAGGCCCATGGTCAGCCAAGCAAGGCCCTCTGCTTCAGGTCTCAGCTCATCAGGTGGGGAGTTCAGTCTGCTCCCTATAGAGTTCTGCAGATCCTCCCGACCCCTCTGAACTGACCATAGGATCAGAGGGACCTGGCCTACATTCCCTTCTGCCCTCATGTGCCCCACCATCAGCTGCCTTCCCCATCGGAGGGTCCTTGCTCCGATGAGGGGAAGAGAGAGAGAATGGCTAGTTCTTTTGTTCATGCTTTTGGCATCTCACTAAGAGAGAAGGACAGTACCCAGTGGTGGAACCAAGTTTTAGTGACAGAAAAGTCTTTATAACATGTCCCTTCACTATTTACATGAACAGGTGTTAGCTGGCATGGGCAAAATGAACTTACTTTTTAGCTGATATAATTGGAAGTCATTTCTGCTTAAACAAAACTTCCTTGTGTTAGAGGACTCTCATCGAAACAAGGAGAAAACAGTACTTCCTTTATCAGAGATAAAGTTTCAAGATGGCACTGAGGAGAAAAACACATAAACGGAGTCACACATACCTGTCTCCTCAGTGTCCTGATTGGCCAGGGCCCAGTGGAAGTCTGCATGTGACTGGGCTTCGGAGGCATTGTTGGGTCTGTAAGGCGAGCCTGCCATCCCACCAACAGAGGTGTAACAAATGGAGTGCCATCTGTAGGTGGTACTTAAAAATATTTCTGCAGTAGAAATATGTCAGTTCTTATAGGTTAAATATACAGTAATAACAGTGTTATAAGCTTAGAGCATAAACGAGAATTGCGAGAAAAAAAAATCCACTTGGAAATCGTTTTTAAAAGCCAGTTCCCCTCCTGCTGTGGGGCGAGTCCTTCCTGCTAAGCCTGTGTATGGCCTGCTGCTCTCCCCCGGCCCCCGGGAGCCCGGCGGCTCCGTGTCGGCTCTGGGCCTGCCAGTCCTGCTCTGCCCGCGATGCCTGTTTTCAACACCCCCTCCCCCGCGGCTTTTTCCCGTTCAGTGCCAGTGAGATGGAGAGTCTGCCTTCTCCGTGTCACCACCCTCACGCGAAAAACACACGGTGGATGATAGCTGATGCCCTTTGTCAGCTTGGTACCCGTTAGCCTGTAAGCTCCCCGAGGGCAGGGTCTCTGCGTTGCTCTGCGCTATTTTGGCGATGCCAGCCCCTCGTATGAGAGTCTTCCGAACGTGTGATCTCGTGGTGTGTGTCCATGGGAAATGTGGGTCAGCTGCGTGCTGCGGAGCCCCGTCCACTGGCTGATGTGTGACGATGTCCTTTTTCTGTTTCTGTTTCAACGGCGCCCTTCCAGCACTAGTCACAGAAGGGACAGGAGGAAGAGGCTGTTGGGATGTGGACCCCGGGACCCAGGGTGTGGGAGCCGACCTGGCGGTCTCTGATGCGGGGGAGAAGGTATTGTGAACTGATTTGCTAGTAAACGGTACGGGTTACTCTGTGTAATGAAATGACTTCGGGTCCTGGTCTGTCCATGGCCCCGAGTGGTACGGACGTGTTTTCCTGAATTGTTCTCAAGTTCAGTATTTATATTTAAACTTTCTAACTTATTTCTCCGTAAAATGTTCTTGCTCTTCCTATATCATGTAGGTGTAAACAAAGAAACACTTGAAACGTTATTAAAAAGATTGAAAACTCCAGTGTTTATTTGTGTGTCTCTGGTCTCACTTTCACTTTCCTCGCTGAAGCCTCTAGCCTTTCACCGCTCCCTTCAACTGCTCTTGACCAAGGGATGTTTCGGGCATCGGGGCCTTTATGCCACCAGGTGGCACTAAAGTGGTAGAAATAATTTCGATTTTGCAATCTCCCTCCCTCCCTCCCTCCCTCCCTCCCTCCCTCCCTTCTTTCTTCCTTCCTTTTCCTTTTTCTGCCTGGGGGCTCTTTTATTTATTTTATTTTTTGACATCCTAGCCACGTAAGTTATACACTCTTTTTTGAAAATTAAATGTGGGAAACTTCCTATTCACTTCAAATGAAACTGAGATTTCAGAAATAGAGAGGGACCAAGACTCTGACTGTAGGAGGTGGCTAGTGGGCCTCCCCAGGATTGTATGGGCCTGAGCGTTTAGCTTTATCTAAAATCGAATGAGGTACACTGCCAATTATCAATATGTGTCATTGTGGGAAAATGACATGCCAGAACTTTATATATGTAACACTTTATATAGCATATATGTTTTGTATCAATATACAAATGCCTGAGAAGCCAAATCCAAAGGTATTTTTAAAGATGGCCGTGGTGGTTTAAAACTTCAAAGGGCAAAATGAAAATAGGAATGCGGTATTTTACTCCTCTCATTCTGACTGCATGCTTTCTAACATTTCTTTTTAAAATGTTCTGCTTTCCATCCTTTTCAGTGGGGACTTCCCTTTTAAGTCTGTAGCTCCCAACTGCTTTTACATTGTTAGAGAAAGGAAAGGGGGGAGGGTTTGAACACTGGTTGTCTCTTGATGCAAAGCTGTGGTGGCTGGATCCCACCCTTAAAGTCTTTTCCTTCCATGACTCAGTAACAGGTAAGTGAGATGAAGTGTCTGGATTCCTGTTTGCACAAACTTATCTGGAAAATTTGCCATTAATAAGGTATTTTGATAAACCAAATGAGCTGACAGGGCTGGATCACTTAAAATCAAATTTTTAAAAAACATACAATGTCTATTTTATAATTAGAGACTTTAATAAGGTAAGGCTTAAAATTTTTTTGGAAAGAATTTTTAAACATTACAAAATATCTTGTAAATCATCGCCTGCAGCTCTGCATATTGACCACAAGGTGGCGCACCAACTCCATTAAAAAGATGATGTTAAACATTCCAGTCTTGTATCAAGCCTCGCTCGGTTCTTGGAAATAAGTAAACACGTGTTACATAATTCATTTCTATGTTTCTAATTTTATAGAATATAAAAGCTGTAGGTTGACTTATCATTTCATTACAAAAACCATGGAGTGTGGAGCAAGGACAGAACCAGGAATGCAGAGAGAATTCCGAAACTCACTATAGAAGGGCGGTTCCTAGCTGGTTATCTTCCAGAGGGTTGGGAACAGATCTGACTGAACTTCATCCCCTTCCCCTGTTAGAGGTGCTGGTGAATGACGACATCTTTAACTGGCTGCGGGGGAAGAGGTCTGGCTAGGTCATCAAGGCATCAGCAGGCTGACCTATTGAATTTAACGATCCCAACGTTACCTGAGCTCCCACAGCTGACTGTTTCTTGTAGTTTCCGTTTAAAGCTGCTCCGACAAGAGCAATGGGAGACTGTAGGCTCTTGGAGAGCAGGAATATGATGACCTTTCATAACATAAAGTGTGACTACATACTGGGTGTCCCTATCTATTTATAGAATGGTGAGAGTGTCCATTTCATACCAGGCAGGTATGTGGATATAGCATTGAATACACAGGTGAAACCTTGCTATTCATTGCCTGACCTTCTAGTGAGAAAAGACAGACAATAAATGAATTGACAAATGTTCCATTCAACTCTGGAAACCAGAAACCCTCATTACTCACATGTGCCCTTCATGTGTGGGTAGAGAAACCCCATCCCTAGGGGCAGGCGGTCCCTCGTTGTGTCTTTTATGGCCTCTGCTGTAGTGGTTCTACTGAGGCAAGCGTGGAGGGCACAGGGAACTCGGAGGGGTAGGATCTGGAGCAGGTCAGCTAAGTGCTCCCCTTTGGGCCACCTCTGGGTCTGGTTCCTTCTGCCCACTCCTGGCTGTTGGCTCTGTGAACCTCAAACTTTGAGACAGGGAACTAGGGACCAGTCATAATGCTTTCTAGCTTCCACATCTGGATCCAGGATGCTAGGGGCCAGTTTGGTCTGGGAGACGACTTCACTCGGGCACAAGAGAGCTTGGTTTACAGTGGTTTGTGCAGGCAGAGCTTGTCTCTTACCTAGAATGTGCGGTGTTTCCTTGCCATCATCCCTTGTAGTTTTAGGGAATGGCTGGGCGGAAGGATGACTTGCATCTCAAATACCAAGTTTGCACAGAGGGGCTTTCATTACTCGATCGTTAGTTCTCTGGGCTTTGATTTCTGGGGGAGATGGAGTCACCATAGCGGAGCTCAGAGAGAGTGAAGTGATTTACCCGAGGCCATACATTTGGAAACACTACAGAGCAGCTTTTCAAAAGTGGAGCGATTATTCATTTTCTTATGCTTTTGTATATTTTAGGAGGAATATAGAAGTTTTCCAGGTTCCTCTCAGTCAGAGGTGAGTTATGCATACCTTAAACACACCACCGTCCTCTCTTCTTTTGTGGATATAAATGCTTTTTCCAGAATTTGACACTTAGGATCTTATTTTTCAGATTATACAAGCGATACAGAATTTAACCCGTCTCTTATACAGTCTTCAGGTAACTATGCTCCTCTAATGTTTGACCCTGGGGATGTTTCCCTCCATGCGCTTCACTTTATTTGATGATTCCCAGACTTTACAAACTAGAACATTTGTGAGGTAGTAACTGATCTTCCAAGAGTGCCACCCCCCACTGTAACTCAGCGAGGTGCGTTGGACTTCACCTGGTTTTGTAATCACAGGGAAACACCACGACTACATTTTATACCATTCTCTTCTGAAACCATAAAACAGTTCATATCTTTAAAAAATACTGATGAACATGATCTGGCTTGAAATCTACAGTGAAACTCTTAGGTGAGTGTAGCAGAATTCGCATTTTCTGCTGAAAACTTAAATTCACACCTAAACATTTTTCACTTTCACATGTTGGCCTTAGGCCTTTAGAGCAGTTAAATAATTCATGTGCTGCTCGTGCTTTGGTTTGTTCATCCACCCAACATGTACTGAGTGCTCTCGCTGTGTGGGCACACGAAGACAGAAGGACCCCTGCGCCTGCGGTCAGGTGACCTGCTATCTGCCCAGGCTGGACAGACGTAGCATCGTGCTTTCGTTTAGGATTATAGGTGCGGATGGTCTCTGAGGGCACACACAAGAAAGGCTGAAAGCATCTAATTGCTTAATTTGTGCATTAAAAATATTTTAGAGCGATATAAAAGCAATGGTTGTATTGGACATAAATTTGTAGAATAATTTGTAGGATACAAATAAAATAACTTGTGATTCTACAGGGAGAATTACTAACATCATGTTGGTGTATTTCTCTCCTGTTCCTTAGAATTATTTCACATAGTGTCTTGCAACATGTACCTTTCTATGTTGTCAGCGGTTATTCTATAAGACAGTTTTTATGGTTACATAATGTTCCAGTCTATTAAAGTTATTTTCCCAGTTCCTCATAATTAATACTTCTATATTAATAACACTCTAATATTATTCTTATGCACTAATTTCTTTGAAGATATCTGTGTGTTTCCTTAGGGAAATTACTGGAACATTTTTATTTTTTTTTAGTTTTTTAATAGACTTTGTCAAAGTAGTTAATCAATACCCCTCTCTACTCTCAATTTGAAAATTGGTCAAGGTAACAGATTATCTTAATTTAACTTGTTTGGATGACTCTTAAGATTAAACATTTTTCCTACTGGTTTATTACCAGTCATACTTCCTATCTCATAGCTGTTGAATATGAAAAAAAAAATTGTCTGCTTTTAAGCTTTCACCAGAAAACAAAAATAAAGTCATGCTACATTTGACTTTTTCTTATTTGTGCTTCAACTGCCTCAAGACTTCTTTCTCTCATGTTCCGTTGATCATCTACCGATTCTTGCTCTGTGCCACTGTCTTAATTATTCAAGTTTTGGGTTACATTTACATATATGACAGTGCCAGTTCCCCCTATTACTTTCTATGCTTATCTGTATGTTTTTTCATAAAGAGTTTTTGAATGACTAACAAGTTTTTTCCTTTCTGTTGAGACTGTTTAATTAAAATCTCATTATACAGGGTGGGGCAAAAGTACGTTTACCATCCCCAGTACTCAAAACAGAGTTTATTCTTGTATTATTATTTATTCATTCTTGGATTGTTTTCCATACAAACCTACCTTTGTCCCTCCCTGTATTTATGAATCCAATTGTGGAGAATTGGCAATTTTGCAATGATTAGTCCTCATGTCTTTGAACATGTTAGTCATCTCTCATTTCATGCTCTGCTGGGAAGCTTTGTGCTTATCTTCAAGTAGGCATTGTTTGTTTGTTTTTATGCTAAGTTTATTTCTAGATGTTTGTCTCGTTGTCCCTATTGTGAAAGGAATATTTTTTTTTATGCTTTCCCAGTGGCGGTTGCTGATAAGAAGGGTCTTGATTTTTATATGTTTATTTTGTAACTGGCCACTCATTGAATCTTATATTTTAATAGTTTTTCTGTTGACTCTTTGGAATATTCCAGATAGAAAGAAAAAAAATGTGAAAATAATGTTGTTATGGCTATTTTTAAATAATTATATCAGTTTTACATTCCTGGCTTGCTGCTTTGGCTAGATTGAACTTCTGAACATGTATTAAGTAATAGTGGTAGTAGTAAGCATCCTTGTCTTGTTCCAGATTTAGCGGGACTGCCTTTACTATCCTACAGTAGACATGCTGGTTTGGGGTAGATGTTCTTAGAGATTGCATTTATAATGTAAAACAAGTACTCTTTCTTCTCCATTTTAACAGAGAGAGGATATAGTCAGAGTATATATATATCCTCATTAATTTTGGGGAGATAAGAACATTGAGTATTCTGGCGTGTGTTGCCTGATGAAAACACAAAGTCATATCTCTTCTTTTCAACTTTAAATGCAGCCAGCCCTCTGTGGGTTCAAAGTTCAGAAGAGCCATGTGACCTAAATGGCCTAATCTTTGCAACTCATTAGGCCAGTGGTTGGCAAACTGCGGCTCATGAACCACATGTGGCTCTTTGGCCCCTTGAGTGTGGCTCTTCCACAATATACCATGGCCTGGGTGAGTCTATTTTGAAGAAGTGGTGTTAGAAGAAGTTTAAATTTAAAATATTTGGCTCTCAAAATAAATTTCAATGGTTGTATGGTTGATATTTGGCTCTGTTGACTAATGAGTTTGCCGACCACCACATTAGGTTGAAGCAACATAGGATTCTCTTAACTAAAGCTTTTGAGCTGGTCTCAGGATAGGGCTCTGAGAGACTTCTGTTTGTGCACAGACATCTCTTATGCATGCTTGAAGTTTTTACATGAACATGGATCACATGAAAATGAAGTTTGGTGCTTGTATTAGGAGAGCGGAGTTAGACGAGGTATTGGCGAAGCAGGAAGGAAAGGCCACAGAATCACTCCAGCAAAGAGAAGTTCGGAGAAGTGAACTGGGAATTTCCCTAAAGTTGAAAAGCTAGTGCTGTTCTCTGTCCTAATTATCAATGTCAACTTTAAGGGTGACAATGAATACAATCCAATCTTCAAATTCTACCTCTCGCTGAGAAGAAAATGTTCCTATCTGAAATGTAAGTGGGTGTGAGGAATACTTCATGGTAGCACTTAGTCTAATTGCAGCCCTTACATGAGAGTTATTATTGCTTATGGTGGTTTTGACATGCAAAATACTGGATTTTTGTTTGTTTTACTGTACTGAGGCCTGAGATTTGTTAGAACTAAATGGTGATGTACAGGCTACAGTTTACCCACCAGGTCCTCAGAGTCCTGGGTGGCTTATTATCTCATACCTAAGATCAAAGTAACCAGTACCTGTTCTCGGTGACCAATGTTCTCTTTGTAGTAACTTCTAAAATACATCGATCAAAGATTTGTGTGAATTTGAAATTTTAAAGAATTCTTTGCAAATTTAAAAACATGAATTTTATTTCAAAGGACCCCAGTGGATACATTTTTGAATCTTATTCCAAGATAAGTACCAATTTAAAATATACCTTACTCCTTTAACTTTCAAAAGTATGGGAAACTGCTGATCTAACAAAGAACTAATGGTCAAATCCCCATGTTCCCAGCATCTGTTACATGGACAGTTTTAAAAATTCTTAGGAAAGAAAAATGTGAACTTATCCCTAAAAGAGTAATAATTTCTCATAATGAGTCAAAACACACACACATACCCAGCATGTGGCCATTTCCAATTAGTCCCCTCTGTGCTTCTTTGCACTTTAAGTGGGAACTTTTAAAATTAAAAGCTTCCAAGGGTATTCACGGATATTTTTTTCTCTCCTGTGGAATCCTTCCAAATCTTGGCAGTGACTTCCTGCGACGTGGCCAGAGTTTTCACAGGCAGATACCGTAACTCAAGATGTTTTTTTAATCTAGTTGGTAATATCCCCTGGGCTTTAGAGTATCTATGTTTCCTTAACCATTCCAGCTTCCTGTTAGCAACTGTTAAACAAATGAATTTCAGCTTAATGCATGGCCTTCCTGCTGTCTACAAAGAAATAACAGTAACGAGGCTAACTTTACGACCTGCATACCCTAAATGTATCTATCAACTGCTCTTCCTGGGCATTATACTGTAAACAGGTTATTTACCGAAAGTCTACAAATGGCCGAGTTTTATTTTTATGTCTTCATATATGTACTGTAGCTTAAGTAATTTCTGGCTTGAGACTCAAGTAAAAGATACTGTCGAGTTTATATATAGATTCTTAACTTCTCCTGAGTTCTGGGAGAGCGTGAGATTCAGAACAGGAATGCAGAGTCTTGTGAATTTATGCACTGAATTCTTACTCGGAAATATTATCACAAAGCCCACTTCCGGAAGCAGGGGGTGCCTGTGGCTCCTGTGCTTTGTTCTTTTGTGTATAGGGTCCCAGGTCCGGCCCCAGGGACGTGTAGACAAGCCTGTCTGAGTGCCAGGCTGGGCTTTGGAGGTCCCTGAGCAAAAGGACGGCGGTAGCGAGAGAGTGTAATCCGGTCCAGCCTTTTGTGTTGGGGGTTCCAACCAAAGAGCAGACACGGACGCCTTCCCTCTCCCTCTCCGCCCCTCAGGCTGCCTTGACCATCCAGGACAGCCACATCGAGATCCACAGGCTGCTTCTCCAGCCGCAGGACAGCCCGTCCCCGGGCCCGTCCTTCCTGGGCAGCCCCTTCCAGGACCCGGACAAGCACCGCAGCCTAGAGAAGCGGCGGGAGGAGCTGGCCGACATCCCCAAGCTCCAGCGCCAGTTCCAGCAGGACCAGCGGCGCTGGCAGCGCAGGTGCGACCAGCAGCGGCGGGAGCAGGAGGCCCGGGAGAGCTGGCTGCAGGAGCGCGAGCGGGAGTGCCAGTCGCAGGAGGAGCAGCTGCGCCGGAGCCGCGGGGAGCTGGACCTGCAGCTGCAGGAGTACCTGCAGAACCTGGAGCAGCTGAGGGCGGGCCAGCGCCTGGTGGAGCGGGAGAGGGGCAGGATGCGCGCCCAGCAGAGCCTGCTGTGCGGCTGGAAGCACAGCCGGCAGAGCAGCCTTCCCGCTGCCTTCTCTCCGGGGAACTCGGAGGTAGGATGGCTCTTCAGGGCTTGCCAAGGCGGCGTGGGGGGCAGCCCTTTCGGGGGCAGGCTCAGGAGAGTTATTCAACATGCAGAAGCTGGGAACTTTCCCAAAAGGTGCACATGCGTCTTGATGTGAAATATGGGAATGTGGAAGGCCCTGGTCCTGTGGGATCATGGGCTCACTGTAGATTGAGACGCCCTTCCCCAAGGGAATGAGCACAGAATCGCGCTGTCCCAGCAAGAGGAGGTTTGTCCTGGAGGCACCCCACCTGGAGCGGGTGATTTCCGTAGTGGGAGGCCCCTCTTCACATGGTCTGATCTTAGCCTGTGTGCAGCTTTACCTTTCAGTGGATCCGTTAGCTGTTAATGTGCAGTACAGGTCCTGATTTAGCAAGTATCACACTATTCTGTCATTCCACGCTTATGCTCCTTGTGTCACGTTGACCTAGTCCAGTGGTCAGCAAACTGGGGCTCGTGAGCCACATGCAGCTCTTTTGGCACCTTGAGTGTGGCTCTTCCACAAAATACCACAGCCAGGGCAAGACTATTTTGAAGAAGTGGCGTTAGAAGAAGTTTAAGTTTAAAAAATTTGGCTCTCAAAAGACATTTCAGTCGTACTGTTGATATTTGGCTTTGTTAACTAATGAGTTTGCCAATCACTAACTTAGTCAATTCAAAATCCCTTTCATTAATAACTAGGGGCCCGGTGCACGAAATTTGTGCACTGGAGGTGGGTTGTCCCTCAACCCAACCTGCCCCCTCTCACATACTGGGAGCCCTCAGGGGATGTCCCACTGATGGCTCACCCCCAGCCTGCCCAGAGGCTTTAGACCTTGGGCACCCAGCCATCGCCCTGCTCAGCTCAGCCCCGGCTGCCTTCGACCACCTGGCCCCCAGGGGCACTTGCCACCACTTTGGCTCACAGCGCCTGGGGGCTGGGTGCTCACCGCCACCACCGTTTCATCTCCACCCCCAGGGCCGGCGCTTGCGCCGCTTGGCCCCGCCTCCGCTCCTGTTTGGCTGGTAGCATAGCCAATCAGGAGTGAAGGTATGGTCACATTTGCATGTTTCTCTTTTATTATATAGGATGGTTAACAGGTGTCTACTAGCTAATGACTGGGGAGAATAAAGCCTTTCCGAAGATTCTGTGTCCACTTGCACCCTCTCTAACCATGCTTGGCAATTCCATTTGAACCAGGAGTTTGCTTTTCTGTGCTATGTGCAAATCTATGCTTTTTTTTATTGATGGTATGTAATGCTGTAAAAGTTGATCGCTTATAAGAGAGGTCTGCTGTATCTGACCTTCCTTTCAAGTAGGCTAAATTACATTTATTGCAAATACATGTGTGCCTGAATACGTCTTCAGCTTTTTTTATTTAACAAGAGTTAAATAAAATGCTGCTCTTTCTTAAAATAAAGTGGAAACATTTGAAGGGCAGAGAACCTCATCTTACTGATTTGAGAGAGAGAGGGGAGGGGAGAGAGAGAAACATCAATCCGTTGCCCCCCACGTGCAGCCCGATTGGAGATGGAACCCAGGTATATGCCCTGACCTGGAATCAAATCCAGCGACCTTTTGTCGTACGGAATGATGCTCCAACCAACTAAGCCACCCGGCCAGGACTGTTTGTCTGTTTTGTTTTTTAAAAAATATGCTGGGCATAGTGAATTGAAGAGTTTGGTACTAGCTCATTAAAGAAGGGCTGGAATGAAGGAGCCAAGGGTAATGTTCTTCTCGATTCACTCTTACTAAAATGTTGACTGCTACATTCTATTAGGAATAAATAGTTTATAAAACGTATTCAAATGCCTGGAGAAATTATTGTTGTTTTTTTTTTTTTTCCATTTTCTTACACAGGCAATGGAACTTAATCGATCTGAGAGTTTACATTATGAAAATTCACTCTTCATCAATGATGCTTTAGTACAAATGTCATCTAACACTTTTGACAAACCGACTCCACCAGCCACCCACCAGGACACCGCTCACCCCCTCAGTACATCTAACTCTGACTCGGAAAGGACTAGTGAAAATCAGGTAGACCTCAAGACGGATGTTTCTCAGCCCGAGAGTGGAAACCATGAACTATGGACAGCCGCTGAGTCCTGTCATCAGACAGCCCCCCTCCACCAAAGCAGCGAGGATTCTTGTCAAAATGGTAATTAACACTTTAAGCATCATCTGTATAGTTTCAACAAGAAGCTGTGCCTCTCAAGGGTTGGCTCTTTTTAGAGCAAACCAACCTGGGGCCCTAGAATGGGAATAAATTGGTGCAGATGAGCTGGAGTTTGTGGCATAAAGTTCTCTCTGGGGAAGTCTGAGGACTGCCGCCACTTGTGAGGCGCAAGACGAGCTAGACCGTGTTTGGAGGGCTTGCAGGAGGCCAGCAAGATGCTAGGACCAGACAAGGTTTCAGGCCTGTGGGTTAAATGATAACTTTCTCATTCTCTTAAAGGTGCAGCAACTTGGTATCTATTCCTCACGTAGATCTATCACCTCCAGAGACACATACTTGTTGCTTCTCAGAAATAAAAGATACGGACAGGGTTTGTGGTAGGACTTTATTGTCTATCAGAGCAATTTCCTGTAATGTAAGTGAAACGTGTATTGCTATTAAATGTCCAACATGAAACTGGTAACACCATTTGTCATTGTAAAAAAAAAAAAAAGAAAAAGGTGTTGTGTCTCCATAAGTACCTCGTAATAACACAATTTGCTAATCCCATTAAAGCATTTGCCAAATATCAGTGAAAGGCAGCTCAAGTTACCAACTCCACATGAATCCAAAAGATTTAAATCTAAGTGTGTTATAAATTGTTTTCCGCGGGACATGAGGTAGGGAACGAGAAGAACTTGAAACCTCTCTACCAGAAAACAGATGGCATGCGATAGAATAAACAAATGGTTGGCCACATGGATGTGAATGAAGTCACTGAGAGCAAAATGCTTCAGAAACATAAAACAAGCAGCAGCACAGAGACCTTCCGAACTAGGCACAAACTTGTTTCCATGCTTGATACAGATTCTTAGTGTGTCAGTAGGATAACTTCTTAGCACTGGGAAGTTTTAAAGCTTCTTCGAATTATTATTACTCAGTCCAAAAGATGTTGATTTGTAGTAGTGGATCATTCTTTATAGTCACCGCTAAAACATTCTTATTTCTTGCCAGCATATAGGAGAGAGTTAAATATTGCTTTAAAATATCACTTCAAATATTTTTTAAATAAAGAATGTACAACAGAATATTCATTGGGACTAAATAAAATGAAGGGTCAGAAAGAATTTATAACACGTAACCACTCTAATATATACTTTGCAACTTGAGGATGATGGTTGACCGCGCTGCAGAATGCCTTTTCTAGGTCCATGTTGGTTTGCTGCTTTGACTCATTAACTTGCTATTTCCAGTGCCTCCGATGTTTTGGTCGGTGGGGTTTTGCATCCTGGCTGTGGCATAATTAAAAAATTCGGTTTGAGTTAAACCACATTCAGCTTTTGTTTAAAAGGAGAATTTCTCTCATGCTTTTTGTGTATCTCCCATCTTTTTCTATGTCTTGTACTTCAAACTAGAAAGCTTTAAACATTTGGCAGCACACTTGAGGAGATAAAAAAATGTTCTAAGGAAATAAACAGTGATTATACACAAAACCAGGTCTCCACATGCTTGGAATTAGACGTAGCCGAGGGAAATGCGGAGAAGAAGCACTTATGCTTCAGATATTGTGTGTCCCATATAGGCCAAGGACACTCGGGCCATTGACAGAGGAGAAGAATCAACTTTGGCCTGAATCTCCCGGGGACATCCTGGTGTGTGCAAGCAGGGATTAGATGAGAAATGCAGTGTGTGCTGTTCAGCGCCCGGAGTTTTGCCACTAGTTGAAAAACCCCTATTTATGTTTGTTTACTTGAGCGTGATAAGCAGTTCCTGGAGCAGAGAAAAGACAGTCAGAGATAAGGAGGTGATAGGGAAGTGGAATGAAAATTGGATATATATTCTTCAGAGGCTTGTCAGGGCCAGATAAAATTGTTCGAACCTCACCAGAGCCTTCACAGCTCATATAATTGAAAATAGCACAAAATAATCCTCTGATGTTAGTCTTCCGGGACCCTGCAGTGCTCTGCCTGCATCGTCGAGGGGGCGGTGCTGGGCTGGGAGAAGCAGGCCCAGGCTGTGCAGGTGGAGGGGACAGTCCCTGTGCTGGCGTCAAGGACAGCTCAGTGCCCCCGTCCCTGCTTTCACACCTGTCTTTGGGGAGTGGTCCCCACTTGTGAGGACCCAGAGCTCACCATGTTCAGGCTAACAAAATCTGTCTCATGTTCCTGCCGGAGTTTTTGTTAAATGTGCATTTAAGCATGATCCGATTAACACCCCACTGAGGATCTCATCTGTAGGCCTGCCCTACGGTCAGCTGTCCTCAGGCAATGCCTTGAAGACTGGCTTGCTCAGCTGTTTGGTCCAGCACCGTAGTCGGCAAACTGCGGCTCGTGAGCCACACGCGGCTCTTTGGCCACTTGAGTGTGGCTCTTCCACGTATATCATGGCCTGGGCGAGTCTATTTTGAAGAAGTGGCGTTAGAAGAAATTTAAGTTTAAAAAATTTGGCTCTCAAAAGATATTTCAATCGTTGTACTGTTGATATTTGGCTCTGTTGACTAATGAGTTTGCCGACCACTGGTCCAGCACTTGGTGCACATGAGCAGCTCAGATCAGTGGAGATGTGAATTTATGGAACAGGATAAGCCAAATGGAAAAGTTTGTCTGTAAGTAAAATTCTCCAGTGTGGTTAGCTGTCACCTAGACTGGAGTTTTCATTGGTTTGCTCAGCCCAGCCTTGCCAGACATTGCACTGAGCTCTGCGTGCTCTGGTTATGATTTGGCTTCTGAATTGCTCTGTCACCACCACCACACACAGATGACACCACCCTTCAAGCGTGTGTTAAGGTGTCACAGAGAGAGACTCCTTTACCACAGCCGTCCTCTGAGATGGTTCTCTGATGATCTCCATTTGAAAGGGAAACTGAGGTACAGAGAGAGGGTCAATGACTTGTCCAAGGTCACCCAGCTAGTAAGTAGCAGAGCCAGAGATGAACCTGAGCAAGATGGGGGCTCTGGAGTCCATGCTCTTCATCATTACCCTGCAAGCTGTTGATTTCTAGAAGGCTGTTTGGAATTATGTGTTTTAAGAAGTTGGAGTAGAAATAGAATACGTCAGGTTGCAATGCCTAGCAGGATGTTCAAGATTAAGAGCAGGGGGTGGTTGTTTTCTTCCTCTCCCTCCCTTTAATATTAGCATTTGGAGAAACTAGTCTTTGGGATTGCCGGGGGCTGTGCTTGCAGGGTCTGAGCACCTTCGGAGACCACAGATACCCTTCAGCTTCACTCTGCCAGGAAGACACCTTTCCTCAGGATAGTTTCTCTCAGGATGCCTCATGTTACTTGTATATATCTTTTGAGGTAGCACTTGAGAGAGCTTTACTTTGCAGTTTTGGAAGCTGTTTCATGAACAGAATTCTTGGATGTTTGAATAAGATATCCAAATTGGAATTTGGTTTTGTTTATAGAGAAAGGGATGGTTAGTTTAAGAACTTAATCTGTACTCCTCTGAGGGACACTAGCCAAGCACAGAAAATGTGAAATTTTTGAATAATGTAGTCCCTGTGGGACAATTGCTATGTAATTAGCCCCATGAAATGCTCAACTGTGTTACTCTTCTTAAAGGCAAAACAAACAAAGAAACACTATTCCTATGAGGATTTTTTCTCTTCTAGCTTTAGAATTCTAGAACTATTTACTCAATTCATCTATTAGTTTATTTGCCTTTTTCATTGATCAACAAAGAAAATACTTCATGATATGAGAATTAATCTGAAATCTTATTCCCCGTTTTCAATTATATTTTTATCTCTACCTCAATTTTTGCAGGCTACCTGAAATGTTTCTCTTCAATGTAAAGCATTATGGTTTCATCGTGCATAAGATACAATTTAAATTAAGAGCCAAATTTTATGAGTTAGTCATGTAGATGTTGGAAAAAGATAATAACTTTATGTTTGAATTCCAAAGAGTGTTTTCCTTTGCTACATATTAGAATTTAGTGCCCATCAAAATGCTTTCAAAATTCAAAGCGTTTTATTCAGAATATTTCATCTTGGCGATGATTTTTTAAAAATACAGACAGCTGTGTTGAACTCTAAAGGACTTTTTTTTTAACACATGGAAAGAAAATAGAAAATTTCCCAATAAAAAGCAATGTTGTAGTTAGCATTTAAGTAAGTCTTTAAGAAGTGAGTATATGATAATTTCTAATGTTTTGCAACTATTCCATAATTCAGAAATGGCACTCTATTTATGTGGAAAGAAGCTTTGCCAAAGACCTTTGGGCAATTTCCCATAAAACTGAAACTGGCATTAGGTGCTGTTAGCTTCAGTGACAAAGGTGTATTTGACAAGAAGGCTGTATGAGTTTGCTGGGGCTGCCATAAATAATGGACCACAGACTGGGAAGCTTAAACAACAGAAAGTCATTTCCTCATGGTTCTGGAGGTTGGAAGTCTGAGATTGAGCTTTTCTTCTCTCTGACTTCAATGGTCTTTCCCATGCATGTCTGTGTCCTAATTGCATCTTCTTCTAAGAATACCAGACCTGTTGGATTAGGGCCTTCCCTAATGACCTTAATGAGTTCTTTGAAGGCTGTATCTCCAAATACATTTTGAGGTCACGGGGGTTAGGATTTCAATATATGAATTGGGGAGTGAGGGCATACTTTAACCCTTACCATAGGATAAATGATTATAAATTTTTTGCATTGCAATATTTTTAAGTGTCATGAAGGCTTTGATTATTTATAAATATACAAAAGTTGAACTATAACTTACCATATTGTGAGCTTTTTTTGACTTGGTTAGAAAAGTGAATTGAACTTTATTTTTTAAAAATGGCATAACAGTGAAATTGTGATAGGCATATGTCTATATGTTATCAAGCCTATGTCAAATCATAGGAAGTAGGGCAGCAAGTATTGAGTCTGTAGATTCATTAAACTGCATTTCCAAACCAAGGCCTTAATTAGGAGCTTTGGGAATTTTGAGCTCTCTTTATGGTCAGAAGAATATTAGATGCCTTTATATTTTATTGCTTAAATGAAACCAGAGATGAAGGGTTGGAAACATTCATTTTGACAAAAAAATTATTATTTAGATATATTTATGGGAGTGTGTAGAAGTCAAAATTGGGAAATCACTGGGCAACTCTTTATCTTCTACAATCTTGACTAAAACTTTGGGTAACATTTTAAAGGAAATCGTAATATTGCTCGCTCTCAGTAATCTACGTCTTGACAAGAGTATAAAGGATTGGGCTCAAAGGCTTACTTTTAATCTTTGTCACTGACTAGCGTAGATGACTGACTTTCCCCTTTTGCAGATTTTGCACCAGGAAAGGGAAACATGCCATTTGCTTGTAGAGCCTGGTGAGCCACTGGTGCTGCCTGCCAACTTCCTGATTGCATAGTTCTCTGGGGGCAGATTGACTGTGAGCCAACTGGGCCAGGGCCATCCCGCCTAGCGCACAGAGCCCAGGACACAGCAGGAGAGCAAACCAGCAGGTGGGTGGATTCTGAGGCAGCCAGCCAGCCATGTGGCTGCCTGTTCCTCCCCACCCTGGGCTCCAGTTTGGTTTGAACAAGCTGCTAAAGTGGGAGTCCACTGAGCACAAAAGATTCCAGAGGTTAGGCCTGGCCTTGGGTTATCCTTAGCTTAAAACATGAAATAAAACACACACACACATGCCGAAACAGGTTTGGCTCAGTGGATAGAGCGTCGGCCTGTGGACTGAAAGGTCCCAGGTTCAATTCTGGTCAAGGGCATGTATATACCTTGGTTGTGATGTACCTTGGTTGTGGGTACATCCCCAGTAGGGGGTGTGCAAGAGGCAGCTGATAGTAGTTTCTCTCTAATCGATGTTTCTGGCTTTCTATCCCTCTTCCTTCCTCTCTGTAAAAAATCAATAATATATATATAAAAACCACACACACACACACACACACACACACTCGTACATATACAACATATATGCACCTATTGGACTGCTCTACTACAGTGTGGCTTTTATTTTCAAAGTGATAAGGGTTGGGTCTGGAAGGGAGGTTTGTAACTATTTACATATCAAACATACATAAAGGATGAAGCATGCTCTGTCAGTCTCAATTGGCTTGTGGGATAGTGAGTCAAAACTGATAAAGGAAGCATCACCCTGTCCATGGACCAAAATATGGGGACTGTCTCCTTCCTCACCCTTTGTCCACCCAACCATGGAGATTTTATTTTGAGGGCTTGATTAAAATGTGGAGTGTTCAGCTAAGGATTATTATTTTATATTTCCCTATGAAGAATGTGACCATCTGGTTCACAGAGTGGCAAACTTAAAGGACCGCATGGTGAATATTTTAGTCTTTTTGGGCCATGAAGTCTTTCTTGCATGTAGTCAGCTCTGCCATGTAGCTCGAAATCTACCATGGACAATGCGTCAAGAATGCGATTGGCTGTGTTCCGGTGAAACTTTATTGATTAAAACAGGTGGTCTAACTTTGTTTTTCCCACTTAAATTGAGGAGGTCATGCTCCTCCTGGTTTGGGAAGCATCTCTTATTAGCACTTACTGTAATTGGAATTAATTGCATGTGTAATAATTTACGTAATGTCTGTCTGCCCCACAATAGAATCAGCTATGAGGGTAGAAAACTCCGTGTGTCTTCCTTAATTGCTCCATCACAAGCACCAAGCACAGTGTTTGGCATGTAATAAACATTAGATAAATATTTAGGACATGAATGAAGGATAAGATTTGCATGCTTTGGCAGAAATGAAAGCAACTATGAGCTTGTGCCACACAGCTTGACTTTACTGAGGCATTGGAAGGGGTTAAGAAAAGCTGGTAGATCTATGGGGTGTGATGATTGTTCATATGGGCCGGCTAGACTAGTGCCTGAGGCAGGCTAGCTCCTTGAATCAAGTGCGTTTCAAACTTTTGTAATATGAGTGTATGTTAAATGGAGTTCTCTGTTTGTTTGTTTATTTTTGACGTTCTGTGTTATTTTATATTAGTTTCAGGTGTACAGCATTGGGATCAGATAGTTATATATTTTATGAAGTGATCCCCCTGATAATTCTAACACCCCCCTGACACCATACATAGTATTCCCTATGCTGTGCTTATATCCCACGACTATTCTGTAACTACCAATTTGTACTTCTTAATCCCTTCACCTTTTTACCCGGTCCTCCCCACCCCCAATCTGGAATCCCTCAGTTTGTTCTCTCTCTCTCTCTCTCTCTCTCTCTCTCTCTCTCTCTCTCTCTCTCTCAGTTTGTTTCTGTTTTGTTTGTTTATTTTGTTCTTTAGATTCCACATATCAGTGAAATCATGTGGTATTTGTCTTTCTCTATGCAATTTATTTCACTTAGCCTAACACTAGATGGCATTCTTAAAATGTCAGGGTAACTAAAAGATTTCTTGCCTTTAATATCTTAGTGGATTCTAGGTAGCAGACTTTTAACAGTGACCAACTCTTCCTCATTAATGTGTAAATAACTTTGTTTACTGAGGTCCAGTCCTGTTGATCAGTTTGGGATTGGCTCTCTGTACCACTCCAGAGAGCATCTTTTTATATGAGTTATTTTTTCATTTAGATCATCATATGTATAGTCCCATATGGCCATGCTTAGCAAATAAAAATGTAGAGTTCTTCACAAAATGCTTTAATTTATTCTAAGCAAGTAGAAATTCATCCATTGCTGTCATTTTAGGAGAATGGCACATAAACAATTTAGTATTTAATTGCATTAATAGTTATTAGTAAACTTATCTGTTCACTGTGGTATTTCTTTTTTAACCATAAAATAGCTCCAACACCAGTAAATTAAACATGTGTCACTAGCTCAGCATCAATGAAATACTTTTGTAAACTCTTTATCTTCTGCTAAATCCTATTTAACACTCTAGGGTATCTCCCTGGGCAAAAAACAATTAGTATTTGTTTAGGTAAATACACTCCTATAATGGGAACCAGTTCCCCTGGCAGAGCTTCTTCTACTTGTCAGCTTTCAAATATGGCCTGAAATATCACACCTTTTTTTATAGCAATCTTAAAATTAAGTCTAAGTGGCATTTTAAGAAATATATCCCTTTGCTTCACCCCAGATGAACTGAAAGGCAGCTATGTTCCCTTGGCTGGTCAATTCTCAGACACAGATGGCCAAGGGGAGAAGTCTTATCCTGATCTTCTGCTCAGACCTCAAGCCAGATAATAATTAAGCTTGGGCCTGAGTTTTGATCTGCAGAGATGTTAAGCTGCCATGATCGATCACTGCTGAGTTTCCTTGGATAGGGATAATTAATTCAATTTAATTTGATATGTTAATGTTCGGTTTGAAAATTAACCTAAGGAAAAATGTAGTCTTATGAGGTTTCCAGTTATGCCGATAGGACTCTGAGCCTTTTGCTGAGCAATTTCACAGTGAGGCTGTGCGAAGTTATTTTCATGGCTACTCCCTTTCACAGTTCTCTTTGTGCAGCTTTCATAACACTGCAGCCCTTTCTTCCTGCAGCAAAACATGCAGAATGTTTGGTTTAAATATGGAGTATTTGGATCCTCCACCAGAAACACAGGAGACACTGCTTCTCCGGGAAGGGGAGGCCATTTTGGAAGGAATGGTGCTCTAAGGCTTTGGAAGCAACATTTACAAGCAAAACATTGGCAGAGTTCATTTTTATTTAATGACCTGCTTCCTACCAGTGATTTTGGCATCCTGTACAGTGATTTGCAATCAATTAATCATACAGAATGTTGTAACACCGCAAGAAGGGCATTGCACTCTGAGACTCGTAAATCCACCAGCAACAAAAACAGGAATTGCATGCTCAAAGCCCTCTTCATGTGAAACCCAGAATAAGAAGGTGGTTTTAACACGAAGGTAACACCTTGGTACGTTCTTGTAGATTCTGAATTTTGAAGTTCCTCTTTCTCAATGATGGTGTGGCCTTTTCATGGGCTCTCAGAACTGCAGTCTGTACATGTTTGCCTCAGTCACATTAGGCCCTGGTCAAGTAGATGAGAGAATTCTGGATTTTTCTGGATTACTGAGAGAAGGCTATGATTTTGGTTCTGCCCTACCCCAAATTCAGAGCAGTCATGCTCACCAGCAGTAGGCCATGCTTTTGGATATCTTTGTAGGAATGATTCAGAAAGCAAGCATGTTCCCCTCCAGGGAATACACTGACATTTGCTGGAGGCAGATGGCAGAAGATGGGCTGGTGTGATATTAGCAGTCAAAGGGGTTGTGCATACTTGGCTTTGCCAAAAGCTTCTAGAATCTGCGTGTTTAGGATCTTAGGCTTGTATTCTTGTCATTTCTGACGTGCCCTTAAAGTTAACTGTTAAGCTATGCTGGGTTTTTTCTCTTATTTTAGCATAGTAAATATGGGGCTATTACATATTCTTAAAATCATATAAGCTTATGTGTATGTATATTGTGTTGTCTGTACTTGCTTCCATATGATTCTATTTGGAGGATGTTCTTATAAGTAGAATTTGGAAGCTTGATGTATAGTCCATTTGACTACAATGGAGCTTTCTTTTAAGAAACTGAAGGTTTTCAAAGCTAGTATTACTCCCAATGAATAGGTAAATGTTTGGCTCTTGATGAATTTATTCCTACTAAAGTTGTGCTATTTTTGATTACTTGTTCATTTATCCAGATTTGCATGACATTACACACAAGTAGAACTCATCCTATATTTTTAGATGCTTGATGCTTCTGTTCAGCATGAGCTCTAAAATACATTCACCAAGTTTTGCATATGCACACCACTTTTCATGGGCACATCGGTGGGTAGGAGAAAGCAACAAGGAACAATGTTGGCCAACCTGTGATGGTCTGTTGGTCTGTGTGTAGTAATGAGATCATATTTTGCATTCAGCCTCCAGTGTGAAGAGGTGCAGTTGCACACGGGTATCTCCCTGGGGACCATGCACTGGACATACCCCCCCCCCCCCTTGGAAGGAGACTCAGCAACACTGCCAGGGGTCAGGTGTTTAGCTTTCTCTTAAGGTACTCAACTACCTACATAGATTTTAAAACATTTTAAAGTTATTTTATGCTGAACAAGCAGCCTGAGGTAAAGTATTAGGAAGGATCAAATACTAAATTCGTCTTTTATGAGCTCCCTTGCTCTGAGAGGCCTTAACGACATGGCGGGTAGGATGGGAGAGGCTGAATCTGAACTGTGTAAACCTAGAAGCAAAGGAAGTACTGGGGAAAATCACATTCAAATTATCCTACCAAAGAAGTTATCATTGCTCTTGGTAAGAATATGGAAGCATATTTGCAAATGCTGCTGCCAGTGAATTAAAATGTTTCCTCTTTGTTTTCATCAGATAAGAGACGTAGATATATTGATATACAGAGATATAGCAGATGTGTTTGTCAGATTCAATCTCTTGCCTACTGCAGTACTTAAGATGTTCAGTTACTCATCCACACACACATAGACACACCCACCTACCCACATAGAGACCTAATTAAATGTTTATTTTTATAAATCAAAGTGGGCTTAAAGGCAAAATATTTATTTTCTGAAAAAAAACATAGTATTTCTATAAAGATGTAGTTTTGCAAATTTATAGCATTTATGATAATGGTTATTGGTGATGGTTTTCATTTTTTGAAAGAGGTTATTATTTTCAGGGTGTGTTTTTTTTTAAAAGATCATTGGCTTTGAGAACATGATTCAATAAAATTTAGAAAACATATTTCATGAAAGGCTTGATTAAATAACTGAATCAAGACTATCCCAGATAATCCACTACAGTTGAAACCTGCCTGGCAAATATTATTTTTGACCAAAATGACCAAGACCAGACATGTTTCTGTGAGGAAAATAGGTGATGTGATATCTTCCTGTCATTCAAAGGTGAGAAGATAAAGAATCCACCTTCTCCCACCTCCTCAACCAAGTTTCATAAAAAATAGACTAAAAACATACTTTTCTAGTATAATGGACTTACATGAATTATCAGAACTTCACTTTTCAGTGAGGGATTTGAATGAATGAATACGTGAAAGGATGAGCAAATGAATGCATGAAAGAGTGCAGTTGATTAATAGAACAATGGAGATGGTTGGCCAGCACAGTGATTAATACAGAGGGCTTGGAAATCACGTCTGGGTTCATATCCAGCTCTGCTTTTTGCTACTTGTGAAATTCCAAACAAGTGTTACACTTACTTAGTGTGTCTGTTTTTTTATCTACAGAATTGGATTTCTGGTAGTGCCTACTCGGTAGGTGGTAGGAGAATTACATAATACAAAACATAAAATACTTAGAATTTTGAGAGTACTCAATAGACATGGTTGTTATCAATGTTACTTCTATATTTTGTATTAAGAAAAGGGGTGATTCAGTAGGAGGTGCTCTGGGTCACTTGAGCCACTGGACTGCTCCCCAGATGGTTGCCGTGGTGACCTGACTTACTCTGTCTCATTCGGATATTTTCTAAAAAGACGTGTCTCAAAAAATGTTCCATAACTCTACTGGCTCTTACTAGGTTTTACATGATAAAAGGTTCCCATAGTCAGGAAACAGTGAGAAGCACTTGTTTGGGGACTGCACAACGTTTTCAGAGATTTCATTGAGCTCCTATGTACCGTGAATCTCCAGAAGTGGCACTTCCCAACCCCATTTAACCACCACAGCCTCCTCTCCCGCCCAGCATCTTGTAGGGTGGCTATTTCTTGAAATACACTGGGAAAAACATTGATGTAAATAGATGTTGAAATAAATTCATCGCCTGTGGCACACCCTTCAAATACATTTGTTTTCTCCCTTGATAACAGTTGAAATCTTTATGTTGACATATCCCAACACAATTCACCACACGGGTTGTCTTTTGAAAACTAAATTTAACATGATGAGTGTAAGGTAGAGCTTTGTTTGCCTGGCCAGTGTGGCTCAGTGGTTGAGCACTGACCCATGATCCAAGAGGTTTGATTCCCAGTCAGGGCACATGCCCAGGTTGTAGGCTTGATCCCCAGTGGGGAACATACAGGAGGCAGCAGGTCTTAGCAATGTTTCTATTTCTCTATCCCTCTCTTGTCCTCTCTCTCTAAAATCAATAAAAACATTTTTAAAAGGTAGAAAAAAATAGAGCTTTGTTTTGGCCCCCAGGGTAGCATTTGGGCCTATGGACAGGGGTTCATGGACAGTTTGCTTAGGGCCTGTCTGGGTCAGCTTTCTTAGGATTATCCAAACGTGCCAGGGGCTAAAGTTAGCTATTCTCGATGCAGCACAGGGAGTTATGTGTTTGGGCCCGGAGGACTGATCTGGCCTCCAATCTCCCAGCCTTAGTCTCACACTATTCTGTCCATTCTTACCTGTGGTCCAGCTATCTGAAGTTCTCTTACTCATCCAAAAGGGCAGCCCCTCTCCCGCTCCCCCACCCACCCTCCACTACCTTTTGTACACATATTTCCTTTGTTGGGAATATCCTCTCCATTCTTTATTCCCAACCTGGTTAACTCTTACTCATCTTTCAAGACTTAGCTCCAGGCCTCTTTGTCCCGGACTCTCTCCAGAGCCTCTCAGTCCGGACAGGAGCCTCTCCTCTGTGATCCTTTAGTACCAAAGGCCCTTTATTACTTTCCAACATATTTTGTCGCTTTTCGCCCTGTAGACTCCAAGATGTTTTTTTATAATTTGATTGAGATAAAATTTGCATACAGGGAAATACTCAGCTATAAACACTATTTTTAAATCAGTTTTTTGGAAAGAATATCAGAGCACAGAATGTTTCCATCACTCCCGAAAGCTCTCTTCTACCTCCCTCCAACCAGTCCCCACCCCAGAAGCAAATACCCACCTGCTTTCCATCACCACAGGTTAATTTTGCTTATTCTCGAGTGTCATTCTCTACACGATGTACCTTTTTGTGTCTAGGCCCCCCGGCCAGCATATTATTTTTATGATTCATCCATTCTATTGCATAAATCCAGAGTTGGTTCCCTTTTTTCACTGAATAATCTTGCATTAATAAATTTACCACTTACTTATATACCTTCTTCTTTTGATGGACACCTGACTTATTTCTAGTTTTGTGCTATTGTGGATAAAGCTACTGTGATCATTCTTGTACAAGGCTTGTTGTGTATTATGTTTTCATTTCTCTTAGATAAATACCTAGGAATAAAATAGCTCCTAGAATAGGTGCCTGTTTAACTTCTAAGAAACTGAAACAGTTTTTAAAGTGATTATACAAAACTATAAACTTCCTGGGTGCTGAGACGAGACCATATTCAACTCAGTTCCCTATGCCCGGCCCAGTTCAGGGCTTACACTAGACTCTCAGTGCTTATTGAAGAATGAATGGATGAGAGGCTCAAACCACTTTTTATTTTGACATGTCCTCTACTAATCAACAAAGAATGAATGCTTTATCATCAAAGGAATGAATAAATGTGGACTCATTCTAGGCAGGCAGAAGTCAGGGGCAGTACGGCTCCCTTCCCCCTGCTCCTGGGGCTGAATTTCTTGTTTCAGGACAGCACTATGTGCAGGTGAAGCCAAGTATGTAGTCTTACAAGGGACTCCAAGAGGGCCCTGATCACCAGTAGCTGCCAAGCTTATCCCTAGAATTAAAACTCCCAACACTCCCATTCAAGATCCTCCATAGCCTACTTTCCCCGCACCCATCCCTTTATTCATCTTCATAAACTCATATTGCAGCTAAACTTGATAAATCTCTTATTTTTTCCTACAGTATCCAACTCCACCTGAAACACCTCCACAGGAAGCATCTCTTCTTTAATAACCTGGTCAGCCTTTAAGGCTCAGGTCAGATACTATCTCTCTGAAGTTTATCCTGGTCATCACATCTGGAAACTCTCCCTCTGGAGGGCCTCTGACACGGTGTCCAGCTGTGGGCAGTATTCATTAGCCAGTGAGCAGGAGGTCCTGTTTTTATTATAGCTCTCTGGGTTTGCATCTTCCTACTCTATGAGGGAGTATGCTTTTTCAGGGCAGCGTGCTTTGTAGCCCTCAGCAATCTGGAAGGAACGGGAGCCGCTGGTCACTAAGGAAGTAGCTAAGACGACTCTTCATGATCCTTTCTTTTGCTGGATGACTCCACTAAGGCAGGGGTAGGGAACCATTTTACTGCCAAGGGCCATTTGGATATTTAGGACATCATTCCAAGGCCATACAAAATTATTTTGGGTCTAACATTAAGTAGCTTACTTCTAATGCCTTGGCAGGTGCAGAGCAAATGACTGATCAAGTCTTATCTGGCCCTCAAGCTGAACGTTCCCCACCCCTGCACTAAAGAAAGGTTAAGTTATATGGTAATGTTATGATTCCTTGAGAAGAGGAGGAGGATAGTGTGCCAACTGGAGATTTGTATCTGCTGGTAGATAATTAAAGGAAAATTAGCAAGTTGCTTTAGGCTCAAGTGTTAGTCACAGGTCACATGTCAGAAAGCACAGATATTAACAAGCAGAGGAGCTTCATGTGACATTTGTATACATAAGATAATTTAAAATTGGGAGAGATGGCTCTAAGGAGTAGAGCAGTTTGTGATGCATGTTCTCTTTTAATTGCTCTTTTGGTAAAGCCCCAATATTGCCTCTGCTCAGCAAAGTGCCTACTTCTTTAATTGCATAATTTATAAAAATACTTATTTTAAATGTAACTTTCAGAAATATACTCTGATAACAAATATTAATGTGAAAAGAAGGCCAAAGGTGTGAAAACTTGCATTGAAGAAAGCATTTTCTATATATGTTGTGCTTTTAAAATTACCATCATTTTTGAGTGGCATAAACTCAAGGCTTCAGTTGGAAACAATATTTCAGGGTTTGGCTTCTTGGCAAATGTTATTTCACAAGTAAGAATTCTAAGCCTTGCCCTGACCAGTTTGGCTCAGTGGATAGAGTGGTGGCCCTCAGAGAAGGGTCCTGGATTTGATTCCAGTTAAGAGCATGTACCTCGGTTCCAGGCTCAATCCTAGGGCCTGGTCAAGGCATGTACAGGAGGCAACTAATCTATGTGTGTCTCTCACATTGATGTTTTTCTCTCTGTCTCTTTCCCTCCCCTCCACTCTAAAAAAAAAAAATGAAAAAATATTTTTGAGGAGAGGATTTACAACAAAAAAAGAATTAGGAAAATAATGTTTCACATTAAAAAAAATAATTTTATGTTGTTCTGAAAACAAAGTTCTTTGACATTTCATAGTTCTATAGTTGATCAAGAGAAAAATACTTTCATTTGTAGACCTTTCAAACATTGGATGCCTTTTTTTTGGCCCAGTAATAACATAATTATTAAAAAGTACGTAGAACTAATTAACTTGGGCATGTTTGGTGTAATTGCTTGCCTTCTTCTGATTTAGAGAAAAACATTGGGTTTTGTATGCTTAAGAATTTGAACAGCTGCTTTTCCCTCTACTGAACCAGTAAGAAGTAAATGCAGCATTAAAATTCCTGGGTTGATTTCCTGCATTATTCAGCTGGCAGAGAAGTGAATTCAATTTTTCTTCTCTCTGCAAAATGAGAGGCATAACTCTTTCAGGGTGGGTAGTCAGGTCCTGCAGCAGGCGGTTTCCGGAAGTCCACTCGACCGGCACGGTGCTTAGCCGTTCCTGGCCGCTACATCCCGCAGAGGAATTCAGAGCCATGAAAATACCGCCCTGTCCTTGTAGCTGGAGACCTGCGTGTGGTTTCATTTGGTGCACTTTTAAAAATGTGTCCCTGCTTTGTAGCAGAGACTCCAGGATTTGAACATCTTAATTTGTTTTGATTTAAAAATTGAACTTGACTTATTTTTGTCTACTTGAATGTATCATGGACAATTTCAGACATGTTTAAAACTAAACAGAGAAGTAAAACAACCACTCAACTTTAAATATTTAGGTACTTAGGCCAGTCATGTTTAATAAGCTAGACCCCTACCCCCCTCCCCAAAAAAAAACAACCACACATACCCTGTATTATTTTGTAGCAATACCCCCAAAATCATGTGTAAATGCTTACTGATCCATAACATTTCAGTATACATCTCTAAAAGATAAGGCTCTATTTTTTAAGCTATTATCACACCAAGAAAAAATTAACAAAAATTCCATAATAACAACATATAGGCAGTGTTTAAATTTCCAGTTGTTTTGTAAATGTGTGTGTACTTTTTCCAGTTTATTTTTACTCAAGATACAAATAAAGACTATAGATTGCAATTGATTGCTGTACATTTTAATGCATTTTTAATATAAAACTTTTAATTATGAACAGTTTTAAACTTATAGAAAAGTATAGGAAATATGTATCAGGCATGCATTTAATAAATGTTTACATTTTGCCACATTTGCTTTAGATATCTCTTCACCTTTTTTAAAGCAATTTTACAGATATGAAGTGCCTTTGCCTTATCTTTTTTTTTTTCTATTTAGAGTTAGCCAATATTCTGTAATTGGTGTATATCATGTCCACAGTATGTTTTTATACTATCTATCTATCTATATATATATCCAGCTATCTATCTATATTTCTTTTTAAAATTTTATTTATTGATTTGAGAGAAAGACAGAAAGAAACAGATTTGTTGCTCCACTTATTTATGCATTCATCGGTTTTTTCCTGTGTGTGCCCTGACAAAGGATTGAACCCGGATCCTGGTGTATTGGGATGGCACTCTAACCAACTGACCTACAGAGCCAGGGCCATAAATAGTATATTTTTTGTTTTTAAGACTTAAATAGCCTATCCTTCTTCTCCTGCCTCCCCTCTTTCCCTCTCCTCCTACCCTCTCCCCTTTCCCTCCCTTTCTCTCTCCATATATACGTATGTGTATGTCTTTTTTTTTTTACTCAATGTCCACAGTCATAAATGTAGCACCATTTTAAACTGCTGAATACTATTGAGGCCCAGTGTATGAAATTTGTGCACGGGAGGCGGGGGGGATGTCCCTCAGCCCAGCCTGCACCCTTTCCAATCTGGGATACCTGGAGGGATGTCTGACTGCCTATTTAGGCCCTATCCCAGTAGGATCGGGCCTAAACAGGCAGTCGAACATCCCTCTCACAATCTAGGACTGCTGGCTCCAAACTGCTCACCTGCCTGCCTCCCTGATTGCTCCTAACCACTTCTGCCTACCAGCCTGATCACCCCCTAACCACTACCCTGCCAGCCTAATTGATGTCTAACTGTTCCCTTTCCAGCCTATTTGCCCCCAACTTCCCTCCTCTGCTGGCCTGGTCATCCCTAACTGCCCTTCCTTGCAGGCTTGATTGCCCCCAATTGACCTTCTTTATAGGCCTGCTCCCTCCCAACTACCCTCCCCTGCTGGCCTGATTGCCCACAGCTACCCTCCCTTGTAGGGCCTGGAATGTCCCAATGGCCCTCCCCTGCTGGCCATCTTGTGGTGGCCATCTTGTGTCCACATGGGGGCAGGATCTTTGACCACCTGGGGGAAGTCATATTGTGTATTGGAGTGCTGGTCAATCTGCAAATTACTCTTTTATTAGATAGGATAGAGGTCTGGGGCATGGGTAAGGGCCAGCTGGTTTGCCTTGAAGAGTGTCCTGGATCAGGGTGGGGGTACCCTTGGGGTGTGGGGCGGCCTGGGCGAGGGGCCTGTGGTGGTTTGCAGGCTGGCCATGCTCCCCAGTGACTCAAGCAGAGGCCCTGGGATCTGGGATTAATTTATATTGTACGATTGAAACTTTGTAGCCTGGAGCAGAGCCAAGCCTTCTGCTCGCTCCATGGTGACAGCCATTTCTGTTTGAGTTTATTTAAATTCTATAATTGAAACTTTGTAGCCTAGAGTGGAGGCTTAGGCACTAGGGCTGCAGAAGCTTGGCTTCCTCCATTGCCCAGGCAACCCTAGCCTCTGCTCTCTCCAGCTCGTGGCTGCTGCCATTTCTGTTGAGATATATCTTCTATAATTGAAACTTTGTAGCATTGAGTGGAGTCCTAGGTCAGCAATGGCAGGTGGAATGCTTGTCTTCCTTCATTGCCAAGGAAATCCAAACCTCCCTCCTGCTCTCAGTGGCCACCGCAATCTTGGTTGGAGTTTATTTGCTCCTGATTGGCTGGTGGGTGTGGCTTGATCAGAGGTATGGTCAGTTTGCATATTACTTTTATTAGACAGGATAAGAGCATTTTCATTATCCTAAAAATGAACAATAAAGATGTTTTCTGTTTTTTTCCTATTACAAACTATTCTCAGTAAACATCCTTTTATACACATCTCTTTGTGCACATGATTGAGAGTTTGTTTTGATTCTGATGCCTAGAGGTGGTAAGGATATCTTTGCCTTTTTGCCAGATGTTACTGATTTCTCTATAAAGTTGTAATACCACTTTCAGCAGCTGTATAGGAGAGTTCCAGTTTCCTTGGCTACTCCCAACACTTAGGACTGTTAGGTTTCTAAATTCTTGCCAGTATCATGAGTAGGGAGTAGTAGCTCATTCTTGCAACTCATACTTCCCTAATTTTTAAACTTGGTATCTTCTTGCCTATCTCTCCATAACTGATCAACAGTATTTATACACACTGAGAACATTGAAATCCTATCAGCTTTATTTTTTCTTCTTGGAAATTTCCCTTTCAGGAGCCTCTGTCCTCCTGTTCCCATATGCCTTGTTGCTCCCTCGGCCTGCTATTGGATGTTTTTACCCCCTCCCACTGGGCTTCCCTGCACATCTCTTCTGTGTTGGATCCTCTGTCCTTGGTCCCACTCTCTCTCTGTAATGGCATATTTCTTTATTTGGTAGAGCCTATCTCCAGATTCCCTAAGGAAAGGTATAATGAAAGCAACTTTTTCCCCAAATTAGTTGAAATGTCTTTTGCATTTCATTTGTTTATTTTTTGCTACTTTTATACTTGGTTTTTATAATATATCTGGGCTTAGAATTCTAGATGAAAATTATTTTCCTTCAGAATTTTGAAAGAGTTGATTCTTTACTTGCCGTGGTTGCTGTTGAGAAGTCTGATGCCATTCTGATTGCCAATCCTTTGTAACTGTTCTCATTTTTTGGAATGATATTTTATCTCTTTCTGGGTGAATTTTATTGCATGCCTTAGTGTGGTCTTTTGTTAAAATCATTTTTGCTGGTTATGCATTAAGCTTTTTCAATCTAGAGACATAGTTATCTTGATTCTGGGAAATTTTTTCTTAAAAAAATTGCTTCTCTTTAGTTTTATCTTACTGGAATCGTTTCTGGTTTAAGTTTGGCCTCTTTCTGATTGTTCTGTTATTATTTTTCTTCTATTTCCATTTCTTCATGTTTTGTTCTACTTTGTGGGAGATTTTTCTTATCTCCTAATATTGCATTACTTTTTAAAATATCAGCTAGCATATTTATAATTTCCAAGAGATATTTCTTGCTCTCCTATAGTTCCTATTTTGTGGACTCTTGTTTTGTAGCTAAAATATCTTTTAAATAACTCTTCAAAGATATTAATTGATTTTTTGGAAGTTTTCTTCAGCTTCCTGTGTTTTGAGGTTAGGTCTGTCCCTATGCTGGTTCTAAGCTCTCTTTCATATTCTACTGTGGATTGGTATGAGGATTGAATGTTTGACTCCAGGGCAACTAATATTAGTGTCTTAAAGAGAGAAGCCCTATAAAGCAAAATTATCTTGATTTTCCACTTAATTCTCAGAAGACAGGGTTTAGACTGAATAAAATTATAAGGTACTTTCTAAACATGAGAATTTCAAATTGGCAATTCCCATGACTCTAATTAGATTAGGTAGAAATTTTGAATCAGGTATCCACTATTCCATTCATCTTTTTGGCAATGCATATTAACACCTACTATTATAAACTGAAATTTACGTTGATATTATTGGTTAGACATACTACTTTTACTTCCTGTTTCTTTAATGTTATATTTTCCTTTTAAGTAAATTCAAAAGACTAAAGAATAGGATTCCGAATTCTAAGAGAACCTTATTAATTCACTGCCACAGTCAAATGCATCAGGGTATGAGATCTCGTCTGAATTATATTTCACGTAGGAGATATTAGATTATTTAGGCAAGAGCAAAGACCATACCTGAATTTGTATCAATTTTTATATATGTAGCTATAAAGTCAAGTGAATCTCATCTATTTTATATATCTTTACACATAGATATAAATCCTTACATGGCACTTGCCAACGCCTTGTCATATAGTTGCATTACAAGTGATCTAAGCACACTCAGCATCCAGAGGAGGCCTCTAATTTATTGCGATAGTGTGCCATTTACATCAGCTATGTAGAAGCTATGCTGTTGTAATAACAGAGAAACCTTATAATTTTATAGTCCAGCTATGGACTTTAAAAAAATGTATCATGGAACATTTCACAAACTGGGTTATCTTAAAGCAAATTTAGGGTGTCCTGTCATTTCATCCAAAAATACTCTAGTATCTTTCTCTAAAAGACATGGACTCTATTTTTTTTTAAAAACCTCAACACAGTATCATTGTTACACCTAAAAAAATTAGTAATTTTTACTTAAAATCATACTTTCAGTACTCGAATTTCTCTGATTGTCTCAATATTTCCTTTGGTTTGTTTGAATTTGGTTCCAAATAATTTCATATATTGTGTTTGGTTTGTTTATTTCTTAAGTATCTTTTGACGTTCCCCTGTTCTTTTTTTATTTTTAAATCTTATAATTTGTTGAAAAGTCTGGGTTGTTTATTTAAAATACTTTATTTTGGGGAAAACTATTTTCTGAAAAATTTCTTATATGTTGATTGTATTCCTGTGGTGTCATTTAACATATTCTTTGCCCCTATATTACCTGTCAACTGGTAATTTGGACTATGTTTGATGTTTGACTAGATATATGGCTTATTTTTAGGCATGAAAAAATCTTCATAAATAGTGTTGTATATTTACTGTGTTGTATATGCTGTTTCCTATTTTCATTCATTAAGATGCTTACCATGTCTGTTTCTCTTTTTGTGTTATTAAGGTTGATCTGTGGGTTTAGATGTTCTCAGCTTGATCCATTCCATTATAAAGTTTTCCATCATATTTTCTCCTAATGATTTCAGCAGCCATTGCTGATTATTACCAGAGTCCCCTATCCTATCTGATAAAGAGGGAATATGCAAGTTGACCATCACACTGTCACAAAGATGGCAGCCCCCACAGCAGAGGCAGGGTTTATGTAACACAAGATGGCTGCACTCACAGTGGAGGCAGAGTTCCCATAACAATCTTAAGGAGCAATCAGCAGGGACCTGAGGCTGCCAGGCACTGGGCGGAGACAGGGGACCTTTGCCTGTGCACCCTGCCTGGTGGGGTTTGACGGGGGCCCTGAGGCTGTGCCCCCTGCCTTGATTGGGCTGGACAAGGGTAGGGTTGGTCACGTCTGGGTCTCATGTGATTTTGAAGAGCTGTGGGTGGGCGGGGACTTGACTCTGGGTCCCGCAGCCTGCCCCAGATTCTGACAGGAGGAAGATTTTCATATACATTTCACTAATTTTCTTTCATCTCTGACACTTCTATTATAGAGAAAGGGAAAATAGCAATATTAAAATATTTCCTCTAATCCATTTTTAATATGCACGAATTTTATGCACCGGACAACTAGTAGACATTATAAACATTGTTAAGAGTTTCTGAATTTGGGGACCCTCAGCTATTTTTAGTTTCTTACCCCTGATTATTCTTGCATCTTGGTCATTGATTGTCTCTTTTTTAGTCTATAATAGGTTTATCATTCTCTAATGCAGTATTCCCCAAAGTGTGCTACATGAAACACAATACTGCACAGTACATTGTGAGAACATCCTGCTGAGTTTGGGGAATGTCACGTTCTGTTTTTTAAAATATACTTTTATTGATTTCAGAGAGGAAGGGAGAGAGTGATGGAAGCATCAATGATGAGAGAGAATTATTGATTGGCTGCCTCTTGCACACCCAGCACTGGGGATCGAACCCACAACCAGGGTATATGGCCTGACCAGGGATCAAACTGTGAGCTGGTTCATAGGTCCACATTCAACCACTGAGCCACGCCAGCCAGGCCCACGTTCTGTTTTTCCCTCTGAGATTTATAATACAGGTGAACCGTTAAAATTCTGAGGACTCTGTCAATAACCTTAATTTATCCAGCATTTCATCAACTTACTTGACCACTCTATTCTTTTATTATTAATGCCTACTAATAATCCTGTTTAGAGAAACATACCTTTTTGAAATAAAAAGAAACTGAAATGTATCTCAAAGAAGAGGGGGAGGTAGAAACAATTGCCCCATCTTCCCATGGAGCTTGCTGATGTGAAGGTCCTGATTCCTTAGCACTGGCACCCTCTGGGGAGAAAGAAGAGTTTGAGAACAAATCAAAAGTTCAGACAGCAGAGAGAACTGGCACATCATGACATGTCTTGTGTTAATAAAATCACATCGTCATTGTACAGGTTGCTTCAATTGTTGTGTTTCTTGTCAACATTACCTATGTCACCAACATAGGTTATTCCAAATATGTTAATTATTGATAAGGAACTAAAGCCCAATTCTAATAGTCACAAAAACAAAAAATTCAGTTGCTTTCTTACATTATAAACCCTACAATACACATGCACACCACACACACACACGTGTGTGTGTACACACATACACACACACTCCCCAGAGCACATGCTGTTTATTTTATTTCAGGTGCAGTATGGGTACATGAGGAATAGTAGAGGGAATCATAACACCCATGGAGAGCGTTGGTTTCAGATAACAATTCCAGAGTGGTTTGCATGCCAGAGGCTCACATCCTGTCTGTGGCTCACGACGGAAAATGGAGTTGAGCGAAATGAGGGACAGAGACCAATTTTCCTTTGCTCTAAAGACACCTCACGCTTTGTACAATAAGTGTTTTCCATTAGAAGGAAAATGCTGCGCATTAGTGCTCCTGAGAAAAAATAGTGATTGCCAGTAATGCCATCAGGAAACGATTTTTTAAATGTTTCACAGTATAAGCACAAATCAATCATTAAGTAGGGGAAACAGCTTAACTCTGCAGACTTGGACCATTAATGACAAAAATTTTTGGAGGTAGAGTTATTTTAGGAGAGTGTAAATTTTTATTTTAGGAACATGCATGATGGATAGAGTAATAAGTGTAAGTCAGAATGCTTCATTAAAATAAACAAGAACAGAGCCAAGATCCAGAGACATGAGCCTCTGTCTTGTGAGTTTCGTTGGGGAGAGCGGAACAGGATGAGATGTGGCTACACGAGGCATCACCGATAATCTCGAAAGTAGACTCGGCATCCTTTTTGTTGTCCTGGGCTGCTGGTGCCTGGTCATGGGGTACACTGTGGAGCTACACTCAGACCTTTGGAGTTGATCTTCATAATGAAAAGTATACTGGTGCTTTCAATAAGCTTTTGTTTAAAAATGATCATGATTTAAGATGCTTTTCAGAAAAAGCAGACAATGGCAAAGACTATGTTAATTAAATGATAGACAACCTTTCTGACTTGTCACAAACCTGCTCTTTATGACAAGTTACCCGTATGTTGGCTGTTCATAGAGGGAAAGGTCAACTACAGGTCTCCACTGTGGGCATTACCTTCTGCTTATTAGGTAGCTTCCCAAACCCTCCCCTGAGGACTGTGTGAGGGCTCAGCTCAGAAAAGTGTTGTTGGGAAGACTGGAGCTAGAGGATGGACATACGTCTGAAAATTACCCTAAAAACATTACTTTTTAATTCAACTTAGGGTAATAAATGTGCATTTCTGGAGCATAAAGCCGTTGACAACTGCATGCAGTTGTTGCACCTCTAAACGATTGTTTGGTGAGTCACTGAGCCAGGACACAGATGTAAAAGTTCTGACGTCGTTTAAGACGCTTCAGAGGCCTGAATGATGATCTCCGTTCAATCCTTTACGAACTGAAGCCCAGAGGGAGGGAAATGACTAGCCCAAGGTTACATTTTGCCTTGTGGTTTACAAGATTTCATTCAGTTCTCAGCTTAGAAGGCACTTTTTTCACTTTTAATATGGCACCTGGGTGCATTTTACACCTTGAGTTTATAGTCTGGTCTTGAAAATAACCAATGACTCAGTTGGCATAAAAGAATAAGGAAGATGGTGAGCCAATGAAGGGAAGGCCCACTTTACTTCCTGCTGGTGTCAGCTTTTCCGGAGCTGATTGCCATGGCTGTATGTCATCCCAGACTCCGGATTCACTCCCCTGGTGTTCCAACAGCTGGTGAGCAGAGAGAAGTGTGAAAATGATAAATGCAAATGTCAACCAGCAGGTTGCAACTAAAGGGCTAAAGACTGGGAAGTTGAGGCAACTGTCTGTGGGTATCAGTGCAGGAGGTTTCCGAAAACTCCATGATGGGTCTAAGGAAGTTTCCCACAAAGGATGGAGTTTTAGGATTCAGTTAACTAGAAAAAACCCTGCACCAAGATTCTCCTGCTCCACTTGGTTTAACGGGGCATTTGGGCTTTCATGTCTTTCATCTTCTGTGTCCTTATCTTAAGGACAGCAATGCTCACTCTGTTTAATTTCCAGAGGAATGGGAAGGCAGTTCTTTTATGTCAACTGAGGGGGAAAGTTGTGTTGAGACACTAGATTGGAAAGTTCTTTGTAATTTAAAGTTTGTTTCATGATAGTAGTGTTTGGCTTTTAGTTGCCCAAATAATGACTGTATTACTATTTCTTTGCTCATTTAAAAAATGAGGTATTCTATTTTTATGTCCAGCAATGTACGGGCATTTTGGTCACAAATCAAATAGGATGATTAATTTTACTCCCCAAGAATTCTACTTTCCGAATCAGTGAGGTTTTATTTAACAAATGTTTTTTGAGTTTGAAGTTCTATATGATGATTACACTCTCTAAGGCAAAAAGTGTGGAAAAAGGTGACTGACCTTGAGAAATATACAACTGCTGTGTTGGCGTTCTCTCAGGGCTGAAGTGGAGTAATAAAACCAGAAATCACAGAACGGTTTTCAATTTCAAAGACAGGCTGTCTGACCTTGCCTAAATAGCTCAGGTAGAAACCAAGAAGGAACACGGAGAAGGAAATTGAGTTCCCCTCCAGGTGACACACACCACAGCCACCTCCATTTATACATCTGGGATTGCAACATGGGCCATTCACTTTAGGGTCCAGTAAGCTCTTGCCTAGAAATGTATTTTTATTCTTATTTGAAAAAACTCTGGTTAAACTTCTATACCCCCTAACATACACGTGCACATGTTAAACCTCCTTCCCCCAATCATTCTTGTTTTTCAGTCTCTCTGAACTAGGGATATGGCAGATAAAAAAAACTCTTTCTGATATGTACCTGACTCTTTTGAATAAGTTTTCTCTTGAAACCATTAAGGGGACTTACCAGATACCTAGACTCACCAGTATTTTAGATTCCTTGCTAAAGTGTTCACCCTCAGAGGAAGGAAACTGGCTGCCATTGTGCCTGGCATTGTCCCCTTTGTCAGTAATCACCTCCTGACCACCCCTCATTCAATGGGTGATTGTTCGTTCTCTATGTCATATTCTGTGCCCTGGCTGCTGCTCTGCTGGCTGGGAGGCAGCACTGCAGTGTCTCAGGTAAGCTGTCCTGCCATATCTGCTGGGTGGAGGTGTTGAGGTTCGTGTGGGTTTCTCTCTCTTTTTAGATTGTGCAATATTAAACATCAGGAGTTCAACTGGGAATATTTGTTTTTAGAGGTGAAATGGCCTTCTTCATTCAATGACTGGGAAACAGTTGAAATCATGAAAGTGTGTTGTGACCACACAGGCACACTTTGTCTCCTAATGCGGTGAGATAGGACATAGAACATTCTAGGCTGATTTATATTGCTCTGACAATGAGATCATCGCCCCGGGGGCGGGGGGTGTTTATCTGGTTAACTGAGGGACGTAAGACTTGGGACAGTCCCAGAGGCGTCTCTCTAGACGTGGTGGAGGTCAGAGGCATCCTCAGTGGGAGTGTTTTCAGTAATTAGTGAGTTCCAGTGTTAGAGGTACAGGATCTGGGTTTGAGGTCAGTAAAATCAAGTCACTCCAGTGCAAATGGGTTGCTTTTTCTTTGTGCCCCAGTGGCACAGTAGAGTAATGGAGGATCTAAACCTTTGAGCGGAGTGTGGAGTGCAGACTCTCCTCCCCACCTTCTCTTCCCCTCCGCCTCCCAGGAGCCTTGTGAGGATATTTTGCTCTTCATTCCTGCCAGGCCTTGCTTCCGCTTTCTCTAACAACCAAAGATCCTTGTCAAGAGGGCAAAAGTCACAAGCATTTTTGTCCTTAGAATGCCAGCAGTTATATGTATCCGTCTAAATAATAGAGGCTTTGAGTAAATGTGGCAAGGATTATAATGGCTTCTTGTTAATGACTGGAAAAAAAGCAGGAGGGCCCCCGGGCTACACATCTTCCCCACCTGTGTTTCCATGCACACTCTGCTGTCTGCTCCAACTGGAGCTGGTTATTTGTCATGTTGCCACATAGCTGAGCCCCAGGGAGGATGGTCAATGGAACAAGTGCAAAGAAAATGGTCTGCAGCAAGAGCCTTTCTTTTCTTCAAATCAAAACCCCCCTTTGCCTTCCTTTTAAAACCACATATTAGAGGGTTTTAGCAGAAAAAAAAAAAAAAAAAAAAAAAAGAGGATAGACTGTGCCCTGCTGTTGCTAGGTAACAGAAGAAAACCATAGTGATATTGGGACGACATTCCCTAGGAACCTGGCTGCTATTGCTAAGTGATTTGTGTAGTGTTAACAGATTTGCATAATGGTAAGGTTAAAGGGTTTTCATCCTTCAACTCCTTTCTCCACATCCCTTACCCACATCAACAAAATCCCAGTTACATTATTTGTGTTGAGGTTAATTCTTGATTTTGAGATACTTGAAGGAAGGTGCTATGAAGATAAAAATATAGTTCATTGTATGTAGCTAGAGTATGCACTGTATTTCTAAGATTTTGAACCCATTTAAAAAAAATAAATGGGTACCAACCTGACTGTTGAGGCTCAGTTGGTTGAGGATTGCGTTTTGATTCCCAGTTAGGGCACATGCCCAGATCGGAGGTTCTGTCTCCGGTTGAAGGTTGTACAGTAGGCAACTGATCTCTCTCTCTCTTCCCCCTTTCTTTTGCTCTCTCTCTCCCTTTCCCTCTCTCTCTAAAATAAAAACATATTTTAAAAATAAGTAAATAAATAAATAATAAATGGGTATTACCCTTTCTCAGCAATAACAGTGTTTTCACAGCCCACAAATGGTGACAAGTCCGCTTATTTGACTCGCCCCTAAGAGTATTTTATGAAGGTTATGTTTAGCCACAAGAGACATTTGTACACACAAGCAAGTATATCTTAATGGCACTAACTAGATCATTAGATGCCTGTTTTGTTTCTTTCTCACTGGATTCCACCTTCTCCTTGTGGCTGGCCGAGTCACAGTTCACCTGGCTTGTGGGTCTCATGCTGACTCCCCTGTGACCTGTGCTGTATGTCTGTTGCAGATCTGGACATCTCCGAGGCTGAGTTTCCAACCCCCCCTGACTCAAACCCACCTGGTCCTGAGCCCCAGACGTTCATAGCAGAAGCAAAGCTAAATCTACAAACACTGACCAGGCAAGATGGGGAAACTGGAGATGGAGCCGAAGAAAATATTGTTTACCTCTAATCGTGTTGTCAATATTTTTCCCAACAAAACAGAACACTGGCATTTTGGGGAGAATTTTTATTTTCCTTTCCTGATATGTGTGTGACTGTGTCCAAATTGCTTTAAGAATAATAGTTAATATTTCATGTAGGTTCCTTTTGGGGGGCATGAGTCTAATAATTAAATTATTGAAAGCAGCTCTGTTTGTAAAATCGTTAACTTACCATACCTAATTTCAGAGTTCTGGAGGAGAAAGTAACTTGAATAAGCAGAAATATTTTCGAAGTTCTGACTCTGGACTAAAATTGCACATCGCATTTTCTACTGAGTCATCTGGTTTTTGAAATGCCTTTTAAGACCCAGATGAAGCAATTTGAATGGAAAGAGTGATATTAGTGATGGGCAAACTTTCACAGTCACAGCAGTTGACTGCAGATAGTGGCCTCACTGCCCCAGAGACAGGGGAGGCAGTGGGAAAGGCCTTTCCCTGGTTGCTTTTCACATGCTAATTGCTCTTTGGAACATCACAGGGGTTGCTCCTGGTGGTGACCTGTCACAGTCACCGTGTAGCCAATGTGTGCTATTTGGACACTGTTCTGAGCGGAAGGCCACTCTGCGATGGACACGGTTTGGACTGTTCTGACCTGGGCCACACGCTTTGCAGATGCACTTTCTCAGTCCCAGTGCTGGTTGTTTTTCAAGCCACATCTTTCAAGAGAGCCCAGAGGCAAAGCTCCAGCATGGTCAGTTTTGCTGTAAATAGTGAGCTCCAGTAGTGCCCTCACTTCCCTCATCTGGTCCTGGCCTGCCAGGCCTGGGAGCACCAACCACCACTCACAAGAAGCATTCTTCCCTGCGGTTCTACGGAGAACTCCTCTCTCGGCAAAGCTTACTGCCTGTTTGTGATTTTCCACAAAGGAAAGCTGTTACGTTCTGTCCTCAGAGTCATATGGGTTTCCGTGTGAAAAAATAAACCAGAAAATGTTTTCAGCTGGTCCTTCAGAAATATTTGTACATGTTTCGGTCAGTGTCAATAAATGTCTTTTACCTGTCTATTTTACTTTGAAATTTTAATATCGTGTAGGACCATAGTAAAATCACATATCACACACAAATACGAACTCCCCTTATGAAATGAGATAAAGGAGAAGTATCGATTCACCTAGAACTGTAGCACTTACCAGGAGGGCATTATGATAGGAAGGGGAAAAATTCACCTAGATTCCATTGTTTGCTTGTGTTTTTTTTCTATTTAAAGTTGCCAGTTGAATATCTATTTGATTCCACTTAGGCAAGTTAAACCTTAGTGTTTTTTTTTAAAGCTTTTTGGGGGGCACTGTTTATCTGACTTTTTGCTTTTGCCCATTTTGGTCACAATCATATTAAATTCAGAGACTAATCTTCACAAAATGCATACAGCATATTAAAATTTTAGTCAACCACTTCACCTCCAACCTGAACTCCTACTAAATTGTAGGATGCATCTCCCATTCCTAAAGACATTTAGAGAAAAACAAACCTGTCTTTCCTCTCTTGCCAGCAAAGTCTATTCCAGAATCTGTGTCCCTGGAATGAAAACCATATAGATATTTCAGTCTGTATCCTTGCTCCAGTAACTATAAATAACTTCTTTTTTTCCCTAACAGCGGATATGGAAATAACCACACATGAAAATATATTAAAATGTTCAAAATCTCCATGACATTCTTTAAAAATATGTGTGCTCAATTGGTTTTTAAGCTCTGCAAAATCTGGGTATTCATGTCATCGTCCTGGGAAGCCCTACAGCAGTGGTTCTCAACCTTTCTAATACCTCGACCCTTTAATACAGTTCCTCATGTTGTGGTGACCCCCAACCCTAAAATTATTTTTGTTGCTACTTCATAGCTATAATTTTGCTACTGTTATGAATTGTAATGTAAATATCTGTTTTCCGATGGTCTTAGGCAACCCTGCTAGCAGTTCTCGACCCACAGGTTGAGAACCACTGCTGTAGAACCTAAGACCATCAGAAAACACGGATATTTACATTAAAATTCATTAACAGTAGCCAAATACAGTTATGAGGTAGCAACGAAAATAATTTTATGGTTGGGAGTCACCAGAACATGAGGAACTGTATTAAAGGGTCATGGCATTAGAAAGTTTGAGAACCACTGCTTAGAACCTTTTCCGTTACCTCTACTGTATTCATAGTTTTCTCTTTAATTTTATGATTTTTCAACTAAATATAACTGAGTTTCACAGCTTGCTTGATAAGTTCTTCCTTTGGCCTCACTATGTAATGAGGTCATATCTCAAAAGAGATCACTATGTGGCTCCAAAAGAAATTCCAGCAAACCTTTAGAGTAGAGTAGACTACCCTATTTCCCAGCATAATATGTTTTCCCCCAAAGGATCTTCTTTTCCTATTAACCAAGGAGCTTAAAGGAGACAGTCAGCTCTTTAGAGATTTGGTATGGGGGAAAAGCAATGTTTCTGCTCCGTCCCAAGCTGCATGAGTTAATGTACCATCTCATTTACAGTTCAAGCTACTCTACATTTCATCAGGGCTGCACAATTACTGCACTTATGCAACACCTTCCAGACACCTACAACTTGAACCCTGCTCATTCCAAAAAGAATAAAATACAAATACCTGTTGCAGAGGTGTGGTGGCCGGTGTATGCGTGTGAGAGTTATGTAAGGTAAAGGCGAGCCTAATTAAATCATGATATGACAGATAAAGAAGAAGAAAGGAGTATGTACTCCTTCCTGTGACCTAGTTCCACCTTTCAAAGCCAGAATTCACCTGAGGTTCTTAAGGTTCAACCCTCTGTCCACAATGAGAAGCATAGCAGTTGAGTGCTGGATGCTGGAGCCAGATCTCCTCTTCATCTCTCTAGGTCTCAGTTTCATCTATAAAACAGGGATGATTACCTTATGGAATTGTGAGAATTCAATGATTAATACACGCGGTGTTATCAGGACAGAGCCTGGGACATAGACATCACTAATATATGCTAGCTTTTATTATCATATCATTAAAAAATCTCTTAATAATCGCCCAGTCTTGTCCCAGCCCTTAGGCAGATGGCACCTGTAGCCAGGAACAGGGAATAGAGAAGTCAAATGCCTGGAGAAGGCTTGTCACTTGTCAGAAGATTGGACTAGAGTTTCACAAGATTAGCTTTCAACTTATTTGCATCTCTATACTTCCACTCAACTTATTTATCCAATAAATATTTATTGATGGTCTGCCAAAGGCCAAACAATCTGTTAGGAATGAAGTTGAGATAAATAAGCCTGCAAGTTGCTGAAAAAGACAAACACGTGAACAGGTATAAAGAAGTACAGTTGCGAAACCAGTTTGGCTCAGTGGAGAGAGTATCGGCCTCCGGACTGAAAGGTCCTGGGTTCGATTCCAGTCAAGGCCATATATCTTATTTGCGGGCACATTCTCAGTAGGGGGTGTGCAAGAGGTATCTGATTGATGTTTCTCATCGATGTTTCTGACTTTCCCTCTCCCTTCCTCTCTGTAAAAAATAAATAAAATATATATTTTTAAAAGTACAGTTGCTATGGGAGCTCATAGGGAGAGTGTGTTGGGGCCAGGAATACACAGAATGGAGAGGTTGTCCTAAAGCAGCAGTTGCCTGAGGCTTGATGGGTAAGTAGAGAGTCAGAGAGAGGGAAAAGACATTCTAAACAAGGGGAGCAACCCAAACAAAAGTCTAAAGGCACAAAAGGAAAGTCGTGAGCGAGATGGGAGCACACTTTTGGAGGTACTGCAGGGCGAGTTCCTCCCCTGGATTAAGGTGTCCAGTGAGAATCTCCATCCATCTTTGCCTCTCTTGTACATTCTTTTATTAGTGAGGAACACAGAAGTTTCTCTCAACTTGGTAACTGACCCCGTTCCAAGGCGAGCCAGGCTATCAGGAATGAGTCCTCCCCTTATTCCCTCATCCTTCCACACCCACCACCACCATACGGGGTTGTGGTCAGATGGCCAACTGGATAGCTGCTTCCTGGATCCCGAGCCACAAGAAACCAAGAATAACATGAAGATGCTATTAAAACAGAGGGCTTCAGAGGGTGCCTTGGGATGCTTCTGAGTCAAACTGATGACTTATCTCAGTCCAAACACAGGTATAAGTGAAAGGGGAAAAAGAAAAAAAAAGTACATACTTTAGCCCTGGCTGGTTTGGCTCAGTGGGTAGAATGTCGGTCTGCAGACTCAAGGGTCCCACGTTTGATTCTGGTCATAGGCCTAGGTTGCAAGCTCGAACCCCAATAGGAGGCGTGAGGAGTCAGCCAATCAATGATTCCCTCTCATCATTGATATTTTTATCTCTTTTCCTCTCCCTTCCTCTCTGAAATCAATAAAAATATGTTTTTAAAAAGCACACTTTTCTAATTTATTATCTCTGTTTTATTAAGGTTTTTTTTTTGGGGGGTGGCATGGGTGTAGAGGAACATATTCCTTTATTTCTTCATCTTGCTTGGTTCTGTTGGTTTCTAAGTTTTAGATGACACAGCCACCTCTCCCAGACTTGAAGGGGTGGCATCATCTAAGAGATGGACCTTCCTGTCACCCCTGCCCTGGCTCTTGGTTGTCTCTGGAACCTTTCGGTTGTCCAAGCAGCCTGTTTTCTTCTGTGGTGGCTGCAGTAGTGAGTGTGTGCAAAGACCTGCCCTGCGTGTCCCATGGGGATGACCTCAGTCAGCCTCTGGATTTAGGCTGGGAAGCCTGACCCTCAGGCAGCAGCTTTCAACACAAGCCTAAGTCCTGTGGCCACCAGACCAGGAGATCTGGAGGTGTCTCTTGGGCGATGATCACAAAAATAGGGGCTCTAGATGAGTCTGTAAATTCCTTTCCCACCACACCTAGGTGGAGAGAGAGGGGCAAGAGGGCGTCCCAGGTTATTCCGCAGCGGTCCCTAGGGTGGCCACACAGGAAGCCAGGCCCGCAGGCCAAAGCTCCTGGACAAGCAAACAGGCCAATTATTCAGAAAAGTCTGGGGTGTCATTCAGCCTGTCTGTGCAGCATCCTGTCCACCCATGGGACCTAGAGGAGGGAGAGAGAGAGGGAAAGAGAGAGAGGGAGAGAGAGAGAGACAGAGAGAGAAGATGGTACCCTATGAGGGGGGAATGGTGCCTGGGGATTCCAAAAGGAAGAGAGCATGCAACTGTGGTTCCTGATTACTGGGGGTACAGACGACACCCCCCAGCACCCCTGAAGAGTTTCCCTACACGCCCTCGCCCTGAGCAGGCGGGCGGGCCAGCGCCTTAGCAGCAAATTCTGTCCAAAGGGAGTCTGGTGCTCTGCAAGCCGCGTCTCTGCACTGGGCCAGGCAGAGGCCGCGCGGGCCCTTTAAGGGCCTTAGTGCCTCCCAGCCTCAGGGGCTCCTGGGTGCCCCTGCCCGGCTGCTTTTCAACGCCAGGTGTTTGGGGGCGCCTCTCTCAGGTGCAGGTGGCAAGAGTTGAGATGCCCGAGGAGGGAAGAACTTCGAACTTCTCACTCCTCAGGGGGGAACTCCAGGTTTGTGCCCCCCCCCCCCCCATCTGTGAGTCTGTGGGCACCAGGGTTGGAGTCTCAGCCTCCCCCACCGCTGGAGGTGAGGCAGCTGCCCTCCCTCGTTCCCAGGCCTTCTTCAAGGAAACATGTTCCAGAGCAGATGCAGGGCATGGCCCCCTTTGGTCGCCTCTGCTTCATGTCCTGACCCAGATGCGCCCCCACCTCCTCTCAGCCTGCCAGGCAGGGCTCGGTGGGAATGGAACACAAAGAAACCACAACGGAAAGGAGTAGAGGAGACACATTAGGGAGATTCCAGGATAACCTTAGGATTATTACCAGAGCCCTCCATGTTCTGAACTAACTACCTTTCATAAACCACGTGTGAGAGAGGCAGGAAAAAGATAATTTTTAAAAGCCCAAGCTTTGCTTGCTGACCCCTCCGTCAGCAGGTGGCGCAGGTGGGTGGGCGTGAGTGGAAGGGGATCACAGGCGCTGCTGGGGTGGTGCTCCACAGGGCTCCCATGTTGGAGGGATCCAATGTGAGTAGAATGGCTTCGGACCTCAGTTTACTTATCTGTGAAACGGGGTACTAATAATGGCCATGCTTGGTGGGGTGAGAACTCAATGCATTAAGCCCGGTACAGTATATGCTACACGGAAACTTCTCCAGAAATGACAGCAGCAGTTATGTGCTCGTGGTCGGGGTAGGAAGCAGGTGAGCTGGGGCATGCTTAAGAACTGAAACAGCTGGGGCATGACTGGTGTTTCACAGCCCGTTATCCTTGCCCTGAGAGATGTCCACGATCCAAGCCTGCTCTGCTGCTGTGCTCAGGGGAAGCGCATCATGACAGGCGCTGAATGAGGGGAAGAGTGAATGAGCACGAGTCTGGAAATTTGAGATCAAAGAGGCAGCAAGACTAGACCTAGAACCCTGATCCCATTCCCATTGCATTCCTGGCCTCTGGCTTGTGAATTCAGAGCAATCACTTCAAGTTGATGATTGAATATCATTTTGGGTATAATGACTTGAAGGGGGACCACGGATCAGTAGGTTTGTAGAGGCTTCATGGCTGAGAAACTTCAACATGCCGTTAATGGAATCCTACTTGTGTGCTTACCATAAAACGCTGTGAAAAGCAGAAAGTCAGGAGTTTTAGACACTGCCGGCAACCAAGAGTCTGGTACAGACAACTGCCTGGGACAAAGAATGAACTTGGTGAGAAAATAGGATTATACTTCCTGTGCTAATTTCACTGGAGACTATGGTTACGTTAGAGAAGTGGCCTCATTTCTGCCAGAACTGCCAGCCCTCACCTCTTCTAGTGACCCCCATTTTATTCATAAGCCTGTGGTCCCCTACAGGTTCCTGGTTTACTTGGCTCTGTCCCTAGGCACTCCGGGGATAAACTGTCCCAGAGCCAGTGTTCTCAGGCTCCACAGAATCCCAGTCACCGAGGAAGGTTAGGGAAAGCCCTCTCATTCAGAGACACATTGAGTGTCCTATTTTACATCATAAAAGGGATCTAATTTTTCTATTAAAATATGTTTTTACTTACTCAAGAGTTTGTCTAAGTTCTTTCCCTCTCCCTTCTCAGCTGGTATGGGGTCATTTGCCTATTCAAAAAGAAAGAAGCAGTGAAAGGAAAGTGAGTAAGAACTCTGATGAATAGTTGACTTCTCGTTAGCAACCTAAGTTAAATATTTAATGACAGAAGCCAGTATGGACTGAATTGCCATTTGAGAGTAAATTCCTGGCTTCATTTTTCTATGCTTTCTTGACCACCACTACCCGTAACTACCCCGATGCCATGTATAATGTCTGAGCAGGTTTTCTGGATAGATGTCAGTACTTATTTTTATGACCCATTACATAATAGCTTCAGATATAAACACAAACATAGCTCGCATCAAGGAGACCGTCTATGTAGGCCACGGATCTTAAACAGACCCTCAGAAATGTGCTTGACATTTCCTTTGGCAGCAGTCCTGGGCTCCTTGGAAAGCCTTGGTCCTCCTCTCTGCTGCTGGCAAGGTCTAATTTGGGTAAGACGGTGGCAGGTGCCAGCAAAGGACAATAGGCCTTTAATTAAGGGCTGGGGAGCCAGAAGTCAGGAAACGACCTCCTAATGAGTTTCTTTTTCCTACTGGCATTTCTCCTAACTTCTCTACAAACAATAACTGCATGCTCCATCAAGGTAACTGTGGTCATTAATCTTCGGTAGCACAGGAATTTCTTGTAACATAAAGGTAGTAATAGAGTTTTTTTGTGTGTGTGTGTGTAATACCTTGAAAAATTAGTGTTAATGTGTATTCGTGGTTTGAACAGTTGATTTTAATATGGTGAGGCTGAATGTGATCCCACAATGTAGTCTCTCCATGCAGATACCTCCTGTGCAAAGTTCTCATTATATCTGACATTAGAGTTAATGTAAACATATTCTGGTAATGGTTGTAGTTTCAGTCCCTTGCTTTGAGGGAGATTTCGAATGCAGAGATTGAGCCTGCTAAGCATTGTTGCTATGGAGGCTGTATGAGAGTTGGATTAATTAAGGCCTTAGCAGATGTTGTGAAGTGTGCAGAATGCACTGTTTTCTGCTAGTAATGAAAGAGAGTACGTGTATATGTGAGAGAGGGGAAAGAAATTGAGACAATCAGAGACAAAGAAGTCAGACAGATGTGGTTGGCACTGAGCATGTAATATTTCTTCAGTAAGAATAACTGCTGATAACTCTCTAAGACTTTTCCATCCTCCCACCCCCCTTGGCCGGTAGAATGATTGCTAGAAATGCCCAAGCAATCCATCCATTCTGTCCTTTTTGTCTGTTTTATAAGAGGCATAGGGATATGCAAAAGCATGCTCTTGGATCAGGGGGTTGTCTGAACACTCAGAAAACAAACTGAACTGTGCGAGTGTTTTCTAAACTACCTGGCAAGGAGACCAAGTTTGCAGACTGGTGCTACATTTGTTGTCCAACCTGCCGGGGTTATTGTCATCACTGAATTGGTAGCCAAGATAGAAACTGGATTTGGGTTGTTTCTCCACTGCCCAATGCTATGGAGAAATTATTATAGGAATACTTTCAGGATTAGAAAATAAATGACATAGCAATCTAGATCAGATTTTATTTGGAGGACATGTCATTGTTTTAGTTAGAAATAACTTCGTTGGTTTTAACACACTGTATTTCTGTTTTCACCTGAATGATATTAATATTAGGTTTATGTCTAAGTTCAGCAAATTAGTTTCCATTTGACTTCTGCTTATTGGCCCCATTGAGGAGTGTCTCCATGTTGCCTCTTCCTGAAAGAAGTTAATGGGTTGAAATCATCCTAAGACTCTTCTGTTGGGCTGGCAGCAGTTTGACACTTAGAACTGGGTAGCTTTTGAAGCATGATCATTTTTTCTTTGTTGCACATCTGTGGAAGCAGTGTTGTCTGAAAATGGGGAATCAGAAAGCATCATAGAGGTACTTTGTTTCCTGGGGGACAGTCTCCTTGTGGCCTAAGTTAGCCTCTTCGCACACCTAGACCATGGAGGTGAGTCAGAATAGAATGATGTAATGAGGAATTGCATAGCTTGAGAGGCAGAGAAATGAGATAGAGATATAGAGATACAGATAGAGATACAGATACAGATAGATATACATATAGTTACAGATACAGAAACAGACACAGACAGATAGGCAGAGGTATCAACCAAAGCTTGTTATTTGATTGCACACTTATGCCCCTATGCCCCCAAAATGTTTGCCCACTGATTACAGCCTGGCTCAGTATACGAATGGGGCATTTTTTTTCTTTTTCTAATGAGGTGAAGGGTGGAGGTGGCACACTTACTAGTATATCTGGGAAGTCAGTCACCTTGCACTTGTGTGCTACTGGGAGCTATAGAGATAGGGGAAGAGGGACAAATTGGATCAGTTGAATTTATCACAGTCTGGGGGAAAGACTCAAGTTCACATCTTCATTTTTGCATTTTTTTTCTCCAGATGTGACCTGTATTTCACTCATCATCAAGCCTGATTGTTAATCTGTTGTACTTTTTACTTTTCTTTCAACTTGAGGAAAATATCTATCTCATGGTAGAAAGCCTTTACTGAGGCCACAGAAATAAAAGGATTAGTATTTGCCCTTTGAATCGATGGTTTACTTCTATCTCTCTGGTCACTAATGAGGAAAATGACCTTTTAAAAAATATTTTCTCTTTTCCCCAAGACATATAAGTAAAGGGGAAATTATATTCTGGGTCATTTGTTTACTGGAGAAGATATTGGGATGAGAGGAAAAAACAACTGGTTTGATGCCATTCGAGGGACATCTGTTAACTGTCTTAGTAAAAGAACAACAGTGGAAACTGGGAAACAAATGAATAAAAATAGAGCCAGGTTAAGGAATTAATTCAAGAGGAAAATCTACTTTTCCTCTAAATCAGCAAATTTTGAGAAAAAATATTATTCTTTTTAAATGTTAGTATGGCTTCTTTCTCTGTGTGTGTTTGCATATATATGTGTATACAAACACTATTTGTGGTCATCTTAATGCAGGATGGGGCAAAAGTAAGTATACAGTTATTCATGTGGAAAATAATACAAGAATTCAAGAATAAACTCTCTATTTCATTATAAACCTACTTTTGCCCCACCCTGTATACTTGCTGCTCCAGCAACAAACTTTACCACTTCCCTTCTATTGTGTCCTTCCAGGTGTTACTATAAAGCCAAAGGAACCCAATAGTCACCATGCTGTAGATACAACCCACAACCCCAGCAAGCCATGAAGACAAGTAGGAAGCATAGAGACAGAAGGTACTGTTTTTCCTACAAAGCCATTGGCGAGTGGCCCAGAATTTAGGTCCTCTCTATTCATCCAACCATGAACCATGCATCACTATAAAGTCAGTGAATATTTGCTGTGTCCAGGATTCTGTCTGATTTGGGGGCCTAAGATATCGCTCCTAAGATACCTACCCTCCAGAAGGTCACCATTTTTGGAGTCAGTCAAGACCTCCATCAGCAGTGAAAGAGCTATATAGTTCAAGCAGCATCGCCAAGTAGTAAAGTCCAACAATGAAATGAGGAGGCAAGCATACAGTTTTAAGAGTTAAAATTAGTGGAAGAACTCTGAGAGTGAGGACAGACTTTGTGGCTGGCAAGTAATTTGGTTTGTTTATGTCCAGTATGAAGATTTAAAAATTTTTGTTTTTATCTTGTCTCAACAGGGGCAGACCAGGCCTCAGGAGGTGTCTGGAAATGTGTGTAGGGTTTCTGTTGTTGTCATGATAACTGAGAAGAATTCCTAGCATTTAGTGGAGAGGAGGAACAGGGAAACTAAAGGCCCTGCAATGGGTGGGATAGTCCCATCCGAAACAGTTGTCACACTCCAAAGCCCAGTGAGAAACACTGATCAAATTCCAGCTTTTAGAGTATGTTATTTATTCACTACATGAATTCAGAGGTGGGAAAGCATTTATAAACCTTTCGAACATTCTGAAAAGTGACTATTTATAGATACTAGTAATTTGGTGTCTTGGTTTTTAAACTATAGTTCAGATTTCTAAGAAGACTTTCATAAAAATTCAAAGAGGAGTCTTAATGCATGCATTCTTAGAGAAACAATTTCCATAACATTGCCAACCAAAAAAATGATAGACCAACACAAAACCACAGTTAATGAGGCTCTGACATTTTTATAAAACACATTCTAACTTTAGCTGATTTAAATTAAAAAGCCCAGCAGTGTAGCAGAGAACTGATTGATTTGGAAGCCCTGGGTATGAGATAATGAGGGCTCTGCTATGCTCTTCATGGTGAGGGGTAATAAATGATCTATTCCTGGCCAAAAGCAAAGAAGATGAGGCATTTTTTATATTTGAACTACAAAAATTTGCATTGCATTGAGACTAAAAGGTATTCAAATACTGCCTTTCTTCTCACAGTAGCGTATTTTCATATTAGTCTTGATAACGAACAAGAAAATGACCCTGGTAAGCATATCATGTGTCAAAGCCAGGAATGGTTGCTTTCTTAAATTTCCCAATATGCTTTAGACATACTAGCCTTATAGACAGATAAGCAAAAATTGGTTCTATAAGTGGGTTGGTCCTGCCTTGACCTACCTGTCAAATATGGGAGGTTTGAAAAACTCAGGTCAGAAAGTTAAACCAATCTGCCTTCATTTTAAAATGTATCATCTGTTTTGGGAAGAGTGTTGACTTTGCATTGTCATGAGGGGCAACATAATCAGAAAACTGTGGGAAGGAAGACACTATGACTGGTAACAGGGCTGGAGCCCTTCTTCATTGAAGGATATTCTCATTCTTCAGTTTTCCCCATCCATAAAATTGTCCAATAGTAAAGTTCACCCTCTTGCCAAAGATTAATGAAGTGAGATATAATGGACTTCAACTCAAGAATCAACCTCAAGATACTTTTAAATGCTTTGGAATGAAACCACTCCAGGGGATATTTATCTGGAAGTTAGTTTGACAGAAGCCTTCTGGCAGCCCAGTAAAAATTAACCGGGAAAGAGAACCCTTAATTTTCTTTAAGAAAACTAGATGCTCATTTTCTTTGTTAAATGGAGATGAAAGCACAAGAGGGCTGTTCTGAGAATCACATCAATAGATACAAAATTTGTTCACAATGAAGTTTGTCCTTTTTACCAGATTCCATTCATTGGTCCAAAATAACGTCAGTTTTCACTTTTATTTAGAAGTCATTGCCTCTCAGAATCAGAGTGGAAATAAGATATTGGGCCTCCAAATATAGTTCCTGGTACTTCTCTTGAGAGGATATGTTGCTCCTGAACATGTAAAAAATTATCTTCCCATTAAAAACATGAAGTATTGATAATGGTGAAAAATGAGTGAAGCAAAAACAGTCCCTTTGACCCTTGAAATGTGATGCATATTATCCTAATTAGACATTTTTTATTTTTAAAAATATATTTTTATTGATTTCAGAGAGGAAGGGAGAGGGAGAGAGAGATTTAAAAAAACATAATTGCTGAGAGAGACTCATGGTTTGCTGTCTCCTGCATGCCCCAGGATTAAGCCCACAACCAGGCATGTGCCCTGACTGTGAATAAAACTGTAACCTCCTGGTTCATAGGACAATGCCCTAATACTGAGCCATGTTGGCCAGACCTAATTAGACATTTTTAAACAGTTTAATGTGGAGTAACTCTTGGAGTATTTATATTAATTTGTTCCACGGAGAAATAGTTAGTTATTATTTTTTAGGTATTTCTTAAGTTGGTTGCTGTTTTTAAGCTAGGTTGTGTCTGAAAATAAACTCTCCTTGATTTTCCCTGTGGGATGCATCAAGAGATAGATGTTCAGGCAGCTTAATGAAAGACAAGGGTCCATTAACATTGTTTAAAGAACTGTAGGATCTGTGCTAATTGCCAGAGGCTCTGCATACTAGTTGGCAGCCTTGTGAAGCCCACTGTGGCACAACTGTCCCACCCTTTGCTCCAACCCTGCTTACAAAGGGAGAAAGGGCTTTGGCAGGGAGCAGGTGGGAGTGGGGTGGGGGTTGGGGGGGTGGATTGTGAAACTCTAACAACTGTGAGGCACAAGCCTGCTAATGGAATTATCTGGGCAATATCAGGTTACATATTAACATCTAGGAATGGCTGACATAATTCCAGTGAGCAGAGTGCTTCATTGCTGGCCCTAGTCATATAGAGTGTTGGAGTTTATGCTACCAGTGGAGGAGGCATTTCGCCTCTAATACATTCAGCTGAGTTTATATTGAAGTTCCAAAGTACTCCTCCAGGGGGAGCAATCTGAAGGTACAACTAAGCATTGGAAATGCAGAGAAATGATTTATGGTTAACTCATCTCAAAGTCATTAGATCAGTGGGAATGTGCCAGAGAGAGTCCTGGCCTTATAGAAAGAAATTTAACTATATCATTTTCTCTACTTCATAGACATAACTTAACTAGGATACAATAGCAACAGGGGCCTTAACAGATCTCAGGTGAATTTGCAAAATGCAATATGGAGTAGTGGTTATGAGCCTGGACTACTGATTACTACTGTTATGACCTTACATGATTTACTAATCTTTCTGTGCCTCAGTTTTTCATTTGTTAGTTGGGAATAATAATATTGCCTACCTCATAAGGTTATTTTACGGCATATATAAAGCTCTTAGAGAACTTTACCTGGTACATAGGAAACCTTCAGTAAACCTCCATGACTATATTAATAGCTATTATTAGAACTTACTTTCAGATACTACATCAAATACTCCATGACTATATTAATAGCTATTATTAGAACTTACTTTCAGATACTACATTTGTATGATAGCATTCACTAATCACACCATTCCCTTGAAATAAATATCTGATTCACTTCTAGAGGCCCCTTTAGCCAAGAGGTGAGAAGGGGATTGCAGACCCTTTATTAATTCTCACAGCATCATTAAGAAATAGTAAAAGAATACAATACTTCAAAGAAACTACCAGCATTCTGCACAAGTATAAGCCACTTTCCCACAGTGGAAAAGAAAAGAGGTTCTTCTAAAAGCATCGCTGTTAGAAATGGGGAAACGGTACTAGAGCATCATTAGCTGGCTAGCTCTCTGGGTTTTTATGGTTCTTTTTCAGCTTTTTTCATGAACTTAGGGACTTCATCTGGGAAGTGCTGATGACTAATTTACCACCCCTAATAAGGGAGGATAAAGTAATGACAGTAATGAGAGTTACTTAAATACAGTAGTCCCACCTTATCCACAGGGCATACATTCCAAGATCCCCAGTGGGTGCCTGAAACTGAGGACAGTACCGAACACACACACACACACACACACACACACACACACACACACACACACATTATGTTTTCTCCTATACATAGGTCTCTTTATAAAGCTTAATTTAGAAGTTAGGCATAGTAAGAGATTAACAATGACAACAATAAAATAGAACAATTATAATAATATACTGTAAAAAATTATGTGAATGTGGCTTCTCCCTCTAAGAATATCTTATTGTGATATACACACTTTTTTATTTAAATGAAGCACTTTATGGACTCTCTTCGGCATCCAAATTGTCAGCATCACTACTCTTGCACTTTGGGGTCATTATTAAGTAAAATAAAGGTTCTAGAACACGAACACTGCAATATCAAGATGGTTGATCTGATAACCAAGATGGCTACTAAGTGGCCGATGGGCAGGGAGTGCATATACGGTGTAGATAGACTGAACAAAGGGATGACTCACATCCCAGGTGGAATGGAGCAGAACGGCATGAGATTTCATCATGCTATTCAGAACATTATGCAATTTAAAACATATGAATTATTTATTTCTGTAATTCTCCATTTAATATTTTTGGATCCAAGCTAACCACAGGTAACTAAAATGGAAGAAAGGGAAACCACAGATAAGGGGCACTACTGAATGACTTTTTTGGTTTTCTACTCAGGAACTTTGGCTACAGTTAACACAAAACCCATAGAACAAAAAGGAGTGGCATTTGCCATTGCTTTGGTAAAAGCTACTTTTGGGGCAAGATGCTAATTTTAATAGGAAGATGACCATTTTGTCCCAGTATATTACATGTTATCAATAGGAGTGGGACACTGGTTATTTGTTTAATACACAACACTCCCAAGACTATTTCACTTTTACTCTATTTCCCTGAGTCAAGATTAATATATCCCAGAATAGACTTGGAGAGGAAGGAGTCACTTCCTAAGGGTGGGGACTTCTGTATGTCTTATATTTGGGTGTCATAGGAATTCCCATTGGTTCTATCTTCTGACCCAGAGGATTCTCAAGTACAATTTATTAGGCCCAGTGTGATTGATGTGTTGCTGAATGAGGCATAAAATCCCCTGAATCTGAAATAGAGGCTAACGGTCAAGTTCTAATTTTTTTTTTTCTTGGGCTTAAACTTGTTCCCACAGAATCCATAAAGAAGACCAGTTTGAATCCATAGCTTATATATTGTCAAAAGAAAAAAAAAAAGACACAAGATGTTTTATTGACTCATTAATTGAGCCCTGTACCTTTTCCTGAGCTGGTAATCCCAACAGACTAACTATTCCTTTATGCCATAGATCTCATTCTCTTGAACCAAAATGAACTTGTCCCATGGCCCTTTTTACTTCTGCCCACTTGACCACGTTATGAAAGTGCAGTGGTCGGCAAACTCATTAGTCAACAAAGCTGCAGTTTGCCGACCACTGTGATAGTGTATACTGAGGTATGGTAGCTGCTTCCATGTGGTTTGTTTATGCAGCATGGGTTACTCACCCTACTTGAGCTAAGCTAAGCTGGTAAACTCTGCTGATCCTAATGCAAACGGTGAGCCACACATAACAACTTGGAAGCCTGGGAGGTGTAAAGTCGGGAAGATGAAAGAGAGGAGTGAGCCTTTGATTTTACCGAAGGAGGTTGGCATGTTTGTGCAGATTTTTTCTATGAGATGACATAACATGTTTCCCGGTAGCAACATGTAATCTGGCTGCAGTGCTATTGGTATCGCTTAACTTCCCACTAGGAAAAGCAGCAGACAGACCAGGCTCAGCCAAATTCTTACAGAGATTTCGGCCTCAACTGCACTTAATGTGCCCTTGCCAGCTCTTTGCATCAAGTTCTGAAATCCATGTGCATGTGGAAGGAAATGTTCTCTCTCTGCTTCTGAACGACCCTCTACTAAAATGAATTGATATTCTCCTTCATAAGAGCTATTTGATGTCTCAGAAATCTAACAAGTCTTTAAAAAAAACAATTAAGCTGTTTTATTTTCAATGAGAAAGTCTCCACCTGCCAAGAATTCTTTTTCAACCTGAAATTCAAAAACCACAAGCAAATGAGTTGTTTCAAGACCAAGCCAAACCACCTCCCTGATTTGCCTGAACGAAACCACCAGCCATCTAACAAAACTGGTCAGCGGTAGACAGCACATTAAATCCAGGACCTCCAGGCAAGACAAGTCCAAGAACTGAGTGGGAAGTAGGTAAATAAACAAAGGATAGGAGGGCATGCTGGGAATTGAATTTAATGACCAGGCCAGGGTCAGAATTGAGGTCTGGTCAGCATGTAAGGACTACCATCCACTGAGCACTCACAACATGCCAGGCATTGTGTTGCCACATCACAAACAGTCTTTCTGCAGGTACTTTTATTATTCTCAGGTTACTCAGGAGTAGGTTGAGGCTCAGAAAGTTTGAGTGATTGGCTCAAGGTCATTCTGTGGTAGAGTAGGTTTTATTCAACCATTGTCTGGCTAACTCCAAACCCAAGTATGGTTTTAAGCTCCACTGCCATTTGAGTTATATGTACACAAAACAGCTCACTGCAGGCCTTGTGTGCGGGGTACCCAGAGCGTTTTATGTCTGTTTAAGGCTCCATACTGGGGGTATTCTTAGTGTTTTACCATGAAATTCAGTCCCAAAATGTTTATTATCCCTGAAAACAAGGGATAATAATAGGTAATATTTATTGAGCACTTACTAGCTGTGAGACATTATTCCAAGTGCCTTAAAATGTGTGACTTCATCTAATCACTACAGCATGGTTGGTATTATTTACTCCATTTTACAGAAAATAAAACTGAGTCTCAGAGAAGTAGTGTAACCTGTCCAAGTTCAAGTGATATTAGGTCAAATTAAATGAAATTGCTATTTAGTGGGTCAAAATCAATCAAATGTAGGTCAACGTCATTTTAACTAGTGAAATTGAGTCCAGATATGCCACCAAACTAAGTAGCAAAGGAATAGTCTGTGTGGTGAACTAGGATGCACTTGTCTTTGTTATCTATTAGAAAACAATACCTCAAATTAGGGAGTAATAAACCATTAGAGACCACTTGTAGTGGCTTTGTAATGCATGTACCCACATATGCTTCTAGGATGAACAGACACAAAAAGATGGTTGGTGTCTAAGTGGTGGAGTGGAAGCTCAGCCCTTATATCCCACCTTTCTCTCCCTTCTTTTTTTATACTTGTTTCCTTCTGCTTCTTTTCAACTCTGCTTGTTTCTGCCTCTTGATCCCTGTCCTTGGATTCACCTCAGACTCCTGCTTGTACTATCATGACTTGTTTTGACCTGGCTCCTCCTCTGGATTGGCCCTGGGCATTAGGTTGCTCCATGTGACTCATTCCCTCTCTTGGTTCCCACCTCTTATCTCACTCTAAACTTATGTACTTTTGCTCTTGATTTCACCCTCTGTGGCTTCTGGCTTCTTCTCTCAGCCTAGCCCTGCCTGGGCAGCTCTTCACCCTGGGGCTGACCTTGATGTTCTCTTAGTTCCCAGTTTTACACACCAGCCACTTTTTACTCCAGCTGATCCAACTTCCCTCCTTTTCCCCTAACCCAGTGTGTGTGTGTGTGTGTGTGTGTGTGTGTGTGTGTGTGTGTGCGCACGCTGGTACAGGGAAGACTTTGAAGGTGTGGGTGATAACTTTGGAGGGGGTAGGAAAGCTCTTTTTAGTTCTTATAAGCAGAGAGTTCTTTAGAGAGTGGGTAACTCTTGCAAAGTCCATGAGAAGTTGGTGGCAGCTCTGGTAAAGAGTATGGTGGTGGGTGGGTAAGAAGGGGGAAATGTAAGAATTAGGTTCTGTTGGCTACCTGAGTAGGCAAATCACTTGAGTTCTTAGAAGAAACCTTCAACTGAGCAAAAGAAACAAAGAGGAGAGAGGTGGAAGGAGGAAGAAGCTGATTCCTACTGTTTAACTACAAAGGAAAATGTATTAAATCTTCCTTTTTCTTTAAGCAACAGTAGTGACTGGGGTGGGACAGAATGGGTGATAACAGTTTTGCCTCTTTCCTTCCTAATGGAACATTTCTTCCTCCTGGCTAGCCCTAGCATTTGGCTTCATCTCCATGGCCAACTATAAAGAAATGGAAAATTTTAAAGATCTGGGAACAAGGAACCAGAGAAAAGTAATTCTGAAAGATTTTAGCAGAGAGAAGCCAATCAACTTTATGGAAGAATGAAAAGGATCATAGTAGACATATTTTGGATGATTGGGAGGTGGCTAACAGAAACCACAAAGTGATGTGTAAACTTACCTGGGGCTTTTTAATACCTCAAAGCTCTAAGATAAAGCAATTGATCTTATATATATTTATTTCCCTCCCTACAGGTCAATCATTCTTGCCCTCTCTGGGGTATAACTACGTGGCTGGGTTGTAGTCACACAAAACTTGGGCATGACAGTGAAAGGTGATTTAGAGGATAATGGCAGCTAGAAACTTTAATTGTGAGGTGTAGAGGGTCAAAGAGCAACAAAGGCCAGAATCTGAGCCTGTCCATGCTAGCCCAGAGGGTTTGAATGTCTCCGTTTCTATACTGACACTCTTCTTGGACTGAGGCCTTCTTCTAAGCAGGACTGGGAGAGTTTCCTTAAGCCTGACTCTATAGGGGAAGTTGTAAGGTGAAGTAGTTACTTTGGTGAGCATAACATTGATCATGACTTAAGGAATGGGGTGTGGAGTCAGATGCCTGGCTTCAAATCTTAATTCTACCATTTTCTACCATTTAAGCAAGTATCCTTATCTACTCCTTTGTTTCCTTAGGGGAAGTATAGCTACTTTATTGGATTCAATAATAGCATGTATGTTCGTAAAATGCTTGGCATAAAGCTTCATTCATACAAAACCTGAAAAAAAGTGGTAGGTGTTGTAATAAGCATGGTGATGATGGTGATGATGATGGTTCCTAATTTGAGTGCCAGGTTGATGCTTTAGTCTTCGATCTCAAAAACATTCTTTTCCTATCAATATTTAACATTGTGATCTCCAGGTGCTCTCCAAAACCATGATTTTCCTGCAGATGATGGGCCTCACACTAGACTCAGACAAGATGCACATTTCCTCTTTTTCACACGGACTCCAGAGCAGTGTTCTTCCCCTTCCTGTTCATCCCACTCCTGGGGCAAATAGTGCTGCCTGACCTGACTAGGAACACCTGAAAGAGGGTACTGAGTAAAGCCGAACCCCTTCTTCCATTCTAGTTGGAGGGAAAAGCACACTGACTATCAAAGTGATATGAAGAAGACCAACTGCTAATGAGCTCTATATTATTTCCTGCTGAACACTATATTATTTCTATTTAATGTATACCTTTTTAGGCAGTGAGCTTATTGAGCAGAAGAGTGATTTAGAAGGGCCTGATTTTGAGACTGTTTCTCAATATGCCTTTAATGGAAAATATTCAGTGTGCACTTACTGGAAGTGATGCATCTCAGTACTGGGTTCAGTTGAATCACACTCATTAAAACATGCTTGAGTGTTCCATATGCTAGTGGTTAATGAACACTATATTCTTTTAGTTGTTCTGTTTTCTGTCTTGTAATGTCCAGTCCTCCCTGTGTTATATGTGAGAGAGAAGAGGTTGAGAGTGCTTTGGAGGCAATTTGTATATGAATCAAACTGACTGAGGAGTTAGTATGAGTCCATAAATATCCTTGAGCATGTTTATTTCATTTTGTATTCAAGGATAGCAATATTTATAGCTTGTCTCGAAATGGATTACAATAAAGGATGGTTATCTACGGAACATTGATTATTTTCTTATGTTTTTACAAATTGAACATATACACAACTTCACCAGCATAGCTAGAACAGTCACATCTCTCCAGGATTATTAGGGATTTAAGTTCTCCACAGTAAGAATTTTCCAGATGACTGAAACTTACTCCCTTTAAGAGTGAGAACATATTTATTTTAACCATTTAAATGAAATATGTTTGAGTCCTGAAACATATTACTCTGACTTCCCAAACAGTGATTCTCAGCACAAGTTTTCTTGATAAGTCAGAATAAGGATTAAAAACCATAATCATTGTATTGATCCAAGATTCACCTAAGTGTTCTGATGGCCGTGGGTGACCATGTCTTTGGATTTCTGATTTCTTAGTGTACTTCTTGCATTTTTTCCTTGCTGTAACTTTGTTGGTATAACTTTGTGCTTATATAATAAGTAGGTCTACTTCTATGCTTTCTCCCATGTCTACTCATCCATGTCTACTTCCTTTGGACGAAAGAGACCAGCTCACCAATCTAAGTCAACTTTCAAATGAAGCAAGAGTAAATAGTCTCTGTGTGAGGATTTCTTTAGTAATAAAACACATTTCAGCATATGGACTTTGTGAGGTCTCTTTTAGCTATTTTAATAGCTGTTTGTGCTTGATTTGGTGTTCTGGATAAGGGAAGTTATAGGATGTCTGAATTCTTGGTGACTGAGATGTTTCAAGATGCTGCAATCTTAAAAAAAGAATCTATCACTTTAGCTTAGTCTGCTTGTGTGTCTGTTAGTTCCTCCAGTGAATGGTCCAAATCTTCCTCATTAGGCCAACCCACATTAATTCCTCCACTGATTCCCTAAGGGTATTTACCACTTTGATCTCTACCACCCAGTTAGTAGTTTATTACACATAGTAGACCCCTGGAATTCACTGGAGATATATTCTAAATCCTTAGTGAATCCTCAAAATTGCAAATATTATTATAACAATAATATCCCACACACAATGCAATAAAATATGGTAGAAAAATTTAAGTGTTCATTTAGACTCTTAATGACTATAAATATAGGACTTAAGTTACTTATAAAGCTAGTTGGATCTCATTTCAGGGCCATTTCTTACAAAGAAATAAAATTTTATTATTTTACTAACATTACTGCATGGGCCCTGACAGAGGGAAACAAAGCTCAATTTTGAGGGGGGGGGGGGGAGGGTGATGCTTTGAGTTACACTGTGCTTCTATATTCAGCTAAGTGATTCTTTGTATATACTGGTCTCTCACCTTAAATGATTCAAGTTTGCATTCACAAGAATTAAAAAAGGTCATGGACCAAAGATTGCAACCTCAGATTCCTACAGGGCCATATAAATGAGTGAAGAGGGACAGGTTCAGGAATGTATTCTATTGACATTTCTGTTCTTATCTATTCCAAATGTTGCTTTCTATATGCTGATTGTGGTGATAACATCAAAGGGCAAGTTCAAATGTCATTTAAACCCCCTACTCTTTTGTATAGAGGGTGGAACTTGATTTCTCAGTTTCCTTGCAACTAGGAATAGACACTTGACAGAGTGCTGGGTCAGTGGGACATAGGCAGAGGTCAGGAGAGGGCTGTCTTTTGTCCATATTTCATTTTTTCTGCCTGAAACATGCAAAATACATTTCAATCATGAACATGAAAACCACACAAAAGATGGTAACTCAGGAAGCTGGAAGGAGGCTATGTTTCTGACAACTCTATGGAACCCTCGTCCTTATTTAAGCCAATGTTTTTGAGTTCTCTATTACTTGCAGCTGAATATATTCCTGACCAGTTCACTGATTATAATTTTTATCATATTCTATATCATAATGAAACATTAAGCTGTGTCATTTCAGTCAAACATACTTTATCCTATTAAACATTTGACCATTGTCTTCCTTTCCACAGAACTGTCGCCACCCACACCCTCCCATTTTTGGAAAAGCAAAAAACCCTGCAGTCCTCTCAATCTATTTCTTTTTCCTGTTTTTCTGAAGAGAAAAACTCTAGGTAAAAAGATGAATAAATGTTAGCTGACATCTGACTCTGCTGGAGAAAAAGTAGAAAATGATGAACACTATGGTAAAATGGAAGATTCAAAACCCATCCAAAGGGATCTTGGAATGGGAATATGGACCCAGTATTGCCTGTTTTCCAAAAGGAAAAACATATCTTATTTTCCAAGAGAAGCTAGAAACATAGATATTTGTGACATATCCTATTTTTTAAAAATTTGGCAGCTAATTTATGAGTTTGTAAATATTCTTTAAACAAAAAAATGTTTAGGACAAGATATATATATATATATATATATATATATATATACACATACATACACCTGGACAATTTAGCTGGTTGCCAGTTTGTATCTTCTGTTACAGGGAAGCTCATTAAAATTGCATATTGGAGAACATCAAGAATCTACATGCTAAATTATATTATTTATTGTCCCATCTATAAAATGTCATCTCTCCCACTCACTGTGGGCAGCCTAAAAGGAGGGAGCAGGCTATATTTTTCATATTCCTTAAGACATCCTCCCTGTGACTTTCTGGTGGGTCTTGGTAGGATATTTTTAAAGAAATCTGATACCCTGGTGCCCAACATTGACACACATTTATAGAGTGTTTATAGAGGGTACAACACCATGAGAAACGCAAAAGAGTGTGTGAGAAACAAAAGAGAAATAGAAGAAACTGTGAGTCAATGGAAGGTACCACACTCCTGTAACCTAGTAAACCCAAAGACTATCAATTCAGGGCAGGGCGTGTTGCACAAACTGCATACGCATATCCTGAGGGAATGAGAAGTAGATGTGTTATTACTCAGGGAAACCTTCTGGTAGGATGTGAATCTTAAACTGGGTCTTGAATGGAAGGAGGACCTACCTTGCTGAGGGATAGCTACTCAGAGTCAAAACACAGAGCTTGTTGAGAAATGAGAAACCTCTCTCTTAAAAGAATTTGAAACAAACATCTTTCTTCTTAGAGTGAAAAAGCATCTCTGCATGAATTGTTTATTTTTATACACATAGCATGTTTCATGACAGGTGAAAATGGAAAATGTGAATGCTGAGAGTATGCTAGATATGTTTGTTAAACATTAAATGATTTCTATGGTAATGAATGCCTGCTTACCGAGCTGTGAAAATTTCAAGTAAGATGAATTACCAAGTACCTTGTGCATTTAACAATGCTGGGATGTTATCAGGGTTGGGAAGTTAAATGTAATGCTCTACACTGAACATCCAGCCAAATACTTAAAGAATGTGGAACGAAAGCTAAGGGAGCCACACATCTTTAGAAAAATCCCCAAACTTGACCAACAACATGTGCTTGCTTGATTCCTCAAGTTTCAGTAGGCCGAGAGCCAAATTTTCTGAATTCATGTCATACCTGCTAAGGCTTCCAAAACTAATAGTTCTTGCTTTTGTTTGGTACACAGTAGTCATGGATGATATTATGACAAGATGGGGAGGAGGTCAGAAATGGACAAGACAGCTGTTAAAAGTCCAAAGTAGAGCTTAGCTGACCTTAATAGATAAAGAAGGCAAATCAAAGAGGTTTGTGAGGTTCTAGTTGGTATACAGCACTGTGTTGGGTCCTGTGAGGAGGCCAAGAAATGTAAATGATCTGTGTTCAGGTAGCCTGCAACACAGGCATTTAAAAATTTAAGAAAATTCCCTATGGAAGCAGGTTCAGGACTCACCCCCTTTCACCGTGTATTAGCTGTTTGACCTTGAGCGTTACTTAGTCTCTTCAAACCTAACCTCAGTGTCCTCATAAGTAATATGGGGCTAGTACATCTTACCTCAGAGGGTGTTGAGAGGGTTCCATGAGCTAATGAAGACGAAGAGCTTAGTTGCTCCATATAGAATCCCCACACATTAATACTTGGCTGGTATCTTTGTGGCAATGACAGCTTGGCATCATGCAAAAGGCTAAATGAATTAATTAAAAGTGATTTGTATACAATGACCTTCTTATCCAGCAAATAGTTATAAACCACAATTTTGCTCAAATGTTACCCTTGATTGTGCTGTGAAGGTACTCCTGATGGAGCCTCTGCTTGGTGAGTGCAAAGCAAGCTATGGCCTGCTGTGATCTTGTAGTTTTGGAGCCTGTGTCTAAAACTTTATCCCTGGGTAAAATGTGTTAACAGATGATGCCCCTGGGAATTTAGCTAGAACTGATTAGAAGGCATGTCACCAGAGTCTTCAAACCCCAGAGTTCTAGAAGCTTGTAGCTGAACATGATTAAAGGTCATGCAGTCTAAACACCTTATTTTAAGGAAGAAGACATCTCTCTCCTCTGCTCATGCTCCAACACGCACAGCAGAGGTGGCAGGAGCAGCAGCTTGTGGAGTGCTTGGCTCTGTTACTCATCTTTTAGAATAATTCTTCCTCTGCCCAAACCCTCCATCCCTCCCTCCCATCACCCAACATTCCCCTTGCCCTGTTCCCACTGAGGACAGAGCAGAGGACATGGGAGAGGATGGGCTTCGTGCAGGGGTTGAGCTGCCCCTCCCTCCCCCGGGAATGTGGCTACCCATTTAGCCTGGGATGGTTTTATAAAATTCTGGTAGAGGTAGAAGTATAAACCAAGATGATTTTCTAAGGATGCTACTGATAATGTGAAGGGTCAGGATTTAAAAACAAACAAACAAATAAACCTTCTTTAGGAGAGTAGGGAAGAATGAGCAAGTTGATATTTTCCTTAGGATTGAGAAGCATATGAATCGAGTCATCTTATTTGAGTTTATAGCCACTCTATGCTTTCTAGAAAACAATTATGTCAGAAAATTTCATTAATTTTATGTCTTTGGGTAGTTCACGGACTCTAATTGGCTTTGAGAGTGTGGTGATTGCAGAGCTGCTGTGGGTAAGCACACAAATGAAAACAACCTTCTCTCAGTGTGATGAAATGTAATTGAATGATAACTCAAATTTTTAATAACCCCCAGAACATTAGTGCTCTGGAGATGCAGCTATTGCTATTGGCTACAAAATAGCACATTACCCAAGTATGCATGAAGTACCATGGTGATGGCAAATGGAGGCCATTGCATTTGCCTAGAAATAACAACAAGGCACAATAATAATAATAGCTTATGATCTGCTGAGGGTTGGGTACTATCCTGGCATTTTTGTGTATTAACTCACTGCAACTTCATAGCCACCCTTTTAAGTAGGTGCTGTTATAATCTATATTTTGTAAATGTGAAAGCCAAGGCATAGATATATTTAAAAATTTACTTACTTCACTTAGCTCGGACACTGTAAAGCCAGTCAGAGAAATATTACCAAGATCCCTTGCAATGATTATATATTGAATATGTTGGTTTCCTACTCACTTTCTTAACTACTTAGATTTTCATTTGGCTTCATCCTTTTCCATACACATTTCACTTGTTAGGTTTAACTATATGAAATTACTTTTTTTTTTTTTTTTCAAATCAAATATCATTGACTATTAGCAGTGTCAGATGGTTCAACTTAACACTCCATGGCCCAGGGGTCATTCCTAGTTAATCAAGTTAAGGAAGACAATAAACACATTCTATTTTCCGATGGTCATCTATTCAGGAGGAAGGCATGTGACCAACATAATCCAATTAGGATGAATGTTATTCTTGCCTGGAATGTTAGGATAGTAGTTGTTATTCACAGACATAAGGTCCAGAACTCCTATAGCTTAAAGATGAGAATTATCCATGGATAATTTTCATACTTATCATAGCCATGAGAACTATATAGCATAGGGCTAGGACCTTGTAGGAACCACACTTGATCACTGATCTCCCTACTTTTTCACTTAGATAAGACAATTAATCTTTTTGTTTAAGGCAGTAGTTGGCAAATTCATTAGTCAACAGAGCCAAATATCAACAGTACAATGATTGAAATTTCTTTTGAGAGCCAAATTTTTTAAACTTAAATTTCTTCTGATGTTACTTCTTCAAAATAGACACCCTGGCCATAGTATTTTGTGGAAGAGCCACACTCAAGGGGCCAAAGAGCTGCATGTGGCTCTTGAGCTGCAGTTTGCTGACCACAGGTTTAAGGCAACTGAATTGGCAATTGATTTGAGTTCTTACAATCACAGTTTCATCATTCTTGAGTAGAGAGAGACAAAAGAGGATTGCCACTTTGTAACAGACATAAGTGTTGGAGAAACCAGAAGTTTGTGTGACCTTTTATATCTAAGTCTTCTGGCTCTTCAGCCAATAAGCCACATAATATTGAGATAAGTCTGTCTTCATTACACAACCTGCTTTCCCTTTTTCCCTGCAACCCTTGGAACTTCATCTCTGCAGTTTCTAAAGGAACATCTGCTTGACAAAGATGCAGAATGAAATGAAATGTGCTTTTTTACTGACATAGAGTCCCTCCTAAGCCAAGAGAGAGGAGGCTTAGACAGAAGAGGTCCTTTGGGTTATGAAAGACAATGCATAGTATGAAGTTTTACATCTAGTGAGAGCTTATTTAGGAAAAGTGGGAAATGGGGAGTAGAAGGCAGTGTCCTTTGTTATGAACTTACTTTGACATGTATCATCATGTCATTATCATGTAGTATTTTTCTATCTAGAATTAGCCGTCACCCATATTTTTTTCCACTTTATGGGAATTTGATGAGGATTAAGTAAGGACGACATCAGTGCTCAGGTTGCCCCATAAAAGGTAGACACTGTTGGTTGCCTATGGAATATCTATCCAATCCTTCCTATGTCCTCCTAACAAAATCCTAACTCTGTGCAGAAATCCATGAATAAGAATGTTTCACGGTATAATGTGTAGCCTGGGGAGAGCCTTTATATGAACTAAAGGAAGCCAAAGCCAATTTTGAAGATGGAAATGATTGTCCCAATTGCTTACAGGCATTGTTTTTCTGGTAATTGATGACTGCTCTGTCTAGGAATATAGAAATTGTATATTTCTTTTTTAAAAATATGTTTTTATTTATTTCAGAGAGAGGAAGGGAAAGGGAGAGATAGAAACATTAATGATGAGAATCATTGATCGGCTACTTACTTTATCCCCTTTATTGGGGATTGAGCCTACAACCTGGATGTGTGCCCTGACCAGGAATCAAACTGTGATCTGGTTTGTGGGTCAATGCTCAACCACTGAGCCGCACTGGCTGGGCAGAAATTGTGTATTTCAATGGTAGTATGAGTGATTTTCTTTGATCAGAAGTGGTTTAAAATATGAAGGAGAGCTTTCAATCTTGTTCCACTGAAAGAGTGTTAGAAAACACATGCCATTCAAAATGGGACTGGATCCGAGAGAGAGATTTTATTTCTGGTCATGGGTAGAGATGGGAAATTAGGAAAAGATCTCTTGGAATTTAATGACTTGTATTCATTTACAAGAAGTCAGGGTCCTGTAGACTGAGGGTTTAAGCTGTAGAACAAAAGGGCTGAGCCTGCTGAGCCGCTGGTTTTCAGTCTCACTTCCCAACAGGCAACCCCTCAGTACCCAAGACACTTTTATGTCTTGTGAGGTAGGCAGCACCAATACTTGATTTCAGGTTGCTAAACTCACAGTTTTTCTGTTTACCCTTTAGAACGTCTGCAGTGAGGCTGAGGACACTGTCACCAACTGTGGAGGGAGCACATGCAAGATCTGGGAGTGAATGAAATAACCAGATTAGATCAAGTGTCGTCTGTAGGTTGCAAGCCCTGGTCCTGGTGCCTGGTGGCCAAGGCAGTTGGCACTATAGAATATTCTAGATGCCTTAAGTTGCCTGGAGAAGAATGAGGCGCTGATCTTTCTGGTGAGGTGGGACGATCTGGGTGAGTAGGGAAGGAATATAATGTTCAAATCCTTCTTGGGGAATGCAGGCCCCTCCTGCAGCACACATGGAAGCTTTTGTAGGCAGGTAGAAAGGAACAACAATGTAAAGGGGGAATTCAGAAAATGAGGAATGGGGCCTCGGAAGCCCTGTCTGATTGGCTTTGGAGACATTGGGGAGCAGTTATAAGTCTCAGAAATTTTGAAAGCACTGTCTGACTTTCATCATTTTTTGAAATATCTCCAAAATCAGGAAAGTAGTCACTGCAAACACTGATTTTATGTCCTGAACTAGGAAAATGAGGAAATAAAATGGAAACTGCAGTTTTATTGTGTGAAACTCAGGCCAATTACAGTCATGTGCGTGAAGGGCTCATCTCTTATCCCTCATGACTAGGATACACAATGATGGTGACTCATGCAGAGCCCTTGATAGGGTGAGACTAACCAAGCGTTACTTGATTCCAGTAAAAAGGCTGTTATTTATGTGCTCAATGTGTGTTACTTGTATGTCAGAGACATTTTGTCTGCAATATGAATACTTTTAAGAGAGCTTTGCTGAGGAGACTTTATTGCTTTATAGATCAGAATGGACTAAATTTCCTGACAACAGGGCTCTTGGCCCACCCTTGGATCTGGATTAGGTGTGCCAGAAGCAGGCTCTGCTATAAGCACAGACTCTCAGCCTGTGAAAAGATTGAAATTGCCAATAACCCAAAGTCACTGGGAAATCGTCACAAAGTCACCATCACACTAATGGCATGATAATTGGATTTTCATTAGGGCTTACTCCATGCCTGGTACCATGAAAAAAATTGTATATATTGCTCTATTTAATTCATACAATTATCTTATAAGGTAAATTAGAGGCCTGGTACATAAAATTCATGCACCAGGGGTAGAGGGTCATTCAGCCTGGCCTACACCCTCTCACAGTCTGGGACCCCTCACTCCTTACTGCCCACCTGCTTGCTGCTCCTTAGCACTGCCACAAAGGTGGGAGAGGTTCCCACCACCGCTGCTGCACTCACCAGCTATGAGCCTGGCTTCCGGTTGAGCAGCACTCCCCCTGTGGGACTGCACTGACCACCAGGTGGCATTTCCTTCATTGGGCATCTGCCCCTTGGTAGTCAGTGCATATCATAGTAACTGGTCGTTCTGGTTGTTCTGCCGTAAGGATCCCTTGTGCTTTTATTATATAGACTAGAGACCTGTTGCAGGGAGATTCCTGTAAGAATAGGGCTTCCTGTGGCCTGAGCAAAGCGCCCTCCCTTCTCTGCTGCCTCGCTCCCTCCCTTCTCTGGTATCTCCCTCCATCCTGTCTCCTCTGCCTTGCTCCCTTCTCTGCTTGCTTACTTCTCCGCAGCTTTGCTCCCTTTTACAGTGCTTGGCTTCCTTCTACACCATCTTCTGTGCCTGGATATGCAAATTAACTGCCATCTTGGGTGGATTAATTTTCATACTTGCTCTGATTGGCTGGTGGGTATGGCTGGTGGGCATGGCTTGTGGGTGTAGCGGAGGTATAGTCAATTTGCATATTACTCTTTTATTAAATAGGATTATTATTTCTATTTCACAGATGAAGAAAAGGACACTAGTATCACACAACTGATAAGAGACAGAGCAGGAGGCAAAGGCAGATATGCATGACCCCACAGAAAGCACCAGGCTGCCTGAGAAGCCCTTAAGGGCACCTCAAACTCTTGAAGCCACTATAATGGTAAGTCTTGACTGAGTGCTGTGGGGGAAGAACAAACTTTCCTCCAGTAGACACGAGACAGATTAGTAAGAGAAAATAACCAAATTTAATACATACATATGTGTGGGAACCCCACGTACAGGAGAAAATCAGAGGCCCCACATGCAGGAGAGGTTCATAGATAGAAGGGGAACATAGGTATATGATACATTCTGAGCTAGAGATGAGGTAATGCACTTGGGGGCTTCAAACGGTCATTGCAGATGATAAAAGCAAATGTTTAGTAAATAGACATTTGTCCTGTCTACGGATAGGACAAAGGAGGTTATCTTTGATGATCTGCACTTTGGGCAAGGCCCCTAATTCAAGTTCATCCAGGCAGTCAGGGAAGGGGCAGAAGTTTCTCCTGAGCCTGCAGCTAAAATTGACTTTAGCTCAAAACTGTCTACATATTACAGAAGCTCATTTTGGGGTGACTAGCTCCGAACACACACTGTGCCATACTGGATTCTTTTCTCTACATGACATGTAGTACCCTGGTGTGGCTCTGGTGGGAGGGAGTCTCCTAGAATTCACATACTTGGCAAAGGAGGCCTTTTCACTTTTTGCCTCACATTTTGGAGAGGGCGACCTTTCCTGTCTGGCCTGCAAGCACATCAGCCTGCAGAGCAAAGTGTCACTCTCTCAAAGAGAGAACAGGGTGTCCCTCTCTTGAGGAAGGCCAGTGTCTTTGAGCTACCTCCAACTCAGGCTTGGAACCTCTCTGCAGGAGCGGTGATTCCCAGCCAGTGTCAGTCACCCCTGCCAAACTATGTGGCTCATGTAGATGCAGAGGGCTGCCAATAAGATAAGAAATTGCTATCAGATTTCACCATTCAAAGGTCTTCCTCCCTTCTCTCACTCTAGGATTGATTCATCTTGAGTTTCAAGATAGGGGAAGGTGAGGGTCAGGAGGAAATTTATAGGACTACTTTACAGGGCAATTTCCAATGTTTGGCTATAAACATTTTCAGGAGGGATAAAAGCAGTTACTTTATCACTACCTGAAGCACACAAATGGTCCCTGGGAGGGAGCAAAGCTGCCAGCAAGGGAGTGTGGGAAGGCAACCTAATACCTCTCTTTCCTGTTTGCCCCAGGGAGGGAGGAAGGCGGCCTGTTGAAAGTGTGAAGCACAAACCCAGCCTCCCAAGTTGTACTTAATCTGGAAGCAATGCTCTTTCATTGCCAGCCTGAATCCATGACAATAGTTTCCATTTTCTCCCCATCTCCCAAGCAGTGAGCAACAAAGGAAAGACAACCTAAGAGCCCATGAAATGTTTTTATTGAAATCCTGTTCTCCAGAGAGAGATTGCGGAAGCGATTTAAGCAACCTTATTGCAAAATTAAAATGTATTCCCCTACTCCATGACAGGAAATGGGAGACAAGCCTATAAAAAAAATAAAAAAATAAAAACAACAACAACAAAAAAACCTCCACCTCCCCCACCCACCCAAAAAACAAACCAGTTTGCAGGACTGGAACAATAAAGAGATGTCAAATAATTATGCATAGCCCTAGCTGGTTTGGTTCAGTTGATAGAGTGTCAGCCTGTGGACTGAAGGGTCCCAGATTTGATTCTGGCCAAGGGCACATGCCTGGTTTTCAGTCTTGAGCCCTAGTGGGGGGGCGGGGAGGGGGAGAGGTGCAGGAGACAGCCTATCAACGATTCACTCTCATCATTGATGTTTCTACCTCTCCCTCTCCCTTTCTCTCTGAAATCAATAAAAGTAATATTTAAAAAATCATTAAAAATATAAGAAATTATGCATACAAACATCAAAAACAATATGAGACTCAAAAAGAATCTTTTTTAAAAAAGTCTACATAATATTAACTCAGAAGGGACCTTCTTTGGAACATTCTGCATTTATATTTCAAAGTTTCTAATTAAAAAGATTCATCAAGCTGTGTGTAAAAGCCAGGAGGGGAAGTCCTTATCTCCAACACTATACCTATGAGAGCAATTCTGATGTACTGTTGACAGTGTTATGAAAGCATTTGGCAGAGCTACCAGGAAGATTTCAGGTGCTTCATATTTTGTTTGCATAACACTTTGTTGTGTTAGATCATAATTTAGTGGCATCTAAGTAAGTCTGCTTATTAATGAAGCCGATTAAAAAACAAACACAACATATCACCATAGCACAACTACATTTTCTCTGCTCATCCCATTCTCCAACCCCATACTGAATATTCTGCCGAGACTGAAGTGAACAGGAAGTGTGCCCTGCTGAGCTCTTTTTTAGGGCATGCCTCCCTCCCTCCCACCCTTCCTTCCTTTTTTCCTTTCTTTCATCTCCCTTCCTCTCTCTATTTCTTTTTTTCTGTTGTGCTTGGTTTTGATGGTTTATTGATGGCAAATCTCTCACAAGATCCTCTGGGCATTTCAGAACCCATGGATTTAGTGAATTTTCCACAGGAAAACCTCCTCCTGTGTTTGAATGCACAGCAGCTTGGGGATTACACCCTAGAGTGGGCTGGGGTAGGCAGAAATACTTGGAATATGTAGGTGCAGCAAAGCAAGGCTTTCTTCAGAAGGACTTGTTTACTTTCCAAGACACACTTCTCCTCTTCCTTCTCTGGCTCTATGAGTACTGCTAAGTGCCTCTGTTCCTGCAAGGATGAGGGATGGAGTGGATTGGGGAGAGGAACCTTCCTTCTGTCCCTGTGTGTGCCGACCTGCTGGAAATGGAGCTTGTGACTGCTAGTATCAAAGTGTTGTCCATGAACGGTGGTCATGGGGAAGGCAGAGTACAAAGCCCTGGGCATTCCCTGACTGACCCCCACGATGGGGATTGGTGTGGGGAGGGAAGGAGGTAAATAGGTGGGGGTTGGGTGGGGATGGGTGGTGGAGTGGAAGGAGGCCAACAGGTGGATGGCATGTAGAGAGGGCGACAGATCTCATCTACAAAGCCCTTGACTCGTCTCCTAGTCCTGACCTCTGCTGGTGGGGCCTTCCTTTAGCTAAGCTTCCCCAAATCATGCCTGCAGATGTGGCAGCTCACCAGTGGCATCCACACTAACCAGATACAGAGCCCCTGCGGCATGTGCACTCCCCAAATGCCAAAGCACACCATAGAAGAGATGCAGAATCAGAGCAATGCTTGATTTAAATGGCCCAATTTCTCTCTGAAGAAGCTTTTAAGCTTTTAGGTGGGACGAGGTTACATAAAATCAAGGTAGTAAGCAGAATTATTCCTCCAGGCATGTTTGAGCCAGAAAGAGCCTGAATTTTAAAAATAAAAACTGCTGCCTGGCTTAATATATTCACTCCTCTAACGAGCCACCAAGCAGCTATTGTACTCTCCCAGGCCGACGGACATATATCTTGCTGAGACACTTGCATCCAAAGTCAGGATATTGTCTGGGAAATCTGAGCCCAGAGCTTGTGCAGAAGCCACCATCACCACATAATTCCTTCCAGAAGAATAGAAACCCAGGCACAAGGCAGCAGTACAGAATCCCCAAAGGACACGCTGCCATTTATTTTCAGCGTGCTTATTTTCCATTACACATTGTGCAAGGGGCAATTTTGAATGCTATCTTACTTTCTTTTCATGTCCCTTCATTTACTGCACCCCGGGAGACAGTCAAAGTCTCCAGGCCACACTCTGCAATAAAAGCCCAGCAGGTCTGAAGGATATAGCATGAAGCTTCCCAGATGGCCAGGAAGTTCTGCTGATGGTACTAAAATTCAGGAGCTTCATCTAGCATCCCAGGCAGGTGTGTTTATTTAAGCAAAGGGGGAGCTGGAAATGTTTCCTTTGAGGATGGCCTCTCTCCTTCCTGCGCATGGAGAGCTGGTGTATTTTCCTCTCAACTGCCTTGATCCCTGGCTTTGCCACTTCTGGGTCTCAGACCAGCTTAGAAGCTTTGTTTGGATTTGGAGGTCACTTCCCTCAGGATCTTTGAACCATTAAGGGTAAGGAAGGGGCCATTTATGAACTGTGATCTGAGGGCAGAATCTTTTTCCACTCAGAGCCTTTCTGGACTGCCCCTGAGTGCATGATGACCCAAAACAGTCACACATTGGTTCTTGATGCGTAAGTGCAGGCGCCCTCTCAATATATTCATAGCAAATAACGTGTTTCCTACCCAAAATAAACTCACAGCCCCACTTTCAAGCGAAGTGGCTCACTCTGCATGTCACTGGAGATACTCCTCTGATTCTATGAATTTCTGAGTTCCAAGTCAAGGTTACTTTGGTGCATTTTGGAAAATGCCTCAGCTGTATCAAAATCAGTGGTTCTCAAACTTTATAGGTATTAGAATCACCTGGAGGGCTTGTTAAACTAGCTTGCTGGACCCCTCCTTCAGAATTTTTGATTGAGTAGGTCTTGGGTAGGGCCCAGGAATTTGCATTTATAACTACTTCCTGGGTACAGTGGGTTGCATAGTGTTCCCCCCAAATGCATGCTCTTCTTAGGGCCTCAGAGTGGATATCATTCGGAAATAGGGTCATTGCAGGTGTAATTAGTGAAGATGAGGCTATATGGAGTAGGGCGGACCTTTCACCCAATTTGACTGGTGTCCTTATACAAACAGGAGAAAAGACCCAGAGACAGACAGAGACCCAGGAGAGAAGGTCATGTGACAACAGAGATGCAGACTGGAGTGATGTGTCCACAAGACAAGGTGCCTGGCAGTAGCACCACAAACTAAGAGAAAGGATGGAACAGGTCTTTCCCTAGAGCCTTCAGAGGGAGTGTGGTCCTGCTTACACTCAGTTTTGGACTTCTAACCTTCAAAACTGTCAGAGAATAAATTCTGATGTTTGAGGCCACTAGTTTGTGATAATTCATGTTGCAGCCCTAGGAAACCAATATTCCAGAGATACTGATGTTGCTTGTTCTTGAATTTCACTTTGAGAACCACTATTCTTGTCAAGTCCCATTTTTCAACCTGTATGATGACACAGGCAGTGCATATTCACTTTCTGTTGCTGCAAACAAATTAACCAGATCATCTCCCCTTTCTTCAACTCCTAGTTCTTTCAATATTCGTGTTAAATTTTCATTTCAGAATAATTTTTACCTGCATCTGGCAGCACCTGCTTAATTCCCTAAGAAGCATTTTCATCAGCTCCTGATTCCTTAATACTTCCCTGTTTCTTGTTCCTGACCCTTTTACCCCTATATCATCTGTGGTGCTCTCTTTAGCTTACACTGTGGTCACATCGGATCTCTGATCCTCTCACCCCCCCACCCCCAACCAGATAGAGAACTGTGACTCGTATGGTTGGGTTTTCATACACTCTAATAAGAGAGAGACACAGGTAGCAGGAGGCCTTTGCAAGAGACATCAGGGAGCTAGAGAGATGGGTGGGAGAGAGGGGATTTTTACCTCAGGAAGACAAGCATTAAGAGGGATTTATCTGCCTTCAAATATATGAAGTGTTACTGTGTGTACAATGCAGACAGCCTGCTTTCCACCCCTCCAGGAAGCGGCCAACGCAAAGCAGGCTTGGGAAGGAGACCTTCCAGTGGGCAGAAGGAATTTTCTGAGCTTGAAGGTTTTAAGTCACTGGAATGTCAAGGGAGAAGTTTAAGAGCAGACACCTCTCCATTAAATTTGTTTTAAGTCGGGCCCTTCCTGGAGCCAGGAAAATGAACAAGAGAGACTTCTGAGATACTCTGCTCTTTGAGTCTACAACCTTGCAAAAGAGGGAAAATGCCTAGTTGGGAAAAAAAATAGCTCAAAGGGAAGAAACATCTTTTTATTGGTATATATATATTTTTATCCTAGATAGGGAATCTGCCTGTATTTTTTCTCCTTTTAACTTCATCTTTACTGAGGTATAACTGACATGTAAAATTGTAAGATATTTAAAGTGTACATTGTGGTGATTTGATATATGTATAAGATGTGAAAGGAACCCCCCTCCTCATAGTTAATGAACAAATCCATCATTTCACATGTTTATCTTTCTGTTCTTCTCTGGTGAGAACATTTAAGTTCTACTCTCTTTGTATTTCTTCTTTTATATTTTTAATTTAATGCCCAGAAAACATCCTTTTGTGCTAAATTAAGGAGTTAGATTAGTTAGAAAGTTTGTATTTTAATCCTCCAGTATTATCTATTCTTGTCAAGTCCCATTTTTCAACCTGTATGATGACACAGGCAGTGCATATTCACTTTCTATTGCTGCAAACAAATGGGCACAAATTCAGTGGCTTAGAACAACACATACTTGTCATTTCAGAGTTTCTGTGGGTCAAGCAGCTGCACACAGCTAACTAGGCCCTGTCACAGCTAACTAGGCCCTGTCCTTAGGGTCTCACAAGGCTGTAATTAGGGCGGCAGTGGACTGCATTTCTTTCTGGATCTCTGGGTCCTTCTCCAAGCTTACAGTGTTGTCAGCTGAATTCAGTTTCTTGTAGTTGTAGGGCTGAGAGTCTTTCTTTCTTTCTTTCTTTCTTTCTTTCTTTCTTTCTTTCTTTCTTTCTTTCTTTCTTTCCTTTCTTTCTTTCCTTTCTTTCTTCCTTCCTTTCTAAATATATTTTATTTATTTTTTACAGAGCAGAAGGGAGAGGGTTAGAAAGTCAGAAACATTGATGAGAGAGAGACATCGATCAGCTGCCTCTTGCACGCCCCTTACCGGGGATGTGCCTGCAGCCAAGGTACACGCCCTTGCCGGAATCGAACCCGGGACCCTTCAGTCCTCAGTCCGACGCTCTATCCATTGAGCCAAACTGGTCTTGGCGAGAGCCTTGCTTTCTTGCTGGCTATCAGTTGGGGGTATTTCTTAGGTCCTTGTATGTGATCACCTCTTAAGTCCTATCTTAACACATGGCTTCTTTTTCAAGGCCAGCAGGAGACCCTCTGTGTAAGAGTGACAGGCATCACCTTGATCACCCTCTACTGGATGGAAGACAGTAATGAGTTCCGCCCGCACTCAAGGGGAGAGGATTATATATAAGGGGGTGACTCTTTGGGGATTGTCTTAGAATTCGCCTACCATGTGAAGATTGGGAAGGGGCTCTTTTGCTCTTGATTTTCCCCAAGGACCCACTGTCAGGGGGGACTGCAACCCAAAGGCTCATACTGCATTTGGGATTTATCCAATTAAATAAATAATCAAATGGAATTCCAATGGAATGCTGAAAGCGTGAAAATCTCTGTTTTACACACCAAGTGTTCACTACTGCGCAATTAGTCAATTGTTGGAATAGTAGTTCTTTAATCAAGAAACAGTTAAAATCCGTGGTTTTCTTTATTAAAAAAAAATTTTTTTTGGTCAGTATATCATAGCCAGGCTGCTTAAGTTAAAATCCTGACTCTGATTTTAATAGTCATTTAGCCTCTCTGTGCCCAGTTTCCCTCATTTATAAAATGGTGATAATAATAATAATAATTCATGGAATGCTGCTGAGAATGAAATGAATTAATATGTGTAAAGTGTTTAGAACAATGCCCGCACATCGTAAACAGTGTATATGTGTTGTTAACTGTTGAGTTAGGGCACCGGGCATGCCATTCACATGCAAGACACTCCCTGACATTCTAGGACTCTGAACATTTCTTGGCTGTAACTATGACTCTGCTTCTTTCTCTTACGCTCAGACCGAAAGAAAAGCGACATTATTACAGGGCTAAGTTGTTATTAGCTCCTTTTAGCAGATAAAGAAATTCAGGTTCAGAAGTTGCCAATGAGAAGTTAAACTGAGAGTCAAACCCGAAGTCCTTCAGGCCCCAAAGCCTGTACTGTTCCACTGCACAGTGTTGTCTGAGTGCCGGGCAACAGCAGAGGGAGAGGCACTGACGTGGCCCCCGGTGCCCTCTGTGTGGAGAGAGAAGAGCCCGGCAGGCAGCACAGGGCCCCATCAACTTGACTCACTAGATTGCATTTCTGATGGATTTGACACCAAAGTGCTTTGCTGAGTTTTAACTCTGCCAAGTACCACCACTTTAACACAGGGCAAATATTGTCAGCGTGAGTTCCTCATTTTTTTTTTTTCAAATAAAATTTACCTTGTTTGCAAGACAAAGTGAGAGGATTTTTTATAGTCCTGGGTAGATGTTATAGCACTTCTCAAATAAATAGGTAGGTGAAAACAATTTACTCTTCTCATGTGAAAAGTGTGGAGGCAGAGAGTAGGAGAGATTAAAAAGGAGACAAGCTGCAGGCCGAGAGGGAGACAGTGCTGATGAAGAACATGCACCGTTTGTGAGATATTGTTACGATCCTTTGGATAAGAAAACCCCTCAGCCCTGGAGCCTCACATGTCACTCCAGGATGCTCTTCCAACTTTTTCTCAGTTCACTTTCAGAAATTAGACAAAAAGGGATTAAACAGAAAGTTTCCTGGTAAACAGAAGCCTATTAAACACAACGGAGAAAACAGAAGCACAGCCAAGGATTGGCACTGGGTGGGAACTCAAAAGCCTTCTTAACATCATGAATTTCAAAAGGTAATCTCAGACATATGCCAAAAGAACTTCTTCACTGATACTGCTCCTAGGGAAATGAAAATAAACAGAAAACAAACAAATGGGAATACATCAAAATAAAAAGCTTTTGCACAGCAAAAGAAACCATCAACAAAACAAGAAAGACCACTACCTGGGAGAGCATATTTGCCAATGTTATCACTGATAAGGGTTTAATCTCCAACATTTACAGGGAACTCATATAACTCAACAAAAAGAAGATAAACAATCCAATCGAGAAATGGGCAACAGACCTAAAGAGAAACTTTTCAAAAGAAGACAGAAGGAAGACCGAGAGACATATGAAAACATGCTCAAAGTCACTAATTATCCGAGAGATGCAAATCAAAACGACAATGTGGTACCATCTCACACGTATCAGAATGGCTATCATCAACAAATCAATAAATGACACATGTCGGCGAGGATGTGGAGAAAAAGGAACCCTGCTTCACTGTTGGGGGTAATGCTGACTGGTGCAGCCACTGTGGAGAACAGTATGGCGTTTCCTTAAAAAACTAAAAATGGAACTCCCCATTTGACCCAGTAATACCACTTCTAGGAATATATCCGAAGAAGCTAAAAAACATCAATCAGAAAGGATATATGCACCCCTATGTTCATAGCAGCACAATTTACCACAGCTAAGATTTGGAAACAATTTAAGCGCCCATCAGCAGATGAGTGGATTAAAAAACTTTGGTATATCTGCACAATGGAGTACTACACAGCACTAAAAAAGAAGAAATTCCTACCATTTGCAACAACATGGATGGAACTGGAGAGCATTATGCTAAGTGAAATTAGCCAGTCAAAGAAAGATAAATATCACAGGATCTCACTCATTAGTAGAATATAATGAACAACATAAACTGATGAACAAAAACAGTTCCAGAGACAGAGAAACATCAATAAGACCATCAAACCTCAGAGGGAAGGTAGGGGAGGGTGGGGGTTAGGGGGAGAGATCAATCAAAGGACTTGTATCCATGCATATGGGTCTAACCAATGGACACAGACAACAGGGGGGTGAGGGCATGAGCTAGGGGAGGGGGATAATGGGGGAATAAGGACACATATGTAATATCCTAATCAATAACAAAATTTATTTAAAAAATAAATAAAAATAAAAAGAGTATGAAAAAATAAACAAACAAAAAACCCCCAAAAGGTAGAAGCTGACAAAATGGACTTGGAATCACACATACTTGTTTCAATTCTCAGCTCAGTAACTTAGCTATTAAACTGAGTCTTATATTGTCATTTCTAAGATGGAGATAGTAACATCAACCTTGCAGGTTAGATTAAATTAGACAATGATTCAATTAGCACAGTTCGATGGCTCATAGAAAGTGCTCATTAATGGGGCCTGCTGTTTCTGTACTCCTGCTATATCATAACTATTAAAATAAGAATGAGATATGAATAAATGTGGTCATTTCAGTATAAGTACTGTTTAGAAAAGTCCTACTTAGGTAGAGTCCCGTGCTTGGATTCCAGCATGTGGGAGACCAACGAGTGGTGGGACCGAGCAGGAGGGGGCACAGACCAGATGTTATATCCACATGCTATGTCTGGCACTGGGCATGGGTGGCATGCAAAGAATTCTGAGTTTCAGGAATAACTGGGTGATGACATTAGAAGACAAGCCAGGAGTTGTCTCGGGTGTGATAGATGGCACCTGCATGACAGTGGGGTGGGGATGGAAGGGAATCCTTGTCTATACATATTTCCACAGGCCTAGGGAATGATTGACAGTGTAGTCTAGGGGCATGGTCAGCAAACTGCAGCTCACGAGCCACATGCTGCTCTTTGGCCCATTGAGTGTGGCTTTTTTACAAAATACCACAGCCTTGGCGAGTCTGTTTTGAAGAAGTGACATTAGAAGAAGTTTAAGTTTAAAAAATTTGGCTCTCAAAAGAAATTTCAATCGTTGTACTGTTGATATTTGGCTCTGTTGACTAATGAGTTTGCTGACCACTGGTCTAGGGCAAGGCTGTGAGTAAAGAGCAATGAGTTAGGGCACAGTCTCATAGATTTGGTACCTATGGCCTCTGACAATTTAGTAAGCCTGTCTTTGCCTCAACCTTCTCATCTATAAAATCAGAGGATAGTGCTGAAACCGGTTTGGCTCAGTGGAAAGAGCATTGGCCAATAGACTGAAAGGACCCAGGTTCGATTCTGGTCAAGGCCATGTACCTTGGTTGCGGGCACATCCCCAGTAGGGAGTATGCAACAGGCAGCTGAACGATGTTTCTTTCTCATCGATGCTTCTAACTCTCTCTCTCCCTTCCTCTCTGTAAAAAAATCAATAAAATATATTTAAAAAAATAAAATAATATCAGAGGATAGTGCTTCCCACACAGACTTCTGTAGTGATTATATGTGACAACGCACATCTGAAAGCCTTAGCAATGTAGGTACACAAAAATATTAACTCATTATTATTACCCCTGTTATTCAGCAGAAAGTGTGATTCAGCAAAACCGAAACAACCAAACAAACGAATTAGAAGCTAGGAAAGGTGGGTTTTACATACAGATTTGAGACTCTACCTCGTGTGTATTACTGCCCCTACTGTCCTTTTCAGAGTCAAGAGTTCCCTTTATGTTCTGTCCCCTGTCTGTCTGTCCATGTTGTTACCGAGATACATATTGGTGTAGAAGTGTGTTCAGAAAAGGTGTTTTTAAGTTGCCTGCATCTTCTGTCTCTGGCAGTGGAGGGAGCTTTGAATGACTTTTGAAGGAGTTTAGAACTAGTCTGAAAGATTGATTGTTCTTTTAGGACCATGATATCATTACACAAAGGCCACATTTGACCAATCAAGAATCACAGTTTATTAATTATTTCCCCCAGAAGTGAAAATTATTAGCTTATGATTCCCTGTAGTCTTCCAACTGTTCCAAGTACAATGTATGGCTGAAAGCTAAGGTCAAAAGTCAATGTCAAAAGAAACCGTTAGGCATATCCTGAAAGAAATCCATTGACTTCATTTGCTTGGGAAAGACATTTCAGCATAGAGAGGCCAAAAAAAAAAAAAAAAAAAAAGTCGGCCTTTTGAAACAGGCCATTTTTTTTTGCAGCGATCAGGAGGAAAGAGGGGTGGGGTCTGATGATGGCTAGAGATAAATGTGAGGGGGGCCTGTGCAGGCAGTCTGAGCATGAGCCTTGTGCCTTACACAGAAAGCTTACCATCTAGGGCAGTGATGGGCAACCTTTTGAGCTTGGTGTGTCAAAATTCGCCAAAAAACCGAGTATAACTTGGGTGGTATGTCACTTTGAGAAAAAAACCATAATTTGGCGATATTTATAGTTTAAATAACAAAAATGTATAATTGTAATATATAACTATTTAATAAACCAAAAACTAATTATTTAACTCACCTGCTTAATGACTTCTTTGTTCATCTGTCAGTTGGTTTCTTTTGTTGGTCTTGATATTATTTAACTTGTGTGGGGTGGCATGAACTAAGATAAGTGAGGGGGAGGGGGAATTCTTTTATTAACCTGCCTATTAGTGACTTTTTTTGCTGCTGAATTTCATTGGCTAAACCTTCAACTGAAGGTTGGTATTTTGTACACTTCAAGCCCAAGCAAGCGCTACTAACTTCATCTGTCAATCTGTTTCTTTCGTTGGTTTTGATATTATTTAACGCTGAGAATAAGGTTTCACAAAAGTACATAGAGGGAAAAATTGTGAGTAAAACCATTGCTATATTTTTCAGGGTGCCAAAAGTGCCTGGTAATCAGTTCCAGGCACTCCAAATTTCCTGTTCTTAGTGGCACTCCTCTTGATTCTCCAAGTGGCACCTTTCCAGATTCTCAAGCTTTGACCTCAAGTCGAGAAACACCTGAGCCCAGATGCTATCTTGAAATTCTGCAAGTTGCATCTCCAAATCATCAATTTGCTTCCATTAGAAACCATTTAATTCCAAACTACTGTAGACTACTACATCAGGATACTTAATTATTTTTATGGTCTGTTCTAGGCTTCTAAATTGATTAAATCTATCACTTAACTGGTCAAGTAATGAGTCTAAGACATGCTGGTACTTTATTATGCAAGGATTCCATTTCATTTTGTATAGCTGCACTGGCCTTCTGAAAATACTTTGTTACTCGAGGAAAATACTTATGTTTTAGTTTCTATATTTCGCTTGGAAATTTAGAGTGTCTACACTACACTATAGCAAATGTTTCATCCTCAGCTACTGTACGGCCAGGTGCAGTAGCCGAGGATGAAACGTCCTTCTCCGCATGTGGCCCCATACTTCTCTGTATGCGACCGCATGCGGTCGTGTGTCATTGAAAATGGCTATGCATGTCACTGCTGCACGCGTGTCATAGGTTCGCCATCACAGACCTAAGGAGAAAAATGGAAATGATTGTCCCTGACTTTCAACTGAGTGCAACTGTAAAGGAAAAACTCACTTCTGGTGTTTCCTTTACTGCTCACACAGAACACTTCACTTCTAACATTTCGATCACCAAATGTAGGAGGTCTTCTCCCCTCCCTCCACTCTTCCCCTCCTCCCACCCCACACACAACAAGCAATTCTCAGAGACACCAGCTAGGTGACCTAAAATTCATTTCAATTCAATCTGACACTGTCTACCTGGAGATTCCTCACACAAATGATCCCTAAGACTCAGAGTTAGTAGATCTGGGTGCAGCCCAGGAGCCAGGAGTTTTATAAAGCACTCTGGTTGTTCTGATAGTCATACAGATCAGGAAGCCATTGGTTTGCATTGCAAGCTTGATTTCTCTAAGGAGTTAAATGGAAATTAAACTTGTAAACAGTGAATAGCTGAACATAACCATCATCTAGACCATCTGACCCCCTCAACTTCCCTGGGATAAAGGAGATTAAAATGAAATGAGTTGGTAGTGTGCACACACTATTTGGCAGGGTGACAACATCTGGATCTTGGAGAAAAAAACTATTTATTTTTAGGAGGACATCAGATAGTAGAAACCCAATTTGCTTACCTGTGAATAGATAAGAACCTTTGGGACAAAGGCCTCATATTCTGTAAAATCAGAGTAGTGGGCAGATGAGATTAACTCAGAACCCCTCTAATGTGCAGAATTAGAGAGAGTGAGGACTCAGGGTGAGCATGGCTGGATCATAGGCTCTTACTTCCCTCTTTCTGGCAGCTCCCATGTGCCAGGTGCAAGCAGTTCTCTCAGAAGATTTAATCTTCATCCAGATGTTCCTCACTGTCTCCTCTCCATCTTTCTAGATCAGACTGAGGTAAACTCTGAGCCAATTTCCTGCCCAGAGCACATGTTCTTCTACTTCTTGTCTCTGCTGTGAATGGGGCTTTATTTCCAATGACCCAAGATCCCAAGCCCATATCTAGAACAACAGCTCAGAAAGGCACTGACCAAAGCCTGTATGTTCCAGAAAACTGCGAAGAGCTATGTGGAAATGAGCTGGATAGAATCTCAATTATCTGTTGTTCTGGATGAAGGATTCTGTTGGCTCAGAAAGGGAACAGCAATTTCAAGACCATTTTTCCCCCCACAGATATGCTTTTCACACACAATCAGCAATCATTTATCAAAGAAGATGTTAGAAACACAGCACATAAAACACTTACTTCATTTCCTCTGTAGATCGGTGAAGATACTCCCAATGGTTGAGTGCCCACCAGGTGCCAGGCACTGGGTAGAACTCAACATATTAATTCTGTTATTTTACCTTTCACTGAGGTCCTGGAAGGTGAAATGACTTGACCTTCCCATAGGGAGTAAATAGCAGAGAAAGATTCAGACCCTGGTTTGTCTGCTTCAGTGCCCGTGCTTCCTGTGTCTTTCATGACCTGAAGCACAAATAATGGATCAGGTTAAGGGAAATGTTTTAAGAGCTATGAAGATTGCTAACATTGTCTATGATAAAAGCCTTTCAGTAACATCCAAATCTAATTCATTTTGTTCTTGTTGAAGCTTATTTGATTGTAAAACTATAAATGTCAATTATTTTTCAAAATGCTTAGAGATGATGCATACCTGCACATCAGTGTCTACTGGTGGGCCTTGTTTTTTTAAAGACATTGGGAGAAAAATACAAAATTATCCAATTAATTAGTGTGAGATTATACTTGTCTTGAGGATTTTGGTTTGCAGAAGGATTTCCTTTAATATGAATGAGCTTTAGCAGCCCATCCTTTGCTGACCAGTTGTTAATTTGGTGCCTACTTAGAGCAGTGATTCTAACCCCCATATATTGTACCCAAAGCTTGTGATGCAATGGCTCTGAGGAGAGGCCTGGGCTTTGGGAGTTGCCAAAGCTCCCAAGAAGGATCCAATGTGTAGCCCAGCTGGAGAATGACTGATTTAGATTGGTGTGGGGAGGAGAATACTAGGGAAGGGGGAGGTCAAAGCTAAAGGATTAGGAAGCACTGTGGGATAAACCGACTCATTCCAGTTTGCTATGGACTGTCTTGGTTTTAAAATTTAAAATCCTGTGTCATAGCAAACGACTCAGATCCAGGCAAAGTGGGACTGTTGGTCACCCTTACATACCACAGTGTTAAGTAAAGACAATGGTTCTCAAAAGAGTTTCTTGTACATGGGAAAGGGATCTGTTTGCAGAACTTTTCTCTACACAACACTAAAACCACATGGCTCTCACATGGAAACACACATCCCATTTGAATTCTAGCAGACAAAAGTGCATGTCTGCTTTCACCATATGCGTTCCCTTCGCTTTGACCTGTGGTGCAGAGCCTGACTGTTGTCCACAAAGAGTCAAGCCCCAGTCTGGCTCTATGGAGTCCTTCAAGGCCCTGTTATTTGAGAAAAGACTTGCTGATAGGTCTGTTGTTTCCTGTTGCCTTTTGGTAAATAATTCCCGACACCTGAAAACTATCAGAGCTCTTTGAAGTGCCCTCTGACTCTGATTCCCATCAATTTACAAGCGATGTGAGATAACTCTGAATTTACCCAAATTAATGTATAACTTTTAGAGGCACTCCACCCCCTGTGAGCATCCTGACTAGCTTTCAAAGCATCTCACTTGCTCCTGACTTCCCACGGGCTCCGGAATCTGCCTGGAGAGGGAGGCAGTCATTCCTGCTCACTGAGCATGTTTGGCAGCTTTCGCAGTCTCTGCTCTGACATGTTTCAAGTGTTGAATCAAACTTCAGGTTTCTGGTGGGCCCTGCCTGCCCAGCCTAGGGCTGGTCTCCTAAAGACCCAGCTATTAGCAAGTGACCTGTAGTCGCAGACCTGAATGGCCAACATGGTCAACATGATGCTCTGTGAAAAATCCCACATTTGGGAACACATGACAGGAGTTGCAGGGTGCTCTTTTGTGGTCTGTCTCATGTACGAAGGGCTCACTCCATGCTAGCCAGCATGCCAGGGCAACACAGGGCCATTCTTCATACTCGCAATAAACATGAGAGAGAGAGATATTACTATCAGTGATTTATAGAGGAGAGAGGAGGCTTGAGAAGAATGATTAAGTTCCACAGCTGGTAAGTGACAGAGGTGAGAGATGACAGGGCTTGATCCAAGAGCACACATTCTACAAAGGGCAAAGAGAAGATGTTAGAAACACAGCACATAAAACAGATGAACTTAGACAGAAAAAGAAATTTAAAATATCAACAGTGTAGCATAATGGTTCCATGCTTGGACATGGAGTTAAACTGCCTACTTTTAAATCTTGGCTCCACTTATCTATAAAATGGGTTTAAATGGGTTTAAATAATCTAGTTAGAATAGCACTGAGATCTGCTCTTATTATTATCTTTATTGCTCTTGTTGCTATTATAGTATTACTAGGGGCCCGGTGCATGAAATTTGTGCACTGGGAGTGGGTGGTCCTTCAACCCAACCTGCCCCCTCTTACATACTGGGAGCCCTCAGGGGATGTCCAACTGATGGCTCACCCCCAGCCTGCCCTGCTGCTGCTGCTGCTGCTTCCCCTCACAGCGCCCGGGGGCTGGGCGCTCGCTTCCACTGCCATTTCATCTTCACCCCCGGGACCCGGTGCTCATGCCACTTGGCTCCGCCCCCTCTCCTGATTGGCTGATAGCATAGCCAATCAGGAGCGAAGGTACGGTCAAATTTGCATGTTTCTCTTTTATTATATAGGATTAGGGGCTCAGTACAGGAAGATTCATGAATGGGGGTGGGTCCCTCAGCCAGACCTCAACCTCTCCAATCTGGGAGCCCTCAGGGGAGCCCTCTCCAATCCAGGAGTTTCTGTTTGTCTTTGCAATCATATGAGCGAATTGTCTGAGACTCCAACCCAGTTTAGTTTGTTGCTCACAGAATAATAGAGGCTTTTTTTTTCTTTGCTTCATTGGTGGAGATTTCCTGGAAGTTTTAGGATATCTTCCCTTTAATTTTTCCTAGACACTCTGATTTTACTTATGTCTCTCACCTTTGCTTTCCCTCCATTCCCCACCACAACAGTAACTTGCTCTTGGCTCACTTTGCTCTAGTCTAATGGTCAGCAAACTCATTAGTCAATAGAGCCACACACCAACAGTACAACGATAGAAATTCCTTTTGAGAGCCACTTCTTCTAATGTCACTTCTTCAAAATAGACTTGCCCAGGCTGTGATATTTTGTGGAAGAGCCACACTCAAAGGGCCAAAGAGTCACATGTGGCTTGCAAGCTGCAGTTTGCTGACCACTGCTATAGTCTGCCACCAGAACTACAATTCTCAGCATTCTTGGCACTCCCCATGCTCTGGGCTTCTGATTCTGGTCCTGGGGCTGCCACCAGATCTACTGTTCCCAGAATTCTTGGTGCTCCCCACATTCTTGGTTTTTCCTTCCTGCTCTGTCTCCATCTCACAACCTCCTGTTCTGCCAAGTCCTCTAAGCTGCCAGCCCTCCCTCTTCTGGCAGCTTGGGGAGCCAAGTTCCCCAAGCCATTCCACTTTCTGTCGGCTCTACTGCTCTACTCTCCACCTGATGCCTGTGTATGCAAATTAACCCACCATATTTGTCAGGTTAATTTGCATATTTACTCCTGATTGGCTGATGGCAGAGATATGGTCAATTTACATTTCCTCTTTTATTATATAGGATTATATAGGACTAGAGGCCTGGTGCAACAAAATTCGTGCACAGGGGGCAGGAGGGAGTGTGTCCCTCAGCCCAGCCTGTACCCTCTCCAACCTGGCACCCCTTGAGGGATATTCGACTGCCCGTTTAGGCCCGATCCTACCTGGACCGAGCCTAAACGGGCAGTCGGACATCCCTCTCACAATCCAGGACTGCTGGCTCCCAACTGCTCACCTGCCTGCCTTCCTGATTGCCCCTGATTGCTTCTTCCTGACAATATGATCACCCCTAACCACTCCCCTGCTAGCCTGATTGATGATGTCTAATTGCTCCCCTGCTAGCCTGTTTGCCCCTAACTGCCCTCCCCTGCTGGCCTGGTCCCCCCCAACTGCTCTCCCCTGCAGGCTTGATCACCCTAAACTGTCCTCCCTTGCAGGCATGGTCCCTCCCAACTGCCCTCCTCTGCTGGCCATCTTGTGGTGGCCATCTTGTATCCACATTGGATCAGTCATCTTTGACCACATGGGGGCAGCCATCTTGTGTATAGGAGTGACAGTCAATTTGCATATTACTCTTTTATTAGATAGGAGGATTAGATAGGATAGAGGCCTGGTGCAAGGGTGGGGCAAGCTGGTTTGCCTTAAAGTTGTCCTGGATCAGGGTGAAGGTTCCTTTGGGGTATGGGGAAGCCTGGGTGAGGGGCCTGTGGTAGTTTGCAGGCCAGCCATGTCCCCCAGTGACACAAGTGGAGGTGCTGGTATCTGGGATTTATTTTTCTTCTATAATTGAAACTTTGTAGCCTTGAGTGCAGGCTTGGGCCTGCTAGGGTGTGTGGAAAACTTCCTCCAACATCGGGGGCAACTCAAGCCTCCTGATTTTTCCAGCTCTGTGGCTTCCTCCATTTTTGTTGGGATTTATTTATCTTCTATAATTGAAAATTTGTAGCCTTAAGTGGAGGCCAAGGCAGGCCAGAACAGGCAGAAAGCTTGGCTTCCTCCATTGCCAGGGAAACTCAAGCCTCCTGTTCTCTCCAGCTCCGTGGCTACTGTCATTTTTGTTGGGATTTATTTATCTTCTATAATTGAAACTTTTTAGCCTTGAGTGGAGGCCTGAGTCCACCAGGGCAGGTGGAAAGCTTGGCTTCCTCCATTGCTGGGGAAACCCAAGCCTCCTGCTCTTTCTGTGGCCGCAGCTATCTTGGTTGGGTTAATTTGCATACTTACTCCTGATTGGCTGGTGGGTGTGGTGGCGGTGTGGTCAATTTGCATATTATTCTTTTATTAGATAGGATTATTTTCTTACATGTCTTAGTTGAGAGCATACTTGAGCTCCGTGGCTCTGGAATAAGAAGCCATTCAGAACAGAGCATATTTTATTTCGTGTCAGATCATGGCACAGTTGTTTTCTTAAAGATTTTTTGAAAGAGGGAGTAAAGATCCTTAAACCCCAAACTGCTAATTTTTTATTAAAGAAATGTTGAAATCAGGGCTGTGTTCAGTTCTTAACAGTTGATGCTGAAGAGTTTGCAGCTGGAGGACATTGTGCAAAGGGGGCTTTTAATTGGCCTCCACCTCATTCTTGGGTCCAGATTCATTTTATACTCATCAGAGCCACCTTGGATATGAGGAAACACCTCAACATAGACTTAAATAGGCAGATATAAATAATCTATCTCTGTTCAGCTTTCTCTGTTTTGGGAATCCCTTCTTTCGTTTCTCCTGGCATTTGAATACCTCCAGTGTTGGGGAGGTCACCACCTCAATATGAAGTCTGTATCACTCTCCACTAGCTGTAAATGTTACAAATTCCTTTCTGAGTAAATGTGAAATCTACTTCCCTCTCCACATCTGCACATTGACTGCAGTCCTACCCACCACTAGGCAACTCTTAGCATTGCCACGTCCTCCTCCACAAGAGGGAGATATCTTCTAAGCTCATTGTTTATATAGTTGGCAATTTTGTTGTTTTCAAAATTTGTATCTTAGAGAAAAAATGCTCCTATCTTGGAAGACAGGTCTTAGTATTATTTGAGGAACAATGCACTTACTGTGTGGAGTTTTTTTTTTTTTTTTTTTTGGATATAAATAACAACCATTGCTTAACAGTTTTGTGCAAACATGTTCTAAAGGACTTAAGTATGAGATTTGGTGATTTTAGCCCAGAGCCAGACTGGCCACAGTTCAGGCTTCCAATTGAATCACTAGTTCATAATCACCTTTATTACCTGGCATAAGTTGCTTCCTATACATGTGTCTTTTACCTATTCAGGTACTAGGGGGTCCTGATCATTTCTGACTATTTCCATTTTCAAGATAGAATTCCTATTTTCAGTTTAATGTCTTTGCCTGAAACCTAGAAATAGAGAAGGTTTTCTGTGCAGGGATCTGCAAAGCCACTGCTTTCTATGACTAAAATTTATTATGAGAGGACAATTGCTCTAGTTTTTTTTTTTTTTTAAAGAGGGGGCTATCCCACTTTCACACTAATAACAATGTTCCTCCTTATAGTCACTTCCCTTCTGCAATGGAGGTCAAAGCATGGCCCAATTAGATCATTTTTATGATTTTTGTTAAGTATGAGTGATGTGCTGTATTATTATCCCTACTTAATAGGGAGGGAAATGAGGAGTAGGGAAGCCTGGAGCACAGGAAAGAAGGAGGAGCGGGAAATCTGGACCTATAACCTCATTCTAGGTATTTCTGACCTTGCCAGTGTCCTCCTACCTGCCCATCCTTCAAAGGACATTTCATGTGACTTCAGCTTGGTGGAGAAGTTCTCTTCCCAACCACTTGTATGCCATGTAACTCTTTATTTGATTTGGGTCCTTTTATTTCTAGGTAGGTATTATGGGGCGTTGTGATTCAAAACATTTTGTTACAGCTGCCTATGCTTTATTCTTAAAATATGGAATGGAAGTTCCTTAAGCCAAGGGACTATGTAATCTATTTCTTGCATAGCCCAAATAGCTCTTGCATAAGTGGTGGCTACATAGTGTTTACTCAACAAAATCTTAGCTGTCTTTCTAGGACTTAGATGACAGGATGTGCCACAGTAGGAATGACTGATTATTCATGCATTGAATGTGGGCTTGGAGAGGAAGAGACTCAACCAATCAACACAATCATTTAGTTCCCTCTATCTGTAGGGCATTGTGTTATATTGTGAAAACCACTCAAAGAAAGGCAGAATTCTGCCTCTGCCTTCAGGAACTTCTGGTTTCCTTGAAGGGAAAGGACCCTACTGCAGAGGGGCTGGTCTATGCAACATGGAGATGTGGCTTTGAATCTCTGATCTGTCACTTATGTGTGGTCTGGAGCAGGTTGTTTAAGCTGCTTGAGCCTCTGGATTTTCTTTTGTAAAAATAAAATAATAATATAGTGATAATAAATGAGATAATGTCTACAAAACCATTTAACACAGGGGCTCATACACAGATAAGAATCAATAAATAGCTGCCATTTAAATATTATTATTAAACTAGAGGCCTGATGTACCAAAATTCGTGCAAGAGTAGGCCTTTCTTCCCCTGGTTGCCAGCACCGGCTTTCCTCTGGCACCCAGGACCTGGGCTGGTTTCCCTTGGGCCCTGGCTTCATCGGGAAGGATGTCCAGAATGACGTCCAATCTAATTAGCATATTACCCTTTTATTATTATAGATGAGCAAGAATGGCAGCCAGTCACTGTATTCTAAGGTGAGTACACAATAAATAACCAGAAGCCCTTTTGTTTTGTAAATCTCAAATGAAAAAATGAAGTAAATATATATACTATTAAGCCTCTGGCTTCCTATAGCAGCCAACAGGTCGTTATCTCAAGGTACATAGCAATGACAGCAATGTATTGTTTCAGAATGTTTCTTCTGACTCTTCCCATGTCTGATTGGACAAAAAAAAAAAAACAAACACAAAACAAAACAACAAATTACAGTGAGGAGAGATAACTATAAACCCCAAAGTTCACCTACACTGCTCTCCTTGCCACCATACCAGCCCACAAGGAGGTTTCCACTTTTGGGCAATGTGCTTGGAACAGAAATCACCCCGTTTCACTCCTAATTTCCTTCTGCCTCCCCCAAGCTAAACTTCTGGTTCAAATTCAGTGGTTCAGTTCCTCTGTGAGAGGCCACTAGATCCTTTCAGGTGTGCAATAAATCTTCCACCAGTGCACACATTTCAAATCCCCACAGGGCAGGCATTAACCCCATCCGTGGGGTGTTGGTGAATGTAAGTGTGCATGTACATGAGTGACAGAAAAGTTTTCATGATGCAAATATTTATGGACTCTTAACCTCCCTCTCTAATCGCAGTAGTGCCTTGGCCAAATTATCTTTTAGCTGCTTTAATCTTTCTTTATAAATCACTCAATGCCTCTTCCTTTTCCACTCTAATCCATCAACCTCTTTCTTGTTTCTCAGGTGCCCTGAGTGGAGGGCAGAACTGTCCAGATTTGCTCCCTGATTGTGTCTGGGTTCCACATAGTGTGGTCGGTCTCAGAGATAGATCTGAGAGCTTTAGAAGCAGAGGACTTCCTCTTTAGATACACGCAAGTGCCCCTTCAACTCAAGAGACAACATTTCCATTCGGAGCCGTCAGGCAGCAAAGAAAAGACCCTTCAGGCTTTTTCACACAGAGGCTTCTCTAGGTTGTAATGTCTGAGAAAACTGTCTCAGGCAGCTGGGCCGTGAGGGGCTCTGTGTCTGAGATTGGTGGGGAAAGAGCACATGACAAAGACATCAGACTTTTCAGTTTCTCTCTCTCAAGATCCAGCCACTGATGACTTAATCACACATTCAGGACACTTTGCATCTTATTAGCTACAGATCTATACCTTACATTGAAATAATTGGGAGAGGTTACTACTTTTGGAAATGTGATTGGTTGGACAGAAATCATTCATCCACTCTGCCCCCGCCTCCTCTCTACCCTCCTAAGCTAAGCTTCTCATTCAAATTCTGTAGTTCAGTTCCCCTGAGAGTGGCCACTGAACCCTTTCAGATGTGTAAGCTGTGCTTATCCCTATACTGGGATGCGGCAGTATAAGCCATACTCTAGGTGTGTTTCTCTGAGGCAGGGACGAGGTCCCCCGAAACTTTAATTGCTCCATTTATGATCATGCTCAGTTCTGAGTAAGTATCCCTTCCAGAATGGATCAAAACAGTCACACAGAGCAGAGGCAGCCATGGGCTGCAATACTTCATGGGCTTCAATAACTCATGGCTGCAATATCTCAATACCCATTAGGGCACCTTGCAGAGAGGGCAGTGATTATGCTGAGAAGCATGAATGAGCCATACTTCATCCGATGCTTCCTAGTAAACAGAGAGCCAAAATGCTTCGTGGAATCCTAAAAAAAGAGTTGAGGGGTGAAGTCTAGGAAAGCCTATATGTGTAGTGAGTACATTTTGAACTGAAACGTGTCACCTAAGCAAAAGTCCTCTGAATTTCTGCTAATGGAAGACATCATTTTGGGGGCTTTCAACTTCTGTTCCATGATAGCTGGTGCCAATGAAGTTACCCAATTATTTATGTTTTAGTTAAGGCTGAAGGAAAATTCTATAATACACATATTGCAAATACTTGTTCTGATTATTTGAAGAGAAAACATTTTTTTAAATGTATTTTTATTGATTTCAGAGAGGAAGGGAGAGGGAGAGAAAGACAGAAATATCAATGAAGAGAGAGAATCATTGATTGACTACCTCCTGCATGCCCCCTACTGGGGAATAAGCCCAAAACCTGGGCATGTGCCCTTGGCCAGAATCGAACCTGGGACCCTTCAGTCTGGAGGTCAATACTCTAGCCACTGAGCCAAACCAGTTAGGGCAGGAGACATTTTTTATAACAACTAAGTACCTTAGTAACTTACTAAGAAGAACCACTTTCTGGGCAGGGATCATGGAGTAGATACAACACCTGTACCGCTCTACCCAGGCTGGGTGTAAAGCACATCAGGTATCACTGGAGATGGAATAATTCCGGTGCTGGTAAACTTTAGATGTTAGGCAACAAATGGACAGAATTCACAGTATCTCTGAAAGATAAAGGATTTGGGAATAAAAGTAGAGGGGAAGACCTGTTAGCTCCTCCCGTGTTCCAGGCCAGGAGGGTTCCTGGGGGAGCAATAGACATTTATATCTAAGGGTTCCATCTTTGGCCTGGCAGCCATTTTCATCACCTGTTTGAGGTTGGTTTCAGGTGAGGAAAGACTTGTGGAAGTTACAGCACAGCATTTCTGAAAGTGTGCTCTGAGGGCTACAAATTCTATAGACCTGTCATTAAATGCAATAGAAATCTGATCATACAAACTTGGAAACACTGATTTAGACAGCTCTAATAGCTTTCCTTGCTGCATGTCTTCTCAGGGCCTTTTTAATACTGAGGTCTCTGTGAACCTCCAGGTGAAAGGGGAGAGGGGAGGAGCATGAGTAGATACAGTCTAGTGCATATATCCTGCTCCAAAACGTATCTCACCATAAAACCGCCTACTGCCCAGAAAATGTCCTGGGAAATCTTTTAGAACTGGAGCTTCACAAAATATTCTGTGATCCACACGGTCCAGGTGACAAAAACGCAGGATTGGGAGTTAGTCTCTCAGGATTCCAACTCTGGTTGTTTCATTTGGAGCGTTTACTTATGCTCTCTGAGCCTCAGTTTTCTCCTCTGTAAGAAAGAGCTCGTTTTAATGGTCCCAGAATCCTTTGCTTCCTGTGTGAGCATTTCCTTACATTCATCTCTTTCTGACCCTAAGTGTGTCCTGCGGACTCCTTCTGGGGAGAGCCAACCCGCCTACCAGTGAAAGACCCCCCAAAATGAACAAATAGTGGTAACCCACTACCATTTCTGTGGCTCACCCGTGTATTTATAGAACCAAATGGGTTTGCATTAAACCAACACACCACTAGCCAAGCCTTCCTGCAAAGAACATTTTATACTGTTGAAAGCTCTCTTGACAGATTGCTCTCAAAGAACATGAATCATACTTTGAACTTCAGATCCATTGCAAAACTCATCACATTTTCCACCAGGGCCAAAGAGAATTTTCAAGGTGGAGAGAGACAAAGTCATTTACCCTGGGCTGTTTGTCAGGATGATTAAGAAACTATTCTAGAGCAGATAGAACCTCATAAAATAGATACTGTCATCATCACCATTACCATAACCACCACCACCACCACCACCATCATCATCATCATCAAGAGAGGGTTTCCTTTCTAACATTCTTGCTAGACTGACCATTATAATTTAAAATGTTGCTAATTTTAGAAGTGAAAAAACTGCTGTATCACTGTGGTTTTAATTTGAATTAATTTGATAGTTGCATTTTTATAATTTTTAACTTAGTTGTATTTTTTAAAAATAACATTTCATTTACATGCTAGGATCTTAATATGTTTGAAATCCATAATAATAAAAGGGTAATATGCTAATTAGACCAGCTTAGGCTGGAGGGAAGCCAGCCCATGTCCCGGGTGCAGGAGGGAAGGTGGTGCTAGCAGCTGGGGAAGGAAGGCCTACTCTTACACAAATTTTCATGCATTGGGCCTCTAGTGAATAAATAAATGCCAGGAGAGTGCCTAGTAGTCCACAAGCATAGGGATGATGTTAAAACTATGGGGCAGATAACAGGGCAATAGGGTCCGCAATGTGTGTGAGCAACACTGGAATACCTCCAGATACCAGGCACAGCCCCAGGTCTTTGCACTGCCCAGCCATTGTGCTAACTGTACCATCTTCCATCCAACGCCGGCTTCCCTTCTGCCTTCCTGAGGCCATCAAAACTTCTTGGAGTGGTTGTTCTTCTGGTCTGGGTGGGGATGCAGGAGTCTTGAGTGCAAAATATATTCTCTTTCTGCAAAGGTGGGATGCACCTAATACTCAACCATTTTGTTTAGCTTTCAGAATCCTCACCACACCTACACCTTATTCATCTTCTCTTTCTCATGTCTTCATGTGAATTTAGAATCCTCACAGGAGGGGAATAACATAAACAGCCATCTGTTTGACAGAGCAGAAGCTCATGCTTGAATGATTTTCCTGAGGAGACCCAAATCCTCAGCAAACTTTGAAGTCAGCCTCTTTGCCTCATTTTATCCTTTTCACAATCTTTATGTCCCACATGATACATACTCCAGGGAGGGGACCCAGGGTATGTAACAGCAGACTCATGAGGAGAATCTTAGTGGTTCTGTGTGTGGACAGCCATTTTCCTAATGGGGATGTTTTCATTACCACTGGACACTCTCGCATCAATCTAATTTTTATCCTGCTTAAAAAAAGATTTGAGGTCACAGTGAACCCTCTATCTGGCCTCAAGATAAAGGAGATTTTAGGTTTCCTTCTTCCTCTGCTCTCTGTATTAATCAATAAGTTTATCATTTGGTTGAACAGATGGTCCAAGGGTGATATTTTATTTACAAGTGTTATTTTCCAATGTGAGGTCACAAAGTGATATTTTCTACCTCAAGAGACTTAAAAGAGTGCTTCTCAAAGGGGCCTTATTTCACAAATACATGTCAGGCTTTGAGATTTCATAGTAGATCATGATTTTAATCACCCCCAACCTGTGACCGTCAATGAAATAGCGCCATTCTCTCTCCCTGCTTTTACCTTGGCATAAATTGTTGAAGGTTGACCTCATCTTAGTGATGGGACACCATAGAGTTGGGATGATTTCTGCAGAGCTCTAAGACCTCCAACATGTCCATGTGATGATGAGGACCAAGAGCATTCTAAGGCTGGATATGGTATGAGAGTCTAGTGTGATACAGGTGGTATTCAAGATGTAGTTTGTACTGGATTGAGTAGTCTCCCAAATGTGTTTCTTTTATTATTCAAATTGACCATAGCATTATTCATGCTTCCTTTTTTTCTTAATCATCCACGACTGAGGGTAAGAAATAATAGAAGTTTCCCTGGCCGGTGTGGCTCAGTTGGCTGGGCATCATCCCATGCACCAAGAGGCTGCTGTTTCAGTTCTGGTTAGGGCATATGCCTAGGTTGTGGGCTTGATCCCCAGTAGGAGGCATTCAGGAAGCAGCCCAGCACTGTTTTGCTCGCACATCAATGTTTCTCTTTCCCTCTCCCTTCCATTCCCTCTAAAATCATTTTAAATTAAAAAAAGAAATGGTAGAAGTTTGAAAAAGAAACTGAGGTTTGGGCCAATGTCCAAAACTTTCCTTTCTCTTATTATTTTTAAGTTTTTCATTTAACATTTTTATTTTCAAATTACAGTTTACATTCAATATTAGTTTGTATTAGTTTCAAGTATACAGCATTGTGGTTAGACAATCATATACTTTATAAACTGTTCCATGTCCCCCAATATTTCCAGTACCCACCTGGCACCATATAGAGTTATTACAATATTATTTTCTGTTTTCCCCATGCTGTACTTTACATCCCCAGACTATTTTGTAACTAATTTGTAACTAACAAGTTGTACTTCTTAATCCCTTCACTTTTTCATCCAGTCCCTTAACCTCCCACCCCTCTAGCAAGTTTCATTCATCTATGAGTCTGCTTCTGTTTTGTTGGTTTATTTTGTTCTTAGATTCCACATAAAAGTGAAATCATATGGCATTTGTCTTTCTCCGACTGACTTATTTTACTTACCATAATACCCTCTATGTCTACCCATGCTGTTGCAGAAGGTAAGATTTCACCCAACATTTTCTTTATTTCCCTCTCACTTAAAAAAGTGTCAGTCCCCTCATGGACCCTTACTTGGCTGACTTTGGAAGAGTGCCATGCTTGTAATTTACACTAGCAGAGGAGCAGGGATGGAAAGATTTGAAAAGGAGAAGCAGTAGGTCTGGAGAGTAGCTCATCAAGATTGACTTGGCCAACCCCAGGCTCTTGACCAGAATACCATATACTACATACCAGTGTGTGGCCTCTGAGAAGTGCCACATTTTCCTCATTGCTAGTAATGGAAGCCATTATTATACTTATCTTACAGGGTGGTTGAAGGACTGAGTTAACACATGTGAAAAAACAGCATCAGATATGTAGTAAAGGTGCAATAATGTCAGCCATTCTTGTTATTGTTATGATGATGATGACAATCAGAGTAGCTCCAGGAAGCTGCAAGTGGAAGCCTCTGGTCTCCTCAAAGGAGAGCAGGATATTCACTGAGAAGGTGATTCATGGTACCACGAACCACTGGTTTCAGAATTATTGACCAAGGACAGCAGGAAACATGTTGCTTAACCTCTTTTTGGCCTTAACCTCGTAGCTGATAAAAACAAGTTGAAAATATTATACCTCTGCCCATCTCCTTGGTTTTCTACAAAAATAAAATAAAATAAATTTTACAGAATGCTTTGGCAAGAAAAATGCAAGCTATCATCATTGTGTTTCTTTTCAGCCTTAAGGCACTACGATTTTTCCCCCTGTGACTAACACAAGCAAAACAGACTTTTTTTTCCTTTTACTCTGTCTCCCTCTCTTTTTTAATGGCTTCAAAATGTTTGGAAGTGAGAGATGCTTTTAAGGCTTATTGTGTTAAGCCAGATCATTTAGTCATTAGCTCACCAGCACAACTTGTATCCAGAAAGGTATCAATCAACATAGAAAAGCACTCAGCAGGTAGTCAGAACACAACACAAAAGAATGCATGAGGTCTTTGTACAAACAATAGCAGAGAACAAAAATGGCCTGCCTAGGAAAAGGGAAACTCAGGTGACACAAACTACTGGAATGGCTGCCTGGGAGTCAGATTGCCTCTCTGGAACAGGTAAACGAAGATTGTAATTCACTGTGAACCTTGGTCTTCATTTTCTCAATCATATTTGCTAAAATTTATTGGATGTTATCTGTGCTCTCAGTGTTTTCCCAAGGGGTCTACAATGTCTTATCTCTTTTAATTCTTATCAATAACCCAATGGGATAGGTATCATTATTATTTCCATTTTACAGTTAGCAGGTTTAGTAACAGATTTAGTAATTTTCTGAAGATGATAGCTAATAAGTGGCAGAGCCAGGATTGAGTGCAGATCCATGTAACTCTAAAGCTCACACTTGTAACCGTAATGCCAGCTGCCTCCAACATTAATGAGTGGTATGTCCCAATAGCTGCTAGGGTACCTGTATTGAAAAGGTAATAAAAATATGCACCCCCCCCCCTCATTTCCCAAGGAAGTCATCAGCTGCAATAGGGTAGGGAGACATCACATCTTGTATTAAAGTTGCTCCATATCTTCTTTTCAATTTTGAGTTTGTGAGTTTGGCCTTTAAAGATGAGACACTAGTAGAGGGAAAATATATCCTGGACCCAGTATTTCCATGGTAAGTGAGCTAAGATACGAGCCCATGAAGAGCTATGCATCACTGCACCGCAGCAAACCATAAATAATAATGGCAACTGATAAAATCAAATTCATGTGCACCAAAGTGATTACTTGAGCGTTAGCCTTTCCAGAGGGAGTCCCGCACATCTGCTGCTGTAACTCAAAAGAAATCAGTCTCCTGGTATTTCTAGGGGGCAGTTTGGATAGCTACTTTTTAAGAAGTCTGGAATAATCTTACATACTTTGGTGAATATGCAATTGACAGATAATTTATTTCCCATTCATCAACATCCTAAAGGAAGGAAAATATTGGAGTGATTAATATGATGATTTAATGGGGGAAGGAAAGAAAAAAAATCAATCTGGAAACGTGGTATTTGGATAATTTATGAGCAGTATGGCACAGAAAAGGCTGCATCAATTTTTACACAAGTACAAGTCATGTGCCTCAGTAAGGAGCTTATAAATAAATATGAAGGCCTAGCAATCTTGAACTTCAGAATTAATCTCATCTGAAGTAATAAGGGACTCTGTCAAAGAAGAAAATCTAGGGCAGAATGCCAAGCTCAGAAGACCATCTAAAATTAAAAGCCTTTCCTATTAGTTATTTTTATTTTTAAGCTTAAACATAAGAATACCAAAGTTTTTCACATGTAATCTCTTATAGTTAGGGACTTTAGAAATCCATCTAGTCCAACCTCCTCATATTATAAACTAAGAGAGATTCCAGAGTGCTGAATAGGTTTATACATGGTTACATGTCCAGTCAGCCTTCCTTTCTAGTCACAAGACTTTAAACACAATCCTATATAATAAAAGGCTAATATGCAAATCAACTGAACGGCAGAATGACCAGTCACTATGTCACCCACTGACCACCAAGGAGCAGATGCTCCCACAGGAGAAGCACCACTCAGCCAGAAGCTCATGGCTGCTGAGCACAGACTGCCTCTACTGCAGATGAGCAGTAAGGAGTGAGGGATCCCAGACTACGAGAATATATCTGAGTGCTGGCTTAGGCCCTAAGACAGCAGGTGGACATCCCCCAAAGGGTCCTGAACTGCAAGAGGGCCTTCAGTCATAATGATAAGAGTAATAAGTGCTTATTGCAGGAAAAATCAAGAACAGAAAAGCAAAATGAAGACAACAACAACACACCTCACAATTCTTCCACTTAAATCCTTGTTCTGTTAATATTTGGATCTATTGCCTCTTTTTGCTATTTTCTATACATTTATATTGAGTTTGTATTTCACTAAATGGGATTATACTAACCTTTTTAAATTCTGATTTTGTTTTAGAGATTTTAAAGAAATTAAAAATAGCTTTATTGCTTCCTTATGACTATAAAAGGAATACATGTTTATTGTAAAACATTCAGACAATTAGAAATTATAATAAAAATAAGAATCACCTAGAACTCCACCATCCAAAGAGAATTGATAATATTGATTTATTTTCTTCCAGAGTTTTTTCTGTGGCACCCTGATCACCCAAAAGTCCCCCTGCCTCACCAACTTATGGATTCATATGAAGTCTTTTAAAAATAAGTACATTTTTCTGACTTCCTGCGGGATCTCCATTGCTGCCTCAGCCTCTCACACTGTTATTTCTGGGTGCATCTGAGGTAGCTCAGGGTCCTTCATACAAAATATTAATGGTTTCATTTTTTAAAAATCCTCACCGAGGATATGTTTATTGATTTTAGAGAGAGAAATATTAGTAATTTGCCAGGAGAAAGGGAAAGGGAAGAGAGAGAGAGAGAGAGAGAGAGAGAGAGAGAGAGAGAGAGAGAGAGAGAGAGAGAAGAGAAACATTGATTGGTTGCCTCCCATATATGCTCTGACCAGGAAGTGAACCCTCAACGTTTTTTTTGGTGTATGGGAGGACAGTCTAGCCAACTGAGCCACCTGGCTAGGGCAAAATATTCATAGTTTCAAGAGACTCTGGAGCCTCCTGGGCCTTCTTGGCCTTCTATATGGCCTGTTCAGGATGCCTCTTTCTCTACCCTATGCTTTGTAGGTTCTGCATTCCTCTTTTTAAGAAGTCAGTGTGCTTAAAAATAGCTTCTCCCAGCTCTCGTCTTAATGTAGATCATCTCATACAAATTAATGACTAAGGAAGTCTTGGCCTTAACTAACTTTAGCTTTCCGTGTAATCTATTTGTGTTAATTTTTGGATATTTTGAGTAAATGTTTATATATGATGTACAGTATGGGTCAAAGTTATTATTTTGCATATGGATACCCAATGGTTCCATCATATTTCTTGAAAATACTATACTTTATTGAATTGCCTTCACACCTTTGTCAAAAGTCAGTTGTCTTGTTATTGTGGGTGTCTATTTTCAGACTCCGTATTCTGCTGCCTTGATGATTGGTCTAGCTGGATGCCAATCCCACGCTGTCATGATCTATGTATTTTTTTAAATCAGTGTATCTTTATAATCAGTCTTGAAATCAGTTAGGATTAGTTTGCCAACGTTATTCTTTTTCCCCCCCAAAAATTGTTTAGACTATGCTAGGTCCTTTATATTTTTATGTGAATTTGAGAATAAGTTTTTTAATTTTTATAAGAAACTAGAAGTTCGATACATGAAGATTTGTGCTAGAATGGGCTTTCCTTTCCCTGGCTGCCAGCACCACCTTTCCACTCTGGCCCAGCTCCTTTCCCCTCAAACCCCAGAGCCACCACTTTAGGCTCCAGCCCCGCTTTCTTCTCAGAGGCCCTGAGAGACCGGGGTTAGGGCAGACTACTGCGTCATCAACAAGGGTGCCTGTGTATTCAAATTAACCACCATATTTTTGGGTTAATTTGCATATCACTCCTGATATGGCTGGTGGCGTAGCAGAGGTACGATCAATTTACATGTTTGTCTATTATTAGGTAAGATAGTGCTGGGATTTTCATTGTGATTGTATTGAGTTTGTAGATCAATCTGGAGAGTGTTAGCATGTTAATAATATTGAATCTTGTGATTCATGAGCATAACATAGCTCTTCATTTATTTAGATCTTTAATTCATCTCAGCAGTGTTTTGTATTGGTCTCATTTGTTCTTGGTTCCTTTTTTTTATGTCTTGTTTTGGAGTAATTGAATATTTTTAATGATTCTATTTTATCTCCTCTGTCTTATTTAAGTGATTGCTTTAGAGTATATAGTATTTATCTTTAACTTACCACACTCTACCTTCAGGTGATATCATAGGATCTCACATGTAGTGTAAGAATCTTACAATAGTATACAGTATATTTTCATGTCTGCTCCGTTAGCTGCCATACAATTTACTTGTCTATCTGTTATAACTTCACACTTCATTGATATTAGTTTTGTTTAAACAATGAATGATCATTTTATGATATTTTAGTAATAGAAAATAATCATATATTTATCCAATGTAGTTACCTCTCTGGTCCTCTTGTTTCCTTTGTGTAAATCCATATCTAATATTCTTTTCTTTTTCCCTGATTAATATACTTTAATATTCTTCCAGTGGGGATTTGTTGGTGATAAATTCTTTCAGTTTTGTATATCTGAAAAAGCATTTATCTTAACTTGGATTTTCAATGATATTTTCCCCAGATATAGAATTCTAGTTTGACAGCTTTTTCCCTTTCAGTGCCTAAAAGATGTTGCTCCACTGCTCTGTTTTCCTGTAAGGAATAGGATGTCATCCTTATTCTTATTGTTCTCTATATAATGTGTCATTTTTACCCTGCCGCTTTGAAGATTTTTCTCTATCACTGGTTTTACGAACTTGTACTTATTTGATTCTTGTGCTTGGGGTTTGTCAAGCTTGGAATTTGGGGTTTGTAGTATTTGTTGGTAAAATTTGGGCCATTATTTATTTAAATATTTTTTTCTGTATGTGTTCCCCCTTCCTTCTGTCCCCTTCCTTTAGGGACTGGTTACATGTATGTCAGGTGTTTTGAAGTTGTCCCACAGCTCACTGGTGCTTTGTTCATTTTTAAAAAAGTTATTTTCTCTTAATAGTTTCTTCAAATTCACTAATTTTTCTTCTGCCATGTCCTATGTGTCATTAATACCATTAAGTTTATTTTTCATTTTGCATATTGTAGGTTTTATCTTTAAATTTTGATTTAGGTTTTTAAAATTTTTTCTAGTCCCTCAATAAAGATGAAGAAAAAAAATCTTCAATGTCTCTGCTTAACTTCTGAACATATGAAATATAGTTATATTAACTGTTTTTATGTCCTTGCCTAATAAATCCAAAATCTGTGTCAGTTCTAGTTCAGTTTTTTTGATTGATTATGCTCCTCATTATGGGTCATATTTTCCTTCTTCTTTGCATGAGAGTTGTTGTTGCTGTTGTTGTTGTTGTTGTTATTATTATTATTATTTTTTTTTTGCTGTATTCCAGACACTATAAATTTTACTTGGTTGAATACTGAATATTTTTGGGTTCCCATTAATATTCATGAGCTTGTTCTGTGATGCAGTTAAGTTGGTCAGAGATAGTTTGATTCTTTTTAGTCTGCTTTTAAAGATATTTTGGGCAAGACTGGAGTAGAGCTCAGTCCAGGTCTTACTCTCCACACTGTGGCAAATCCTTCTGTGTACCTAATGACTGCTGTTGTACAGGCCCTACATCTAGTCCTTGGGAGTGCTGGGCCCTGTTGCTTATAATCCTGTTGATGGGTCTTTTCTCTCCATGGGTAGTTTCCATTTTTGCCCATGTTGATTACTAATCAGCTGAGTACTCAAGGGAGACCCTCTGCAGATGGCTGTGTGAAGCTCTGACCTCTCCAGTGCTTTGTTCTGAGAGCACTAGTTGCCTTGGTCTCCCCAGAATCTCAGCTCCCTGTTCTCAATTCAGGCACCTTCTGGGCTCCCTCTCCCTGCACCATGGTCTGGGAACTCTCCAGGCAATTTTGTAGGGCTCACTTCGTTTCCTGTCTTTCAGAAAGTATCTTGAAAACCATTGTTTAATATATTTTGTTTAGTTTTCTTCCCTACTTCTCTTTGGTAAATTCAGGCAGGGGAGGAAATCTGATACCTTTTATTACATCTTGACTGCAAGCACAAGGTGCATTAACATTTTAAAGGTGTTTTCATACAGATTGCCAAATTGCTGTCCAGTAACTTCAGTCAACAACTGGCAGAGCAGCTAAATTAAATGTATATACTTTCAATGACCATTCTTTTATTAAAGCTGTGTCAGCTTGACAAATATTGTTATAATATGCCATTCTTTTAATCACCATTGAAATGCAGTGTACTTTTATCTCTTTATCAGCCATTCCCATTTCCTCTTTGGTGGGCTTTACTGTTCATGGTCTTTATCATATCTTCTTTAGTTTCAAGGAGCACTCACAGGATCTGAGTCAGCAACAAGGGCAGAAAGGCCAGTCAAACACTTCAGATTTCTGTTCCAGAAAGGTGCTCTGTGTGCAGAGAGGCTGTGGGACAAGAGGAGGGTAGAATGGGATGGAGACACTTAGCAAAGATGTTTTGAAAGCCAGAGAGCCTTTCCCTAACCCAGAACATTAACTAGATCTTCGTTAGCAGCACACAGAGGTGTAATTACACTCCAAGAACCAAACTCTGTTCACAGTCCCTCCCAACAGTGAGCTGCCTGTGTGTTTGCAGGTGGTAGCCAGCATCTGGATAGACTCCAACCTTCTGGAAGTGACTGTGGGGTTTTGGCAAGTAGAGCTGTGTTGGTCAGGTCTGCGATTAGTCAGCCTCTGGTCTGTAATGTCTACTTGTGCCAAATATTACTCCCTATTTACAATAAAGTTTCATTTATTTTTGGCCCATTTCATTAAAAGAAAAGACTTTAAATTTGGTTGATTTCCCCCATCAACCTGCTTCAGAAGCAGATAGATCAAAGCAAATCCAAGGTTATCTGAAACTCCAAGTTTACTTCAACAAACTTTGAAGTTTTTTTTTTAATAACCTGCATGTCTTTGATTATGCTGAGTCTATACAAGTATGTGCAAGAAAGCTTTCTATTAATCATGGCAATTTCCAAAATGAATAAATATTTTTGAATGAAACTGACAGTTATATTTGATTTGGCAGATCAACTAATAATCTGCAGATTATTCAATATCAACCTTCTCAATAATCTTTAAATAAGTGTCCTGTGTACCAAATTAAAAAATCAGAGAGATATATACATGTATGCATACAAACGTATTCACACTTATCTCAGAGCCCTTTACCACGAAGAAGTAGGAGATGTTCAAGGCTATTTCAGCAGTCCTTTTGTGTATTAGATTTTTTTTTTACATTTCTGGAGGCTGGAAGTGCAAGATCAAGGTGATTGGTTTCTGGTGTGGCCTTTCTTCCTAGCTTGCAGACATCCCTCTTGCTGTGTCCTTACGTGGCCTTTTCTCTGTGTGTGTGCCTCCCTGGTTTCTCTTCCTGTTCTCATAAAGACTTTAGTCATATTGGACTAAGGCCCCACACTTATGGCCTGATTTAACCTTAATTACTTTTCTAAAGACCCAATCTCCAAATACAATGACACTGGGGCTTAGGGCTTTAACATATGATTTTGGGGAGGGACAAAATTCAATCCATAACAATTTGAAAGAGGGTTCCTATGCTTTTGAGGGAGGTGGAAGAAATACAGAAGAACTGTGACTTAGTTTCAGGTTTCACAATGTTTCTAGGAAGAACATAATTAACAAGGTACAAAGAGCTCCTTATTTCAACCCCTGGATGGAGAAGTGGTGGTGGGTTTGGGAGAAGTGTTATCTTTGGGAACAAGAGAACTCAACAAGACACAGTGAAGGGACAGTGAATCCAGGGTCTGCTCTAGAGATAATATGGAATACTAAGGCTTTATTTACTTTCTTGGGCAACTCTAGGGAGCTTTAAATAATGAAATGGGATTCTTAATTATTGTATTCTGCTAGTGGCCCGGTGCACGAATTCGTGCACAGGTGTCCCTCAGCCTGACCTGCACCCTCTTCAATCTGCGACCCCTTGGGGAATGTCTGACTGCCAGTTTAGCCCCACAGGGATCAGGCCTAAACTGGCAGTTGGACATCCCTCTTGCAATCCAGCACCACTGGCTCCTAATCACTTGCCTGCTGGCCTGATTGCCCCAACCACTCTGCCTGCCAGCCTGATTACCCCCAACTGCCCCCCTTCTAGTCTGATCACCTCTAACTGCCCACCTGCCGGCCTGATTACCCCCAACTATCCCCCTTGCTAGCCTGATCGCCCCCAACTGCCCCCCCACTGGTCTGCTTGCCCCCAACTGCCCTCCCCTGCCAGCCTGATTGCCCCTAACAGCCTCTGCCTCAGCCCTGCCACCATGGCTTTATCCAGAAGGTCTCCTGGTCTAATTAGCATATTACCCTTTTATTAGTATAGATTTCTATTAATACCTGCCTGTCACATCACTCCTCTGTTCCTTCTGGCTTCCAAATAAACTCAACTTGATGCCAGGTCTTCATTTAATGTAGCTAATTTGAGATACAGATGAGCCTGGACATGTAAGATCCAGTTACTAATCTCTGATTTGTAAGCACCGGGACTGTCCTGGTGATGTTACACACATCACCTTATTTCATCTTCCCAGTATCTCTCCAGTAGCAGTGGCATGTTGCTTGTTTATCGATTTGGAACCAGAGGTTTAGAGGGGCTTCAGTAACTCTGCAAGGAAAGTAGTCTACCCAGGATTGAAACTCAGTTTTTGTCTTACTCCCGAACCATTGCTTTTGATCCTGTGCAACATCACTTCCCCTGTAACTTGGCTTATTTCAGAAATCAATTTATCTTGGAATAAGCAGTTTACTCTCCTAGGTGTTACGACCTATTTTCTGTTTTGTAACATTGCCAGGTAAATAATTTAAGACTGTGTGTGTTTTTAATTGTTTGTTTATATGTTGTTGCTACTGTTATTTAAAGCAAATAAACAATAACAAAGATCAAGTAGCCAGGCTGCACATAGGAAAAAAGAGAAAAAGTAATAGTTGTGCTAAGTGAGTCATCTCTTCACCTGGTGTCATCTCTCCTCTTGGGCATATGCCTTGGAGCATTGGGGCCTCTGGGTGCTTTTTATTGCCTTAATTGTTTAGCTCAATAACTGTTCCCTTGTGCTTTTGCAGTAATGTGCATCTCTTTAATAGAAAGGGATGAACACTGTATAGTATTGAGGTCGTGTAATGAAATTCTAATTTAAAAAAAATCCACATGAATGTCAGTATTGACTGGAACTGGTGGATAACCAAATAGTTTCATTATTTTTTTTGTTTTTTGTTTTTTCACAAATGTGAAAATTAAGGTCCAGACCCCCTGCTGGGCCTAGGGCTGTGGCAATCGGGACCACAGCCACTGCTCCAGGCTTGCCAGGGCCAGGCTTCGGCGGAGGTCCAGACCCTCTGCTGGACCCAGGGCTGCGGTGTAGGGACCACTGTCCTCGACCCAGGCTTGTCAGTGCTGGGCTTCAGTGGGGTCCAGAACCCTTGCTGGGGCTGGGGCTAAGGCAATCGAGACCACAGCCACCACCCCAGGCTTGCCAGGCCTGGGCTTTGGCAGGAGTCCAGACCCCCTGCTTGGCCTGGGCTGCAGAGATCGGGACCACAGCTGCCACCCCAGTCTTGCCAGGGTTGGGCTTCGGCGGGGGTCCGGACCCCCTGCTGGGCCCAGGCTGCACTGATGGGGACCATAGCAGCCGCCCCAGGCTTGCCAGGGCTGGGCTTCAGCAGCTGCTAGGCCCAGGCTGTGTTGATTGAGACCATAGCAGGGGTCTGGACACCCTGCTGAGCTCAGGGCTGCAGTGATCGGGGATGCCTCCACCACCCCAGGCTTGCCCTGGGCTTGCCAGGGCCAAGCTTCGGGTCAGCGGCGGGGGTCTGGACCCTCTGCTGGGCCCATGGCTGCACCAATTGGGACCACAGCTGCCACCCCAGGCTTGCCAGGGCCAGGCTTTAGTCAGCAGTGGGGTCCAGACCCCCTGCTGGGCCCGGGGGCTGTGCCAATGGGGACCATAGCAGCCACCCCAGGCTTGCCAGGGCCAGGCTTCAGCAGCTGCTGGGCCCAGGCTGTGCCGATTGAGACCACAGCAGGGGTCTGGATACCCTGCTGAGGCCAGGGCTGCAGAGATCGGGATGCCTCCGCCACCCCAGGCTTGCCCCGGGTTTGCCAGGTCCAAGCTTCAGGTCAGCGGTGGGGGTCCGGACCCCCTGCTGGGCACACGGCTGCACCGATCAGGACTTCCACCACCATCCCAGGCTTGCCAGGGCCAGGCTTCGGTAGTGGTGGTGGCAGCAGCAGCAGTTTGGGCATGGTTGCCATATTGCTTGGGGGTTAATTTGCATATTGCTCCTATTGGCTGGTTGTGTAGCGAAAGTACAGTCAATTTGCTTGTTTCTCTTTCATTAGATAGGATAGGTTACAAGGTTTACAAGGAAAACAAAAGTCATTATAGAACAGAAGTATTCACTAAAAACTAACCAATTTAAAAATCAGTAGCCACTCAGACATCACTTCTTGCTTAACACTGGTCTCTATCTAGTGATGCATTGAGCTGGCTCATACAGGCTCTCAGAGTGTACACATCTCTTCCCAAATCTGCATTCAATGACATACTATGGGTGTTATTGAGTTGGTCATGGTAGAGTATTTACACTAGACAATTGGAAAACACTATAAATTAGAGCTCTTTGTTTTTCTGAAAACTGGTTTTTAAAGATTTACCAGCAAATCACTGGTTTTATTCATGCTTATTTAACAAGTAGTGGCCTAGTGCACAAAATTCGTGTGAGGAGGTGGTGGGGTGTTCCTCAGCCTGGCCTGCACCCTCTCCAATCTGGGACCCCTTGAAGGATATCCTACTACTGGTTTACAGGGATCAGGCCTAAACTGGTAGTCAGACATCCCTCTCACAATCCTGCTGGCACCAGCCGCTCGCCTGCCTGCCTGATTGCCCCTAACCACTCTGCCTGCCTGCCTACTTGCCCCCAACTGCCCCCTGCCACTGGCCTGCTCACCCCCAAATGCCTTTCTGCCAGCCTGATCACCCACAATTCCCCCCTGCCCCTGCTGACCTGTTTGCCCTCACCTTCCCTCCCCACTGGCCTGCTTTCCCCCAACTACCTCCCTGCTGGTCTGCTCACTCCAAACTGCACCCCCTCCCCACTGTCCTGATCACCTCCAACTGATTCCCACTGACAGCCTGTTCAGCCCCAACTGGTCTCCCTGCTGGTCTGCTTACCCCCAATGGCTCCACCCCCACCAGCCTGATCACCCACAACTGCCATCCCATCCTAGCCTGATCACCCCCTGGTGACCCAAGATCCCAGTCCCTCCTTTTTTTCTTTTTTTCAATGCCTCCTTAAGTGGAGGCCAGGGCTGGCTGGAAGCAGGTATCTGGAGTTTATTTATCTTCTATAATTGAAACTTTATAGCCTTGAGTGGAGGCCAGAGCTGGCCAGGAAGCTTGGCTTCCTTCATTGCTGGGGCAACCCAAGCCTTCTGCTTGCTCCAGCTCTATGGCTGCTGCCATCTTGTTTGAGTTAATTTGCATACTCACTCCTGATTGGCTGATAGGCCTGGCTTGTGGGCATAATGGAGGTACAGTCAATTTGCATGTTTCTCTTTTATTAGTTTAGATAGCTTTACTGGATCACTTCTTACCTATTGTATGAAAGAAAATAAAATTTCAGTGTATATGAAAGGTAGAATGAAACCAGTTTTATGACATTGATGAAAGTGATTATTTTGCTACCCCAAAACATGCAAAGCTATTGACAAGTAAAGATGTGAGAAACTTTGGTCAGTTATCAACCAAGGGAAATGAACAAAATGCATACTTAAATAGAATAAATTATATATCACAATATCAGGGAGTTCCTGGTGAAAATAATAAAATCTTGAATTTTTTCTCAAATATTCCTTTTATTTATGGCAGAGTGGTCCAACCTGAAATTACAATGTCTTCCTAGATTCTTTCAGTTTTCTGAAAATATTCACCCCCGCCATTACTAGTACCTACTTAAACATATCATCTAAATTTTTATTATAAAATTATTTTTATAATTTAAATTTTAGTTTAATGAAGTTCAAATTAATTTTTTCTTTGTCATTTACATTTTAAGTGAATTTAATTAAAGGGCTTTTTCTGGTGTGTCAATTATGCTCAGATAATAAAGACACTGAATACTTGAAAATGTTTATTGAGCATCCATATATGCATTCATCAATTCATCCATTTATTCATCAAATAGTAATTGCATATCTATGATGTATTAGACACTCTAAAAGTATCTGGGAATAGTGAGGTGAATAAGACAATGTTCTCCTTAAGTGTTCATTTTAGAAAGGAGACATATGTGTAATTAAATTATAGCCCAACTAGAGAGGAAGTGACAATAAAATCGTGCACAAAGTCACAGAAGTTTTATAATAAAGAGAGTGGTTAACTCTGTGGTATGAGGCTGGGAACAACCTAAGATAAGGAAGGCTGAACTCAAGTATCACCTCTATGGAGAGTTTTCCCTAAACCCTTGTTCTGGTTTAAATGTCCCTCATCTGTACTCTGACAGCACCCCATGGAAGTTCTGTTGGAATTGTCAGCTTATTTGTCTGCTTCTCCATCTAGACTAAATGTATGTTCAGTACAGAGATGGTTTTGCATCCCTGAGATGTAGCAAAAGCTCTGCTAAATGCTTGGTGCTCAGTTGAGATACAATGAATGAATGAATGAATGATGAATGGCACTAAAAAGATGTTGCATAAGAGGAGTATCTTATCAGTTTGAGCTGCTATAATAAAACACTATAGACGGGGTGGCTTAAATAACATTTATTTCTCTTGGCTTTACAGGTTGGGAAGTCTAACATCTTGGCTCTGCAGGTGGCTGCTGTACTTCCCAGCAAGATGGGGTTATCCTAGTGTCCCAAATTTTTCTCATTCTTTCCATCTCACTGGAGATTTTTTAAAAAAATACAAGAGTACTTTTTAAGAGGAATTTTGAAGTCTAATTTAAAGACTAATTATGAATACATTGGGAAGTGCACTGTTATGAAATGAATGGTCATACAGACTAGGGGGAAATGTTGTGCATGACTCAGTGGAACCCTGGGGGCTACATCAGTGGGTTTCCTGGGCTTCTCACAATATGGGGTGTCTGAAAAGGGAAGGCTCTCCCTAAGTGATAATTGCATAGACAAGGAGTTTTGGTAAAAACTGGCTTCAGAGCAGCCTCACAGGATGGTCTGTTGAGAATAGCTACATTTTTGTCCCCCTTCTCTCTGACCTGGGGTCTTTCAACTGGACCAGTCACAGGTATTCCCTGTGGTTTGCAGAGTTTGAGGGGCCTCATCATTACCACCCCAGTTTCACCACCCTTTCCCCCTCCCCTGCTCCCTCTGCTTCCACCACTGCAGTTGTGCTGGGCCTCCTGGACTCAGCAAGCCCCATGAGATGCTAATAACCCTGAGACTCTGAAAACGATTTTGAAGAGCAGACAAGCACGTGTGTTTGGTACTAGGTCCTTGTGTCAAGAAATAGCCAGATATCTAAGCAAGAGGGGCATGATTTGCAGCTCTAGGAGATTAGGTTTGACTCTTGCTCTCCAGTGATGAGCTGTGGACTTTCAACCCCTTCCTGGTTCATGATTACTGCTTTAAAGTGAGGAAATTTTAAGAAGAGAAAATGGTGGCGGAATAGACAGATGTGTCCTGAGTCTTGTCCCAGAGCAAATAGAGGGAGCAGCTGAAACAAGTGGAATCCAGCCTGAATTGGCAAAGGAGACACAGCTGGTGAGATAGTTTGCAGCTGGGAAGGGCAGAGATCCCCTGGGAAAAGGTAAAATAAAAAATATAGACAGTAGAATATGCCAGACCTCTGTACTCAGAAGGTCAGGGAGAAACTATAGGGAGCCAAGCCGCATCCCTGAGGTTAGGCAAAGTGTCTGTCTGTGCAAAAAAGGGTCCATGAGACTGCGGGAGGTAGAGGATATTGGGATCTGAGCTCAGAGGCATCCCTAAGGACTGCCAGAACACGTAGCGCCAGCAAGAGAGTAGGTTACAGAGATGCAGTCCCTCCTCACACTGGGACCTGCACCTTTCTCCACTGAACCTAGTTTGTAGGACCTTTCAGATATAGACACTTACCCATGGCTGAGGTGCAGGAGAACGGGGAGAGTTGTGGAATCTGGGGAGAGTAGGCGGCAGGTGGTCAAAGAGAGGTGGTATAGTGAGTCTGGTGCTGAGTCATTTCTAAGCTGCCTTGCCATTTTCTCTGAGAGATAGCCCCTTCCATTAGTCTCCAGGAAACCAATATAGCCACACCTAGATTCCACCCTGAATAACACCAGGGAATCTGAATACTCCCTGAGGCTATAGGAAAAGTGTGCCTTGGATTTGTCAAAGTGGAGAGTGCTGCACTTGAAAAAACAGCAGAGTTCTCTTTTGCCTCTTGGCATTTTTAAAGAATTAGTTTCTTCCCATAAGAATACAGCAAAAATTGGGACACTCTCCTCCATGGTTGCTGACTTCTAGACATCACAGTTGTGCCTCTCAAACTCACAGGACTACATCAAGAGAACCCAAATTGCTCAAGTAGGGAGCTACACTAGATTACCAAGCCCAGGAGGACTGAGAGATTACACCAGTAGCACCATCACCAAAAGAACCTGGGTAGCAAGGCAATTGGATCCACAATTAAAACATTACAGGAAAACATGGGGAGACAAAAAAGCAATTCCCAAAGGAAAGAAAAAGAGGAATAGCCAGAAAGGGAGTTAAATGAAATTGAGGCTAGCAGCTTATCAGAGAAAGAATTTAGAGTAATGGTTATAAGGATGTTTAAATGGATGGATGACAAATACATAGAACTCAATGAGAACTATAATGAGCTGAATGAGAATGTCACCAAATGAAAAGAAACCAAGAGGAGATGAAGAATGACATAGCTGCAATAAAGAACACATTGGAAGGCTTAAACAGTAGACTAGAAGAGGCTCAGGACCGCATCAGCAAATTAGAAGACAAGGTAGGAAAAAACACACAAACACAGCAGCAAGTGGAAAAGAGACTTAAAAAGGAAGAGGAGAGCCTAAGAAAGCTTTGGGACAACACAAAACAAAACAACATTCACTTAACTGGTATACCAGAAGGAGAGGAAGAGAAACAAGGAATAGAAAACCTGTTTGAAGAAATAATGACAGCAACCTTCCCTGATATTGGTAAGAAAAAAACTATGCAAGTCCAAGAAGTACATAGAGTCCTAAACAAGTTGAACCCCAGAAGACTGACACCAAGACACATCATAATTAAATTGGCAAATACCAACTACAAAGAAATAATGTTAAAGGCTGCCAGAGAGACACAGAAAGTTACCTACAAGGGATTTCCTATTAGCATATCAACTTATTTCTCGACAGAAACATACCAAGCCAGAAGGGAATGGAATGAAATGAAATATACAAAGTGATGCAAAGCAAAGGACTGAATCCAAGAATACTATACCCAGCAAGGCTATCATTCAAAATTGAAGGTGGAATCAGAAGGTTCACAGACAAAAAAGGGCTAAGAGAGTTTATCACTACCAAGCCAGCAATGCAAGAAATGCTAAAGGGTGCTGTAAAAAGAAGAAAGAGAAAGGCAAAAAGGAACACAAACACTAAGGAAACATATGACAACAAACATGTACTTGTCAATGATAACATTAAACGTAAATGGATTAAATGCACCAATCAAAAGACATGGGGTAGCTTAATGGATAAGAAAACATGACCCATATATTTTATGTCTACAAGAGACCCACCTCAGAGCAAAGGATTCACACAGACTGAAAATGAAGGGATGGAAAAACATTTTTCAGGCAAATGGAAATGAGAAAAAAGCTGGGTTTGTGATACTTATATCTGATAAAATAGACCTCAAAGTAAAGGCCATAACAAGAGATAAAGAAGGCCACCACATAATACTAAAGGGAGCAATTCAACAAGAAGATATAACTCTGGTAAACATATATGCACCCAATGTAGGAGCACCCAAATACATAATAAAACTCCTGGAAGATATCAAGGGAGAGATTGATAACAATCACAGTAGGGGATTTTAATATACCATTGACATCACTGGATAAATCCTCTAGACAAAAAGTCAGCAAAGAAAAAGCAATTCTAAATGATTCACTAAATCAGTTGGACCTAATTGACATCTTCAGAACATTTCACCCCAAAGCCACGAAATATACATTCTTCTCAAGTGCACATGGGACATCTTCAAAAATAGATCACATATTGGGTCACAAGCAAAGTATCCCCAAATTCAAAAAGATTGAAATCATATCAAGCATTTTTTTCAGACCACAATGGCATAATATTATAAATAAACTGCAATAAAAACATTCCAAAAAATTCAAACACTTGGAAACTGAATAGCATGCTATTAAACAATGACTGGGTTATCAATGAGATCAAAGAAGAAATTAAAAACATCCTGGAGACTAATGACAATAAAAACACAATAATGCAATTGCTATGAGACATAATGAAAGCAGTCCTGAGAGGGAAGTTTATAACCATTTCCCCTAAGAACAGGAACAAGACAGGGATGCCCATTCTCACCACTACTATGCAATATAGTGCTGGAAGTACTAGCCATTGCAATCAGACAAGAAGATGAAATAAAAGGCATCCAAATTGAGGAAAAGAAGAAGTAAAACTGTCCTTATTTGCAGATGACATGATACTGTACATAGAAAACCCTAAAGATTCCATCAAAAAATTATTAGACTTAATAAATGAATTTGGCAATGTAGTAGGATACAAAATTAATGCCAAGAAATCTATGGCATTTCTATACACCAATAATGAACTTACAGAAAGAAAGACTAAAAAATCAATCCCATTTATCATTGCACCAAAAAAATTAAGATACCTAGGAATAAACTTAACTAAGAAGGTAAAAGATCTATACGTGGAAAACTACACGACACTTAAACAAGAGATATAGGAAGACATAAACAGATGGAAGAACATAACATGTTTATGGATTGGGAGAATCAACATCATTAAAATGTTCATACTACCTAAAGCAATCTATAAATTGAATGTACTCTCCATTAAAATACCAATGGCATATTTCACAGACTTAGAATGAACTTTCCAAAAATTCATCTGGAAAAAAAAAGACCCCGAATAGCTGCAGCAATCCTGAAAAAGAAGAACAAAGTAGGTGGGACCTCAATACCAGATATCAAGATGTATTATAAAGCCACTGTTCTTAAAACAGCGTGGTACTGGCACAAGAACAGACATATAGATCAATGGAATAGAATAGAGAACCCAGAAATTGACCCAAACCACTATGCCCAATTAATATTTGACAAAGGAGGCATGAACACACAATGGAGTCAAGACAGTCTCTTCAACAAATGGTGTTGGGAAAATTGGATAGATGTATGCAAAAAAAAGAATCTAGGTCACCAACTTACACCATTCACAAAAATAAACTCAAAATGGATAAAGGACTTAACATAAGGCGGGAAACCATCAAAATACTAGAGGAAGCCATAGGCAGCAAAATCTCGGACATATGTTGAAGGAACTTCTTCACTGATACTGCTCCTAGGGCAATGGAAACTAAAGAGAAAATAAACAAATGGGACTACATCAAAATAAAAAGCTTTTGCACAGCACATTAATAAAACAATAAGAAACCCCACTGCATAGGAGAACATATTTGCCAATGACACCAACAATGAGGGTTTAATCTCCAACATTTACAGGGAACTCATACAACTTAACAAAAAGAAGATAAACAACCCGATCAAAAAATGGGCAACGGAACTAAAAAAACACTTTTTGAAAGAAGACAGAAGGAAGGCCAAGAGACATATGAAAAGCTGCTCAAAATCACTAATCATCAGAGAGATACAAATCAAAACAACAATGCGGTACCTTCTCACACCTGTCAGATTGGCTAACAACAACAAATCAACTAATGACAAGTGTTGGCGAGGATGCAGAGAAAAAGGAACTCTCGTGCACTGCTGGGAATGCAGACTGGTGCAGCCACTGTGGATAACAGTATGATGATTCCTTGAAAAACTAAAAATGGAACTCCCATTTGACCCAATGATCCCATTTTTAGGAATATATCCCAAGAAACTAAAAAGACAAATTAGAAAGAATATATGCACCCCTATGTTCATAGCAGAATGATTCACCATAGCTAAGATTTGGAAACAACCTAAGTGCCCATCAGCAGATGAGTGGATTAAAAAACTGTGGTACATCTACACAATGGAATACTACACTGCAGTAAAGAAAAAGGAGCTCCTACTATTTGCAACAACATGGATGGAGCTGGAGAGCATTATGCTAAGTGAAATTAGCCAGGGACAGAAAGATAAATATCACATGATTTTACTCATTGGTGGAATATAATGAACGGCATAGATGGATGAACAAGAATGGATCCAGAGACTGAGAAACATCCATCAGAATGTCAAACCTTAGAGTAAGTGGGGGATGGCAGAATTAAGGGGGAAAGTAAATATATTTGACCTCTTGAACTAAGGTAAGTAATTTGTGCTTTTACCTCCTTGACAAAGTTTATATAAAGTTATGAAAAAAATTGGCAGCTAGTTTGAAATTGAATTGACATGGCCTACAGCAAAGAATATTCTTACATGATATTATTCTACAATGTCATTATAATTTTTTATATTTTACAACAGCATATTGTACAATTATCCAAAGAAACTTACAAACTAATTCTTTGAATGTTTGGCAGCAATTTAAAAACAGGACAGGAAAGGTATTAATCTCTTTCAGAAGGAATTAAGGCACTGGGAAGGCACCCGAGCATTCTATATTGGCCCCTCTTGCCCTTTTTGCCAAGAGGGACCCTCTTCTCACAATCTAAGTGCACACAGCTGTTGCCTGAGCTTTCAGTTCAAGCTGAGGTTGAAGCCTCTGGGTGGCTGGCACCATGGATCTCTCTCTTGCTCAATGATGTGAGCTGGCCCCTCTCTGGAGAAGAAACCTGAGTCCCCTGAGATATGTGATCAGTACCAGGACCCACCAGCAGGCGAGGGGATCCCAAGGCAGGTGCTGGGTGTGGAGGCCATGGGGGCATATACTACTACCAAGGAGACAGAACTGAACCTCACATCACCCTGCCTCGCCCTGAGGATGCCTGGTTATCCAGAGACAGGTAAAATTCCTCAGGAAAGGAACAATCTAAGACAGAAACAGTCGCAGAAGGACCATCAGGAGAGAACTTGAAGGTCAACAGAGGTGGGGCACAGACTCTCACCCCCCTAACCTTGCAGGGGCCTGAACTCTAACCCCTTCTGAGGGAGGTCTCCTACCCCCATCGCTGCATCGCCTCCCATGCCCAGCTCAGATTGGGACCAGGTTACAGACAGAGACTTGGCCAGCAACAGCAGCCCTATATCTAAATTCGAACTAGTACCAGGAATGCTCGGGACCTACTCAAGAATGCAAATAATCCTTTCCACTAATATTTACAGGGTAAACTAAGATTATTGCTTGAGTATTAAATTTGACAGTAAAATAGTAATCAAGTTTTTAGATTAATTTAAATTGGCCAATTGAAATAAGGGAATACTCAAGAAAATTTAAGTGTACTGGACAAAAAGCTATTCCTAAAATATTAACTAAAATTTCTAATAGTAGTTCATCTCATCGTAAAGTTGCCTAGCCTGCGAAGAACCTACGGCATATTTTTGTGCAAAAATTAAAATTTAAAGTTACCAAGACTCCAACATAAAATTCCCCAAAGCCTCCATTAATCAAAAAAAAAAAAAAAAAAAAAAGGAGGGGCACTAGTGGGGTAATATCATGTAAAGAAAAATATCCTGTAAGTAAATTACATCTAGAAAATTCTTACTTCAGAAAATCAATTTCCATTTGTAATGCTAACACCAGGACACCCATGAAAAACACACATGATGTCAAAATAAGCCAAAGGAAAATCATTTGGGCAAAAATAAAAAGAATCCCAAGACTAATTTACAGAAAAGATTCCTTTATTAACTTTTGGTAGAGAATATGTTTGTATATTCAGAAAACAACTCCAAGACCATATGAATTCCTGCAACAAAGAGAAACTGACAGGTCTGTTCCAACCACGAAGACAGTCCAGAGTTGGAAGACACTGACGACACCTTGCCATGCTAGCAGTCAGCAGTTGTGGGTTGGTGCAGGTGGCCCAGGACCAAACCAGAGAGAGTGAAACCTGCATTGCCACCATATGTTCACCATCTAGATACCATTGCTGACATGTACACAATAAGGAACTATTTGACATTGAAACTGGGACTTAGAACAGTTGGATATTGAAACCGAGACTCAAAAATTTTTGGTTCTTGTACATTTATTTCCAGTATGCAGATGCAAGATCTTTTTAAAGAAAAGATACAGAGGCAAAAAAGCATTGAACAGACTGTCAAACTACAGGGGGAAGGCTGGGAGGGTGGGGGGGGCGGGGGCTGTAAGTGATCAACCGAAGGACTTGTATGCATGCACATAAGCATAACCAATGGATACAAGATACTGGGGCCGGGGTGGGGGTGGGGGGCAGGTGAGGGAATGTGCTGGGGGATAGGGGAGGCCGTAGGGAAGTCATTGGGCGGGGGGAAGGGGAGGAAATATATATACTACTATTTGTAATACTTTAAACAATAATATATATATATATATATATATATTAAAAAATAAAGTGAGGAAATTTTACTAGGAACTCTAATATTTCTTCTAGCTCTTAAAATGTGCATTATTTTTTAATCCTGGATGCACATTACTAATAAACTTGCCTGGGCAGCTTTGAAAGCCAACTGATGCCCAGATCACTTTCCAGAGTCTGACTGAATTGGGGTGGGTGGCTTCTAAGTATAGGGGTGGATCCAGGTTGTGGGTCCTGAAGAGCATACAGTTTGAGAGCCCTTATTAAGAAGAATAAAACAATATCTTACTTTTGTAAATTTTGCAAAAATATGACCTTGTGAACACATTGCTGGGATCCCTCCCATTCCAGGACTTTGCGAGGGGTCTTGTGCAAGTGAGTGACCCTGAGGTTAACTTTATTGCTTCAGAATAAATCTCAGGGTGCCCAGGCATCAGTAAGTTATAGAAACTCCCCAAGTGATTCCAGCATGCACAATTCCAGTGTGAGAATCCGAGGGCAGATTCTGAATCCTAAGGTGAGGATGAGTGTGAAAGCCCTTGGGGATCTGTACAGCTCTGCCTGGAGTATCCTTGCTTAGAAATGTCCCTGCCATGTACCTCTCTCCTAACTAATTCCTACTTCCCAGTAAGGTTTAGACTTGAGGTCACCTCCCCCAGGAAGTCTTCCCTCATTCTCTTCTTAGGTGCTGTAGTCTGTATTTCTCTTAGATTAATGTATGTTTCTGACATAGTCTTTATCATGGTTCAGCACCACCATCAACATCATCATCATCATCATCATCATCATTGGCAGAGATTGTATCTTAGACATCTTTGCATCTTTGCATCCCAGGACTTTGCACAGTCCCCAGCAAACAAAGCCATAAAGGGGAAAAAAAGAAGAAAGAAAAAACCAAAGAAAGAAAGTTATTACTACTTTTACACAGATCTTTTCCCCCCCACCCCCCAACCCACATTGTATTTTCTAGTCTCTTTTCTCAAGAGCCAATAAAAATACCACACTTAAGATCTATCAGATTCTCCTTCTTTATAAATGTAAGCTCTCAAAATCCCTAGCAAAAACCTAATTAAAAACTAGATTGGATATTGGGTGGCACTATTTTGGGCAAGAAGCATGTCAGCATAAAATATGGTCATATCAGACAGGGTCCTGGCAGGGACCAAGAGGTGTCCCCAGCTGAAATGAGGACTATTTATAGAGGTGTATGCAGAAAGAAGGAAGCCAATACGGAAACCCGAGGCATATCCAGGGACCCATTGTTCTCCAGGCCTTAGAAAACAGAGGGAGGAAACCGTGCTCCACAATCATGTTGAAGGCTGGAGCCCCACAGAGAAGCTGCTCAATAGGAGCTCTAGTTCTGGAGTGGGGTAGGCATCACCATAACGATGGTGCTGAAGGAGACAGGAGCACCGGAAGAAATACTTTGATCTCACTCCTTCTGCTCTCAGTCTCCTCCTGATGCCTCTCATTGACACACCAACTGGAAGCCAGAGACAATGGGACTGCAGTGAGGTTTAGAATCCTACAGAACATAGGCATTGCTCCCTGAGCCCCAGTTCAGAGGCAGGGGGAAAAGTTGGAGAGGGATCTGGGGAGAGAAAATTAAGTAGAAAAACCAGCATAATGAACTGGATGACACTGTGTTATAAGGAGGAAAGGAAATGGCATGTCATCTATATCTGTAATGAGCTGACAATAGTTTAAAGTAGACTTGCTGTACTTAATTTGAAGTGAAAGACTCACTAAATTCTGGGCCGACTAGAAGAGAGAGAGATAGCAGAAATGCTGTTTTCTAGGAAAGAGCAGTAGCCAAATGTTTCTATTGAAATCTTTTTTGTTCATCAGGCTCCACAATTATTAGTACCCCCACTTCTTTGCCTACCACCTCTGACGTCACCTCAAATATTTCTAAGGGTTTCTCCTTCCCAGTGTAAGGATCTGAACTTGCTTAGCTCTCTGATTGCATGCATGGCTAATTACCTCCTGTGTTACTAGATTCTAAAGGGGGTCCATTCATTTGTACACATTAAAGTCATATCAAACATGAACAGCAGTTGTGGCAAAGAAAGTAGGTTTATTAGTTGAGGAAATGGCACCAAGCCCTGAGTTACAGGTAAGTCAGTGCTAAAAGATCTGGCTCCCTGATGGCTTCCAGAGATAGGTTATAGAGCGAGGGAAATCATTAATCATGGTACCTAACCGAATTGGGGTTCTGGGCTCTACTGATTGGTTGGGTTCAGCTAGGGTAGGAAATTATAGATCTTTGTCTCAGGTGCTTATGTCAGCCATGGCATTGTTCTGTCTGGTTTCATGAGGGTGTGGTGTACGGAGTCATGGGCCTGAAACTGATATTATCTTTAGCTTAACCAAACTCTGTTTCTGTGGTCAACAGACCTGAATCTTTGTTTTGAAGATAGTTTGATGCTGACCAGAATCTGATGTCCTAAGGACTTAATGATTAAGGAAGGGAGTGGACGGAAAGAAAGGAGAAAGGGTCATGTTAAAGAAATGGAGTTTCTGCACAGCTACATGTGGACCATAACATTTGGAGTTTACTGGTTCCCTCTTCAGCCTGAAACCTCGCTTCTACCTTGAAGGGGAACAGGAACAGCAGTGCAGCTTGTGTGTGCACAGGGGAGACTCACGCTAGGTCCCTGATGCTAAAGGACACCCTACTGTGCTCACGGGTCCCTTCCTCCTGGCGCTCACCTTACTGACCTGTTCTCTTACGAAGTCACCATAAGCAGAGAGAAGAGCATACACACTCAGGCGATTTCCCAGGGGCTATATTTTTGCCTGGGATCCACCATTTCCCCTCAATCTGGCAGCCTACTACCATTCCTTCTCTGCTTCGCTCACTCTTGTTTTTCCACATTTGGGAGATGGCAATGTAGGGGGATGTAGACAACAGTCTTTTGTTTCTCAGGTTCTTCAAGGACCTGTAGGGGAGAGTTTCAGAATAAGGATGTGGCTGACTCCAATGACTTTTGAACTTTCTAGTCTCTTAAGCTTGTGGTTAAGAGAGGCAGCTTGTTACAGATACAGATGACATGCAATTTCCTTTCCTTGTAACACAGTGTCATCCAGTTCATTATGCTGGTTTTTCTACTTTATTTTCTCTCCCCAGATCCCTCTCCACCTTTTCCCCCTGCCTCTCTTAAGACTGGAATCTGTGGTGAGCAGCTTTCTAGAAAGAACGGGGGGGATTCTATGGAGTTATATCAGAGATCTTAGCAAGGCTTGGGAAGAACTAAGAATTCTCTTGACTGAGGCAGAGGGAGGCTTCAGGAGTTGTCAAGCAGGTGATTGAGACTGTGGTTGCCCACAGAGGGCAGAGGGGCTCATGAGGGATGAGTCAGAGGAGGCCAGGTGCAGAGAAGCGTAGGGGTCTGGAGTCTGCCAAGCCTCCCTGTGTGTGTGTGTTTTGGGGGTGGAGAAAATTGAGCTTGAAGCTGGAAAGATTTTTCCTTTCTTCTTCTTGGGATTGTGAGTCATAGCGTTGCCTGCAGGGGTTGACCCCAAGAGAGTAAGGAATTATAATATGGGTACCCTGTTAAGTTTGGAATTGCTTGAAGGAAGGGGCTGTGGTGTCTTTGTAAATCAGTCCCAGCTCATTTACAATACTTCATGCTCAGTAGGTGCTGAATGGCTGGTTTTTGAGTGAATGAATGAATAAATGAATGAAGACTCTTGGTAGTTTTCTGTTAATTTTCTCTTTAAACACTCTGGTAAAGCCGAGACCGGTTTGGCTCAGTGGATAGAGCGTCAGACTGCAGACTGAAGGGTCCCGGGTTTGATTCCGGCAAGGGCATGTACCTTGGCTGCAGGTACATCCCCAGTAGGGGGCGTGCAAGAGGCAGCTGATCAATGTCTCTCATCGATGTTTCTGGCTTTCTATCCCTCTCCCTTCCGCTCTGTAAAAAAATCAATAAAATATATATTTTTTTAAATAATAATAATAATAAAAATAAACACTCTGGTAAAAATGCTCACCTACTGGCCTGCCAAGCAGGTAGAGTCTTTCTTTCTGACTACTGAATGGGAGTATGTGCCAAAGCAGAGCAATTTCCCTTCCTCCTCCCCCACTCTATGTCTCCTCCTCCCCATCTTCCACAATAAAAGGTAACATGGGACTTATGCAGGGCCCAAGCCAGCTTGCTGAGCAAGTTCCAAACACATGTGTCTGCCCTGGGCCTCTGGTAAACCTGTGCCTGAGAAAAGCCCACAAGAGGACTGAAAGTCTGACCTGTACTTTTCTCAGCTCTCAAGTCCAAGGCTGTAAAACCAGACCCAGAGCTCTAGACAGGGCATGCCCTCAGTGTGTTGAGCATATGCTCCAGCAGACAGAGCCTTCCAGACCACAAGCTTTGTCCAAAATCAACCCCTCTATCTAGGGGACAGCTGTGAATAGCCATTCCCATGCCAAAACTTAAGATTTCCAGGGCCTTCAATGGCTAATTAACATACCCTGAGAGTACCAAGTACACTGCCATAAAAACCGATGGCCCTATTGCCTACTCTGACTCAGAGGGCTCCATGACTCACAGGGTTTGTGACTCAGAGCACTCCCACGCAGGTTTTAATGGGTTTCAGGAGTAGCTCCACTCACTACTTTGTCTGAAGACCAGAGGGAGGCTTTGCCCAGGTGATAATGGCCTTGACCTGGAGTCTACTAAAAACTGGCAAGAAAAATGCTATTGTAGCCTGGAGATTTCAGTGCTTGAGAAGAACAGAAGCAAAGCCAGTGCACAGTAAAACCTGGTTTCATAACTAGGTGGAGAAATTGAATGATCTCATGAAACCCAGTAGAGAGTCTATGGATTCTACAAAAAGTCCAGACATAGTTAGTAAGCATAATACTATAAATGGGATTTATTGTGATGGCTCAGAATGGGACCTGCAGCCTCAAACCTCCTAGCTGAGCTCCTAGCTAAGGGTTGATTCTTTGCTGATGTGCAACAAGTCCTTTAGAATCATTATACTTAAGCAGGTCACCAAGATACAACCAGTGGGTCCTCAACATGCTTGCATTAAGCTGCCATATGGCAAGCCCTGTCCTCAGGAAGTTCATAGTCTAGGTGGGGAAACACATACACACATATTACATTGACACTAGGGAAAGGGTCCTAAAGCAGATGTGCTTGAACTAGACTGTCTCAGTCATCTGGCAAGCCTTTAAAACACAAATCTTGGCCTCCACCCCCAATGATTCTGATTCAGTAGGCCAAGGATCATGCCCATGCAGTTACATTTCAACAAATTTCCACTTTTGAATAGCACTGTTATAATAGAAGTCAAAAGTAATGGTTTTATTTATAGAAGGGGGAGAGAGTAATGAATTATTTTGAGGATGGGATGGGGTAGGAAAGGGCACTATTTGGATGACTATCTGGGTAGGACTTGAGCAAGCTGCAATTAGTGAAGTGTTTTTGCATAGAGAAAATATTTAAAAGTCAGAAAAAATGCAATGTATATTCAGCAAGCAGGTGTATGTGTTGGGGAAGGAAGGGTAACAGGAGGAAATGTTGCACATTGGTTTTTGAAAGACCTGGGTATTCAGGCTGAGGAGGTTGGATTAGTCTGTTAATGACAGGGAGCCACAGATATTTTGGAGGGTAATGTCATTAATATAGTTACCTGATGCTCTGTGTTTGTGGATGAGAAATATTAGAGGAAATGATGAGAAACAGGAAGAGCAGTTGGCAAGCTAACTTTTTAGAAATTGTTTAAGTGCTAAGGAGGTAGTCTGAAAGCCTAAACAAGGCCAGGTGGAACAGAAAAGGGGATTTGGATATGAAAGACAAAGTGGAGGGAATATCATCAGGAATTAAAAATTACATTGCATGTGGTAGATAAGGGAGAGGAACGAGTCAAAGATGGTCCTAAGGGATGCAACCTGAGTACTGATGCAATAGAAGAGTTAGGGGTTTGGGGAAGAAAAGGGATTTAATGAGGAAGATAACTTTGGTTTTGTACCTGTTGGATTTGAGGTACCTACAAGTTAATAGCTTGCAATGCAAGCCTGGGTTTGGAAGAGAGGCTGGGTCTGGGCATTTATATTTGTGTAGAACACATAGAAGATGATTTCAGCGAGACTGAACTCATGGAGTGAGGAGATGAAGATGTAGACAACAGCACCTTAGGGAATGTCTACCTGAAGTGCCAGCAAAGAAGACTCCGATCAAGGTCTGGAGAGGCCATTAAGTGTTGTCAATAAAAGCACTGAAAGATAATGAAGATGAATCTAGGAAGGGGGTGATTCACAGTGAAAACTGCTAGAGAAGCTGAGTGGAGAGGCTATTGCTGTGTCTACTGGGGGCTTCAAGATTATACTCTCCAAGGTGGGGCAGGATCTAGGCCTCAGAGCGTCAAGAAAAGAATAGGAGGTAAGGAAGCAGAGAAAGCTGGTATTGAGTGGTGACAGGAAGAAAATGGGACAGAAAGTTGAGAGGGAAACATGTTCATGGGAGGGTTTGGTTGTTGTTTAGGATCTGGAGGACCAGAGAGAGCAAATATGCCGAGGGGAGGAAGCCAGTGGAAGAGGAAGATAAGAGGCAAAAAGAGAGGAGATGATTGATGCCACAGGATCTGAGAGGACACGAGACAGTGGAACAGAAAGGTCTGCGACAAATGATCACTTTATAACAAGGACCTCTGGATGTTCAGGAGATTAGATTCCTAGGATGGGCTCCAGGCAAGACTCTCCCTTCGCTAAAGCAAGCACCGAGGCAGCCCTGAGGATCCCAAATACAGAGGGGTCTGCTCCTTCCCCAAACCCACCTCTCCACTTTCAAGGATTCAGAGGACCAAAAGTTAAATTAGAGTTTCATATTCTAATTTTCCAACAAATTTATTTCCTTCCTTTTGGGTTAGCCAAATCATGGAGTCTTTATCCTCACCTGGGTTCCCCAATTTAATTAGCCAACTTCCTCATTCCCCTCTGAGGGTCAGAAAATAGACCTTGTTTCTCTCCTTCCCTTTCCAGCTTTTGCTTATCTAAGCTAAGGGCTCCACAGGAGCTTTCGGCTGATTTATTTCAGCTGGTCCCTCATAGCCACAGTGACTCTGGGTTAACCTTCTTGGCCCCTCTGGGGCCATTTTTAGGAAGGTTTGCTAGGTATTCCGACCTACTAATAGGTCCCAGAGGGGAGGTCCACACTGTCACAGTAGATCTTACTACCTAACACCTAGTGAAATCCTAGGCTTTGCTGAGCTCAGCCAAGATACTGCAGGAAACACAGGGGCTACGGTTCCCAGAGAGAGTTTCGAGATCTCAAAGAATAATGCTAAACAGACAGAGTGCAAAGTTGTCTGCAACAGGAGGCTTTAGGGTTTTATTGTAAAATGCTCTCTTTTTTCCTAATGTTTTTGGGGAGCATTCTAACTAAGTATGAGAAACACAGGAAATGTGTCTGTTTCTTAGAGTTTGTATTATTTTCAGATGGCATTATTAATTATGAAGCAAGCAAGGAGCTGTTTGGAGAAATATTACCAAAGGTGTTTTCCCCTTTTGTTTGCCTGGAGGGAGTGGCCGACTCCCCTTGGCTTTGCTCCACATGCTAATGATTTTTTAGGGGCATGCCATTAGTTTGAGTGACAGAAACATGTTCTGCACCCTTCAGAGAAGTACATTAATTTGTGTTCTTAAAACATTTTCTTGAACATCAAGTTCTGTTCCATGCCATTTACACAACCAGAGCATTGGACATTGTAACTGTCTTGTCTTTCATGTTGCATTGAAGATGTCAGGGGGAAAAAATCACCAAGCATGATTATAAGTATGACAAGTGGGACATGGACTTCTACTGTAAGACTTTTAAAAGATGTTGTTACATAATATATATGTGTTTATTTTCTACTGCCTTTAATTTTCATTTTAGTCTTTGAAACTAAGATATTGATTAAAGTTATGAGAAATACAAACTTAATAAAATAATAATGAGCTGTGCTGTGAAATTAAAATCAGAGCAAGTGCCCTGGCAGGTGTGTTTAGTGATTAGAGCATCCACCCACACACCAAAGGCTCTCAGGTTGGCATCCTCGTCAAGGGCACATATCTGGTTGCAGGTTTGATCCCTAGCCCCAGTCTGGGTATGTGTGAGACACAACCCTCAATGTGTCCCTCTCACATCAATACTTCTCTCTCTCTCTCTCTCTCTCTCTCTCTCTCTCTCTCTCTCTCTCTTCCCCCCCCCTCTCCCCCACCTCCCTCCTTCCCTCACTTCTACTCTCTCTGAGAATCATGGAAAAATATTCTTGGGTGAGGATTAACAACAACAAAAATGGAGCAAGCAAAACATATTGTTTCATGTGAAATGTGTGCTTTTGGTATAGTGACATTGGTAATAAGTCTTTTATTTTTGGAAGTGTTGCTCTTAGTCCATCTTTATGTCGCAGTAATGAAAAATATTTTCTCTTCATGAAATATTGTAGTCATTTTGCCTGAGTGGGTGTGATTTTTATCCTAAGTGACTCTCTTTCTGGGCAGGTTGTAAGGCCAAGAAGCTGGAGATATTTCTGCAGTTCTTCCTCTTGCCCTCAGACACATCAGATTGGGAAACAGAGCTGAGACATGTAGCACTCTGTGATCTGTCTTAGAGAATGGAAAACACACAGACAAGGTTTCCCGAGTTTCCATCTTAGCTCAGTCACTTTTTACCTGTGTTATATTAGATAATGTTTTTATCATCTCTGGGTCTCAATTTTTTTTTAGCAGAAAGAGAAAATAATGAAACTCATCAAAATCAGTTGTAGTGAGGGTTAGAGATAATGTTGCAAAGCTTACCAAATTCTCATTAAATGATTATTATTATTTTGTAGAATTACTTTAAAATCTATGCTTATAAGCAAACTAGAGGCCCGGTGTAAGAATTCATGTGGGGGGTCTGGGGGAGGGGGTCTGGCTGGCCTGCCCCCATCATGCTGATCAGGCTGGGAGTAGGGAGGGGACGTGGGAGGTTGACCAGCCAGCCTTGCCCCCTGGTGGAACTTCTGTTCGAGGGGACAATTTGAATATTAGCCTTTTATTTTAGAGGATCCTTTATATCTGTGCCATTGAAGGCCCAGCGGTGGCCTCTACCTGCCATTCAGATTAATGACTCATAACCTCAGCTACAAAACCACCTTATTATTGATGATTTGACTCTCTGTAAGCAGTTTATGCCACATCCCATTGATGTAGTATTCCTCATGACATACCCACATTAAGCTCCAACCACACTCTCATAAGATCAAAGGACCCTGACTCATTAATTAGTTAGAAAGCAATTTTTCCCTATGCAATCCAGCACCTAAGCTGGCCCTGAGAAAGCACCAAGGTTTATCTAAGGTCAGATGAGCTTGAAAATCCTACAAATAAGGCCACCCACAGTCTCATAGTCTAATGACAGGTGTCTGGACTCACAAGAAGCAAAGACCCATGGAATACAGAGCAGACATTCTCAGGGCTGATCTGAGAGCTGCTGCTTCCAATTCTGTTCTTTCATCTTTTTCATATATCTTGACACCCAAATCAGCACACACAGGTCTGTGTCCTCCGGGGGAAGGAAATGAACACTCTCTGAAACACAGACAAGTCTGCTGATGGCAGTAATGCAATGATGGATTACCCTTATGTTTCTTCATGCTCTGAATCCATTAAAAGAGGGGAGTTGCATTCTATCTAGTCAGGAACCTCATTCCTTTCCTTAATTGTTTTCTAAACTGCTAAAATAAAAAGCTGCAAACAAGGCACATACTAGCTATTCTTCCCCTCTTCAGCTCATTCTTGCCACAGTTCCATTTTCTGTCATACAAAGTAGCCCAGCAAAATGGCGAGTCACACACAGATTGTTCAGACGACCGAAGAAAAATCTGTTAATGGGATTGATTCCTAGTTCTTACAGCAGAAAAGTGTGAGGTATGTAACAGCCAGCATGTAAAAGGATTCTTTCATGTCATTCAGAGTAATGAGATTCCAGTGTAGCTTCTTCCTGAATCAAAATCACTGACAGTGTATTTGCATATTCATTTTTGGATAGTTTGATCTAAAAATCAGTCCATGGAGGAAGTCAGCCTAACATCAGAGAACTGTAGACACTTGAAAATAAAGGAAAAAATTCTCTCTTAACTTTATCTCTCTTCAACATGTTTATGGTCTTGAAGAAGAGGTTGAAAACCAAGTATCTTGGTATGCTTGCTGCCTATTAAAAAAATCTGATAAAGATTTGTGGCAGGAATATTGACCTGTCTTTGCAATTTTTGGCTTTTATTCAACAAAGATTAGTTGAAGCCTTTTATATAATTGTGGTGATTTGAATGGAATTTTTTTTATATCTGTTTAATATGGTCATCAATAGCCACAATGTACTATGTGAACTTAAGCTAATTAAAGTTAAATCAAATTAAAGTTTTAGGTGTTTAGTAGCACAACCTACATTTCTAGTTCTCAGTACCCATGTGTGCAGCTGCAAAGTGTGAAAGTGGTAAGCATCGGTATGAGCAAACATTAATCTCCCAGACTGAGCGTGATGGAAAGCTCTGCAATGGTTAGTTAACTAATTATCAGCTTGTTGTAAAAGCCTTTTCTCCATATTAGTGTGGGACTCCACTCAGTCTGCATAAGATCCCAAAGCAAGGCTAGCCATGGAGAGATAGGCTCGCAAGTTAAAGTTCATGCATTCATAGCTCAAGACCTAGTTAGCTTAACTGTGTTATGTGTAGGAATCAACCCTTCTGAATCACCACGTTTATCTAAATTTCTTGATTTAAAAATGAAAATTAGGTCAGGATTATTAATGGAAACAATGTTCCCCCTAGAAAAGAAATGCATCTGTTTCATACTTTGATGTTATTCAATTTATAAGCAAATACAGATTTCCCATCATTTGAAATAACACAAGAGTTGGGTCAGATCTATGCAAAAATGAGCAAACAAAACCTCCAAAACTTAATAGTCTGCATTTTTGGATGATGAATTTACTTTCAAGTCTGATGACTAAGTCTACTTTGCTTTGATATAAAAAAGGATATGTGTATTTTATGAGTAAAATGTACTCATTGTTTATTATCCATGTGTTCATTCAGAGATACCTCTTGGGGAGTTAATGGATGTCATGTTTCTCTCCTTTATTACCTGCTTTCCTTACCCCCTCTACCACCAGCATGATTATTCTAGTAGATACCACCAGAATCAACACTACAAAAGGAAGTTTTAAAGGAAAACAAAAATTCAAGGGACTAAACATGAACATCAATAACTGATTATTTTATGAGCTTCATGTAAGGAGAAGGTGGTGATATGGGCTTCTTTGATGTGGATAAAGTAACTAACTTTTAGAGGATTTATTCTGTGGTAGGCACTGTTCCCTACACTCTGTATTTTCTCATTATCACTGCAGCCCCATTTTTCTGATGAGGAGACACAAGGAGAGGTTAAGCAGTCTACTCAGTTTGCAGCCAGGCTACAAAACCAGGCAGTCTAGGGCCGTAGTCTATGTTCTTACCCATGAAGCTAACTGCATCTCATTTGTGTCTTATGTCTACTTAAGCATCTGTTGAGCTATGTCCTTTGTCCCAAATACAGCCTGGTAGGGTAGGCTGGTTCCTGTAGCTGGTGAAGGCTCAGAATGTAGGATGTCAGCACTGTGGCATGTATCATGTCATATCCAGAAGGTGGGAAGTGAGCTGAGTATGCTCACTTCCATTCTTCCCTCACCTGTTTGTGTTACCCAGATATAGAGAGATAAGAAGCTTCTATACCCACCATACTCCTCCCGCCCCCCATGCTACCCCAACAACTTCTCCTTGGTCCTGGCTTAGGCTTCCTCAGGGAAAGCCAGGAGTGGTGTGGTCCTAGTCCTGGTAACATACTATGTGTGTGTGTGTGTGTGTGTGTGTGTGTGTGTGTGTGTGTGTGTGGTCTTTGTGTAGGCTGAGAAGCACGCAATATGCAATATCTCTTAGGAATAGGAGTTGACTTTGATAGGGTCCAGTTTAGGTCCATAGTTCCGTTGGGTAAGACAGGCTCTCAGTTCCAAAACACTTAATGCTTTAAAACCCCATATTAACAATTAAAACTCAAGATGGAGTTTTAAAAGGAAAGGACCAAAAAAAAAAAAAAAGACTACTTTGTAGAAGCACCAAGTTAACCTATCACTAATGGATGGTTGAACATATAAATTAAAGTAAAATATTGTTAAAAAACAGTCTGGCACACTATTCGTCCAGTTAGCAGACACTCAGTTGGGTCATAGTCTGGCTCTTCTATTGGGGGAAGCCTGTATGGATGGCACAATGCAGATGCCCTCAGCAGTCCTGGTGAGTCTGAATGGCTAGGAAATGACTCTCCCATCCCTTATCTGTAGCAGGGTGACTGACAGAAGGTAGGGTTACAGGGCCAGACAGAAGGAGAGAATGCTTTTCCTTTTCTGTCTGGGTGGTCTCTTTGTTCCTATCTTCTTAGAAAAGATTATTAGATACAGTCCTGGAGTGGGAGGGGACCTTAGAGATCATATAGACCCACCCGAGTTGTTGCTTTATCGAAGAGAAAACTGAACCTTGGAATGATAAGATGACGTGCGTAAGGTCAGTTAAATGTCAGAGATTAGGGTCATGGATGTCATCCAAAGAAAATTCCAGTTCTGTCCCAAGCTACTAAGTGGAACCATTTTGTAACATAGCTTTCTTGAAGCTTTTCAGTGCTATATTTTGGTAAAAGCCTTAGTATATGTTGTTCATGCATGGAGCCCTCTGGGCAAAGGGAGTGAGGCAAGGAAGGTGTGTTTTTTTCTAAGTATTATTTATTATGGGCACTCTGCTATCTGTCTAAAGGGATTTACAGTGGCTTGTAGTGAAATAGAAGCATATAATAAAGTTACAGTATAAAAAAAGAAAAATATGTAAAAGTACAAGGGATAATTATATCAAACTTCTCAGTTAAAAGCAGCTAAGGGAGCCAAACCAGTTTGGCTCAGTGGATAGAGCTTCGGCCTGTGGACTGCAGGGTCCCAGGTTTGGTTCCAGTCAAGGACATGTACCTTGGTTGGAGGCACATCCCCAGTCGGGGGTGTACAGGAGGCAGCTGATCGATGTTTCTCTTCCATCAGTGTTTCTGACTTTCTGTCCCTCTTCCTTTCTCTCTGTAAAAAATCAATAAAATATATATTTTTAAAATGGTAGCTAAGGGGAACAATCTGAATAATTCATTTCTCATTATCTGTTGAGACATACTAATTATTCAGGTGCCACATCCTTGGAGAAAAGTTAGTTGGTTAGCTCACTATCATTCTCTACCAATTCTGAAGTTTTTTATTGTTTTTGTTTGTTTGACTTTTTAATCCAGCAATGAAGGGCTCAGGGTTCAGCAATGATGCTCTGACTGTTAATGACATGGTGGTCTTATGGCTGGTGGAAAGCAACAAACCATACGCACTCAGAGATTCAGAAAAGAACTGTTTTATTTGCACTGGTGCCAGCTCAGTCCCCTTCAGAGGCTGAGCCCCACGTCTGGGTTCTGACCTTCTTTTATACATGACTAGAGACCCAGTGTACAAAATTAGTGCATGGAGGGGAGATGTCCTTCAGCCTGGGCTACAACCACTTCAATCTGGGACCCCTTGAAGGATGTCTGACTGCTGGGTTAGGCTCGATCAGGATTATCACTCTCACAATCCAGAACTGCTGGCTCCTAACCACTCACCTGCCTGCTTGCCTGATTACTCCTTACTATTCTGCCTGCCAGCCTGATAGCCTCCTAACTACTTTCCTGCCAGCCTAATTGATGCCTAACTGTTCCCCTGCCAGTATGATCATCCCCAACTGCCCTCCCCTTCCAGTCTAATCACCTCCAACTGCCCTCCCCTGTTAGCCAGATCGCCCCCAACTGCCTTCCCCTGTGGGGAAGAGGGGATTGAGTGATTGAGGCTGGATGAGGCGGGGCTGAGGGGACTTGGGGACTCTGGTTGGATGAGGCATGGCTGAGGGGACTGATAGACTGAGGCTGGATGAGGCAGAGCTAAGGGGACTGGGCACAGCCATCTTGTGGCTATGGCTGCCACCATCTTTGTGAGGGCATGACAGTTAATTAGCATATTCCTTTTTTATTGGCTATGGGTGCTGCCATCTTGTGAGAGTGTGATGGTCAATTAGCATATTCCTTATTTATTATATAGGATAAGCTTATGGGTATTCAGGAGTCTTTCCACACATGTGGCAGCCTGGGTGGATGACTGATGCGACACGCAAGCAAGATTACAGAAGCCAAGGACATTGTTAATGATGGAGCAAATAAGGGGAGGTTTTTCCGCTCTTGGCTTGCCTTCTCAGTGGGGGTGCCCAAAGGCATTACTGTCATGGCTTCACCATTACTCTGAAACACTGTCTTCATGGTGTACTACTTTGATCCCATATTGAGGATCACAGCTTTTACTTGGGGGCATACATTGTCACCTGATAATTTAGTTGTTTTTAGAACAAATCTGGGGAGGAAAGATAAAATATTCAATGTTGTTATTTATTTCTAAATAGAGGACATGACTTGCATACCCAGGGTAGAACAGCAAGCCAGGAAGACCTCATTTGAATTAATTTATCTGCATTCAACAGCATATACTGAGAACCTGCTGCATGTTCCAGCCTTGCTGAGGAGCAAGAGATGTGAGTTGAGCCTGATATGTATATGTGGGCCCATTGACTTATAATACAATGTAATGACAAAATAAGATATGATAGAGCAGTGATCAGAGCAATGTGGTTTGCAACATAATAGAAGGACAGCTTCTGCCCAGAGGCATGGGAGGAGGCCTCCCAGGAAAGCCAGCTTTTTATTTATTTATTTTCAACAAATCTCTATTATAAAAACCCCTTGGTCATAATGCCACAACCTCATAATGATAAAAACTTGTCACCATGTGCGTGAGCAGGGTTGTGTGCATGGAAAGGTGCATGGGTGGGCGGGGACTTGACACTGCATCCCTGTGGGCGCTGGCAGGGATTTGACTCTGGGTTCCCCATCCCACCTGGCATGGTGGGAGTCAATCTGAGTCCCGCCAGCCTGGCAGGTCTAGGTCTCATGTGATATCATGCACTGGGCCACTAGTCTTACCTAATAATAGGGAAACATGTAAATTGACCATACCTTCACTATGCCCACAGCCAATCAGAGTGAGTATGCAAAATAACCCAACAAAGATGGTGGTTAATTTGCATACATACCTGGGTCCTGGGAACCTCCTTGGTACCCAGGTCACTCCCAGCCAGCCATCGGAGAGGGAAGGGGCAGAGTCTGTGATCAGAGGGGTGGGGGTACCCCCTCCCCAAGCCTAAAGCTTGGGACAGAGGGTTTAGGCTTGAGAAGGGGCTGAGCCTGAGACCAAATGTTGACCATTGGGAAGTCAGCAATAGGATGCTCAGGAACTGACCAATCAGAACCAAAGGTGGGTGCTGTGGGGAAACAATGGCTGCCTAGGAGGCAGAGCTTTTGATTGTGACTGGCATAGGAACCAACCAATCAGAACTAAATTGGCCAGCAAAGGAGGGCAGTTGGGAGCAACATCAGTCCTGCAGGATAGAGCAGTTAGGGGTGATCAGGCTGGCAGGCAGAGACAGTTAGGGGCAATCAGGCAGGCAGGCAGGTGAGCAGTTAGGAGCCAGTGGTCCCAGATTGTGAGAGGGATGTCTGACTGCTGGCTTAGACCCAATCCTAGGGATCGGGCCTAAACTGGCAGTCAGACATTCTGCAAGGGGTCCCTAGTTGGAGAGGATGCAGGCTGAGTTGAGGGAACCCCCCTCCATGCACGAATTTTGTGCAGCGGGCCTCTAGTAGTTAATAAATATCTATTTTCTCCAGGCATTGGGTTGGGTGCTGGGATGATTAAAACACTATTGGTCCTTATTCTCATGGAACCTGAAATAAGAGGCTATGTGTAGAGGGAGATGGGAACTCTTAAGAGTGTATGCTAGAAAAAAATGAACCCTGTAAGCAAAGATGAAAGGGGCATAGAAGCTAAAGAATGACCAGATAATATGAGAAACATGAAGGAACTTGAACTTGAGTTTAATCCTATAGGCAATAGAGAGATGGGGAAGGATTTAAGGAGGGGAGTAGCATGATCAGATTTGTACTTTCAAAGTTAATTAGCCACAAAGATTTAATTATATATATTAAAAAGAAGAAACCATATAAATATTAGAAAAAATATAAGTAAATATGTATATAATTTTCACTTGGAGGAAAAAAAACTTCCATATTTTCATGAAAAAGTTACAACCATATAGAAAACACTAATATATTAAAAATGTAAATTTAAAAAAATTGATTATCACCAAACAACTATTAAAAGTTTAAAAAGGTAAGTCTTTTTTTAATCCTCACCAAGGACATGCTTAGAGAGAGGAAGGGAGAGAGAAATATCAATGTCCTGTCCATGGAATTGAACCAGCAACCTTTCAGTCCAAATGATGATGCTCAACCAACTGAGCCACTCCAGCTAGGCAAGACAAAGGTTTTTTAAAAGCTTTAAAAAATTTTTAAATGGCAAGTTGGGGAAAATTTAATAGGCTTGATATAAAAATGGCTTATATACATAAATAAAAAAAACACACCTCTAGAAAATGGGCAAAAGAAGAAATTCAAATGTCCAATTAAACAGATGAAAAATGTTCAATCAAACAAATAACCTAAACAAATTATAATAGGTATATACCATTTTTCATTTACCAGATTGAACAAAGATTTTTTTTTAATGCTAATGCCCAGGTCTAGAAACAGACAGTTTCAAGCACCAGTGGTGTAAGTGTGATTTAGAAGAGCAACTCATAATATGTATCAGAATGAATAGGTGCATTGACTCAACGAATTTACTTTTGGAAATAATACCCTAAGAAAAGAGGTCAGTTCACAAAAATATTTGTTCCAAATGGTTCATTCCAATGTTGTTTATAATAGCAAACCAAAACTAAAACCAAACAAAAACCCCAAAGAGCAACAACAACAACAAACCCACAAGGTCACAATGTAAAAGCTCTACCATTAAATAAAGGGCCAGTTAAAAACGCGATGGCATAGCAACATACTCAGATGCTCTGTAGCCAAGAGGAAGGATGTTGCCCTATATTTACTGATATGAAAATTTGCCCACAATTGTTAAAGAGACTAAAAAATTATAGAGAACAACTGAACAGGATCTTATTTTTGTAAATTATATTTTAAGTACATACACATAAGAAAAAAATCTGGGGAGGAAAGATGACGTATTCAATGTTGTTATTTCTGATACTATTTAAATTCTGCCCTTATTTATGTTCCAATTTTTTTCATCAAACATGGATTAATAGAGGAAGTAAATCATTATTGCAATATGCTAAGACTACCTCAAGTGAAGAGGACCAAGGACATTTAGGAGGCCTTTGCCACAATCCAGGTACAAAATGATAAAGGCTTGTATTGTGCTTTAGAATCACCTAGGGAAATATTAAAAATATCAATCCCAGAACAATACAAACTAATTAATTTAGAGTCCTAAGGTGGGGCCTTTGTTTGTTTTAACTGGTATGTTTTAACCTCTGTGCTCCTGCATTTGCCACTCCACCTCCCCAGGTGATTCAAATGTGCAGCAGAGATAAGACCACTGTGCTCTAGGACCATGGCAGTTGGAAAGGAGGAGAGGATTTGATGTTTCATGGGTGGGATCTCTGAAAAGGAGAGCAATCTTAAGGTACCCACAGAGCTGGCTTTAGTGGCCTTCTTTTCATTCCATATCGCATTGAAGACCCAGTATGGAGCTGAGGAGTGCAAAAGGCACTGGAAAAATACCTTTGTTGCTCTCTCTGGGCTAAGCTGCTCTGGTGTGTGGCACTGGAAGTCGCGTGTACTCACCGCATGTGTTACAGGAACAAATGGCCCAGGCCCTGCGTGTGAGCTGTGGGCACTCAGTCGTGCTGGCAAAGAGGAGAACTAGAGCAGTGCTGAGAAAGGGCGACATTTCATGGACATGTGTGTTGGGACTGTTAGTTACATGATGATTTTTCTTAGGAGAGGCTTTGTTTGAAAGCTCACTGGAGTTTGCCATTTCATTACTAATTGCTGTGTATGTAGGTGTTAGCTCACATTCCAATAACTGAATGTTTCCAGCAACACTGTAATAGCTTCCCTGAAGGTTTAAAAATTATGATTTGCTCTTAATTACTACCCTTCTTAATAGGTGTTAGACAGGAAGGAAAGCTCCACAAATTCTCACCAGTCTTTGATGGGAGAGGCTACTGAGGCAATTTGGAGATATATCTGAAAAGGCGTCGAGTAAATACAGGTGAATGTTATTACACGATGCGCACTGATATTTTTATCCTGTACAGCAACAGACAGACTTTTGTATAACTGGGGAGGAATTATATCAGATCCTGGCGATGGCGACAGGATTTCTTGCTTCTTATTGGCTGAAAAAATAAACGAACGCCATTATAAACAGTATTAAAATATCAGCCATGCCTTCCATAATTAAACACCCCCTTTAAAAATAGAAGTCACACAATCTGTCTTTCATTCAACTTTGACTTTTATCCCAACACGAGTGGTTGGAAATGAGCTCTGGTTAGGAATCAACTTTTAGAAGCGATTTGACTGCAGAGCGAGAGCAGCCAAGCAGAGGAGGGGAAGGCGGCTGTATCTTCTCTCCCACTTGGGGTCAGTGTTTCAGTAGACGCGAGAGCAGCTGGGGAAACAGGACAGAAAAGTCAGCCTTCCTCCCAGAGGTCAAGGGAGAATTAAGATAATGGACTGCATCCCGGATCCAATGCTGACAGCCCTCTTCAAAGGAGATCAGGGGTGTAAATAGGGACTCAGAAGGGCTCCTAAACGGCACCCTGAGGTCAGGAGTATCCAGGAGAGAGGATTCCGAGGAGGGAGGGTTACAATGAATGGCTCTGACATTATCCTTCCAGCCCGCCTTTAACATCAAAGTGCATTTGTCTGCCCTAATTGGCAGGTAAAAGTGCTGTGCAGGTGACAACAGGCCTCTGGGAAGATAGCAGAAATGGCTGAGCTTCAAATCACTGATCTATATGCTTCATTGAAACTTGTCCTCTCTACCCGGGGTGTTAGTCACAGCATGCCTGACCCCAAACCCTGAAGGCAGAGGCTGTGGGATTCCCTGTGTTGTCACCAGACCCTGATGTGCCCAGGTAGTGACTTAATCAACTTTATTGACATCATCTTCTTTTTGATGTCTAAGGATATATAATGTAAGTAAAAGTCAAACAACTCCAAAAGGTATAGAATGAGGAACAAGCCTTTTTCTCTTCCTCGTTGTCTCCTGGACCCCCATTTTCCATGTCTCTCCATGGAAACAACCACCATTGATCGTTTTTTAGACATTGAACTAGAGAAGGATCTCCTTCTCCTTCTCCTTCTTTTCCCTCCTGCTAATTCCTCTATGTAAACATACATATGTATGTATATGTGTGTGTGTGTGTGTGTGTGTGTGTGTGTGTGTGTGTGTATAAACACTAGAGGCCTGGTGCACAAATTTGGGCATGGGTGGGATCTGGCCACTTGCCTGGATGGGGACCAATTGGGCCAGGCCTGCATGGGATAAGGGGCATGAGCGGTTGGCTGGCTGGGGGTGGGGGTGACTGATTGGAGGCTGGGTCATTTGGGGGAAGGGGCTGTGGGAGGTTCTGGGGGTGGAGGAGCAACTGGGGGGCCTGATCAGGCTGGTTGGCTGCCACAGTGCATGTTATAGTGACCAGTCATTCCAGTTGTTCAGTTGCTCCAGTCGCTTGGTTTTTTTATATATAGATATACATATAATATATATGCATACTTTTTTACACAAGTGAAAGTCAGCAGTATTACTCTCTGTTCTCTATTCACTAAATTCTCTTATGATCACTTATCAATAGATTCTGGAGATCATTCCACACCAGACTGTACAGAACCTTACTCACCCTGTGAGTGACTGTACAGTGCTCCCCTGTAGTGTGAACCCTAATTTGCCCAATCAGGCCCTAATTGATAAGCTTTAGATTTTTTTCAACCTTTGTCAATGCTGTAATGAATGTTTTTGTACAACTATTTTTATGTGGGAATACTGCTGAGGGATTAATTTGTGGACATAATATTTCTGAGCCAGAGTATATGCATTTTTAATTTTAATGGATTTTCCTCCAAATTTTGGGTCAGTTACATCCCATCAAGAATGTATGAGACCTTGAAAATATTATGTTAAGTGAAAAAGCAGGTCACTAAGAGGCCACATGCTATGAATTCCATTTATAATAAAACTAGAGGCCCACTGCATGAAATTTGTGCATGGGGGTGTGGGGGGTGTGGGAGGGGTGTCCCTCAGCCCAACCTGCACCCTCTCCAATTTGGGACCCCTCAAGGGATGTCTGATTGCCTGTTTAGGCCCGATCCCAGTAGGATCAGGCCTAAACGGGCAGTCGGACATCCTTCTCACAGTTCAGGACGGCTAGCTCCAAACTGCTCACCTGCCTGCCTCCCTGATTGCCCCTAACCGCTTGTCTGACAGCCTGATCACCCCCTATTCACTATCCTGCCAGCTTAATTGATGTCTAACTGTTCCCCTGCCAGCCTATTTGCCCCCAATTTCCCTCCTTGTCACCCCTAACTGCCACCTGGTCACCCCTAACTGCCCTCCCCTGCTGGCCATCTTGTGGTGGCTATCTTGTGTCCACATGGGGGCAGGATCTTTGACCACATGGGGGCAGCCCTCTTGTGTGTTGGAATGATGGTCAATCTGCATATTACTTTTTTATTAGATAGGATATCCAGAATAGGGAAATTCACAGAGAGAGAAAGTAGATTAGTGGTTGACAGGGGCTAAAGGAAGGCTATAATAGGGAGTTACTGCTAATGGGCATAAGGTTTCTTTTTTGGAGTGATGAAGCATTCTGAACTTAGATAGTGGTGTTGGTTGTACAACTTTGAATATATTAAAATCCACTGAGTTGTACACTTTAAAAGAGTAAATTTTATGATAGGTGAATTATAAAGCTGTTATTTTTAGAAAAGTACACGGGTACCTGTTTCCCTCCACTCTTAACAGTTTATGTTCATATTTTTTCATTATCATTCATTATAATTATAAAAGTCTTTCTCTTAGATTCTTCTATGAGACTTCTTCTTAGAGCTAGAGTCAGCCAGGGATGTAAGGATTTGGGATATCAACTTTACATTCTAAAAAACAACGAAAATTACTAAGGTGGCAACAATAAAAATAATCAAGTTGCCAACAATTGCCAATGAATTCAGCAGCCATATAGGAATGGGATCTAAAAAATTCCAAAAAGGTATAAGAAACCCATTTGTTTCAGCCAAAAGGAATTAGAAATCTCCTTTTGCTAGCTATGTCAGCATCTTCTGAAGCAGGACCTAATCAAGCTCCAGAAGAAAATATATTGAAACCCTATGGAGGAAAAAAAAAAAGTATGGAAGCCAAAGAAAAAGTGCTGATTGTGAACACAATGCTATAGCTTCTGATAAGCAGAAAAAACTACCCATGCCTGTCTCTCTTACAGTTAACTGGTATTTTCATCAAGATGGGTTTACTTTGGATTCCATTTCACCCCTTTTCACTTCTCACCTCTAGATTAACCCTGCCCAATTCTTCTTTTTCTAGGATGTCTTATATTTCAACCTGCTTGTGCCCTGGGGGATTAAAAGCTAAATACTCTTTAACAAGAGTAATCCCCTGAGTGGACATGTTTCTGAAATTGTTTGGCATTTGATCACAAAGGAAAGAAGAGAAAGGATAGGGAGGTATGAAAGCTAAGAAAATAGAGAGATTGGAGATTTTCACCTTAGTAATAATTGATTGCTAAGGGCTCTCTGAACCAGTATTTGCATGAAAATAGGCCATTTTAATTCCCAAGGATAAGCTCATTTTCTCTTTTCCTTTGATAGACATTATGCCCAGAGGAACTGAGCTCTAACTAGGAGGGCCTTAATGCATTAGGTATTTCCCAGTTTTTGTGACTTTAATAATAAGCCAGGACTTACTAAACAGATCATTTATTTTTTATTTTTAAATATATTTTATTGATTTTTTCAGTTATTTTATAGAGAGGAAGGGAGAGGGATAGAGAGTTAGAAACATTGATGAGAGAGAAACATCAGCTGCCTCCTACACACACCCTCCTGGGGATGTGCCTGCAACCAAGGCACATGCCCTTGACCAGAATTGAACCTGGGACCCTTGAGTCTGTAGGCTGATGTTCTATCTGCTGAGCCAAACTGGTTAGGGCTAAACAGAGCAATTAATATGTGGCAGTCACTGGTCTGGCATGCTATGTAATTTAATATTCACAATGATCCAATGAGGAAATCACTATTTAGACTGTTGCTATGGACTGAATTATGTGCCCCCCCAAATTCATATGCTGAAACCCAAACCCCCAAATTGATAGTATTTGGAAATGGGATCTTTGGGAAGTAATTAGATTTAGAGGTCACGAGAGTGGTGTCTTCATGATGGTGTTAGTGTCCTTGTAAGAAGATTCATCAGAGAGCTTGCTCCCCCCACTCTATACCACATGAGGGCACAGCAGGTAGGTGACCATCTGCAGGTCAGGAAGAGAGCCCTTGCCAGAAAATAAAATTGGCCAGCATCTTGACCTTGGACTTCCTATCTCCAGAACTGCGAGAAATAAATTCCTGTTGTTTAAGCCACACAATCTTGAGTATTTTGTTAAGGCTGCCCACGCTGACTCATACAACCACCATTTTATAGAGGAGGGTAAGTAATTCATCTAAAAAGAACTAGAAAGAGGATGACAGGATTCAAACCCACATAGTCTGACTCCAGGGTCTGCATTTCCTACTACTATGGTTGGTTGTCCATGATAAAAGCCACACCTCTTTCTGCCATTTTGAGACTCCAATCATACCCTCATCTGGACAAGAAAAAGACTGGGTTTGTGCTTCCACTGTAGTCTTCTTTGAGTTATTTCCGAAAATGTGACCTCTCCTCACCTGTAATGGCTGGAACTTTTTATCATTTTTGCAACCCCAGTGCTACCTGGTAAAGTGCCTGGGTAGGTATTTAATAATTCTTGATTTGCATGTATGTGTATAGTAAAGAAGAAACTGTTTAGCCTTACAAAGTTTTATCCTTACATTGTTTTTTGAAAGCTGTTTGGGTGCTAATTCAGCTAACCAATACACCTTCTTAAGCAGTTACCCAGGCTTCACCGTGAGATTTTGTGCCATTTTGTGATACTCTGAATGGACTTGGGGCATGGTAAAAGAAACACCAATTTTCTGTTTTGCTTTTGGCTTCTTGCCATAAAAGTCATATTGCAGGTTGGATTGCTGCAGAATCAGACTCTGAGATTATACTTAGTGAGGGAGATATTTACTAAGGAGTATCATTGGGATCCACACCTGTGAAAGGGAGGAGACTGTAGTAGGACTGGATGGAGGAAGAAGTGGAGACCTGATCCAGAGCCAGTGAAAGCCTTGGCCAAGCCCATGGGGAGCTCTTGAGCTAGGATGGTCTTTTGGGCTGCCCCAAGGTGAGCCAGATGGTCAGGTCTTTATACTCACTCATGACATGGCCACTAAATATGAGCTGCCTAGGAAGGAGCATGACCTTGGGCAAGACGGTTCATTGCAACGAAGCATTCCCTGAAGGAGCTGACAGCTGAAGGCTGTCCATGACAGACTCCCAGAAGCTGGGGCAATGGATCTTTTATCTTGGGGAGATCAGGGTGGGGTATCACAGTGTCCTCATATGAACATTACTTCAGAATGAGTGTTTTGGCAGCACAGGAGCCCAGCAGGCAGAGCATTCTCATTATTACAGAATGTTACTTTCATCTCTCGAGCCAGATTTCCTTTTATGACTATTGGCAGATGCCCAAAGATCTGATGTCTGTGGAGGATCTTTTTGAAAGGTTTCCACATATGTTACCTCTTGTTTGAGATTCCCTTCTAAGAACATTCCACCTCCAAAAGTCTAGCTTTAAACTCATTTTCTTATCTTTCCTTCATATCTCAGAGGAAAAGAGTTTCCTTCTCCCTTCTCAGGTTAATTTCCTTTCTGTATCTTTGACCTGATCTTCTTGACAGAGCCTTGCACTCCCAATGATTCTCTCCTAAGCCTCCTCAATCTTTTTCCTCTCGCATGAGGGTAAGGCTCTAGAATATTGTCATAGGTGATAGGGTCTTTGTAGAGGAGTAACACAGCCACAGTGACATTTTGGGAGGAATATTTTGGCAACTGTGTACAAGATGGGTTTTTGAAGCAGAATGATTTTCATCTCAGCTACTGAAATACAACTTAACAAATCATAAGCAGGTTCTTCTAGGAGGCCCTAATTAACACCTTTTGGTTGCTTGTTACTTTGTGCAGCCCATCAGGCAGGGTTGCATTGGTAGAAGTCTCATAGTGAAGTAAAAGGCATGTGGTTTTAGGAGTTCAGGATTGATTTTGACTCTTAGCTATGTCACTTCCTAGGTGAGTTGCTCTCAGCAGATTATTCTTTACCTTTTCAACTTCAGTTTCCTCATCTGGAACATATGTCTTAATAAGACTTCCTCAAAGGATGGCTGAGAGGCGGACTTTCATGAGATGACATAGCTAAAGATCTTTGCATGGCATCTGGCACACAGGAAGCTCCAAGGACCCATTAGCTCCCTCCCCACTTCAGCATGCGTCTATTAAAACAGTTGGTCCAGAGAGAGCCCAGGGTTAGCAGCCACCTGGTTCTTTATAACAGATGGGCCCAATCACTTTCTAATTTTACACTTAAACCCAATGTCTGAATCCCCATCCTGTCTTTATTGGTGAGACATTACCTTCTCAAACGCAGTTGAGCTGATATACTCTGTGCTGGGTGAACCCAAGACTGAACAAAACCAAGCAAAACAAAACAATGAGTAAATAAATTTCAGAAATGCTTTCTGAGTTCCTTGAGCTCAGATGGTCTGCTTATTCTATTCAAGGATGGCATGTTATTTCTCCAATGGCTACTGGTAGACTATGACAAGATGGTTTCTTAGCACTGAAAAGGGCCTAACAGAACCTACTTGTCATGTCAACCTCTCACAGTGTACCAGTAATAATAGGCAATATAAGATTTGTTCCTGCCTTTGGGATTTGTCTTTGAAGAGTTAAAATTTTTTTTCTGTGAGCCCATGAGAATTCATTTTAACTCATCAAAGCAAGAATTAGCTACAAGGAAGAACAAAGAAAAAATAAACTTTATCATAGGCAAAGAATTGGCCAGATCTCTTCTTTGTTGAAGTAGAAACTTTAATACCCCAGACAGAGAGTTTGGGGACAGCTGGATTAATGCTTGTATAGGCAAAAGGAAATAGAGTAGATATGTCTAATGAGACATGTATCTTTACATGAATTTTGAAAAATGACTTTGCTTTGAGGAAGTTGAATCTTATTATGGTTTATTTTGTGATTGACTGAATTATTCTCTACCTAGAACATCATCTTATCTGTTTTGACACTAACCTAGCAGAGGGATGGGGAGGAAAAGCCCCAGGCCCGGTGTCAGGCTTGGGTCAGGATCTGGCTTTGCTATCTTCCAGTTGTGAGACTTTGGGCAAGTTAAACAATATTCTGAGCTCCTGGCTTCAACTGTAAAATGAGGTTTTAATCCTTATTTCTTTGGATCATAGTGTATGTGAAGTATCATAGGTACACAAAGTTTCAAAATTGCTATAGATCCTCTCTCCTTGTTTTCTAATTCCCAAAATATCCAATGGATTTTAGTCATATGATTAGTATCAGTTGTTACAATTTACCTATCTTTTACAATTCCTAATGTGGAATATTATATGCTTAGTCCTACCATCAGCAAGTCTAGATACAAAGATATGAAATTGCTCAGGCAGTTTTGTTCAATAGGTTTGGATTCAGGCTGTGCCACTTATCAAATGTGTGACCTTGGACAATTTATTCAAGCTCTCTGCCTCCCTCCCTTTTCCTCGTTGGTAAAATGCAGATATCAATATCTACCTGCTAACATTACATTGAGGATTAAATGAGTGACTATATTTGAAAAAATTAGCATGTCATGGTAATGATAAGAACTATGGTACTGTTAGTTGTAATTATTGCTGACTAGATGATGTGTTTGTGACTGCCTGACTAATCACAGCCCTTTCCTCCAAACCCATTTTGTCCCCAAAATGATGTTTATATTACATAAATGGAGCATCCATCCATGTCACCATTGTTTGTGTCAGGAGTGGACATCTTCTCTGAGCTAATAAATCAGAGTCCTCCCCTTGGTTTAGGAACAGTGAACAATGAGTCTCTGACATGAAAGGTTGTGTAGATTCAGGTCTGAGAGCATTATCTGAGCCCCGGTGGGTGGATAGAGCAATTTTTTTCTGTTGAGAGAAGCAGAAAAGTGAGGCAGATATGGGGGCGGGGAAGGGGAGAGAGAGAGAGAGAGAGAGAGAGAGAGAGAGAGAGAGAGAGAGAGAGAGAGAGAGAGAGAGAGAGAAGAAATTAGATCGTGCATGAGAATGAAGACAGTCCTGGGAAAATGACTTGAATTTCCTGAGATCAGCCAGTGCTGAACACTCCATGCTTGAATTCCTGTGAGCTCCAGATTCCTGTACTATCACCCACCAATGCTCCACCCCTTCCTTGAAGAGTTTACACGATCCTCTCTGCTCCATGCTCATAGAGAAGCTGGGATTAAGACACCGCACTTCAGCAGGAAGTGGTCTACATCAGGGCCTATAAATGTTTTTGCTCGCATATTGCAGAATTCTGAAAACCTACCATCTCCACACATTTTCTAGTTGATAACTTACAAGTTTTATTTTGCATTTTGTGGGGAGAAACTTTCCTTTATTCCCCAGGTTCCTTCAGCTGGTCTAACAACCACATAGGTGTGGGCAGGTTAGCGAGAGAAAGTAACCAGATTCAATCCATATCTATGTATGGAAACTCTGCATACATGAGAGAGTCAGAGACCCATAGGCACTGTGCATGGGAGGTTCAGAGACAGAGAAGAAAAAACGGGGATATAAGACATTCTGAGCTAGGGATGAGATAAGGCACCTGGAGGCTTCAGAAGGTAATTGTGGAGAGAGCATGTGTTCAGTAATTATTACTTTGCCCTACCATATACATAGGTAAAAAGTCACTTCTGGTTTAACTCATATCATGGGCCAGACTCCTAACTTAAATTCTTCTATGTAGTTAAGGGGGGAACAGAAATTTCTCTTGAGCCCACAGGGTCTCAGTTGCCTTTACCTCAAAATAATCCTCATATTATAGAGGCACATCTTGGGTGCCTTGTTCTGTACCCCCACACTATCATCTATCCTAGAATATAAGAATATGTTAATTGCAAGAAATTACGCATCATACTTATTGTTTTATGTTATATATAGCTAAGGAGGGGAAAAAACTGTCAAATTGTGACCTACCATCATTGTAAGATGCACCCCAATTTCAGAGATGTAAAAAATGTGGAAAAAAGTAGGCTTCAGAATCATTGAAATGCAGTTAATACCAAGCATATAATATCTTACATACTGTAAATATTGACATTTAAGAATAAAAGTGCTACAGTCTCCTTATAATGAATTCAAATAATTGAAGCACTATAAGGATATGATATTCATCATGGTCCAGTTAAAATATATAAATGAGCAAGATCTACTTTAGCATTTGGACATTTGATCTCCCCTATCCCACCGCTTGAGTCTATATTTCCATTCTGTTGCCCACACAGAATTTTATTCAAATGTAATATGTTATTATTTAAATATACTAGCGGACCAATGCACGAATTCGTGCATGGGAGTGTGTCGCTCTGGGTGGCCTGCAGAGATTGGGCCAAAACCTGCAGTCCAATGCCACCTGCAGCTCCTACCTGCTGCTCCTACTCATCCTGACCCCACTGTGCTTGCTGCAGGCTGGTGCCCAATCAGTCCCCATCAGGTGAGGCTCGTGCCGCCATAGCAGCACTTGCCAGCCATGAGCCCTGCATCAGGCGCCCTTCCAAGGGAAGTGGCCTTCAGGATTGGACTGAAACCAGCTCTCTGACATCCCCTCTGAGGGATCCTGGATTGCAAGAGGGCCAGGCCAGACTGAGGGACACCACCGGTGCACCATGGGGCCAGGGAGGGATTGAGGGAGGGCTTCAGGGCGTGTCTGGCCCATCTTGCTCAGTCCTGAATGGCTGGACCCCAGCAGCAAGCTAACCTACTGGTTGGAGCATCTACCCCCTGGTGGTCAGTGCACATCATAGCAAGAGGTTGAGCAGCCTTAGCATATCATTAGCATACTAGAGGCCTGGTGCACGAAATTTGTGCATGGGGGGAGGGGCAGGGGATGTCCCTTAGCCCAGCCTGAACCCTCTCCAATCTGGACACTTTGAGGGATGTCCGACTGCCTGTTTAGGCCCAATCCTACTGAGATAGGACCTAAACGGGCAGTCAGACATCCTTCTCACAATCCAGGACTGCTGGCTCCAAACTGCTCACCTGCCTGCCTTCCTGATTGCCCCTAACCACTTCTGCCTGCCAGCCTGATCATCCCCTAACAACTACCCTGCTAGCCTAATTGATGTCTAACTGCTCCACTGCCAGCCTGTTTGCCCCTAACTGCCCTTCCCTGAAGGCTTGGTCACCCCTAACTGCCCTCTCTGCAGGCCTGGTTCCCTGCAACTGCTCTCCCCTGCAGGTCTGGGTCACCCCCAACTGCCCTTCCCTGCAGGCCTGGTTGCCCTTAACTGCCCTCTCTTGCAGGCCTGGAACCTCCCGATGGCCCTCCCCTGCTGGCCATCTTGTGATGGCCATCTTGTGTCCACATGGGGGCAGAATCATTGATCACATGGGGACAGCCCTTTTGCGTGTTGGAGTGATGGTCAATCTGCTTATTACTCTTTTATTAGATAGAATAGAGGCCTGGTGAATGGGTGGGGCCAGCTGGTTTGCCCTGAAGTGTGTCTTGGATCAGGGTGGGGGTTCCCTTGGGGTGTGGGGCGGCCTGGGTAAGGGGCCTATGGTGGTTTGCAGGCCCGCCACACACCCTCAGTGACCCAAGTGGAGTCCCTGGGATCTGTGATTAATTTATGTCTACAATTGAAACTTTGTAGCCTGGAGCAGAGCCAAGCCTTTTGCTCACTCCATGGCAGCAGCCATTTCTATTTGAAACTTTGTAGCCTAGAGTGGAGGCCTAGGCCAGCAATGGCAGGCTGAAAGCTTGGCTTCCTCTGTTGCCAGGGAAACACAAGCCTTCCTCCTGCTCTCAGTGGCGGCAGCCATCTTGGTTGGGGTTTATTTGCATGATCTGCTCCTGATTGGCTGGTGGGCAGCATGGCTATGGTGTGGCTTGTGGGTATAGCAAAGGTACAGTCAAATTTGCATATTACTCTTTTATTAGATAGGATTATCTAATAATAATCCTATCTTGGATTATTATTAGATAATAATAATCTAATATTGGTTGGTTGTTCAGTTGTTCTGCCATTCAATCTATTTGCATATTAACCTTTTATTTATATAGGATATTAAAGTCTTTTATTAATTATTCCATCATACTCTTTTGCTATATATATATATATATATATATATATATATATATATATATATAGAAAATTTGTCTCATTCCCTGTAACTATAAAGCTTTAATATCTGCACTATTGAAGATGGTAGCCATTAGCCACCAGTGGCTATTTAAATTTAAATTAATTATAAATTAAGTAAAATTTAATATTCATTTCCCCATCATATTAGCCACAAATGCTCAATAGCCACATGTGGCTCATTAGTGGCTACCCTATTAGTACAGATAGAGAACACTATCTGATTTGAGTTTTGCTTTTTGTTGTTGTTATCTTTTTGAGGTAATATTGGATAATACTCAAGGTAGTACCCAGAGCACATGCAAACCACTCTCCACCAATGGTCAGCCCAAATGTCTATGCTAACGAGATTTTATATTAGTTTTGTTTTACTGCTGTAACAAATTATTACAAAATTCATGGCTTAGGAAACTTCATTATCTTACAGTTTTGGAGGCTGGGAGCCTAAAATCATGGTGTTGGTAGGGTTGCATTCCTTCTCTTCACCAACCGTTTTGTGACTTCCAGAGGCCACTTGCATTCTTTGAATCATGGCCCCTTCCTTCATCTTCAAAATCAGCAATGTGACATCTTCAAATCTCTGACTCCGATTCTTCTATCCCTGCCCACCATCCTTTCCATTTACTTGGAAATGAAAATATGACCCCTCCTTGTAATTACATTTGGCCCACCTGAATAAACTAGGATAATTTCCATTTCAAGACTAGATGATGAGCAACCTTAATTCCATCTACAACCTTAATTCCCCTTATTTCCTTTACAGGTTCCAGGGATTGGGACATTAGCATTTTGAGAGGCCATTATTCTGCCTACCTCAAACCCTAAAATCAGTTTATCACCAAGTTCCCCCCCCTTTTTTTTTCCTGGATAAAAACAAGAGGACCATTTGGTGTTATTTTCATCCCATGTTGTTTGCCTGCCAACAATGCACTGAGCTCTACACCAAAACATATTTAGGAACAGTCTTGCTCAAAGTGCTTACAAATATGATTATTGTTAATATTTTCAATTATTTAACATTTATTGAGCATCAACCATGTACTAAGTACTCTTCAAAACATACAATTAGTCATGGTTGATGCCTAAAGGGCTTACTATTTAAAAATTAGACAGACAAATGTAAAATTAGACAGATGCAAACATTTATAAATAGCAATGCTTTGTGAAAGAACTGCGTCTCCCAGACAAGTGACATGCAGTGCTGTATGTATTATATTCTCCAAACTCATCTTTACTCCCATGAGACTTAGAAATGTGTACTCTTCCAGGAAATTCACATTGGAACTTTATGTAGACAGGAAAGAGATATTATATAAGCACCACTTACAAGCAATTTTTTTAAAGTTTGGGACAACTGCTTTGCATTATTTCAGATCTTATGACAAATAAGATCCTTTTGGGTTCTGTGGTTAGTAGGATTCATCTATGAAAAAAAATACCTCATAAAAGATGCAGCATAAAATTTAATTACTAACTAGAGAAAGAAATTTTCAAAAGCTAGTATTGTGGTCCTGTCTGGATAGCTCAGTTGGTTAGAGCATGGTCCCAATATGCCAAGGTTGTGGGTTCAATCCCTGGTCAGAGCACATACAAGAATTGACCAAGGAGTGCATAAATAAGTAAAATAACAAGTTTATGTCTCTCTCTCTCTCTCTCTCTCTCTCTCTCTCTCTCTCTCTCATCAATAAATATAAAAAGAATTATTAGTGTGGTGAATGACAAGCCAAGCTCTCAGAGCCCCAGAATTATTTAGGAGACCATTTCACATTATAACTCAAGAGCAGCCAGGAAACCATTTCTCCAGTTGAGGAGATTGAACTAGCCATTGTGTTACTATCTCATGACAGTGATGGAAGTATAAACATGTACGGACTATTTGTTCTAAACCTCCAATTATAGAGGCAATAACTTGTTCCATGTACCATTTTCAGGGAGGAGGACTGGCAGAGGTGAATTTATTTTACCCATGTGCCCTTTTAAAAATGATAGAAATGTATTTAAAATACCATTTAATATGCCAATATGTTTTGTTGGATAAATACTAGGGAAAAAATCACCTATTCATTTTAATGATTAACAATCTGAGTCCCTAAGGTCAAATGAATTGTTTAAGGTCATAAAACTCATTGTATCAGAGACAGAGCTAGAGTCAGTCACCTGGGAAACAGCTAAGTGTTTTTCTATTTCTCCTGATGCTCCTTTCCTGCCTTTCATCCTGCCTCTTTCTCAGTCTGCTCCACCTTCCACCACTACCCACCTTTTGCCTAAAACTCTTTAAAATAAAGAAGAAGGAATCTTTTTGTAATGTCAGGTATCTGTTATCCAAATATTCTTCCAAGGTGCCAGGTGGATTGTGGAGGCATCAGCCTATAGTTGCAAAGAAAAGCCCACGTCATAATGCTCCCTGCAGAACCATGATGTCATGCTCTCCTGTCAGGATGATTAATGAGGGTTTGAGCTCCCTCGACTGACACCCAACAATTAGGACTTTGGACATAAGCCTGGGTGGAGTCTCTGCCTGTTCTCACCTCAGGTATGAGGTTCCACTACAATGTGCCAACAACGACTGTTGGATGTGGATGTCTGGGACAGGTTGCTATCTGAATCAAAGTAACTTAGCGTTCATTGGGCCATCTTCCCAGAACTAGAGTAGTGGCCCAATGAGAAGCAGGAACATGGCTTTTTGTTCTAGGCTCTAGTGATCTTATTGGAAGGAGATTCCACAGCCAGTGTTGCCCTTTCTACACTGTCACTTCAGGCTGAGCATGGTATCTTCAGCCTCCCTGAGCCCGTTCTTAAACTGCTTGCTGCCATATCCCTCTGATTGTTCAATGACTGCCTGGATTTAAATCTACTCCATCACTTACTGCCTGTGTAAGAACTGCTTAGTTTCTAGGCCCCTCTATGTCTAGATTTCCCCATCTATAAATTATAGGCAATTTTGGTATTTATCTCATAGGATTGCTGAGAGGGTTTAATGAGAGAATTCAGGACAAGCACTTAGAAAAAAAAGTCAGGCAAATGATCAGTGTTCAATAAATGATGCAGTCTGATGGTTTTACTCACTTGATACATGTTAATGATAGCAACCACTGTGTGCCTAGTGCTGAGGACAGTGTGAGGCAGGACAATAAGATTAGGCTGGATCTCAAGCAGCTTCAGGTGAGCTGCAGAGACTCTTTTTTTTTTTGTTTGTTTAAAAGTTAAAGATAATTTGGAAAAACCTGAGAAGCAGCTGTCCAAGTGGATGGTGAATAACTGATGGGGGTGGACTTTCCAAGCAGACCTCACAGAGGAAGAAAAGATCAAGCAGGGACAGGAACAAATTGACTACAGGCAAAGATGGTATCTTATGTGTCTATTCCCAGTGCCTAAAATAAGGAGTTCCTGGTCCTTGGTAAGAGGTTAGTGACAGGAGATTCCCCGTTGCATGTAAAATGCATATTTCTTATGAGCAAAGTAGAGCAGCAATGCCTAAGTAGATTAATTGATTATAAATTTATCTGGAAGCCAGATCTAAAATATACTTGATGAGAAGGTAGGCTCAGGCAGTCCTTGAAATATTTTTCTGGGTTCTCTAAGGCAGCAAATTATAGATTTTCTACTGGCCACATTCAAAGAGGAAAAAGCAGGAGAAATAAAATCTATTAATATATTTTATTTAACTCAGTAATTAAAAATATCACTTCAACATGTAATCAATATAAAAATTACCAATGAGATCTTTTACATTTTGGGGAGGGGGACTAAGTATCTGGAACCTAGTGTGTAAGTTTTGCACTTATAGTGCATCTGAGCTCTTACTAGCCACATTTCAAACGTTCAATAACCACATGTAACTAGTGGTTACTACATTGGTATTGCAAATCTAAAAGTTTTAGTGATATTAGATTTTTAAAAGAAAATTATATTCTTGGAAATATTTTATCTCAAAAAATAAACTCAAACAGTTTGGAGAATGCTGTATGTGGCACACGGTTCTCTGATGACAGAATGTACTAAGATTGTTTCAGTAAGACCCTCCTTCAAATTTTTAAATGAAGGCAAGCAAAAATCTAGTCTGAGGACTTGCTTGCCCTGGTGATTAATTGAGACATATGGGTGAGCATAAAGCAGGATTTCCTCCTACAATCAGTCTTCTATGACCTTCATTAAGGACAGAGAGCATTTTAATGGATGAAGCCTTCACCTTTAATAAGGCTTTACTCTGTTATTTCCTATAGAACCATTCATTAGATTAACAAAACAGTGGTAGCTGGCTAATGACAGGACTGTGGTCAGAACCCCAGGGACAGCCCATGTCACCATTAGTATCTCAAGGCAAAATGTCACTAGGGCCACAGCCAATCCAGTCAAGAAGACATTGACCTATAATTGGATTTGGAGAGTTCAAGAGCTCAAGAGGTTACAGATGGGGTGAGTGGATCCATGCTTTGCATCATCCTGTCAGCTTAAGAAAAGGATGTTTGTAAGCATAAACAGATTGATATGGTCAACGGTAAAGTCTAAATGATATCCTTGTTGGTCATTGACTATTTTAGGGAGGCATATTTGTTTGTTTATTGTTTACATATATTTTTATTTTGGTATAATTTTAAAGTTATAGAAGAGTTGTGTGGACAAAAAAGAGGTGATATACTAAATCTGACACGTTCAGGGAGCCTGCATGGTAAGCTTTACAAACCCAGAGAGCTACAGTAACCACTAGGATGGTCTGAAATTAAAATTGCATAACTGAAAGTGAGTAATGGTGTAGTCATATCCTGGTCCAGTAGGTCAATCTTTACCTTAACTGAGTCTATCTATTGTATTTTTTCACCTACAATAACATATCTTTGGAATGTCAAAGTAATCCTTTTCTCCAAGACCCCTCAAGGCACAGTGTCCTACCAGAACTGAATACCTCAGAACCTTTCATTGCTATCTTGTTCTCAGCATACCATCTCTATGTGTTATAAATGTTAATTGTTAACTATCCCATACTCACCAATTATTCAATCTTAGAGATTTCCCTGATCTATCACCAATGGATTTCAGGTAACCCCCTTATGTCTGCTGATGTATAAAATAGGTAATAACTGCCATTTTTCAGAGCAGTTTCTCAATCTGTTGAGATTCTGCACCCAGGCAATTATCATCAATTTGGCTCAAATAAATTCATAAAAATTCTCTACAGGTTTAGATGTGTCTAAGGTTGACAGTTGCAAATATAATACACAGAATTCTAATATATCCTCATCTAATTTTCCCTTACATAATCCAGGTACATTTGTCAAAACTAAGAAGTCCACATTGGTACATTACTAATAGCTAAACCTCAGATTTTACATGGACTTAAAAAAAAAAACAACAACAACAACAACAAAAACAAACAACAAAAACCTCAGCAGGAAGAATGGTATAAAAACAAATTATCAAAATATTTTTTTATCTTTATTTGAAAAATAAGATAACTCTTATCTTAAAGGGAAGAATGATAGGAATGAAGGATGCAAGAGACAAAGTGATTACATCAAACTAGGAACACAACCTTCCCAGCACGGACACACAGATGAACTTTTATTATTTAAGTCAGATCAAAGTCCACTTTGTTATGAGGCCTTCCCTATCTTACACCAGTAGTGTTCTAACAATGGGGAACAGACCTCTAAAACTTTCCACATTGCATTGCCTGGCACTAAGAGATACTCAAATGCAGAAAGAAGAACAGGGCAATTATTACAGCTTTCCCTCCCCTGCTTCTTGCCACTGTCCAATCTGTGTTAGCCCAGGTGCTTTCAGAAAAGCCCTCTGAAAGTTTTATGCATGAAGAGTTTGCATTGGATCCTTTTCTTTTTGAATTCTTAGAAGGGAGCTATATATCTTTAAAGTTATAGCTTAAGAATCATCATGGATAATGTATCTTAGCATATTTAGATAAAGTCATTCTTGCTCTCAAATGCACTCAGTGGGAATTGGGTTTACTCACTTAACTACTGACTTTCAGTGAATATAATTTGAGCAACTGTCATGTATTTGGCACTGCTAGGCATGCTCTGGGGGTCACACCTATGGGTATACTGTTCCTCTGTCTCTCTGTCTAATAGACTGGAAGTTTCTTGTATAGAGACTGTGAGAACTGTGTCTTATTTAATCTCTCTCATTCTGATATTTTCAATGCCTAAAACAGCTAGTCACCCAATATCTATTAGATGCTCAATAGTGTTTTTGAATCATTAATGACGATAATGCTGGACATTGGGTGACATTTAACACCAGTGGGTCTTGATCCGGCATCTAGTAGGGTTCTGGAATCTGGAGAAGGCTGTGCATAGATTAAGTAAGAGTCCAGAGACAAAAGATAATTTTGAAAGGCATTGGGGGTCAGAGGAGCCTAGCTGAAGGAGCTAAATTCTCCTTGTCTCAGGACCCCTTGCTTTTTATTAACACAAATTGTCCTAAGGCAAGGTGGAGATACACTTCAAAGGGTAGGGTTTCCGCACAGAAGCATTGCCAGAATGGGGACTAGCCTACGGCTGTTCAGGTGTTTGGCCAATAGGAGGCAATAACATGTAGATTTAAGAGCTGTCTGCAGCAAACAATTGAAGCAAACAATTATCCTTTTCAGATTTGGGGAAATGCCTTTAGCCATTCCAACAGGAGATAACATATGTGACTCAGCCCTTGTTGTGTCCCCAAGTTCCATCAATCTTTTGATGAAACTCTTGCAATTATGACATGCTGGAATTGGCTTCCGGCAAAATAATTATTGAATAGATAGATAGTTGAAAGAATGAATAAATGAGTTAATAGATGAGTAATTCCTAATCACCATGCTTAAGGCTATTACACTCTTAGAGCAGCACAGAGAAGCACACAAATGATTATAATGCATAGTGGAATAAACTAAGTGCCATTAGAGGTGAACAATCTTTAAAAAAAAAAAGTGTTGTTTAGTTTTAGGTGAGAATGCAACTCCTAGGAAAATAATCAGAGGTAAGTGTCCCCTGAGACTATCTAGGAAGGATGGATAGGATGTCATAATCAGGAAGAGGGTGGGGAAAGTGAAGACACCCAGCCTGAGGAAGCAGAGCGAAGGAACCCAGCAAGGTGGGAGGGAAATTATGAATACTTTATGAAGAATTTAGTTTAGATAGCTTACACGGCATGTGTAGGTGAGGAAGGGAAAAAAAAAACAAGTTTCACACCACAGGTCCGCATTATGAGCATCCTTGAATGCCTGGACTTGCTCATTTGGAAGTGATAACAGACACAGATAAATCCCAAGGAGAAGCTGGCTTGGGGTGGGAGCAGTAAGATCTGTTTGTGTCAGCACATCTTCCAAAAACATAACTGATCTAAGGAAAAGATTCAAACTGCAGGAAAGAAAAAAGAATTTGTCATAATAGAATGATACAACTTAACATTAAGTTCTTTGATGAGAAGTCAGAATTATCTTATGTTTGTAATCCAGAAGTCTATACCACAATTAAATTACTATATCTATCCTGTCACTAAAATGCAAAGAAAGCCATCAAAGCATTTTTAACAAAATTGAACTTGTGGCTTTTGAACTTATTGCTTTTTCTTTATATGATGAAGCTGACCTGAGGGGTTTTTTTTGTTTGTTTTTTTTTTAGCAGAAGCTGCAGTCTACTTCATACTGTTAGAAGTGAGCAATCTGTGCTAAAATGCATTATAACTACTCAAGGGGTTCAAAGGGTAAAATATGAGCATCTCATGGGGGCAAAGCATTCTTAGTTGCAGCAACAAAAATCACCCATGAACGTCACATTAGTGCCCTTTATTTCAAGACTTTCCATTGCAGTGGAATAAATCTATGCTTCTGTGAACATCTTCCTCGGAGAGGACACCGAGCCACCTCACTGGCTGGTTCCTGTTTATTTCCATTTTCAGGGACCTTCTGCTGCTCTGGGTGGGTGTCTCAGTGCCTAACTCTGTGAGCTGTAAAACCTCTCAGATCTCAGCTCTGGGCTTATTGGCTGTAGAGATAGGGGCTATCCGGGCAATAATTGCTAGAGGTGCTGTGTTTGCACATCTGTGGTGGCCTTCTGGATTGAGTTTCAGGCCAGTCAGGCAGCCCTCCTCCTCCTTTATGTTCACTGTCACACCATTAAAGGAAATGAGATTGTGGCACAAATCATCATTCATGTGACTCCAAGATAGAAGGTTATCGAGATATTACAGAAATAATTCCATAGCTGCCATGGCCCCTGACAGTAATTACAATGTGACCACAGGGGATCAGTTTCTAATAGGCTTTTGTTCAGTCAATTCAGAGTCTGTTGTATGCTCTGAGTTGGGGTAATTAAAATTGTGTCTCAGAAGCCACATGTGGTAGCTCATAATTATGTAGGAGAGCCTGGGAGGAAACTGAGGTGACTGACAACAGTGTGGAGTGAGGACCAGGGGCCCTGGTGACGAGAAAGAAAGAAACCAGTCCCTCATTTGGGAACAGGGGGGTAGTGTTCACTCCACAGCCTCCACTGCTTTATTTATTTTAAAACAAAAATGAGTAATTATATCCCTTCCTAGTCCAATCCCTCATTCTCGGGAGGCACTTCGCCTAACCCTTTCCTATTGCCTCCAACAACAGAATGGTAGCTGACCTGGGCAATGAAGAAAATATAAATGGCTTATTTAAATGCCATAATGGTTCAATTATTTAATCATTTGCATGCTGAGTGATTTGCATAAAAGCAGGAAAAGGCCTATGTTGGAATTTGGCCTGTATTCCCCCATTCTTGCCTCCCTCTCCCGCCCCCTTCCACCCCCATTTTCACTGGAGAAAAGATCTCCAATCTTGGCCTCATTTAGGTTCTTGAATTTTAAAGAAATGTGAACTTTGGATAGCTTAGATTTGTTATTTCAAGGATACAATGTTGCAAAAGAAAACAAAACCAAAGACTGTATCCCATTGGGCCATATTTCCTAAGTCAGCCCATGGCTGTCAAAGAAGCAAAGAAGTTGATTTTCCCCGTGTAGTCTGGCCTTGCAAAGCCACTCTCCTGAGCAGGACAGGCCCGGTGCTTTGGTTGGCGGTGTCTTTTCAACATTCCAAGACTGGGTCCTAGAGTCTCTGGATTTGGCATGAAGAGATGGCTATTTTACAGTTCTGTTTGCAATGTGAAATGTTGGTAAAGGACAGTGGCCGGCAAACTCATTAGTCAACAGAGCCGCAGTTTGCTGACCACTGGTATAGGACATCTTTTATCTTAACTTTTTAGACTGTTTAGAGATGCTTGGAATATACTCCTAAAAGGCTTTCACTTTCTGAGGCTTAAAAGTAGAATTCTGCTTTATTCTAACGTAAGACATCTTTTCCTCCAAGTTTTGCCAGGTAGAAAACAAACCCTTTCATTCTCTCCAACATTGGCTTAACTTTTGAAGCACAATAAATGTATTCTTCACTCAATGTGGGAACAATTGATATTCACAATGCTGCCCTTTCCTAAGGCTTTGCCTTCATCAAAATGAAACATATTTTGTACTGAACACCATATGGTGTTTGTGAAGAGTGGACACGCAGATGCTTCCTAATTAAAGCATTAAAGTTTGTCATGAGAAATGGCAGCCACAGATGATTTTGGCTGGGTATGTGTATGGGAGGGGGTCGGTGGGAAGCGATCCCAGAGAGTGGGTGAAGTGGTAGGCTGACTCCCAGTTTTTTCAAACACACTCTCTGATTGGTCCTCTGGGAACAGATAATGGCAAGAGGCAGTTAATTTGAAGATAATTGAGAGATTTCTTTCCTGTCTTCACACAATAAAATAAGGTGTCAGGGCCTCAGCTGGCACTTGCATTCTGGCAGGAAGAAAAGAGCCCAGAATCAGTCTGCTAAAGCTGCCACCTCATTTTCACTTCTCATACAAAGCTGGGAAACCCCCGTTCCTGGCCTCTGCACCCTACCCCCCAACCCACAGTTCCTGCCACACACCCATGTTTATTGTTTTAACACATCAGACCATAAATAAGTTCCCAAAGAAAAAGGATATTAGAGGACCAGGGATGGTTTATTCCTCCGGAGAGCAAGCGCTGTGCCTCTAGGAATACAAGCTCTCTAACCAGCCAAGAAAGAAGCAGGTTTTCTTTCAGAAGGCGAACTTGTTCATGGAATCTTTTTTTCTCTCTGTCTCTCTCTTCTCTCTCCCTTTCTCAGCATCCTTGATACTATGTGCAAATCTTTCCAAATCACTGAAGTTCAGGAATACTGAGGGATTTCTCAGGTTAATTTACACTCTTCTGCACACCTTTGTGCAGATAGGAGCTATAGAAATATCTATCAGACACGAGGAATAGTCTGAAACCAGCCTCCACAATTAAAACCAGCCTCCACATTAAAGGGGAAGAGATGAATCACACCAAGGAAGGGGCCTTTTACCCCCTGAGGGATCCTTCTCTCTGTCCTGCCTACCTTCCCAACTCCTTTCAATTCTCCTTTAGAGCAGCATGCTTGTGCATTCTAAGAAAACCTTAAAGCCAAGTAGGTGGAAAAATAATCTAATTTCCTCTTTTAACACATACACATGAAGAATGACTAGAAATTAGGATTACATAAGTGTGAAAAAGAAAGTTTCCTTTTTCTTTAGTGCTGGAAAACTTCACGGTGACAAGCTTATGGGTGCAACAATGATAAAGAACTTCAAAAAGTGAAAAGAGCCAGGTTTGCCAGATTTATTCCTCATCAGTAAAGCCCAAAGAAAAAGATTTGAGGGAGTGGGCACACAAGCAGAGAGAGGCAGGGGGCAATCTGAATGAGAAAGCCAGTCAGGGAAGCCAAATTAGATGATTAACACAGGATGACTTGGGGGTCATTAAAGGTAGCCTACAGCTGGTTTTGCTAATCTGATTTAACATATTTTTAAAGTGAAAATTATTTTTTTGTTGTTCTGGTAAACTGGGGCAAAGTAAGTTTTCTTCCCTTTAAGCACTGAGACTGTGATGGTCTCCCCCACAGAGGGCTGTCTGTAAGTTTGTTCCTGGGGAGCCATAATAGTGGGAATGTTGGTCTATGTTGTCATTTCTATGTTGTAATTACACAGAAAAGGCAGAATGGGAACAAGGTGCTGGGACCATGAAAATAAAAAGAAATAATGAACAATTTCTGTTTACCAAATCAGGTCATAAAGAAAGCAAAGAGAGCCCTGGCTAATGTGGCTCAATTGGCTGAATGGCATCTGTGCACCCAAAGGATGCTGGTTTGCTTCCCGGTCAGGGCACATGCCCAGGTTGCGTGTTCAATCCCCAGTTGGGGTGCATGTGGGAGGCAACTGATCGATGTTTCTCTCTCACATCTATGTCTCCCTCTCACACTCCCCCATCTTCTTTCCTCTATCTAAAATCATCAAAAACACATTGGGGAAAAAAAGAAAGCAGAGATAAGATCCAAACTTACAGAAGATTTTGCCAATATATAAACCAACAAATATTTAGTATTGAGAATAGATAAAAAATTAAAATGAAGTCACAAAAGAAAAATAAATAACCCAATGAAAAAAACAGGTCAATGACATAAATAGATATCTCATCGTAAAGGAAACACAAATGATGGATACACATAGGAAAAAACGCTCAATTTCACAAGTAGATAGGAAACGGAAATTAAATCCAAAGGAGAACTTATTTTATACCCATCAGACTGGCGAACGGTTAAGTCTGACATCAAGTGCTGATGCAGGTACAGATGGAGGAATTTCTTATACACTCTGGAGTGAGTGTACATTGGTCCAGAACACTGGAAAATGATTTGGCTGTATTGACTTACCTAGTAACTCTATTCCTGGACATACTCCCTAAGTAACTTCTGGCATATCAACAAGAATGGTCATAGTATACTATTTGTAAGAGATAAAAACATCCAAACAACCCAAAAGTTTATCAATAGGAAAATTTAAGGCTGGATATTGATAGAGTACTATAAAGCAGTGAAAATGAATGTATCAGAACTATACACATTAGGCAGAATCTCACCAATAATAGTGATTGAAACAGAAGAAAAAAAGTTTTACAAGATTGTACAGTATGATGCCATTTTTTCTAAAGCCCAAATCAGTTGAACAGTACATTATTTGAACAATACAGTATTTTAAAATAGTTAATTCTAGTTTTTTCAGTGGTTATGTTCTTTCTAAAATTATAGTGAACATAGAGATGGTATTTGGGCAACAAGACAACAAATGAGAGGTTCTGTGGTCTCATGCTCTAGGGAGAAATTATATTCTCAGGGGCCTGGAAAAGAGGGATTAGTCTGACATTCCGAAGATATGTTATCCTAGATGCAAAAAGACAATAGACAGGCTCAATTAAGGTAAAGATTGACCTTGGTCAAGGAAGATACCAGCCTAAGATATGACTACCACCACGACTTGCTTTTAGTTAGGAAATTTTATTTTCAGACCATCCTATGTGGTTACCTTTGTTCTGAGTTTGCAAGGTTTACCATGCAGGCCTCCCCTGAGCTTGTCATGTTTGCTATGTGACACCTTTTTCATCCATACTATATATTCATGGGGCATGTCTAAGGTGACTCTGGAGCCAACTGAAAGAGCTCCCCATGGACAATATGGGAACAATTTGAGCAACAAAATGAAGTATTAGATTATAACTCAAAGTATAAAATAAAATATTCATGAATTCATACCAATATAAATAAATGATTATATACATAAATGGAGAGAAGTGACAAAGCTTTATTGCAAAAGAAATCCAAATAATTTATTACTATTGTCTATTGATGAGACATGGTTATCAGACCTTCCCTCACTTTTTAAAGTACAGTTTCCTTTCCTGTTTTGAAGTCTTTATCTGTTAAATGCAATATCTGTGCTCTTTCACAGGAAGTTTCTGTTTCTTACAGTGTTCTCTGTGTATGGGTAATATTTTCATGCTTCCTTCCATGTCTCATAATTTTTTGGTTGGTTATTTATAGGTTTACTATAAAAATTGATATGAAAAGATGAATAGATATGAATGTAAGTATAGATTTATAAAGAGAGTGTTTCCTAACACACAATAGCATAGATTCATGGCGTATGACAAATATTGCAACATTTCCCTTTCAAAAACAAATAAACAAATCAGTTTAGACTCCCTTGCATTTCCCAGGATGTAGATGGTCTCTGCTGCTGTTTATCCTTCCGTTTTATTGTCTCAGTGTTCTAATTAAAGAGCGCCACATCCATCCTCATCCTTTATTTTTCCCCAGACAATTTGGATGAGATGAGATTATATATTTTAAAGTAATATATGCACAAACACATACACATACAGAGCACATCAACATTGGAATTTCACAATACTGTCACTTAGATAAGCCTAAAGCAGCTCTTTACTTTCTTTAAAGTAAGCCAATTTAAAAATGACCCAGAGACATAGCAAAAAGTATAAAGGTGATATGAAAATTACTAAATTTGGAATCAAAGTGTAGATATCAGGTAAAAATTTTACATGGTACCAAGTCTATTTAGACAAAAATATAATTACATTGGTTGTTTGGTGATAAGCATGACAGGAAGGCGCATTCAGAATTCTCCCTTGTAATTAGTTACACTGGTAGCTTAAAAGTAGGGGCCTCAAACAGGCAACAGGGAATACAATAGTACCTCTTCTTCCAACCACACAGCCTTCTCAATTGTAGCTTCAGGTACAGCTAATCTTTCCCTTTTCATGCTTTGCAGAGCTCTGTGAGGATTAGCTTAAGTCAGCAGACAGCCTGGTTGAAGGAGGAGCATCCGGAGGCCCCTGCTGACTTACGTAGTGAGCAAGACAGAGGCCAGTTAGGGGGGACAGCAGAGCCACGGCTCAGACGGACTCAGATCCTCTAGTCAATTGCTGATAATCTCATCATTCTCAACTTTAGCTTCCAGAGAACGCTCCTGAGAGTTTCCAGAGGCTGGTTGCCACCTAGACCATTTATACATGTGAATTCAAAACATTGCTTTATTTGGTTGTCATCTTTTTTGTTTTGAAGTGCCTCTTCAAAAGTAATTTTCAAGTTTATAAGTCAGATTGGACTGTGAGGGCAAAGATTGTTAACATTCCAGTTCTACATAGAATGGCAGCCTCATGCAAGGTTTCCCCGTGACATTGACTGCGCGGAGGGAAAAAACTCCATGCAGGGCCTCAGCTCTCCCCCATGTTGTCAGCTCTTCCCCCACCTCTGATGCCATAAAATGCTGCACCATTACAAGATCTGCTTCTCCAATAGAGACCAGGTGACCCAATCCAGAAATATAGGCGTGACCTCCCATGGAGTCATTTTGATAAATGGGAACAAGGAGAGGTAGCGGGCAGGCCTCAGCAGGGCCTTCCCTCCGTTCCTCCTTCTGATGTATGATCTGAGGTTGGTGTTTCACACAGTTTATCCAGAGAGAGTCTACACCTGTCAAGCCACTAGTTGTATCACTTCTTGGCCTATTGTGACCCAAAAGCCGATGCAGTACTGCATGCCCTGTCATTTGCTTCCATCCTCCCCTCACTCTTGCTTCCTGTGATTGTACTTCCCAAAGGAGCATGAGCACCTACACCTTAGCCTCTTTATCTAAAAACTAGTGGCCTGGTGCATGAAATTCATGCATGGAGTGGGGTTCCCTCAGCCCAGCCTGCACCCTCTCCAACCAGGGACCCCTTTGGGGGTGTCTGATTGTTGGCAGTCAGAGATGTTTTACTGTTGGCAGTCAGACATCCCTCTCACAAGCTAGGAACACTGGCTCCTAACTGCTCATGACCTGCCTGACTGATTGCCCCTAAACCCCTCTGCCTACCTGTGTAATTGCCCTTAACCACCTCTCCCTGCCTGATCACCCCTAACCACCTCTGCCTGCCTGCCTGATCGCCCCTAAATGCCCCTGCTGGCCTGATTGCTCATAACTGCCTCTGCCTTGCCCCACACCTGGGACCCAGGCTTCCCTCCCTCTGGCCAGCTATAGGCACCCAGGACCTGGGCCAGCTTCACTCAGGCCGGCCGCAACCACAGTCAGCCACAGGCACCCAGAACCACAGGGCATGCTGCCTAACCCCAGGGCCGGAAAGGGTCCCCACCCCTCTATGTGCCTGCCTGGCTGAGTCCCACTACTCTGACTACCGTGGCTTAAAGAACTTTGCCAAATATGTTTGCCCCAGCCTCCTGGGGAGAGGGCGCGAGCTGAGAAACTAGAGATGCTGCAGCCCCGGCTGAGGGCACGCCTTCCTCAGCATCTCCAGAAGCTGGAGCGCCTGGTGGGCACTGTGGTTGGAAGGCTCCCAACTCCAATCCTGTCCGGAGGAGGCGGGGAACCATGGAGTGTGTGTGGTGCTTGGGGAAAGGGTGACCTAACTGGACTCGCACACACTACCACTGACAATGGTGTGAGCTTATGGAGACTGAAGGAGCAGAGAAATGAGTCCAGAACTGGGAGGTCCCATAGCAACCCAGCAGGCGGGCACCTCTCCAACAGCACACCCCGCAGACAGCTTGCCTCACTGGCCTCGCCTCACATCCTGCTGGCCACGCCCCCTGCATCTGCCACCAGAACTACATTTCCCAGCATTCTTGGTGCTCCCCGCACTGGGTGTCTGCTTCTGGTTTAGTTATGCACAAAACCAAAAGGACTGTGAACTTCCTGCACCCGGTGGTGGCCACCGGGTCTCGCACACCTCAGAGACTCGTACCCAGCCCCCCAACCCCCATCGTGGGTGCTGGGCTGGGGGCATGGGCCCGAACCGCCGCTTGGGGCCAGAGAATGCGAAAGTGGTTGGGGGCAGGGTGGGAACATCCCTGTCTCCTAAGGCTACCGGATGCCAGCAGCCAGCCTCATCGTGGGCACTGGGCTGGGGGGCATGCAGGGACCCCTGGGCCTCACACAGCAGTGGCCACCAGGGTATCCACATGCTCCAGAGGGCAGCTGGACTGGGGGCGTGGACCCAAACTGCCACTTGGCTCACAGCCCTGCCTCACATCTGGCGCTCATTACCCAAGGTGCCCCGGGCACTCATTTGCATGTGACTCAGTCACAGTAACTGTAAGGAGAGATCTTGCTGGCCCTTAAGTACCATGCAGGCAGAGCCTATAGTGTGGTGCTTGCTTTCACACACTGCTGCCATGCCCCTGCTGGCCTTACCCCCTGTCTGCTGGCCATGCCTCCTGTCTGCTGGCCATGCCTGCTGGGGACACCTCCTGTCCACTGGCCATGCCTCCTGCTCCTGATTGTCTGGTAGCATAGCAGAGGTATGGTCAATTTGCATGTTACTCTTTTATTAGATAGGATGGTTTGGTGTTTGCCAAAGTATGTGATCCCTTCTTTTTTTTTCTTTCAGAAAATCTCAGAGATGGGATGTATGAGACTAAAGAAGATGGTGGCACCTCTTTAATCCAATTTTAAATTTCTGTCTCAGATTTTATCTCTGAGCTCAAATTAATTAATTTTGATCTTCTGCCTTTGTGTTTTCTTTCTTCTCTGTCTGAAAAGAAATCTGACCTATTCTACCAAACCTCGTTAAATTTCATCTAGGGGAAGCTTTTCTTGCCACCATGCCAGTCTATGCTACCTCAAGCTAGTTGTGATAGAGCTACACCTATGTTTCCTTGAGTACTGACATTGTTAGTTGGATATTGTGAGTTTCCCCTTCCTCTGCTAAGTCATTCTGGTTTCTTTTTATCCCCAGGATTGGCCCATAGAAGGTGTTTAACAATTTTTTTTTTTAATGAAGGCGGTTCAAGTTCTCCTTTTTGTATGCATCATTGTTGCATCTCTCTCAGTCCAGGCAGGCCCACCTCACCCCTGGACCGGAGAGTGGCCTCTTAGCCTCCCTGCTGCAGTTTCCTTCTGCATAAACCACAGGCTGCTCCTTTCCAAACCGCATGCTCTCACCCAGATCCCCGGCATGTATAGAAAAGAGATAGTATAATATAGAAATAACATAAATGCATGAAACACAGACAGGTAATAATAGCACTGAATAAATGTTAGAAACATCATATCCAAAGTAAATGCCTATGTCTGATAGCTAAGGTCCAGGTGAGCCAAATTCTGCATCTTTACTCACCATATACCCTCTAACCGTCTGGTCAAGCCTGTGTCCCCTCTCCTGCCTGAGCCTGCACCACTATCCCCTGCATTGGAGTAATTCAGGAAACCCCTGCATCTATCCAAATCCTATCCATCCTTTAATTTCCTGCCTTCACAGATGCTATGTAGTTGCTATAACCAGACATATTCCCCCTTATCTCAACTTTTGTAAGCATGAGACACGTGCTATCCAATTTCTTAGGCTTGAGATCTGAATGTCTTAGGTTTTCCCCATCTCTTTCTTCAGTAACACGACAAGCTTTCCAAGGGCAGGAAACACATTCAATACTTCTTCAGTAATCCTTCTATGCCCAGGCCAGCAAAGATTCAACAAATATTAGCATATTGATTCATTGCTATAAAAATTAGCCTGGCCAAACCTGGCAGAAAAAGTTCATGATAAGCTACAGCCTGTTAGTTAGAAGGTTATCATTAGATTTTAAATTAAGAAAAGGAATTTTCTGTTATTTTTACTGACGTCAGCATTTAAGGGGAAAAACATGACACACATTTTTTCTATATGTCCAGAGAGAGAAATGCCACTATATGTTGTAATAGTTCATTAAAGTGTTCTTCTGCTGCCTTTCCTAATATATGCTATGAATCTTCACAGCAGCCAGTGTACACTTTTTTTCCAATTAATTTTTCTTTTTTGTTTTACTGGCAGTCAGTTTTTCTAAAAGCCATTTCCATTTTTCTAAATCAAACACTTTAATTAAAGTTGGAATGAAAAATCTGATTAAAATCTAAATTGCCCCAAGGAGCTGTGATATTCTGGTCTGCCTTTCACTTACATAATTTATGCACCAAATCGCTACATTAGGACTTCAGTCCATTTTCCTGACCTAAGAGGTTTAGAAAAGGTCTGGAGCTTTGAACCAAATGATCCTAATTTGGGAGCAATTACATACCTCATATCAAGAATCTCAAGACTAGCAGTAGGTTATGGGGTGATTTTCCAAAATGATTTAATTTTGGAGCAATTCCGAAAGATAGGCACACAATTTCTTTGCTGTTGGTTGCCTTTTCTATCCTAACCTGTTTTTAAATAAATGCAGTGCTCTTCCTAAAACTAATTCCAGTTAATAGATGTTCTTCCACAATCCAGAAGAAACTGATTAATTTTGAATAAATAAGTGAGTATTTAGGAGGAAAAAAGCTGATGTGGCTTATCTGGGATTACCTTTTTCTATTTCCCAAAAATCTTTCTGATGATACATTTTTAAAGGAAGTTTTTGAAAACCCAGAAAGATTAATATTGGATTGCAACTCCCCCCAACCCCCCCAAAACAAAAAGAAAACCCAAGGGGAAAAAAAAACCTGTACCGCAGAGAAAATTGATAGATCTGATTCTCACTTAGTGTCTCAGGTGGATGAACTAATGATTTCATAAAACATGTATAAGGCCATCAGGGATATTTGAATTAGAACAAAGGCTGAGAGAATAAAGCTAACAGAACTGGGGAGCATTTATACCAAAGAAATTGAAGTTACTCTGGTGTCTTGTTTTTCAAGCTCAGCTTGTGGGGGTCAGACAGGGTGGCTGGGCTTATTGCTGTTCTCTGCAGATTGAAATTGGCTGCCGTGGGCAAAGGTCACCCCACGGTATCAATTACTTGCTGCTACCTGGAAAATTTAATTTCATGCCCTGCAATAGGTCTGCTTTCTTCTCTAGCATGAATGGCAACTGTCTCCAATTGATAACAAGAATAACTCATTTCCTCTGAGTCATTAGACTCTAGAAGTTTCTCCATTCATAAAGGCCTCTGCAGATTCCTGGCCTAGTCAAAAGATCTGCTACCCTAATATGCTCAGTGACTGGAATAAAAACTATGTGTTTTCCCTATTCTTAACCTTTTAAGATTTTTTTTATAGTTTGTTTCTGATTTAGTCTAAACTCTTGTGCACAATTTTTTTGGAAAGAATTTTTGTTAGTTTATTTGAGCCAAACTGTCAACAATTGGTAGGAAGCAGAATTTCAATGGATTGGGATAATGCTCTGTAAACTCTTGTGTATAATTGGTATTTAGATTAATATAGGTTTCTCCGTGGAATTCCTCAAAGAAAAAAATGTTAGCAAACAAAAAAGTCTGTAGTTCCAAACAACTGGGAATCTGGTTGAGGAAAAATTTGTATTTGGCTTATTTTTGCCTGGAAATATTGTTCAAGGTCTATAAGTAATTGCTCCTTCTTTCCTCCTCCAAATCATAGTCTTTGGAGAGATGAGGTAAGAGGCGTTTTGATAATGAGATGGATATTGCACTAAGAAGTTGATAGGAATATTTAAAATAAGGAATGAAACAAAGAGGAAGCATTTGGTCTGCTTCATTATTGACCTGGATGCAAGCCAGAAGAGGATAGTGCAAAACTGCCAGAAATCCTTGGTAGTAAATGACCAAAGGAAAAATTCTTAAAAGGATCATACAGATGCTCCTCACTTTTTGTTTTACCTTTGCTCCTTTGGCCTTAATTCTAATTTTAAAAATGTTCCCAATAGTTTCATCAGCACTACAAAGAAAGAATAAAATTATGACTCAACTAGCCGAAGCCAGTTTGGCTCAGTGGACAGAGCATTGGCCTGCGGACTGAAAGGTCCCAGGTTTGATTCTGGTCAAGGGCATGTACCTTGGTTGCAGGCACATCCCCAGCAGGAGGCAGCTGATCGATGTTTCTCTCTCATCAATGTTTCTAACTCTCTATCCCTCTCCCTTCCTTTCTGAAAAAAAAAATCAATAAAACATTTTAAAAATATTATAACTCAATTAGAGGTCCAGTGCATGAAATTTGTACATAGGGGTTGGGGGAAGTATGTCCCTTAGCCAAGTCTGCACCCTTTCTAATCCAGGACATCCTTCTCACAATCAGGGACTGCTGGCTCCCAACCGTTCACCTGCCTGCATGATTTCCAATAACTGCTTATGCCTGCCAGCCTGCACACCCCCAACCACTCCTTTGCCAGCCTGATCGATGCCTAACAGCTCCCCTGCCAGCCCAATTGCCCCAAATTGCCCTCCCCTGCCAGCCTGATCTCCCCCAAATGCCCTCCCCTGCTGGCCTGATCACCCACAACTACCCTCACCTTCTGGCAATCTTGTGGCAACCATCTTGTGATCACATGAGGGCAGCCATCTAGTGTGAGGGCATGACAGTCAATATGCATATTACCTCTTTATTATATATAATCAAATACACATTCCACAAAATCTAAGAATTTTGTAAAGCAGAAATAAAAAATGAGTTATGAATTGTTGTTTCTTGCAGATGTGTGTATGAGCATGTTTGTACTACATGCAACTTACATGAAACCTTAACCATGCAGTTGTGAACAGAACCTGAGGCCTGCTCACCTGTACTAGAATCATAAGAGAACACAGAATGGACCTCACATGCACCTCTTCCTCTCCAGATCACCCTGCCAATTCTCACCAATAAAACCAAACCCACCCTGGTCATAAAAGCATGTAAGTGAAAAAGAACCCTAAGGCTTTAGGTATTAGGCATCTCAGTGGGTGGGAAATGGTGGGGAAAAAAGGAAGATGAAGAGGTGGGTGAGAATGCTTCTCCTCTGGCCATTAGGTCCAAGAACAATGACCCCTCTGAGAAGAGCTGCCATTGTCAGAGGAAGCTGCAAATGTTTCCTGCTGAGGGTCAGAGGTCTTCAATTTATTCCATCCTTTTTGATACAAAAGGCCATACTCTACTCCTCCTTCTCCCCATGCTAAGAAATAAATGAGTTAACTAATCATGTGTTGCTTTTGACTGATTAACCACTATTATGGCTATATAAATGATTTTAAAACGCAGTTGAGTAAAAAATACTCTCAAAACAAAAACAACAATGGAACAAAAGGCATTAAAAAAGGAACAGAAGGAAAATTAGGGTTTTTGGTTCTCTAGACCTAAACAAAGAAAAATAAATTATAGATTTTCTAATGTGGTTCCCTTGTTATGCAAAATGAGAAATTGAAACTCAGAAGCAAAATGACTTGCCCCAATTCACATAGCTTCTTAGAGAAGGAAATGTTATTAAAATACATGCTTTTAAAATCTGGGGTAATTTGAATATCAAAATAAGTGATCATACTACCTGATAATCCATTGAATAAAGTAAAAATCCTGATTCTATACTGATATGTATAAATAAACAAATAAATGGGAAGGTAAAGTTTTTCTTTAGAATGACAACTAATAAATATAGACAAAATGCTTGATTTATGAAATTATCAAAGGATGCTAAAATTAAAGAACAAAAGTCTTGATGAGAGACATGTTATCTACATAGTCTAAAATAATAGTCTAAGAAAATTTCATCACAAATCACTTAATACAAATGGGGAAAAGTAATTTTATAATGAAGAAACCTAGTGAGCACTAATAACTATATAACAAAAGTTGGGATAAATATCAAATAAATATAAATATCCCCAATATTGGGATAAACTGACATCATGTCCCACCTGATATGATGCACTAAGAAGAACACGTTGTCACTTTTGTGGTGTTCCTGCCAAGCATGCATAACTAGAACCTAATTATAAGGATGACATAGGCAAAATGCTCAGCATAGTAGCTGCCACTTAACAGCACATTAAATATTAGTATCCAGTTAATAGAATTTGAAGCATGGAACACAGTTACTCAAAAAAATGTGTACTGAGCCAATAAATGAGTGAATGAGTAAGTAAAAGAATGAATGAGTAGTAAGAGGTATGGCCAAACCTCTGAACTGAAGTCACAAACAGAGCTCTAAAACCACAAAATGGGCCTGACTGCCTCACAGAGCCATTTACCAAATGTGACTGAAGTAGGAGGAATTCTGGTGATAGTCCCAGATAAGTGCATAAATCTCTGAGCTTCCTGAGATTTTTTCAGCATCTCCTTTGCCCAAAGAAACGGTTCCTTAGAAATCCCCTGGTTACTGACAGAATTAATGTGTGAGGAAGGACAATTAGAAATTGTCATGGAATTCGCTTTAGAAGTGAAAATTTAGGCCCAGAGAGTTCAAGAGGCTTCTGAGGGTTAAAGATAATATTTTTCTGGGGCTTTGCGCCATCCCCCTTAAAGAGTCAGGGTAACAGTGGTTGGTGGCAGGGCTAGAGGCCCACAGTAAAGAGTGTCTTCATCTGTAAGGGCAGAGGTTAACTACAAAGTCTTCAGGCCCCCTTTTTGGGGGGGGAGGGGAAGGAGAGGTTCTGAAAAGCACTGCTTCAGCACATATGCACTGGCATATGTCATTGTGACAGGTAGACACATCTTAAAACAAACCTCACAAATACAATTCAAAACAAATGGAGTCTGCAAGAACTAGTTCCTTACATTAGCTCATCAAGTCTCTCCCCTTGTCAAGAAGAATTGGATCTCCAGGTAGAAAAAACACATACTTGATCCTTTCCAGAAGGCCACGTGAATTCCACTTCTTCCCCTTCCAGAACTGATAAGATCTTGAATAACTGCATAAGCCGGCTCCTAAGAGAAGCTAGACCTTGCTTTGCTAAGAAGCTGGGAGATGCTAGTGGGAGGCTAAGACGCCTGAATGGAGAGATTTTCCACTACATGGGGATACTTATGTTTGGTTTTACATCACACTCTCTCGCTCAGTGCTTACATCACCAGCTTGTTATATAGACCAAATGAGATGTGTATAATGGAGTTTAAAACCACTGCAAAGCTCTGTGCAGTTGTGCTCTGTCCCATTCTTCAGGGCATTGTTATTTCATAATCCTTAACCTGAAAGTGCTCTTGGTCTGAATGAATTTATGGTCTGTATATTCATAAGCTTTTGTGTGTGTGATTCTGATACATAAAATTAGCTTGAGCACTAGCTCTTAGATACGGGAGAGAGAAGAATGAAAATAGGGTGCTAGGCATAGGAGCTTAGAGGTCAGTTTAGTAGTTACCTGTGACTCCAGTCTCTCAAGTCTAAGGCACATTAGCAAAATTGTCCAAGTTCACCACTTCTTGATCCCACTTGTCCATGCAGAGTTAGTCCCTGTTAAATGCCCCTCCAGTGTTTTGGTTTGTGCCAATGGTGTGGCTACTCTTCTGCCATCTCCCACTGGCACTACCTTCTTCCTCTGCCAGCCTATGCCCTGGCACCACATATACACCATGCTTTCTATTATTTCCTATCTGCACAACATTCGAGTGCTCATAGCAAGATAGCCATATATTTTCCAGTGTTTTAGAGAAAGTCTTTGTTTTTATTTTTTTCCAACTTCCAAGGTACTTTATTGGTAAAACAGGTCACAGCATTCAGCCTTGGCTGGTTATACCAACATACAAGCTACAAATGCTTGCCTGGCAGCTGAGGGGCGCTCTGCAGTAGCATGTTTAGAATTGAATCAAAGTCCATATAAAACAAATATTCAAATAGTTTCCAGAGGAACACGTAAGTGTGACCCCGTTGCCTAAGCCTTCTACCTTGTTCCATCTGTGTTACCTCCACTTACAACACTTGTAAATAAAAGTCTTTGTTTTTATTTCCTGCCCATATTGTTCTCCACCGAGTCCCACCCTGAGTCCAATAGTGCTACACCAGGAGCAAAATTAAGCAATGGTCCTAATGTGCATGGACGTACTCTCCTCTCCTCACAGTCGAGGCTTTACTTTAGTTCCCACTGGCTGTACCTGGCTTCTTTCCTCAGGAGACTCAATCTCCCATGGTCTGTGTGTGAACTAAATGGCTGTGTCTCCCCCAAATTCATATGTTGAAATCCTGACCCCCAACATGATGCTGTTAGGAGGTGTGGCCTTGAGGAGGTGGTTAAGTCATTAGGGTGGAGCCCCCATGAATGGGATTAGTGTCCTTATAAGAAGAGACAGAGCCTGATTGCTCTCTCTACTTCCTGCCATGTGAAGATACAATGAGAAGATGGCCATCTGCAAAGCAGGACCAGGGCTCTCACCACCACTGGATCTGCTGGCACAAGCCTCCAAAACAGTGAGAAATAAATGTCTGTTGTTTAAGCCACTAAGGTACTCTGTTACAGCAGTCCAAATGGACTAAGGATGTCTGTCCCACCAGCTGCCCCTGCCCCAGATATCACAAGAAATGTCTGCGTAGACTTTACCTTCCTCTTTGCATGCCCTGACACACCTGCCTTATAAAACTGTCCTTGATTTTTTAACATTCATCCCTTAGATTTACTTTAAGACTATTTAATATATGAAATATTTCTCAAGCTGTAAAATGAAATTGTGTGCCAACTCCAAGCAGTGCTGAAAATGTTCTGTAACTTAAAATCCTGTAACTAGAAGCATTTGGCTTATGAAAAGTTGAAGGACTTGTGACTATAATTTATCACATATATTCAGTTTTAAGAGATGATTTAAGTCAAAACACTGAAATAGACTTAAAGAGCTTTATTAAAAATATTTACTCAAAATTACACCTTAATGAAACTGCAGTATATCATTTTATGTCTCTGAATCACAAGGTAAACAATTACATTTGTAGTCACTTACTTAGTTCTCCCAGAGGTAAGCTCTGGGAGGAACTGGAGTCCTGCAGAAACTGGATGGAGAGTGGTTCTGGGATTTGCTAGGAGTGACCGGTTGTGGGGGTTGGGGGAGGCAGGATAATGGGCCACCTACTCCTCTCTTTTAACTTTCTCTATCCTCCACCCCCTTAGCCTCTCTAGTTTTCTACAATGGCCCTAATCTATCTCCATTTGTCTACAAAATATCTCCACTTGTGTATGTGCTGGGTGGGATGGGGTGCTGGGAGGTAGAACGGGATTCAGAGAAGAAAGAAGGCATTTAACACAAATTCCATTTATTTTGAAAGTCTTTCAACACACTCTTCTCCTATCAGAGAGTCTGATTTGGGAAAGAGAGAAGAAAGGGTGGCGGGCACAGCTTTCCTCCCACTCCACCCAGTCTTAGCCTTCAGAATTCTCTCCTCTCCCTATTCCTGTCTTACCCTCCATTTTAACTTTTGGAGATTCAGGCAGCAGGTCATCCCCCCATGGGCAAACAGCAAGTCTCTGTGATTTACTGGAATCAGGTCATTGGACTTCCTGTGCATGTGTTAAAAATCAGTGGGGATGTGATTATATTGGGGGAGTGAAGAGGTCAGTTTGGGGCTGTGGTGTTTGGGAGAGAGATCTGGAGGAGGGGCTGAGGCTTCTGGTCACCGGAGGTCAGCATGAAGCTCTTCCCAAAACAGGTGTTGGGAAATCTGTTTAGATTCTGCCAGTTCAGGGCTAGGTGTCCATCCTACATACCCCCAGAGGGCTCCCTTGGCCCTCGCACTTATCTCACTGCTTGTTTCTTGCATGACCTCCCCTATGACACTATAAGCCGCTCAACATTTCAGACTGCACCCTGAATGGCACAGTCTCCCAGCCCTTAGCCCCAGTCCCAGGAAGAGCCCAGTGACGGTGCTTGTCTATGGATGAAGTGGGTTGTCATATTGGAAAGGTCACTGGGCTGAGACTTAAAAGAAATGGGGATTCCTGTATTATATTTATTAACAGGCTGGACATTCAGTCTCTCTAAATCTTTTTTTTTTTTTACAAAAGCAAAATGATTTTGATTTATCCATTTTACTAATGAAGTAATGGAGCAAAATGAGATCATGGATGTAAACGGTCTTAATAAGCAGCCTAGTGCCAGTCAGTATAGGATATTATTATCCAGATAGAGCTTGAACAAAGAAAAGTATGATCTGGTTATTCTATGGGGAGCAAGTCTGTGTACTCATGTGCAGACTTATGAAATACTACCTCACTAGCCTCAGAGTAAAAGCATAAAAATGTAATATAAAATTACAATAATAAACAATTACGAAATAATAATACATGAACATTTTGTGAATATTGTATTTACAATGTGTCAAGAAATCATGCTGAACACTTGGCATGCTTCAACTTATTTAAAACTCTTTGCAATCATATAAAGTAGATACTATTGCCCTCATTTCTATGGGAGTGCAGATGGTCATGTGGCCTGCATGGGCCAGAATTTAATCAAGATCTATCTGGCTCTGGAGCCCAGCTCTAAACCAGGCCACTAACCTATCAAATCACCATTAGGACTAGTTCGATCCTCCTTAGAAAGGCGGTCTTAACTAAAGACAGGGGACCCTGTGTTTGAGCCTTGCTACCTGTAAAATTGCACTACAGTTGGTTTTCTCAAAGAACTATAAGGAATGGTTATTTCTCAAGCATTAAGGGCACCCTAGGCAGGATGTGTGGTGTGTGGAGAGGTGAAGCTGGCTCATAGACCAGGCCAAATGGCATTTGTGTCCTTTGCTTTTACTAGCATTAATCATGTTTATTTTTGTTTTTGTAAGACTCTTCAAGACTTAGGGGAGGTTCCATTTTCCAGAAAGGATTTGCATAGGTTCCAACCAAATGTTTGAGAAAGCTCCTCATTTGAAAAGTCTTTAAGTTAACTTCTCTATTTAGGGTGTTCTCAACCATACAGGTGGTGTAAGTTGAAACCCACAGAATGACAAGCATAAGCTGCAGATTTTCACAGAAACACTTTTTCACCACTTACAACCCAAATCAAGTCCTGCACAATTCCTTATCATCCCCTTTGCCGATATACCGTTTCCCCCTTTAATCTATACTTGGACTTTATTATTAGTTTTTAAAATATATTTTATTGATTTTTCACAGAGGGGAAGGGAGAGGGATAGAAAGTCAGAAACATCGATGAGAGAGAAACATCGATAAGCTGCCTCTTGCACACACCCCTACTGGGGATGTGCCGGCAGCCACGGTACATGCCCTTGACCAGAATTGAACCTGGGACCCTTCAGTCCACAGGCCAACGCTCTATCCACTGAGCCAAACCGGTTTCGGCTATACTTGGACTTTAGAAGCCCCAGATTTGGACAGGAATCAGCTCCACCTCTCTTCCTGACATCAACCCTGACCCTTGCATTGTTGTTAAAACCCAAGGGCACCAAAACTGTGCAACACCCTCAGCATCACCTGCATTGACTCCTGCTTCTCACTCTGGGCTCTAGCCCTCTATGGGATTTCCTTGTTTGTTATATATTCCCCAGCATTTCTAAGTATTTTGTAGTCAGAGGTGATTTTAGACTTTGTGGTCTGCTACATTGGAAGAAACAGAATCCCCGCCAATATTTTTATCCCAAATCTGGTTAAGAACTAACGTGAAAAAAAAAAGGAAAGAAAAAGAGTCTTCAACCTGAATATGTCAGCAGCTCTACTCCTCAAATCAAAAGTCAGGATGGAGAACTACCAGTTTCTTATGAGTTCAAGGGATGGGGCATTAAACACAAGAACTGGTCTAGGAGGTCCATGAATATAGGGGACTCAGGCATCACCAAGCAGGGCTAGCTCATGAAGGCTAAGAAGATATGTGTCTGGAGACGAGCATGAGAGTGAAACCCCCACCGCCTTCCCAGGAAGCCTATCGTAGTCACCATCAGTCATCCAGTCTCCAAAGAGGAGGGCAGGGCAGGGGCAGATGAGAATCCCCATCTCATTGTCCTGGGGAAGGTCCCTGCCATGGCATTGAGTGCTTCCAAGAACAGGGTCTGCAGAAACACACTATACATTCAAATGATAAGTTTTTCTGCCACTCTCTTATAACAGGCTGGTAAAGAACTCAAAGAAATTGGCTCTTGCCATAGGACACACATTGAACACTGAGTCAAACAGCCATCTATTTGGTTAAACATAAGGTGGCAGTAAATGTTGCTGACTGAGTCATATCCATTCAGTCAACCTCAGGTGTATTCCTAAACAAGCAGGTGGACTGGCTTTGGGAGGCTTGGCGGTGGTGGGAAAGAAGGGAGCAGATGGTGAGGAAGGAGAGCTGCCCTGTTCACTGTGTGCTATATCAGGCTGACCACTGGGCTGTGCCTCATTTACCTTCTGCTTCCACATAGTCACACGTGAAGCTCACTTGTCTCAATGAACTCTTCTTTTTACCTCCCCCACTGGGTTTTTATCTTTATTATTAAACCAGGGCCACACTTGGCCAGTTGTCTATGAACCGTCTTATCTCATGCAAATTCTTCAGCTACAGGAAAAATGCCCCCACAAAATTAATTAGCTCCAAATGAGTGCCACTGGGGGCACTGGCCATGTCAGACACACTTCAGCAACTGAGAACAAATGTATACTTATCTTAGAGTTGGGGAACTTTGGGCCTTGATAGGGCCATGCTCTTAGAGTTTATATTTTTCCCCTTTGAGGCTACTGAAGATTTTTAACCATTGCAGAATCTACACTGTACTTTAAAGCTCAGACCTTTGGTTAATTTTAAGACTGGAAGGGTATTTCTCTGTTCCCACCTTTCAAACCAAGGCCCAGAAAGGTATGATGATATACCCAGGATCACACTGCTCACCTGAGGAAGAGTCTCCAATTCCTAGAGCAGTTTTCTTCCCTTCAGATCCTCAGTGCTTCCCAGAAGATGGCAACAGAGGAAGCAGACCACCAGCTGGAATATATTCCCCCCATCCCCCTGAAGTAGTGGAGGGAGTGGTTATGGGGTGTGTCTTGCCTGAGATTGATTCAGTATAAATGCTTGAGCAAGAGATGCCAAGCAGACTGCACTCTGGGCTCTGTTTTTCAGTCTTCAGCCTAACACATGCCATGTCTGATGAGGAGCTCAAAGAAACAAACACTAGCTTTTTATTTTCTTCATAGGATCAGGTCACTCAGGCTATTTGTAAAGAGGGAACCATCCACTCCCCTCTTTCCCAACTCTTGTTCCCTTCTCTGCTCCAAATATGTCATAGCAACAGGATCCATCCCTACAGGTGCTCAAAGACCTTCATGTTAGCTTTCCAGGACAAACAGCCTCAAAACTAATTATCTTTGAACCCAGGTCAGAAAAATGTAAAGCTCCTGGAAAGTACAAAGTATAAACCATCCATACCAGTCTTCTGGCTCATTGAGATACTGCAAACTCATTGTTTATCCTTCTCTAGGAAGAGGGAATTCTCAATTTTGGAGAAGTCCCTGTTGTAAATATCTGGCAATTTTTGCATCCCCAGCTCCTGAATTCCCCATGATATGTTGGAAGCAGGGCTTGTCTCTCACCTCTCAGCAGAAGCAGGTCAGAGAGTGCTCCTTTCAGCAGCCTGGCTGCTGGCAAGTAGAGTTGGACGCAATTGCCCTGGCCTTGAAACCGGAAGTGAGTGCTGCAGAGAAATAGGAGGTAAAGATGAATTCTGGCAGTACCAGAAACAGTAAGAGCTGGGGATTTTAGGGGCAGCTGCTGTGTCAAGACTTTGATTGTTTTTCTATCACCTGTGCATAGCCCAAGCCTAGTTCTCATTAGGACTTGTCATCAGTTTTCCAAGTTTTCCAATCTCCTTCCAATACATTTCTTTTCTATTTGAATTAGCTAGAAATAGTTTCTGTAGTTTACAACTACAAATCTTGACTAGCCCAGTCTCCTTCAGGTTGTTTGAGTGAATGGGTTTGAGGAGTGAGCTATGCTCATTGTATCTTGTTAAAAGGGAGGGAGAGAGCATGAGGACTTCATGGCTGAGGCATGAAGGACTTCTACTTTTCCAGCTGCTAGCAATGGGAACAGAAGGAGGTCAGTGAAAGCCAGCAGGAGGTGGTGGTCTATGCTAAATTACCCATGTGACTGTTCTGACTCCCACATCCTCAACTTAAAAACAGGTACTGACAGGCATCCTGTAGATTTATTTTTCCAGCTCTGCCCTCTTTTCCAGTCAAAAGTCAGGCCCCACAGCTGGATGGAATAAAATGGTTATATTGGGAAACCTTAAAATTAGCGTGGTTCTGTATGTTTTAAAATTGGGGCCATTCCCTGAGTAGAGAATGGGGGCTTTTCTCACTTTCTCTAACGCAGCTGCTGGGGATAAAGTCAGAAGCTGTCAGCTCCAAGAGCTCCTCGTTCCAGTCCTCACACTCCACTCACCCAAACCTCCAAACCTAGTCACTATAGTCCCCCTTGTACCACAGTGAAAGACAACCCCACTCCGTCAATGGCACATTATCATGTGGCTTTCCTTTTTTTCTTAATCACCTTATTCCTTCGCTCTTCCAAAGCTGAGGATAAATTATTTAACAAGTCTCCAGAGGTTAACTTTATGAGAACTTAAAGCCAGTGCCCATCTGCTATAGGTTAGGTCGAGCCAAATGCTGTAAGTTAATCCTTCTTGTTCCACTCTGGAAAACACCCAGCCACGAAAACACACGTGCAATCACACACGTGAACAATCACAAACCCACACACCTACCATAGCACCTCCAAACCACATGGCCCAAGCAGTAAAACATCAAGGCTTGACTCACCCTACCCTGGCTAATAAAAACTTAACTTTGTGCTCTTCTATAGCTGAGCCTGTGCTTGCAGGTATCCCCCATGTGTCTGGGTAGGAGGAACTTTTCTGTTACCGAAACACTGTCAAACCTTTCAGATGAGAGACTAGGTTCTATTTAAACATTCACATGCACCTATACCTTTGTAACACATGCATTATAGAAGTGTAGAATATCAAGATGAAAGGGGACATACACGATATATATAATACATGCACATAATACTGTATAATTTTATAATTAATTCCACCATATTCTACTTAATTTTAATTTAAGGGGCAGAGGTCAGTTAATGCCATAGTTGTCTAGCTTTTACAGAAGAAGTGGGTTTGGAACTTGGCTCTGCCACATTCTCTTGCTGGACCTGTTTAAGCCAGAGTTCAGTTTCTTCATCTGTAAAATGAGGATTAAACATGTTATCTACCTCATAGTAATGTGACAACTAAATTAAATACCAAATCAAGTCTTAGCAAGGAGTCTGGCAAACACAAAACACTATTATTAGCTAGGAAAAGGATAGCTATTATTATTTACCCCTGAATAAATTCTATTTTGAAGGAGTTTGCTAATGCAACTCATTTATAAATTAACTAGGGACCTGGTGCATGAAATTTGTGCATGGGGGTGTGTGTGTGTGTGTGTTGTGTGTGTGTGTGTGTGTCCCTCAGCCCAGCCTGCACCCTCTCCAATCTGGGACATCCCTTTCACAATCCAGGACTGCTGGCTCCCAACTGTTTGCCTGCCTGCCTTCCTGATTGCTTCTAACCGCTTCTGCCTGCCAGCCAGATCACCCTGCAACCAATCTTCTGCCAGCCTGATAGATGCCTGATTTCCCTCACCTGCTGGCCTGGTCACCCTAACTGCCCTCCCCTGCCAGCCTGGTAATCCACAACTGCCCTTCCCTGCTGGCCATCTTGTGGTGGCCATCTTGTGTCCACATGGGGGTGGCCATCTTGTGTGTTGGAGTGAAATTCAATTTGCATATAACTCTTTTATTAGAGAAGATAATATGGTAGCTTCTCATCTGAGAAATCAGTTACTTTAACTCTGGTAAAAGGTAAATTAATTCTAATTAAGTTTAAGCCAAGCAGCCTTATTATTAATGGATAGTAAACATTAAAGCTTAAAAAATATTTTGATGTAACTATTTAAGTAGAATTGGCCTAATGTAATTTAGAAGAAACTAATTTCAAAGCAAGGGAACTTTTCTTATGCCACAAAGCAGAAACAAAAACCCAGGTCTCCAATCATGAGGCCAACTTCAGTTTACTTCATCCTATATCCAACTAAAAGCCTATGGCCCAATTTCAAACTACAAAATTGGTATATTTATATGCAGTGTGCTAAATCAGGAAACCTAATGGATTATATGTCCAGCAAGTCACCCCTATTCCACCCAAGCCTTTATTTTTTTTAACGGTTCCCCTTTCCTTCTATTTTCATCAATCCACCCCCCCCCCCATCCTGGTTGTTGACCAAATTCATAGTATAGGAACCAACCCCTGGCCACATGTCCAAGAGTAAGCACCAGGCTCAGGTTGGCCAATAGGAATAGCTGTTTTTAGGAATGAAGTGGTTAGTCTTTTTCAATAGTGCTGCCCACTGAAGCAGAGAAAGCCAGGGTATGAAAAGAGAAAAGAAAGTGGACTCACTGTGAGGAAGAGATAGAAGAGTCAGTTCTTTGTGGCTTTTGTACCTCAGATTCTAGTTTATTTTGAGATCTGATGCATGCTTACCCCTGAGTCTTTGGAAAACCTGTTGGATAAACTTCTTTCCTGGTTTAAGCTAGCTTAAGTAATTTATCAACTCATTGCACACCATAGCAGTTACATTCTAAGAGGTGGGAGAACTTGGGAATTCACATCATATTGCCCATTAGAACATCCTCCCTATGGAAAGATATTTTCTCATCCTTAGTACTGGCTCTTCCATGCTTCAAGGGCGTTCAAGGCATGGCGTGCCTCTGGCCATGGCCTTGGAAGCTACCAGGTCTACAGTGGTCTATCAGACCTCCCATCTACTCTGATATTTCCCTTGCCAATGTCTAAGGATTTCTACCAGGCCTGACAGCCTTCTGCTCTTTCTTTCCACTTCTACTATCATTGCCTTGAAGACACGTTGGGCTTCCATGAAACTTGCATTTTACTACCACTAGCATCTTCTTTGCTGCCATTTCTCTGAGATGGCTCTAGCACTTGTGCCTCTTCTGTCAGCCATCTGGGACCAAAACTGTTCCTCCAGAACATAAGCAACATGGCTTAAAAGGATATCACAGCACAGCTAACAGCCAGCACTATGGACACTTTCAACTAGGGAGCCTGGGCGAGCACATGCTCATCTCTGACTGAGGAGGAGGTCTATGCTGTGGGCTCTGCCGAAATGCCAAGCTTGCTCTGGTCCTTGGAGCACAGGGGAAACGTATGTTAATGATTACTAAATTGGAGTGTTAAGTGTAAATATGTAAATATGTGTATGTGTATATAAATGTTTCAAAGAAAACATTTCAGAGGCAAATACATTTTAACACATCAGCCCTTTGCCGCCTATGGAGAAATATATGCATTTGCAATTTAAACCAGATTTATTCGCACAAGAGCTAAGAAAGATTGTTAAAAGCTATGAGGAATACTGGGACTTAGCAAATATTTAGTAGATATTTCTTAGTTGACTACTACTAGTGTGAGCTATTTAGCAACACACAAAGTAAAATCCTTTGCCACGATGAAGTTCCTATCCATGGGCATGAAAGCCCTAATAGAAGTATTAGCGATGGAAACTACAGATAAAAGTGTCTATTCAGTACCTTTTATTCCTAAATATTGTGTTACTGTGGTTTTTATACATTGTTTTCTATATTCTACCAGACGAAAAGCTCTATAAGTCAAGGAACTGTGTCTTTCTATTCATCATAGAGACTCAGTGCACAAAATTTGTGCAGACCCAGCCTGCACCCTCTCCAATCTGGGACCCCTTGAGGGATGTATGATCACCCATTTAGGCCCAATATTGGTGAGATTGGGCTTAAATGGGCAGTCAGATATCCCTCTCACAATCCAGGACTGCTGGCTCCCAACTGCTCACCTGCCTGCCTGATTGCCTCTAACCACTTTTGCCTGCCAGCCTGATCAGCCCCAACCACTCCCCTGCCAGTCTGATCAATGCCTAACTGCTCCCCAGATGGCCCGGTTACCCGTAACTACCCTCCTAGTCACCCCAAAATGCCCTCCCCTGCCAGTCCGGTTGCCCCTAACTGTCCGCCCTGGCAGGCCTGGTCACCTTCAATGGCCCTCCCCTGCAGACCTGGTCACCCCTAACTGTCTTCCCCTGCTGGTCTGGTCACCCTTTACTGCCTGCTTGCCTGATTGCCCACAACTGCCCTCTCTTGCAGGCCTGTCCTCCCAATTGCCCTCCTCTGCTGGCCTGGTCATCCCTAACTGCCCACAACTGCCCTCCCTGCAGGCCATTTTGTGGTGGCCATCTTGTGTCCACATGGAGACAGCCATCTTTTGTCTTGGAGTGAGGGTCAATTTGCATATTACTCTTTTATTGGATAGGATTATATCTCCAATACATGACCCATAGTCGGTCTCAATAAATATTTGTTGATTAAATACATAAATGGCTCCCTCTTAAATCCTACGAGTTTAGTATTACTATGCCCATTTAACAAATGGTAAATTGAGGATTAGATAAGTTAAATAATTTGGCCCAAATCACAAAGCAAGAAGAGCCAGGATTCAAACCCAGTTGGGTTTCCATTACACCAAAATATTACCTCTGCCTTCATCTGTTGAACTCAAGTTTTCCTGAAGCTCAGGCCACTCTTATCTAAGCTGGGCCTATAGGGATGAACCTTAGCATTTTCAGTACCTAAGATACTATTCCATGCTAACAGGAGAACCTGATCTCTGATAAAAGTGTTAATTTTGTGTAGCTTACATGTCCAGGCTTCCCCAACCCAACAAGAGACTACTAGTAAGCTGTGGTGAATATTAAGGACCCAAAGTTCCTGTTTTTGCTCCAGTTTATAGCCTCTAAGCATTCCTTTCCTTAATGAAGCCAATCATCACTCCATTTACCCACCTCCACTGTGTATATACCAATACTTTAAATTTTCAAAGATTTTTTTACAGAGATCTCAGACCCATCTGCAAGTCAGTGTACAGCTACCATGGGTCATCTACAATTCCTATCTTCTGTCACAGCTTTTCATTGCCAATCTCTACTGTGCAAGTAGCTGTTAGGAGTGATTGCACCATTCCTGCTGATAATGGTACCTTTTGGGAAAATAAAAATGATGACTCTTCGTTCTCCCAAAACTTCCAGTCCTGAAGGCCCTAAGACAGACATGCTTTTTGTGAAAAGATTGGGAGAATGACCCATAGCCCACGTGCTCATGTAACTTGATCCTGAAGCAACTCTTATGTGCCCTGAATCTCAGTGTCTTTCCATCATGTCCATCCAGACTCTCCCCTGAGGAGCCCACAGCAGGCAGAGGAAGCCTGCAGGGCAGAGGACCTTACACTTGTTCAGGTGGAAACCTGTGTGTCATTGACCTATTACATTTAGAATAAACAAGTACATCACTAAGTTTTGCTAAATGATGTCTCATCTTGGATTCTCATACTGACTAGAATTAGCAGGCATCAAAATGTAAGCATATAACCTCAAGTACACACACACACACACACACACACACACACACACACACAAACTCCTTAAAATGGAGGAAATTCAGTTATCTAAGTGTGTGTGTGTGTGTGTGTGTGTGTGTGTGTGTGTGTGTGTGAGTGTGTGTGTGTGTGTGTGTGAGAGAGAGAGAGAGAGAGAGAGAGAGAGAGAGAGAGAGAGAGAGAGAGAGAGAGAGAGATTGGGAAATTTTCCTTGTTATGGACATGCCCATGTGTGGTGAGCACAGCCTATGACATACTGGTGTTGTGAAGGAGTAGAGTCTGAAAGCACTAAAAAGGCAGAGCCTGAGAGTCATTCAGGTGACCTCCTGAGTTTTATTTGCAGAGCCAAGTCCATGCAGTGTCATTCCTCAGTACCTCAGTTCTTCCTTTGCAGCTCAGAGTGGTTAGATTTGAAGCTCTGTTGGTCCCACCCAGTTTAGCATTCTGAGATTCACATTGAAGTTGGTAGGCCAGGACAGAGAAGGCTTTGGGGTAAAAGCAAACACTTTAGGGAGGAAAATGCCAAGAGGGGAGGTTTATGAGGTGGGAATAAGTTTATGACACAGCTCAGGACCTCACAGTGGCCTGTGTCTATAAGGGTAGCACTGTAATTATAAGGTATTTTAAAGAGAACATTTCCAGCCAGAAATAATATAATTTCAGTCTTTTCTCCTGCTTCTCAGTGGCTATGCACATGAACTTATTAAGCCCCACGGACCAGAATGGATTGTAAGTAGCATTGTATCTTTTAGGCAATAAAAGGAGCTGTGGCCACAGAGAGTGCTGCTATTGTGCTCCCAGCGTTACCCACAGCTCATTGGGCCTCCAGGGGTGGTCCAGGCCTCCCTGGTTGTCTGCAGTGGATTTCCAGGGCCTGTGGGTTGGTCTCCCAGAGTGGTCATGCTTCGTCAAGAGTTTTGTCTCTGCTTAGGCTCCAGAAGGGATTTATAATGTACTTATGCGCCATCTTCTCATGGCTTGCCAGATTCAAATGCCATTCTAATTGTTTTCTCTGTGACATTGTCCATGCCCACTCTGTGCCCCACTTTGATGATGCTAAGTTATTGAGGGTGTAGGTGGCCTGGGTGTTCTCTGCTTCTGACAAAGTAGCCCTTTACAGTGTTAGCATCTCGAGTTCATCCAGATGTTTCATTACCATGATATCCTGTGATGCTGAATTCCAGCCCTGCAAATGGGCCTGGGACTGTTCAGAAGTTATATCCTCTTTTAATATTAGTTGTCTTTCTCCTCTAAAGGCAAGTGTTGTTAAGATATCATCCAGGCCGTGATACTTTCTTGTCTAGTAAAAGGCCAAGAAAGGAAACCAGGAAAAATAGAAACACTAGGTGTAGGTCAAGGTTTATTACTCAACATCAAGGTTTTGTTTTAGTAGAGAGACGGGAAAAGAACACACACATGCCCACCCAAATAGTTTATTAATAAGCACAGTTGTTTTTATTTGTTATTGGCTATTATTTCAAAGGCTCTTGAAAGTATACAGAGTCATATATTTTTTAATGTAGTAACTCTATAAAATTTTACACTCCAATGGAAGTTCCTATCTACTGACTCAATTTTTCAATGAAAGAACCCCTAAACCACAACAACCTAAGATCCCTGGAACCTTTATTGTCAAACTTCTGGTCTGTTTGTTTGACAGTAAAATTTCACATCTTGGCTGACGAGCCTAGTATCAAGTTTTAACCCAATACAACTTCAAATGTATGCACTGTTATGTTTGAGCAAGCCAGAAGACTCACACTCCTAATGGAATAGCTTGATAGCTCTTCACCCACAACTTGCTGTGATGATGACAGTATAGCTCCGCTTAGTGACCAATGAACACAGATTCCTGCTAAAAACCATTTTCCTAGAGAAAACAGATTGCTTTTTAAGTGACTCTTCATCAGTTTGGGCCCAAACATCCAGCCTCATCCATTTATATCATCTGTGCCAAAAAAATGCTCCCATAAGCCTACATGAGGCTCCAGTCAACAGCAATTCAGTTCATTCCAACAAATCCTCCTTCAGAGGGCTACTGCTCCCAGAGTAATTCCTTCCTGCTTCTTTTTCCTCTGCACACCAACAGTACGTCATTCAAAATGAACCGTAAAGATTCTGTAACACACCAACTCCAGATCGCATAATGGCTCCAATGTGACCAAGCTTATCATTTCTTGCTTCTGTAAAGTCCACATTTAGAGCCTACGCTGCTTCAATACGTGACACACAGGCCCAGCACGGCTCTGTCGTCTATTTCACACGGCCTGTCTGTATTAACCCAGGACAAAAAGGAGTATGGCAAATCACACCTTGGAGGGGTTTGAGGGTCAAGCCTGGAGCATCATCTACCACTTTTGCTCACATTGGTTTAGTCATAAGAACAAAGTGAATCACGAAGAACCACAAGGGAGAAAGAGGAAATGGAACTGTGAACCATTAGCTGGTCTCTGCTCCACCTCAGCTGTAGCCTAAATTAGCTTAGTAGCACTCCCTCCATTCCCACCCCCTGGAGATTATGAAGGCCCCCAGTACAAGCACTGTAGTAAAATCATGTCTACTCCCCACACTAATCCTAGGCCGGGAGGAATGAATGGGTGAATGTGGTCAGAAGGGATGTAGTGCAGACACATTTTATGAACCTGAATGTCCTTCTTGTGAGGATAGACTGTGAGGCTGAGAAGAGGTAGCTGGTAAGTCCATCTTTGCACAACTGAAAAAGGATTCTTGTCTTTTCTAAATATAAAAATAATATGTGCTACTTATAAAAATTCAGAAAATATTTTAGTGAAGAACATAAAAACTACCCATGATCTCTCTTCCCAAGAGATGCTGGTTTTTTGTTGTTGTTTATGTACTCTGATAGATTTCTTATGTACATGTAATTTAAATTAATTTGTGTCTGAAAAATTGAAATCAGACTGTACAGTATGTACTATTTTGTAATTTGCTTTTTTTACTTAACAAGATACATTATGCATATCAATACATGTAAATAAATACAGATTGGCATCATAATTTTTGGCTATATCATATTTGATTGTATAGACATGCCAGAATTATCATGAGGTTGAGTAAGATGTAAATGGTAAAGAACATGCAGTGATTTCATTTCCTCACCTTCTTCTGCCGCATTTAAATGACCTGGTGCTCACGGCATGGGTCCAAGCTGACAGCGCCTGATGGCAGGTTACCAAGGTTGCATGTTCACAGAAGAAGGACTCCTGACACCAGACCAGACACATTACTAGGATGATGTGTGGGTAGCATTGAGAACTGTTGATGAAAGGCCCTTGAATATGCAGAGCACTCGCTTTCCAACAGGAGCTGTGTTCTCATTTGACCAAGTGCCTCGCCAGTCTCTGTCCGATGAATGTTCTGTCTCTTTTAAGAAACCGTGACCTCCATGGAGCCAGATGGTCCTGTTCCTCTGCTCTCCAGGTGTCTGATATTTACCCTGGAGCAGAGCTTGAGTTCCCACAGTTACATAAGCCAGGGGCACTCACAAACATGACATTAGCCAGGGAATATTTGCTAAGCAAATTAACAGTGTAAATAAGATTAGAGGGAGGCAGGGAGTGGGTTTAAATGTTAAAATGCCTGAGGACAAACTGTGTTCAAGCATCTTAGAAGCATCCATTGATACTTCAGTAATTTAAATTAATTGCAAAGGCATCATACCAATTGTACCAGGCCGTGCTTTGTTGACCTATATATATGTTTATTTGTATATGTAGCTGTAATATGGAAGCAGCTGCTTTTGGTGATACACACATTTCACTTATATTTCAAATACCCTCAGCAAACCATGAAATACGACTGCTACAGCTAATGTCTTAGAAACTCCAAGCCACCAATTATTCATAGAGTACCTTGCATGACACCCCCACACACATACTAGTACACACACATACACATGTATATGGAACTTCCCCAAGAAGACTTCCATACATTTGTGAATCAGCTTAGGGATGTTGCCTCTCGCTGCCTCTGCTACCCAATTTCAGCCTTCAAGGGCCCCCAGTGCCCACTGCCCTGACCTCTACCACCTGCCTTGTCCTGTGCGGTTTACAGCTGCACTTGCCTCCAGACCTGCCTCCTAGAGTCACATTCTTGCCTTTGACCTGCACCCTTCCCAGCATACCTCTACCCAGCACGGTTCAGCTAGTTCACCTTGACCACCACCAGTGCTGTCAGTCACCACAGAGCCATGTCAGTTCACAGTCTCCTGTAAATTGAAAGGAAAATAGTCACTTCCTCTGTGGCACCTTCAGATGAGGGGGTCTCACAGCATGGGTCGTCAGGCTCGATTATTACAAGGTTTATTGCAACACCTGTTTACACACCCAGCTCCTGTTCTTCAAGGAATGGACAAATGCCACCGGGGTGGCAGTGACAGGAGGATTCCATCCGAAACACCACGCTGCATGTTCTAGACACCACACCCTGTTGCCCGGTCTGGCTGCCACGTCATATTTATCTTTTCATCCCATATAGTAAATTCTCCCTTCAGGAACCTGCTTTCTCTCCCCCCTTACCACGCATCCCCTGTTACCTCCCCTACAAATATGTCCACATCTGAATCCCTATGGTTCAGACAGTAACTCACCCCACCCACACATGTTAATCAGTTTTTACAAATTGATTTGGGGGTGGAGGATGGGATGGGATGGGACGGGGTGAAAAAAGGGTGGGATGATATTAGCACATCCCATAACCAAATACATGTTTAATAATCTCAGATTTTAGTCAGAGAAGGCTCTTTATGTGTAAATTCATTTTAGCATTTTCTTCAGTTGGTCTCATCAGTGAGATCATATATTTCACAAGTCCAAGTACTGAGAAATGTCTAATCTAGGAGCACGGAGAAAACCTAAGAGCATTGGCATAATATTTTGAAATATTAAGGTGTATATTTTCCATTAAGATAATGAGGACATTTATTTAAATTGGAAATAATGAGAAATGACAAATATGTCCATGCGAGATTACTGTTTAGTACAAATAGTTCCAAAGGCTGGAAAGTGAATAATATACATAAAATAATGCAATAATAAAATTTGCTTCTCTGAATTTTTCAAAGGCACTTAATTCCAAGTTTTCTCCAATTTCTCAAATTTTTATTTAATATAAAGAATATTTCAAGAGAGCTATAGAAAGTATGTTGTATATTATCTTATAACTAGAGGCCCAGTGTACAAAATTCATGTGGGGGAGATGAGGGAAGGGTGTCCCTCAGTTCAGCCTGTGCCCTTTCACGGTCTGGGAGTCCTCAGGGGATATCTGACTGATTGCTTAGGCCTGAGAAGTGTGCCTAAGCCATCAGTCAGACATCGTTAGCAGGAGAGGCTCCTGCCATGGCTGCTGTACTTGCCAGCCTTAAGCCCAGCTCAGCGCTTCTTCTGGCTGAGTGGCACTCCCCCTGGTGGTCAGTGTGCCCTCTGGTGTTCAGTGCATGTCATAGCAACCTGTCATTCAGTCAATTTGCATATTAGCTTTTTATTATATAGGATAATACTAGAGGCCTGGTGCACAAACTTCATGCACTGGTGGGGGGGAGTGGTCCCTCAGGCTGGCCTGCACCCTTTTGCAGTCCAGGACATCCCTCTCACAGTCTGGGAGCCCTCTTGCAGTCTTGGACCCCTCGCTCCTTACCGTCCGCCTGCTCGCTGCTCTTTACTGCTTGGTTTGCTGCTCCTTAGCTGCTGCCAAGGTGGGAGAGGCTCCTGCCACTGCCACTGTGCTTGCCAGCCACTGTAATCGCCAGCCACTTCACTCACCAGCCATGAGCCCAGTTTCTGGCTGAGCAGCATGTGGGAGCACACTGACCACCAGGGTGGGCAGCTCCTGTATTGAGCATATGCCATCTGATGGTCAGTGTGCATCATAGCGACTGGTCATTCTGCTGGTCATTCTGATGTTCAGTCTATTTGCATATTAGGGTTTTATTATGGAGAATTGTAACAAATATTATATTACTAATTATATAAAAATAACTAGGGAAAGACTAAAACACTTTAGGTTGAGGTCTTTGAACATTTCTGCTGCCTTCTCACTTCCCCCAAGGAAAGCTTTTCTAGAATGCTTAGAAGGCTAGGAAAAGAGTTATCTAATCTTATCTTTGATTTTTTGGTTTTGCCACCTATAATCTTGCCTATGTTTTCAACTGTCACCCAGGCTTGTTCATTTCAGTCTGTCATTTTATTGTGTAATTTTAGAGACTGTATGCAAACATTGTTAAAGGACTGGAAGACATTTCTAAGAAATGTTTCCCCTGTCACTGAGGTAGAAGTGTTTCCATTAATCTTGGTGCTTTTCTGAGTGGAGAACAAAGCTGAACAAGCAGAGGAACACAGTGGCTGCAGGCAGAAGTGTGAAGAAGGAACGCTACCCTCTCTGTTGGATGAGCTGATGTGTGGGCAAGGGCTCCAGCACCATATGCCATTTCAGAATGAGGTCAGCCATCCAAAGCCTTTGTGCCCACATTCCCAGCATCCCAGGAGAGAAGGATGTGGGTGTGGTACCTTGCTTGGACATATGCAGTGTTTCCAGCCAGCCAGCAGGGCCACATGCAGATGGACACTAAAAATGCAGGTGATGTCACCATGCACAGCTGCTGCAATGTCCATCTAGGGGTTTTGTTCACAGCCTGCCTTAGGCCTGGTAATGTAGTGGGCTGGCCCTGAGCACATTTTGTTGAAGTCTGAGCATGCTCTGTGCTTCCTGGTCTTCTCCATGCTTTGCTTCTCCTATTCATGTTCTCCAAGTGGGAGGCTGCAGCTGCTGCTGCTCACAGCCTGTTTCCATGGTCTCTTTCCACGTGAATGTCAGCAGCGGGAATGTGGACTGACAGCTGACACTGACTGGCTTCTTCTCTTTTTATTAAATGGAATGTATTAAGGGTAAGCTGAACTATCCCAACTTTTTTTAGAAAACAGTATCCTTCCAACTTCCAGATTTCTCTTAAAGGTTGAGAGCACAGACTCTATAAGCAGGCTATATGAGTTCAAATCTTATCTCCACCACTGTGTATGCTATGTGAAAATTGGGTAAATTATATAACCTCTCTATGTCTTAGTTTTCTTATCTATTAAAATGGAATAATAATATTACTTAGTTCACAGGATGATTATGGGAATTAAATGAATTAATGTAGGTAAAGAATTTAGACTAAAGCTTGACCCATGATGTGTTACATATTATAATTTTACTAGAGGCCTGGAGCATGAAATTTATGCATGGGGGGAGGGTCCTTCAGCCTTGCCCTCATCCTCTCCAATCTGGGACCCCTAGGGACTGTCTGACTATTGGTTTAGGCCTGATCCCTCTTCCAATCTGGGACTGCTGGCTCCTAACCACTCAGCTGCCTGCCAGCCTGATCCCTCTAACTACTCTCCCCTGCTGGCCTGATTCCCCTAGCTGCTCTCCCCTGCTGGCCTGATTGCTCCAAACCACCTCTGTCTCGGCCCCACCACCATGGCTTTGTCCAGAAGGCATCCAGAAGACATCCAGTCTAATTAGCATATTACCCTTTTATTAGTATAGGTTCCTGGAAAGATATTTACTCCATAAAGGTATTCTATGCCACAATTTAAATTCTACCATTTCTAAGAGATGTTTATTAAGAATAGCTAACATTTGTTAAACACTATAATTTAAAGGCAGTACATTCACAAATTTCACTAAATTCTGTGAAACAAACAAAGCAGAGGTTTTTGATATACCTCATCGAGGATGCTCAGAGCGATTTAATAAATTTCCTAAGATTATAGAGTTTGTAAGTACAGAGTCAAAACTTAAATCTAAGGCCTTTTGTCTTCACATTTCAAATATCTTCTATTATATCTAGCTGCCTTAATTTTTATTGATCTGTTCAATCATTACTTGTTAAATACTGACTTGGTACTGAAATAGGTGAAATGAAATTGAGTGTGATGAAGAAATAGCCACCAATAAAAAGATTCAAGGGCAAAAACTAATTTACAGCCATTTACCCAAGTGTTGTACTCCTCGTTTGTCTAAAATTTAATTGTTATAAGTTGAATAATGCATTGGATCACCTTAATATTTAAAGAAATATTTTTAAAGGTGACCTAAATCAGTCAGGGTTTAGTCAGGAAGTTATTCTAAGTATTTTAGCAGAGAGGGATATAATGAAAGAATCATGTGATTACAAAACTATTACAAGGTTGACGGAGCAAAAGTTTCCAAGATCCTTTGCTGCTCTTAGGAGAGCACTAGCAGGTCTAAAACTGGCAAGTCACAGGCAAGCCTCACTCATGTCTTTCCACAAGTCTGCCTCCTGCTTCCAGTATGGCAGCAATGATGGCTAATTCTCTTCTGCCATGGAAATCTCACACCAGAATCTTTGTTGGATGCATCAGAATAAGACTCTGCTGGCAGAGGAATCTGGGAAATGTAGTTTCTGGGCCTCTAGCTCTATGACACAGGGAATACACTTAGCAGAGCCAGGATACTGCTGAGTATCCATAACATGACATAGTATTCCTCCCCTTTACTTGAAAATGCCTAATGATGAGGCTGACTCTTTTCTTCAGACCCAGGAAACTAAATGCTGTTTCATGGGGATGGGGATCACCATTGTCTAGTCCCACCCAAGTAAAAGAGCTGAACCTTCTCCCATTGTCCCCATCTTGATGGCACTAAAACTCACACAGGTGCTGTTTAAGGATATTGTTGTTACACAGTTGGGCCCTTATAGTGGAGGATGTGCATCAGTCTCAGAAGACCTTGGAGTTTGGGGTGTCGCTATGTGTTAGGTGATAAATATGGGGGTGAGTCAGGGGAGAGTCCTCACACTGTGCACTGCTCATGTGGCTTCAGCCTGGTGGTGGTTGTAGCCCTGGGAATGGCCATCTAGAAACAAACACTCAGCCCTCATGCAATTTATGCTGATCTCTCTTCATGCCAATTTGTTCCTTCCTGCGAGGCGTTCTGGTCCAGTCCCCCAGTCTCCATGTGCATGGGCACTCCCCTCCCCACTCTCCTCCCTCTTTTTTCCTGCCACCCCCAGTCCAATGTAAGGCTCTAGAGATAGGGGCATTAGCTAGAGCCTTTCTCTTTCTTCTTTCCAATTGCAAACTAACACAATGCCCAATTTCCTTTCCATTCTCAGGGCTCTTCTTCTCTTGACCAAATAAAAATTGTTGGCTTTTAAAATAATTGTATTTGGTATGGGCTGCAAGAGCTTACTTTGGAAGTCAAAATCTGCACGTCAAATATTTCTATCTAAAAGTATTTATAGAAATAGACCCACAATTTACTGTTACTTGGTTTATGACAGTGACACAATTCAATGAGGAATTATTTTTTTCATAAGTCATGTTGGAACAATTACATACCTATATGAAAAAGTTAACCTTGACCCCTAAATCACACTAAGATATTAATTCAGGATGACTAATAGCCTTAAGTGTGAACTAAATTAATAAATATCATAAAAGAAACATGGGAGAATATCTTCATGGCCTTGGCACAGGCAACAATTTTAAAAAATCAGGGCACAAAAAGATTAATCACAAAAAAGCTGCAAAATTGGACTTCATTAAATTAAGAAGCTACATCTGTAACATATAAAGAATTTTCATGAATCAATAAGGAAAAAAATAATGGAGTTTAAAAATATATAGAGAGAGACTTGAGTAGGCACTACAGAAAAGAGAATACACAAAGGGTAAATAACCACATGGAAAAGAGTTCAACATTATTAGTCATCAGGATAATACAAATTAAAACCACAATAAAATACCATGGCTCACCTATCTGAATACTAAGATTTTTAGAAAATGAACCAAACCAAGTGTCGGCACTGCTGTGAGCAAGTGGAACTCTCATAGATCGCTGTTGGGAGTATAACTGGTGCAGTCACTTTGGAAACTACTTGGCAATATCTACTTATGCTAACATACATTTTTTCCTAGACATATGTCCAAGAGATATAAGTATTTACATCCAGCAAAAACATTCACAAGATTGTCTACAGAATCTTTATTCATAATAGTCAGAAATTTGAAATATCTCAAATATCATCAACAATAGACTGGATAAATAGTTCATACACACACACACACACACACACACACACACACACACACACACACACTAGGGGCCCGGTGGAAAAAAATTCCTGCACAGGGTGGGGCATGTCCCTCAGCCCAGCCTGCACTCCTGCACCCTCTTCAATCTGGGACATCCCTCTCACAATCCAAGACTGCTGGCTCCCAACTGCTTGCCTACCTGTCTGCCTGATTGCCCCTAATCGCTTCTGCCTGCCATCCTAATCATCCCCCCAACCACTCCTGTGCCAGCCTGATTGATGCCTAACTGATCCCCTGACAGCCCAATTGCCCCTAACTGCTCTCCCTTACTGGCCTGGTCCCCCCAATTGCCCTCCCCTGCAGGTCTGGTCCCCCACAACTTCCCTTCCCTACAGGCTGGTTCTCCCAACCGCCCTTCCCTGCAAACCTGGTCACCCACAACTGCCCTCTCCTGCAGGCCTGGTTTCCCTAACTGCCCTCCCCTGCAGGCCTGATCACCCACAACTGCCTACCCTTGCCAGCCATCTTATGATGGCCATCTTGTGTCCACATTGGGATGGCCATCTTGTGTGTTGGATTGATGGTCAATTTGCATATTATGTCTTTATATATATATATATATATATATATATATATATAGATAGATAGATAGATAGATAAAGAGAGGCCCAGTACATGAAATCATGCACTGGGGTGGGGGTTGGGAGGTCCCTCAGCCTGACCTGCATCCTCTCATAGTCCAGGATCCCTTGCTCCTTACCACCTGCCTGCGTGGAGGCAGGAGAGGCTCCTGCCACTGTCACTGCACTCACCAGCCTTGAGCCCAGCTTCTGGCTGAGAGGTGGTGCTCCCCCTGTGGGACCACACTGACCACCATGGGACAGCTCCTGAGTTGACTGTCTGCCCCTGGTGGTCAGTGCACCTCATAGCGACCAGTTGTTCTACTTGTTCCACCATAACGGTTGCTTAGGCTTTTATTATATAGATAGATATATATCATAAGACATCAATTGTGTAAATAAAACAACATTTCAATGACAAGATAAATGATCTAGAAATGTAATATATATATATATATGTATATATGTGTGTATATATATATATATATATATATATGCTATAATAAAAAAGAATGAACTACTGCTCTACCAAACAACACAGATAAATTAAATTTCAAAGATGTTATACTGACTAAAAGAAGCCAAAAGAAAAGAGTATATACTCTAAGATTGCATCTATATGAAATTCAGGAACAAGTAAACAGGTCTATGGTGCTAGAAGTTAATCTAGAAGTTACTTCTTAAGAGTTGATGAGGGTGGGTGTTGACTGGGATGGTGCCAGGGGAGTTTCTGGAGTTTGTGGGAATGGTTATGTCTTGGTCTGGGTGGTGATTACATGCATATATATATATATAAAATTGTAAAAATCTGCTGAGTCATGTACTTCAGATGAGTGTACTTACTATACGCATGTTATACCTCAACTTAATAAGAAGGGAAAAAGAGCCCAGTAGAGAAATTTAAAAGATAAACATAAAATATTTCTGTCTTCTTTTTAAAAAAATTATAACAATTTTAATTCTTCTCTAAGAAATGTGTACACATCTGACTCACTGGGAGAAGGGCCACAAATAAGAGAGCCTATAAAAGAAGAGTCCACATTTGCTCTTTATATTTTTATTTTTATTTTTGGTATGTATGGAGAGACATGTATCAGGTGAGGTGGTGGAAGGAAACAACACCATCAGGCTGCTCTGCAGAGCCCTGATGCCCTGCATAGTGCTTTATACACACAATAGCAAACAAACATTTGCTAATTAAAAAACAACAACTTATTTTTATTAAATTCTGAGCGGAAGAGGGGAGAGAGAGAGAGAGAGAGAGAGAGAGAGAGAGAGAGAGAGAGAGAGAAACACCAATGGTGAGAGAGAATCCTTGACCAGCTGCATCCTGCACAACCCATAGGGGAGATCGAGCCCACAGCCAGGCATATCCCTGACCACAATCGAGCGGTGACCTCCTGGTTTATAGGTCAACACTCAACCAATAAGCCACACCAGCCAGGCACATTTGTCATTTTTGACTGAGACTTCATAAGCAGACAGGCCCTGTGAAAGCCAAAGGAACCAAGTATAATTGCATAAAGGTGCACATGCTGATTTCACAAGACCCCATAGAGTGGACCAGCAGGGCTGTGTATTGGTCTCAGATTCACACCCCTCTCATAGTTAGTTCTCAGTTCCATGTGGTCAGGTATCTCTCCTTACAGAGCCCTTCAATTTGCCAGATTGTTGCCTCTCCACTTTGGGAAAGTCCCTTCCACTTAAAACTTCCTGGCGTGCCTCTCACTTCCCCGCCTCTTCTGCTTGGTGGCCTCTGGTAAACTAGACATGCTACATTTGAACAATCCCATCATCAACAGACAAACTTATCTCAGTCTAGCCACAGACTTAAAAGTATCTGCACTTTTTTGTTTTGGAAAATTCATCCTGTGTCTACAGAATGAACATCCCCTCCCATGGAGTCCTAATAAATATCTGGAAGATCTCAAGGAATGAACTTTGGCTGACCCACTTGTGCACATCTTTGAAATCCCTCCCTTCTGCACTTTCTGTGGAGCTGGGTGAGTGGTCTGAAACCCTTGGACACTTCTGTGAACCATAAATTTAGAAAACTGTTAGTTTGGGAATTTGTGGAACAGATTTCAGGAAGTAGCAAGGAATAATCATGTTTTGGGTCATTTCATCATTGTCCATTCCCAAGAGTTTACATATGTTCTCTGCCTGTATCCCTACAGATGTGCAGTTCCTGTTGGAAGGAAAGGAACCGAATCAGTGTTCTATTTGCAAATAATATTAATCAAAATTGTATTTTAAGTGACAGCTCTTAGTAATGTGGGGTTAGCTCCATCTCTCACAGAAGATCTATTCTGTCTGCTTAAATGTGAATGCAAAGCAATGCATGTCTTCTCTGCATAAAGAATCATCTCATAAATATATATTCCTCTTCTATATGACACATCTTTCCAGACTGTATTGTGTGTGCATTCAGAGGAACCGCAAGCAGTAGCTTTGAGCTGCATGACCAAGTTCATGCTATTTTAAGAATCTAAGGGTTTGACCTCAGCTCAGAGTCATATTTAAAATGGATAGACTCTCTGTCTAGCAATTGTAAATGGGAATTCTTTGCTTGATGAGTTTTTATTTCATAATTTCTATGCAGTGCAATAAATAGAGATAGTGGTAATTAGGGAAAGAATCATTCATTGTTCTCTGTATAGAATTTACAGAAAAATTTTTGAGTTCTAGAGTAGAAGTAGAATAAATCGTCTGGTGTTTGAACTTATTTTGGTCAAAAATGGGAAAAGGTTGAGAACATTTTTTGAGTGACTTCCAAAAGCATCTTAGACATCAAAAGGGTTATATAAAACAACATTTTAATGACTTAATGCAAATGAACCAGAAATGGATATATTGTGTTTCCTTTAGAAGTACATAGGGTTTAAAATCCAAAGGGAAAATGCTTTCAGATAGAGTTTCTGACTTTGAATCAAAATGTTTCCCAGACTGAGTCTATGCTGGATAAGATGAAAACAGAATAGCTTGCATTTAAAAAATCAATTATATGTATATTTTTAACTCATAAAATTCCATATTAGCTAACAGTTTTTAAATACAGATTATCTCTCCTCATCATTGAAAATGCTAAGGCTACCATGGTAACAATAGATTTCATTCTATTCACACTAAATGCAACATTACAGTGACTTTGAAAAGTAAAAAAAGTGTGAAATGTGGGTGTCAGCAGAAATTAGAAGGACATGTTAAGGAGGAGGTTGCAAGCTCATGGCCTATGGTTGAATCTGTTCAGCACTTGTGTTTTATTTGGCCCAGAGAACATTCAAAATGTCTTTGAGTTATTTGTCAGCATTTAAGTATTAGTTGATGTGATCAACAAGTTAAGATTTCTAGTTTCTCTTAACAAGTAGGAGATCTGGCTACAGCAACTCCCACTGCTGCCTGGCAGCCATCAGCAGGAGCTGAGGCCTGTCTGCTTCTTCAGAAAGTGATGTCTCCAGTTGGCCAGCCCCTCCTGAGGCCATTTCAACAGCCACATGCCTTGGCTCCTCTAGGCTTTGAATCTGTGATCCATACTGGAGAACAGAAGTAGAATGCAGCACCCCTTGAGTACTGCATCCTTTTAAAGAAAGATATGGAGCATCTCTGCTCGGAGTTCTTAAAATGAAAAATCAACTCTGGATTATTCAAGGTATGAATAATTCTCAAATGCAAGTTCTTTGCTTTACCGACACTCTACTCCAGCCCTCCCAGTTTGCTGCTCATGGACCCTGCATCCGAGGGGCAGGGGAACCAGAGGGAGCCACATCTCTGCTCAGTACTTTAGCTCTTGATTCAGCTGATGAAAAAGATGACCCTTGAAACTAAAATCTACTTGCAGAATTAACTGTGACAATTATTCCTCCCTATCTTCAGCCCAAGATTTTGGTTGCTTTAGACATTGTTCTAAGAAGGACAAAATAAGGAGAGAAAATATGGCACAGACCAGTGACATATTCTGACCACAGAAAACACCCTTAAATCAAGCCAACCACCTCATATACATAAACTGCTACTACAAGAAGAGGTTAGAAAGTGTACCTGAATCACTATGCATACATATCATCGTGAATAAATAACCAACACTTGTAAACAGAAAGATGTCATCTCATAATAGGCTTAACTTATTCACATTTGCCTCCTAACCTTGATTTGAGTAAAATGGCTAAGGCTATGCAATGTGTCCAGTTATAACTCACAAGACAGCCACTAATCACGTCTTAGAATGGGCCCACATAATAGAAGAATGCCACAGCCACAGGGTTTGGACTGGTGGCCCTTACGTCAAGCTGACATGTGATTTCAGTAGAATTCAAAGCTGAAAAACAAAAGTTGATGCCTAAACTTTGCCAAGATTCACCTTCCTGGCATAACAAAGGTCAGTGTTTGTTCACAGACTCCTTTTTCTCTACCTAAAAGTGATGCGGGCAAGACTTGCCATCAGTGCCACCCTGGAATGATACACTTTTCTGCTCTAGTTGTGCAGATAACTGCTCTCGTTATGAAGAAAGATTTTTTTTATCTTCCTTGTGTTCAGATCTTACCATTGTTGCTCCTCAATAAACCTCTTTGGCATTATCTCTTCTCTCCATTATGTGCAGCTCCACAAGAAGGCCGTCCTTGCTGTCCCCTCTCAGTGAGAAACCTGGGGAAGGGCAAAAAGTTTGGTGAGGAAGTTCATTCCTGAGGAGACCAGTAGTTGTAATTTGTTACCATAATTGAAGACATCTGTTTGTTTCCCCATTCTAGACTTATTCAACAGATAGTTATTGACTATATACTCCAGGCTGAATATAATTCCGGAGGCCTGGTATTTAAATTAGTTAGCAGCTATTTCCCAATATCTCCAGTGGTGGAAAATGAAACCCTCACTCTACAACCCTAGTATATGATCATTCACATAATGATATACTTTCTCATAACTAGTCAAAAATTGTTCATACTTATTCACAGCATATCTATTGACTTAATACTACTAATTATTTTCTGTTCCAGAAAACACTTTACAAGAACATTATCATGTGCAGCAATCAAATCATCATTTGGATGTGCTTTTATTTTTCTTTCAAATGAGTTAAACCCATTTAATAGGAATATTTTTGGTCAGTTACTTGTGCTCTAATGGAGGAATAAGCTAATTCCTTTGTTATTTTTAACACTTTGTTCCACTCAGATATGCCAATTTTTGTGGTGTCATTATTACCAATTTATGACAGGTGGGCTGGGCAGATCTTGGGGATGGTGTTTTCATTGTCAGCTCTCCTCTTTGGCTCACCATAGTTACCCAGAGTTGCAGAAGGATCACTATAAGGGAAAGGTTCCAACCAGCTAAAGATTCAGGTAAGGAATCACAGGGCGGCTACACGATGTCCCTGCAAGATAGGGGCATCATAACATCATGCTGGTGTATGTGGCTCTGCTTCTTCATAATTCAGATCTTTAGGGAGTCTCTGAACACCCAGAGGACTTTCCAAAAAAAAATAAAAGACATCTTGCGGAGTCTTCCTATGACTCAAGTGCATATGGAGAGATAAGACTATGGTAGGAAATGTTGGTCACCAGAAACCTGGACACAAGAAAGGCTAGGAGAAGCATGAGAGAAGAAAATTCTTTCACTCTCTCTCAGGAGGGGATGCTTGATTGGTTGGAGATTCACTGTGCTGTCATGGGATCTGATGTACTGTGAGGTTATAGGGAAACCTAACTACTGGTGAGTTTGGTTCAAGACGAACCTTACAGAGAAGCATGATACACAGTATACTGACACATGTAATTGAGTGGAGAAATAAGTATCTATTAATTTGGACCTCAAGTGCAATAGTCATTATGCTTGTTTTCATGATCAAGCTTTTTACTAAAAGGCCTCATGATAAGGGCAATTGAGACAAATGTGCAGGTGAGAGGTCCTGAAAACAATTTCCATACCACACAGCATGGAAGGAAGAACACATTATGCATATTTCAGCTTTGCAATCTGCATCCACAGAATTAACCCTGTGCAATAGTCTGGCCAGCCATCAAGAACTAGACTTAATTCCCCCCCTTGGGTATAAATTAGTCCAGCACACTGACGGCAGACTCCAGAGCTCAGCTCAAGTGCAGCTTGCCTGCACCCCACCGTGCACTGCAGCCAAGTCTCCTAAGCCCGCCAGCTAATTACGCTAACTTCCTGAAGAGAGAATTTCAAATGCATGGGGTTTGTAATAAATACAAGTACAATGCTACTGAGATGGCAAGCAAGAGGAAGGGTCGTACCTTTTCTAGAAGTCTGATATAATTTACAGTTTTATATACATAGCATTTAAAAAATTATATCTACAGGATAAACTCATGTCTTAAACTCAGAAATTACAATACATATTTACCTTGTTTTGGAAAAGGCTGTTAAAGGAAAGAATTATGTTTATCTGACCCGGCCTACAAATATGTTCAATCCCAAACTATTTTAGAAGCATTAGGTCAGTTCATATGAAATATCATTAGGTTAACTGCTCATTTTATCGAGTGGAAAGTAAGTCACCATCTGATAGTGTTAACCTTTTTTTGCATAGTGGAAAATGCAAGAGAACATATAATGGGAACAGAAAAAATTATATGGAAAAGAACCTCGGTAACCAGCAAGACACCCTAAACATAATCTAAAACATTGTTGTTGGGAAATGGTGCAGAAAAAAGGGATTAACAAGATAGGGGTCAAAGATCTGGGGGCAACATCAACTACTTTCCATTAGTGTGGCTTCACACTAGCTATCATGGCAGCTCTTTGTTCTGGTGGCAACCTCACAAGGAATTAAGAGGGACTGAATGTGGAAACTGAGTGGGAGACAGCAGTGACGTGGTGTCAGCTGGGAGAGCTCATTGGCAGCCTACAGAAGCACAGCCAGTGTCATTCCAAATAACAAGAAGTCTACTTGGGAAGAGAACCCAGCAAGCCTTTCTGAAGATAGCTGGAAAGAGGGAGGCTTGTGCACTGAAATAAAAGGTTAAGTTTGACAAATTAGAGCAGGAGGCTGATGCCAGTCAATTGAAGTGACAAAGAGACAAACGGTAAAATGTTAGTGCAGAAGAGAGCAGTCGAATGCTTAGCAGGCAGCAGTGGGAGGGGCTCTGAGGGGAGACCTGATAGTGTGGTGAGCACAGTGAACCATGTTGCCAGCTCTGGCAGCTCAGTGTGAATGGGAAAGTGGTGAATCTAGCTGGGCTGTTTAGGCCTCACCTGGGGGCAATCTGATGAAAGCAACAGACACTATAAAACATTAAGGCATTGATGGTCAGAGAAAATTAAAAGTACATGGGTGTACTTGGGCCAGGGGGAAAAAAGGCTGATAAATGGGTTTTTGCAACTCCATATATACCCTTCCCCCGCTCTCTTGTCCCCACCTCACGCCCCGCAATATTATCTATAGATTGATTAAGAAGCATTATTTTTCCAGTGCATTTCCACGGGAGCCTATGATGTCAAGAACTGTGGAAAGTCTGAGACTTTACCCTACTTATAAGCTATCAAGTTAGCTTGCCAGTTCCATGGATGCTGGCAGAGGATGTGGATCAGAGACAAAAGGCATTACTTACAGAAATAGCTGTAGCCAGGGGATCAGCATTTTCTTGTATCAGTTCCCTGATCTCCAACCTCCACGAGTAACAGGAGGAGGCCAGGTTACCTGCATGAAGAGTGGGCTGTTCTGCAGAGGAGGAATCTTGAACCAAGGACACCTGGACCACGATAGTGGGCTACAAACAAATATGCCCCCACGCCAAACGGAGACATTATCTCCATCTACCAAGACTGACCTCTATTCCAGCATTATGTCTGTGAGATCCATCCACATTGTTGCAGGTAGCTCTAGATTAGTTGTTCTTCTTGCTGGGTAGTATTCCATTTATGAACATTCCCCACAGCAGCCATTTGGGTAATCTTCAGTTTCAGGTTATTGCGGGTAGTGTTGCAAATGAACACTGTAGCACATGTCTTCTGATACACAAACAGAACTGACTTTCTGTTGGGGAGAATGGTTGGGTCCTATGGTATACTTATATTTAGCTTTCACAGGTGCTGCCAAACGTTTTTCCAAAGTGGTTGCAGCAATTTACACTCCTCAGAAGCTTATGAGAGGTCTGATGGCTCCACATCCTTGCCAACACTTGATATTTTCCATCTTTTCCATAGTCGCCATCTTAGTGGCTATAAATGGCTATAAATGAGTGTTAAGCTTGGTGTGGTTTAAACATAAAACAATTTTATGTTTCTAGCCTCTGCTTTCAATCATGCTGTCAAACCCAACTTTCTCATCACTTAATAGTATCTTGGGGAAATCCCATAACGTTTAGGTCTTTTTCAGTTCTTAAAATTTAGTTTGGCTCATTTTAAATTTCAGTCTCTATCTGATTCTGAGCTGTTTCCCTTCAGTCCCGAGGAGTCTTGTAGCTTCAGAGGCTTGGAGAGGAGAGGCATGAGGTCTTCTCTACAGACCACTAGCTCCTCTCTGTTACAGGGTCTGGTTTGAGGGCAGAAAAGAGGGATAAAGTTTTTAAATGCCTTGCTAATTAGTTATGTGGGCTCACAATCATCTCCTGTTGATTGTTGGTTGTATCTCCAGCCATCACTGGTGAGGTATAATGGGGAATATATCTGAAATTTGCCCCTAATGCCTGGCCCAGAGCTTCAGAAACCCTTATAATTTCCCGAGCAATAGGAATATCTTTGATATGCTAATGAGGTCACTCTGGTGGGTTCCTAGATAGATCAGGATGAAGGCTGGTCACCAGAAAGAGCAATCATATGATTAGAAAATTGTGGAACTTTGTCCAGCCTGACTTCTGGCGAGGTGAGCTATATCCTGTGGCAATGATCTAATCAATCATGACTGTTCAATGAAAGGCCAGAAAGAACTGTGGGCACCAGTGCTCAGGGGAGCTTTGCAGCTGGTGAATACATGATGTGCTGGAAGGGTGGTGTGTCCTGGTGCCATGCAGAGAGGACAGGAATCTCCCCACTCCCCTCCAGTCTTCACCCTGTGTTTACCCTTTATAATCAAACTATAGTCATAGCTACAGTGCTTTTTTGAGTTCTGTGAATCATGCTAGAGAGTTATTGAACCTGAGAGGGTTGTGGGAACCACTGAATTTGCAGCCAATCAAAATTATAGGTGGCTTGGGGACCTCACTGGTATCCGAAGTGAGGGCAATCTTGTTGGAGACCATGCCCTTTAACCTGTGGAGTCCGGTGCCAACCCAAGGTGGTTAGTGTCAGAACTGGATTGCAATACAGATCAGTTGGGGTGGAAACAGAGCCCCTGGTTTGTCATCTCTCTGTGGCCAGTGTCCAGAGGTTGGCTCTATCATAGAGTTCACAGTGGGCACAACAGAAGCCAGCAAGGCCTCTCTAGGAAATGAAAGATCTAGCTCTAGGTTGATCTCTTCCATCTCCTCCAGCTCCCAACACCAGCAGCCTACCCCTCAGCCTTTTGCTGCTGGAATATCTAGAGAGCAGACAGTCTTCATAGATGAGAAATTGATAGTGCAGGTTAAATCCAAGTGCCCTAGGACCTACATAGGGGGAGTGCAGAGAATTCCAGCAGTGCCCCTTATGCCCACTTTGCCCTCCCTCTCATGATGATATAGAGACAGGGCAATCAGCCCATTGGCTAAGTCAATTTCCAACCTGAGACATGAAATGCCAGTCACCCCTTGTTGTGGGTGCTCCAAAGTCTTTGCAAATAGTGCACTTGAGGCTTCCACACACCTCACTGGAATTAAGGAAGGGAAGTAATGCTCCTGTCAAACATCAATGCCTCTCCCCCAGTTCCTTTATATGGGCTAAGGTGGGATGCTGGACTGGTGATTGTAGGGCTTGCTCTGTCAGCTATTAATAAAAATTGCAGGGAGGTCTCTGAGCCATTACTCCTGGAAAACTGAGTCCTCTTAGGAATTAACAAACAACAAGCAAATAAACAAAGGTCAGATCAATCAACCAATATATTTTGAGCACCTATTTCACATAGTAGACTATGGAATAAAAATGGAAAAAGAATCATAGGGTTAGTTGTGAGGGACCTTACTGGGGAGGATAAATATCTATTTAAGAGATAGAATTCAGAAGTTGAAAATAGAGACTCAGTCCTCACTGAGGACTAGATGCAGTTCTGTATTGGCAGTTTATCCGGTTTGCCCCCGCACCCCTGCTGTAGCAGCACTAATTACAGGCAGGGGAAGGTGAACCCTGCATAACGAAATTGGATTATTTTTATTGTTTCCACAGGAACCGCACCATGTGGGGAATGTTTGTTCAGGGAATAGGCTGTGTTTTCTGTTCATTTCATCCAATTGTCCACAAGAGTGATTGAATTTTATGTCCTACAACTTTAATACCACAAACTATGCTTGAAGTACATTGACTTTAAACAGGACATAAATTTCAAAACTCCTGAGTTATCCCTTTGCACTGTCTTCCCATGTCCTTTGTTTTATTATTATTTTTTGAGTTGATCTTCTTTTTTTTACCTCCCATTCAGCTTTTTGAACATACAAAAGCTCAGAGGCCACTTGCAAACCCCTGCCATTGGACTTGGGCCTCAGCCTTCCGGCCTGGAGGTCACCCCAATGAGAAGGAGAAGAATGCGATGGGCCTGGTTCCCATGGTACTATGGGTCCTAAGCGGGAACAGGACAGCAAGAAGTGGAGAGTCCAGGATGGGAAGTGAGGCTTAACCTGGGCTCACTTTCAGGTGCCACCGTAACAGCTCAGTGACCTAAGGAATTTGTTTATGCTTCCCGACCCTCCATTGTATTGTTTGTACATAGCCATAAAAATACTACCTCCCTAACAGGACTGTCAGGAGGATTAGATGAGATAATGCATGTAAATCCCTCAGGGCAGGGCCTGACACATAATAGTGCTTAATAAATACGACAAGCTGTTCTGAACAGGGGGTGGGCTGGGGTGGAGAAGGCATGTTCTTAGTAAATGTGTACAGAGTCATTACAAATTTTATAAGTGCTATAGCATTTTTGTGGACTGCGCTGTCTCCAAGAGGGATATATAGCTTTTTATTAGGTTGGAGGGCCTTCTCGGTGAAGAAGGAAATTATCTCATCAGGGTTCATGTTCTGCGGTTGCAGTGCCTGCTGATGTTGATTTAGCTCACTTACAAAGCCACACACCACGCAGCAGCGTTCATCGCTCTCCGCATTAGCTTATTAATCCTCCGGTTATTCCTCTATGGTTCAAGGGCATATTTGCTTTCCAGTGGAGGCACCAAGAGGTGAAATAACATGCCCCAACTGGGACCGAGAGGGAGTGGCCGAGCCAGCTCTGTTTCTCCTACGGCCCACCACACTCGGAGGTTTCACTTGCACTGAAAACTTTTGCTCCCTAAAATCAATGTTTTAATTGTAGATGTTTTATTTGCTAAGTGGGAAGGAAACAGTTGGGGATACTAGAGTATAAGCTGGCCTGGTAATCAGGTCTTTTAGTCCTGTGACTGGTTACCAAGAACCACACAGCTTTCCAGCCCTGGTTCCCATGGTTATCCAATATAGGACGAGGCTGAAGCAGCCTCGAAGTTCCTTCCCAATGTGAACACTCCATGGTTTAAGCTTTTGGATAGAGGAGAAGGCCCTTTCTAAGGACCCTAAGATCATATTAAATTAGAAGAGATTTTGGTTTCACAATTTTCTTTTTTGTAATTAAGTAATAAGATGCAAGCTTTGAACTATCCGCAGGTAACAGTAGAATACTGCTCTGGCATCTTTAGACCCAAAGGAAGCACAAGGTAAACAATAAGAGGGGATCTCAACTGCAAGACTGATCATCCCATGCTGGGCCCACCCTGGCCCTCTTAGCTTTACCCAGATGCTGTGGGTGGTGCCTTCTGCAGAGCTTCCCTGCAGCTGCTGCTCGGGGAGCCCTGTATCTGAGGGTTGCCAAAGACAGTGAGCTCATGGCATGGCTGCCTGGCCCAGCATTCAGGTCCAAGGGTTCTCAGCAAAGGCCTCTCTCCATTCCCCCTCTTCGGCAGATGTACAGCTGGCCTACTTACCTAGCATCTAGCTGTATAGAGCATCATCTCTCAACTGTTCTGGAAAAATGTGGGGGCTCAGATCTATCCTCTTAACACCCTGACAATGCCTGTATTTGTCTCTTGGAGCTACTCATGGTACTGTGCATTGTTACCCACGAACACACCCAGAAGGAAGATGCTTCAGAAAGCTACTGGCAGGTCTGGGTCCATTCCCTGTGCTTGGAGATTCTGAGGGAGGAGTCCCTTGATAATTCTGCAGAGGTTTTAGAGTCTGTGTCATCCAATTTCCCTGACCTCCCAACAGCCTGCTCTCCAAATACTTGACTGTTCAAATAGCAATTTCTGATGGAAAAGGGGAATGGGGATGGTAATAGCAGTCAAAATACTATTGTATGAGCATCTTGGGATTGAGCGTCTTATGTGTCAAGCACACCTATTATTATCACCATCTTCGAGATCAGGAAACTAGAGACCTGGAGGAATGCCTTTCTCAACACCACACAGTTCACAAGTGGCAAAACTGGAATTTAAATTAGGGAGGAGGAAGGTACCCATGGCAGGGGCTGGTGCTTACTCAGCAGACAATCCCTACAGCCCCAGAGGGAGCACAGAGAGCCTTGTTTCCTGGACAGTGCTGGACTTCTGCAGGGTGTATGGGGGTGTCCTGCACTGTTTGCTCTCTCCCTTAGCCACACTCTCTGGAAGTGCTCATCCAGCTTCCAGTAAGGGAACGAGGGAATGAATGTGAGGGCTGCTAAACCCTGCCCACTGCTGGGGAGGAAAGGGGCCTGCCAGGAAGCTGCTGCTTTTCTGCAGAAAGGGCCCTCCCATTATCTAGAATACCCCCCACAAGCAGCTTCAGACAACTCCTGCAGAGCTCTCCCAAGTGCCCAGTGGAGGAATCAAGCACCTATGGTTGCAGATACTCTGTTCTAGCCTCTGCTTTCTCAATATTAAATGTTTCCATCGGTTTTCATATTTTTTAAAGTAACTTTTAAAGCTATCATGCAGAATTGAGGGTCAGATAAAGTGCTTCGCAGATAAGAAAAAGCCAAAGGAGTTCATCACCACCAAACCAATATTATATGAAATGCTGAAAGATATTCTTTAAGAAGAGGAAGAAGAAAAAGATAAAAGTGTAAATTATGAACAACAAATACACATCTATCAACAAATGAATCTAAAAATCAAGTGAATTAATAAGCTGATGAACAGGATAAACTGGTGAATGTAACAGAATCACAGACATAGAGAGGGAATAGACTGACAACTCTTGGGGAGGAAGGGGGTGTCAGAAGAGACTTGACAAAAATCATGCAACTATGGGAGAGGACAGTGGGGAGAGGGAGGTGAGGGCGGAGGGTAGGATGGGTACCAGGTGGAGGGGAAATATAGGGGGAAAAATGGAACAATGTAATTAATAAGCTGAACAATAAAGATAAAAAAAGGAATGGAGAAAAAAAAGAGAAAAGGCAAAATAAATAAATAAATAAATAAAATATGCAAAAGTGCACACATCCAAACATGCTGCTAGATGACTTTGTTAACAAACTGAATGCTCTTGTCCTAGTCAGCCCCCAGCCTAAGAAACAACATTAGTCACACATCAGAAACCCCTGTCTACTCCCCGTCCTCAAAGATAACCACCTTCCTGACTTCTGTCACCACAGATCAGTGTTGGTTGTTTTTTTCACTTGGTAAGTACACCATAAACTAAGTCGTCGGTGCTTCTTTGTGTCTGATTCTCCAGGTCATCATCATGTATGTGGGATTCACCCACTGTCCTGCATGAAATTGTCATTCATTCATTCTCATTGCTACCAAGTATTCCATCATGTGAATATAGCAATTTATTTATCCATTCTCCAGTGGATGCACATTCAAGTTTCCATCTGGGGACTGTCTTGTGAGTAGTGATATGCCTTAATTAAAAAAAAAAAAGTTTGGTAAAGCCTTACCTGCTGAGTAATTAGGATTCTAGAATGATCACCCCTGTCCTCAATTTAGCTTCCTGGATCCTTGGGGTCAGCAGGGGAAGTCAGTGAGCCTGGGGAAGCCTACAGTGCCAAGTTTATTTCAAACACTTGCTGCATGAACAAGCCTCGGTGGGAAGGCATATGAGCCAGTTCATGTCCTGAGGTGCTACCAGATACACTGTGGGAACCCGTGGTCTTCTGGTGGCCAAGACTCTTGCCCGTCTCTTCTCTGTAACACAGAGAAGACCGTGTTACAACCAAAAGTTTTTGAGACCATTGGGAACACTGTAATTAATGGCCTCGGTCACTCAAATTTCATGACACAGTTAGAGGATGGGGATCATGGCGTCTGTAGATTACATTTTGAGGTAAAACTCTGCGACCACAAATTCAGCGTTGTTCTTTGCAGTAAACATTTCAGGGAAGGCTGGACTGCAGGCAACCTTGAAGGGCCAGCATTTTAAACTACATTTTTTAAAGTTATGGCCTAGCTTGCAAGTAAGAACTACATAAATAAAGAATGTTCTAAAGGTTGTGAGTCTTGGGAAAATATCCAGTTACACATTCGACTATATTCAGAAAAGCGAAATGACACCAACGGAGCCAGAGAATCTGATAACCGCAAGCGGAGTGAGGGGAAGAGCGCCATGGGCGGAGGCTCCGGGACGCCTGCTCACTCTGCATCGTGCACACGTCATCTGAAACAAGAGGCCACGTTCTGAGTTATTACACTTGCATAAATTAATTATTCTTTCATTTTTCCCGCACCACTTTTCACTAAAGATGTAACAGAAAATTTCTCTGACCTAATGGCATTAAAAACTTGTTTTCTGATTCTTAAGTAATACATGATCATTTTAGCAAAATTGGAGCTTAAGCAATGTATCCAGAGGAAGACAAAAACACCATAATCCCATACTCCACAGTCAGCCTCTATCAACATGTGATAACTTGCTCACAGTCATCTTGGTCTCTCTGTCTCTGTCTCTGTCTCTGTCTCTGTCTCTCTTTCTTCTATACATATGATCTCTGACTTGGTGGTTTGACTTAGGATTTTTTTTTTTTACTTTTAGATGCTAGGAAAGCCATAGGCATTCACTAGAAACCATGTTTTGAATCTTAAATTTTTATTTCTTCCCCGCCCCCCCCCCCCCCCAGGCCAGCAATCTGCTCTACAATACTCTCTAGTGATGCTGGGCAGTGGCAGCAAGATGATTTAGCCCAACTGTAGGCTAATGTAAGAGTTCTGAGCATGCTTAAAGTAGACTAGACTAAGCTTTGATGTTTGCTAAGTTAGGTGTATTAAATGCATTTTCAATTTAGGAGATTTTCCATTTACAGTGGACTTACTGGGACGTAATCCAATCATTGAGGAGAATCTGTAATTAGATTCGTACTGTATAATAGCCATTTAAATCCTCTTTGTAACTTACTTTTAGATTGTGAACATCTTCATATGTCATTTAAATAGACTTGAAGAGCAGGATTTTTGTTTATCATATGGATGTGCCCAATTTATTTAGCTTCTTCCCACACCATATTATGGATGATAAAATTATCTACCTTGCTGCTTTCTGGATTCCACTTTATCAGTAGGTTCTCCCAAATTATGATTTAAACATATGAAAATTACTCTTATTAGTTCTTATGCAATGTGACTGTATACCTACTTCCCTGGTTTCTCTGAGGAAAGCAAAATTGTGATTTGTCACTTTTCCTGTAGCAAACATGTCTGTTCAGTTATGCTGAGATTTATTTACTAGAATTCTTGGGTAAAAAGCCCATGAACTTTCTACCCAGAGTCCAGCTGTCATCTAAGAGGGGGTCGGGGGTTGGTATCCTGTGGGGCCGGATGCAGCACCACTCAGCTCATCATTCTGCAGCTTGAGCATCTCTCACAGGAGAAACGGAACGCCACCACATCCTCTGTGCACCTGACAGTCAGATAGCATGTGGTGGCTAATGCATTACCTACACTGATACCAGGAGATTATCATCTGAACACCCCCCCAGGCCCCCTGACCGCTCCCCAAGCCCATTGCTCCTCTCATCCCTCATCTAGAAGGTCCACTTCCTCCCCACAGCCTGCAGACCAAACACGGGAAACTGATACCCACATTAGAGTTCGTTCCAAGGAGTCACCTGTAGGTTAGCAGCGCAGCAGCTGCCCCGAGAGAGGAAGGAAGTTGACTTACCAGAGAAGTGGTGTGGGTCTCCATTTAGGATGAGAAGGGAACACAGCTCAGCCCAATCAATTGCTCAGAGGGTGGCAGGCTAGTCCTAGTGAGGTCTGAGTGACCCCCCACCAGGAGTTCCTCCAATGTTGTATAGGCTTTCAGGCCCCTCAGAGGCACAGTGGCCTCTGGGGAGGGCGAGTATCAGAATCAGAAGTTACCCATTCTGCACACAGGCTACCATACACTCCAGTTCTAACTTCACCCGGAAACATAATAGCGCCATTCCTGACCACCTTGAATTTTCTTCAGTATCATTATAAAGGGATATATTTTTAACTTACCAGGCTTGCTCTCTAGTGTGACAAATACAATACACAGAATCTAGAATGCCTTTACGAGTCAGATATTTTAAAATATTAAAACACACAGAAATCAGTGCATCCACTGTATTTACTGTTATCAGAATGAAAGTCATATAATAGGATTTTCCTAACTTTCTACAACCCCTAAATCAAAAATATAATTTGCATCAAGTATTTTTAGTAGTTTCTCTAGTGTATTGCACGTGCTCATGTTAACCTTGGCAGCACTCGCATAAACTTTACATTAATAGAGTTACATGAATTTGATTTTAGAAACAATAATCTATCCTTGGATGGAGTGTCATCACCCCTATGTACACAATGTTACTCTATAAACAATGCCCTTTATTTTGGCAACGTGTCTTTCCTGCCATCTGCCTCCCAAAGCACTTGCCAGAGTTGCAATAATAATTGAGTTACAGAGGGAATTAGGTGTAATGGAGGGGAAGGAAATTGATTGCTTAATTTTTATTAACAGAAAGGGAGAAAATTGTGGTGCCTGCTGTGACCCACAATGAAACAAAGGAAAGATACAGAGAGGTGACTCCAGGTGGCAGGGATGTTCCTGCAAACATTAGTCATCCTGTGGGGAGGCTGAGAGAGGCCAACAATCCCAGTTGGGCGGAAAAACTCCAAGGGGAGTGCGAGGACACCAGGGGCCCAGGCTGCAGTGGTGTGGCTCTGCACACCGAGAAAGGATGAGGCACCTGGGGCACCTTCTACTGCAAGAAGCAGTGTCACTAACTCATTCTGCCTTTGGGACTAGGCTCTGCTCTTCTGGACTGCCTTCCCCTTCAAGATGAGGCTTGGCTGTTTGGGGCTAACTCTGCCCTTTGGAACTAGGGTCAGTCCTTCAGGACTAGTTCTGCTCTTTGAGGGTAGACTCGGCTCCTTGGGAGTAGGCTCGGCTCTTTGGGGTTAGTCTCTGTTCGGATTAGGTTGTAATCTTCGGAATTAGGGTCAGCCTGGCAGGGAGAAATGGAGGTATTTCCAAAACAGGGCAGAGAACAATGTAAATCTAGTGTGATTATAAAATAAGAAAACTGTGTTATAGCTGGCTTGTAGAAAACAGCTTCTGTATTTTATAGTCACACCTCCTATGGTACGGAAAGCGCTGAGTGAAACCCTGCAGGGCCTCGCTTTGGGACAGAAAGACTACCTGAGATCTATCTTCCTTCCTCTCGTTGTAGGCATCCCAGGAGCCCAGAAAATTACAGAGGATGCCTGCCCTCTTCTGTCACGGGCCTCCCACCTCACACAGGCGGGCACTGACACCAGTCAATCACCGGGAGTTTGCACTAGAGCTGGGACCCTGCAGAGTTTCAATCAACTCTTTCTGTACCATATGAGGTGTGACTATAAAACAGAGGCTGTTTTCTACAAGCCAGCTATAAACCCAGTTTTCTTATTTTATAATCACACTACGTTTATATCGTTCTCTGCCCTGTTGGTGGAAACACCTCCATTTCTCCCTTCCCCTGACTTCCCGAGTCACTGCTTCTAGCAACTGGGTTCCCCCAGAAAACAGGGAAGTCCCTGAACTGCAGCTCTCAAGCCAAGCCTGGCAGTGCAGAGTCTGCCGCCACCTCCCTGCCGCGCCTGCAAGGGAACCTGCACATCTGCGTCCCATTAATTCCCAGTGTGGCTGTGAGCCTATCAGGCCACAGGAGGCTGGGGCGTCTGGCTAGACTTCTCCTTCTCCTTCTAAAATAACTGGGGTAAGAATTACATAAGTGATTAATGGACAGAAATGTAAAAAGAGTCCATTTTCTTTGTTTTAGTACAGCAGGAGAACATATTTGTTGTTGAAAAGCCAGAAAATAGAAGTAAGCATAATAAAGATGATAAAAGTACCTATAATTCTACTGCATGGAGATAACAACCATCAATATTTTATTAAATCTCAACAGCTTTTTAATGTATGTAAGCTCTTAGAAATGGAATTAGCCCATACACATTCCTTTGTAACCTCTTATTTCCTTCCCTGGCATATTACTGTTTCCATTTGATCAAATATACTTCCAGAGTGATGTCCTAGGCACTCAGGAGCACTCAGAATCAGCCCTTTCGCAGTGTCCAGGTTTAGAAGTGCACCAGTTATCCTGAAAAGCGCTCCTCATTTAGACAACTACGATTACACTTAGCATTACAAATCAGTGTCCCTAGGCTCACAATGAGATTCAGATGTCTTTTCGCTTAATCATTTTCATAATTTATTTGAAGACTTTTGCTCAATATTCATAAAGCCAAATGTTCAAATCGTTTATTTGCCAGGCTGTTACTTGTATGGGAGGGCCTGGTGTCCAACGCAGGGCTGGCGGCCGAGCCCCAGCTCTGGGAGGCACAATACAGGTAACGTTTCTTTGGCTCCACTCCCAAAACCTCAGCACACAGATGGTGGAGAACAAAAGGCCTGCGTGGCCCACCACGTTTCAGCTGTTCCTCCGGCCTTCTCCTCAGCCCTCCAGGGTCCGTTCCTGCTCCCCCTCCTCTCCTCCTCCTCTCCAGAGAGCAGCTCACCACTCTCAGGCTGACAAAAGGCCATGCTCAAAACACCCCCAAATATGGACAAGCTGAAAGGGGAGCCATTTAATGTCACTCAGTCCTCTCATTAGACTTTGTCTTCACTCTCCTCTTCAAATGTCAGAGAAATAAAGTCCATCTAGGTGCCAACAAATCCTTCGGGTAGAACGGTTGCTATAGCAACCGTAGCGAGAAGCATTAACCCGCAAACCAGTCAGAAGGTGTTGGCTCAGAAACTGCTCTGCGTGGTGCACCGCCTTCTTTTGAAAGTAGATTGTTCTCTGTGACCTGGCATCTATTTTGGGTTCCTGTGTTTTGGGCACAATCCTTTGTTAAGGTATTTGATTTACTATAGAATTAAGACTCCGGGAGCTGGGGGAAAGGTGGGGTGGGGAACAGCTAAAAGACTGGAAAAATATAACAAATATAGGAAGATGATTTTTGAAAAGGGAGGAGGAGAAAGCTTAAATAGAATCAGTTCATTCAAAGCCAGGTGCAGAAGAATAATGTCAATTCTGTGCTCTGTGAGACGGTAAAAGAAAATCAGCTCTATCTAATGTCTGGGCTGATTTAAAACAAACCTCATGTTATTATGAATATAATCCCTGCTTTGTAAGCCATGACATTTAACTGGGTAATTAAATAATAATTGAATAAGTCTGCAAGGCATAAAACCAGGCAGAAAGGCACATTCCCCTGAGGCAATTTTTATCAAATATTGACTTACTCTTCAATATTAATGATGGGAATTTAATGTTATATTTTATATTTACATACTAACATTGTTTGAAAGACATTTTGCAATTTATAGGTTCTCAGGTTACACATGTGACTTGAATTAAAAGCACAAAGGAATAATCTGGGGGAGGGGGAATATGCAAAGGTACAGTGTGGGTTTAGAAGAGAAGCCTTTATTGCAATTAGTCCTGCATTTGTTGGGGTCTCTCACTTATCGTGGTCTTCTACACGCATTGCAAATACTTTCATGTTCTTATTCCACAAAGACACTCACTTCACTCGGGGCAGACTTGGAGCTCCCTCTGTGAGCAACCTGCTCTCCTTTCACTGGCTTTCTGGAGGGCCAGTGAGAAAAGTATATGATGTCCCAACCCCAATGTATGCTGGTCAATGGTTAACAACCAGGTCTCCAGAAAAAATGCGTGTGGAAATGTACTTAAGTTTATTTTAAATTCTACTGGTATAAAGGATATGTAGCATATAACTTAAGAAGAATAAAATATACAGTCTTATTCTCTAAATCTCATAAAGTCAGTTTATTTTCACTGAGCTTTTTGGTTTTGCTGAGCTTTTATTAAATCTGTTATCAGCATATGGTGATAACCAATTTGTCAATTGCTTGCAATGAACAAATAACAATAGGCCCTTCATGAATGTTGGGCCACATACTCATGTATGAAAGTAAAACAGGAAAGCCTGGCCCGTGGTTCAGTGGTTAAGTATCAACCTATGACCCAGGAGGTCGTCCTTTGATTCCCCGTCAGTGACATGCCTGGGGGGCATGCAGGAGGCAGCCTACCAATGATTCTGTCTTGTCATTGACAGTTCTATCTCTCCCTTTCTCTTCCTCTCTCAGAAATCAATAAAAATAATTAAATAACAAATATATGTAAGTAAAACATGAGAGATGCGTTGGAACTTTTTGCTGAATTAGATGGTGGCTTTCCAACATTTTGCTTTGAGCTATTCACAATGCAATAGCTACAGACACAACACATTTTGAAGTTTAATTTGCATTATTAACATTTCTATCACAGTCTTAAGTATAAATGGACAAACAATATGTTAAGCCCTAATTTGTAGCATTTTCAATTTCTATTCTTATCGTGGAAGATTTACAGACGCCAACATAATGCCATTAAGAAAAGAGTTAAGTAGAGATTAGCTATTTAGGAAATTTTTAATATTGTTTTCTTCCTCACTTTCCCCCATGACTCTATGAGCCACCAAACTGTTGGTTGACTCTCCAAGAGAGAGCATCACCAGAGAGACTTGTTTTTAAACAGAGGACAATACACATACATGTGGAATTTGCCCTTTTGTTCTATGAAGGATCCTGGTTTTTCTTAGTTTTCAATTTCCATTTACTCTTCCCAGAAGTTCAAAGTCATTCATAGAATTTTTTTTAACATTAAAAAATGTACCTCAAAATTCCTTTCAAATATCTCAGCATTTTTCAGAGAAAGCAAAATATCTCAGCAGTTTTCAACAAGCAAAGCCCAAAGCAATCATAAAACCAGCCAAACCTGTGGTTTAACTTAGGGTAGATTCTCCCTTTACTAAGACTCTGGCCTTTGAAACCACATGATTTCCTGCTCTGGTTAAAAAAAAAATCAGGAAGTTTCTCTATACATGCAAAGTTCAGAGAAATCTTCAGTCCCATGTGGGACACAATGCTGTTCACCTTTCTCAGAGGTCAGCCATATTATGTTGAGCTGTATCAACATTTTATATACATGGGTCATAAAATACCAGGGTGTGTGGATGTCAGAAGATGTGATCCTTTTAGCTGTGCAAGTGGACAATAGCAGAGGAAGATATATGATTTGTGCCTTTGTGATATAATAAGTTTTCTATTAATTTTGTTAATCTGCTATCATTGGGATAAATTGTATTCTATATTTGTGAATATAGAAATTTAAAATGTAGAAAAATTGAATACAATTACAATTGTATTTTTGAAAAATATTTTTCAGATGTTGAATTTGTTCCTGTGTATTTTAATTTCTATTTATTTCGATGCCTTAATGATTTAGGGTCATCAGGATAAACAGCCATCATATCATCATCATCACCATCAAAGCTATAAGACAGTGACGTTCTCAAGAACTTTCTAAGTATTGTTTGATGCTGCCTTAAACTGATCTTAGACCAGTGAGTGTGCTTTGTGAGGTTCCTTCCCCTATTCCCTTCCTCCTTCCTCCCCTCTCTTCTTCCTTCCTCTTTTCCTCCCTCCCTCTTTGCCTTTCTCTCTTCTTACTCCTCCTTATTTTGCTTCTTTTCCCCCTTCTTCTTCTCCTTCTCCTCCTGCTATTCCCTAAAAGCCTATGCTTTCCATTGTTGTCATTAATTAATTAAGTAGTTATTATGCCCAGAACTATTTTAGGTACTGAAACTTTGTCAGTGAACAAAACAGACCAAGACTTTGCCCCCACGAAGTGCATATTCTGACAGATAATGCCTACCTGTCTTTTTTTGTCTTCTCTCCTTTCTTTGTCCTCTTTCATTTTCAAACCAATTAATCTTAAAACAAAATAAAATTATGCTTGCAACATGAGTAAAATAAGCTCTGACCAAGGGTGTAAGGGTCTAGCCCACGACTCATGAAGTTCTGAGTCTGTACTATGTAATATGAGTTTTTAGGTACTGAAAACTCTGACTTCTGGTTTCTCAGTGGTGTGCCAGATGGTTCAACTTATGAGACAATGACCTCTGGATAAATGCCATTGTATCTGACCAGATGAATATGCCTTCTGAGAGAACCATTTCTCTCCCTTGCTCTATGGAAAAGGACAGTGATATGTTACATAAACTCTTATGAACTTTTGCTTAATATTCAAAGACCTCGTGGAATGTATGTTATAAAGAGGTGTATCCTGGAGCCTGCTCTGCTGTGCTTTCTGAGTTGGTTTGGTGTTGAGCATTAATTCCAAAACGGAATCATAATGTACACACATTAAATAACTGCATGGCACCCTCCGGTCCCACTCCAACTATGCCTGTACTCCAGTTCAGAGAAGAATCTGATCTCAAGGCCAAAACCCTACTCTTTAGGTTGCCCCATGTTGGGGAGCAGCCTGACAGTTGCCACATGGTTGGTACCTATGGACACGTAGCCTGGAATAGGGCAGCCTGAAAATCCGCCACCTGAAGGCTGTCTTTCTTTGCTGACATGGTCACTGATTTTTTTTCATGTGCTTGGTTTTTCTCATGTGTTCAAGTATGGCCAAAGGGAAAAACAGTCTTCAGTTAATTCAAGTGATCATGCACAAGAGAGAGAAAACTGAATCTTTTCCTGGCTGCCTTACTGACTGCCATAAATTGTCCTCCAACACGTGTAGAGAGAGCAGAGCCAGAATTTCCACAGAAGGACTCCAACCAGGAAACCCTGGATGGGCCTCGCTTTTTCAAGAACTACTCTCTGCTTTGGGGGCTCTCTTGCCAATCCCACACCCATGGCAGAAACTGGATTTGTTATCGTTTTTAAGATGTTGACTGCAGACAGAAACTAAAATGCAATCCTAGGACTTAGAAGGGAGCAGAGCGTCTAAGAAGTGAGTCCAAAGTAAAGAGGTTCATACACGCTCTGTTACAAAAGGAAAAAAATGAAAACCTCTTAAAAATACCTTCAAAACCAGACCTGACATTCTATTTCTCTAAGCCATTTACCTGTAAGTAATTAAAAATGACCAACTTCCCTCTTCCAGAAAGTGCATGGTGTAATCCTACAATCTGAGAAGGTGAGGTTTTAATTATGGAAAGGCAAGGGGAGAAGGGAATCATGGAATTCTATTTTCCTTCCCTTAGCACCTAAGTTGCTGAACAGCACTCACTGCTTCAGTCAAGAGAGATGCAAAGACTGCCACCCCCGCTAGCTTAAGACTTGGTGGTACACGGTATGAGACTTTTTTCTATGACGGTTTAGGAAGAAAAAGGGCTCATAACTTCTCTGCAAATACAATTAAGGTGTCAAAGACAAATACCAGTTCTGAATGTGGGAAATAAATCTTTCATCGGGGCCAACCTTTTATCAAATGGCACGAAAGGGACCTCCAGTTCCACTGACTTTGAGTGAGGCCTAGTCATCTCAGATTGAGGAGGCTGATGCTAACTCACCTGAAACTCTTCTCAGCCCAGAGCAAGTCAGCAAGATGAATGGAATCCTGTGGAGCTTATGGCAGATCAAGGTGAGATGGGAAAAGCTTTGCTCCCATATTTGAACCCTGAAGTCATCAGTAAACTTAAAGGGTTAAGTTGTAAGTTTCAAATTTGCACATTTTCTCATCTCTCCCCCCACCCCTCCCCTAGCTCCCACCTTTGCATCTTTAAGTACAGGTTAAGAGGGAAACACTACCGAAAGGTGATACCAAATTTTCACTGAAGAGAGGAAATGCCATAAGGGAGGAAGAATACACTTGAATGAAAAGACAGCTTAGCTCTCAGAGCCTATTGCATTTGTCCACCTATACGGATGAGAGGCCTTAGTGAAGGAGAATGGAGGCAGGTAGGAGGCTAACTATACCGGGGGCTGGAAGAGGGAGGAGCCAAACCAGGTTCTCCTTGGCTGGGAGAGTAATGGGAGCAGTCACAGAAACAAGGGACCTGTGGATTCAACTTTTGCAAGGATGGAGTGAGCATTTGACATGCAGATCCACGGCTCCCCAGGACAACCAGCAAAGAGGTCCTGAGAGAAAGGCTGCGGACGACAATAATGGTTCTACACGTTCCACTCAGTGGAAATATAAGGCTGAACTCTACACTCCCAGTCTGTTTGTTGAGGGCTTTACCTCACTGCAAATCAGCCTCCAATCCTGCACAGACTATAGGTTGTGCCTCTAGCGTCCAACAAACATACATTGGATGAAAGGACAAATGTGAAGGTACCACAGAAACAGCAGGAAGAACATGGGTTTGGAGTCTAAGAGACCAGGGTGCAAACCCTGTGGAGCTACTTAGTAGCTGTATGAATCTGCAAACCTCAAACTCCAAACCTCACCTAAAAATAAGAATAATAACACCCACTTCTACTGCTTGTGGTAAAAGCTAAGTGAAATAATGGCTGTAAAGCATGTACTAAGGTACTCACTTTGCATGAAATTGAACCAATGCTAGTGTTTCATCCATTGCTTTGCATTTCACTGGTGACATCCATCCACTGTCTCACTATTTCCTTGAGCATCTCCATAGGGAGGGACACCCGGCATTATTCAGAGCTTCTAGCTAGCTTACTCAAATCTTCAGCTCATTTACTATTATGAGCATGACAAAGACACATATAAAATTATTCATCATATTTAACAAATGCTTTTAAAATGCAGTTTAATCTTTCTACAGATGACTGAGCCATTCTTGCCTATGGGACACAGTTGTTTAGTTCTTTTTTCTTTCTTCCTTTTTTTTTCCTGTTGCCAGTTGTTAAAAAGCTTTTCTTGTCAGGGGAACTATCGTCTTTTGCGATCCTATACCAATCCTCTTTAAAGAAGCAGAACAGTGGTCTGCAACCCAAAAGGATCCTCCCCAGAGCCTGACCATGCTGGCACCATCATAACCTTGGGCTTCCAGCCTCGAGAACTGTGAGAAATAAATTTCTTTTGTTTATAAGCCCCCTAGTCAATGGTACTTTGTTATAGCAGCGTAAATTGACTAAGACACAGAGTTAGGGGCCTCCAATTTAAGGGAAACCTGTAACTAGTTTAGTGACTGGTACATTGGCAGATGAAATCATTGTTGGTAAGATGTGTGTATTACATGGGAGTTTCAGACCAAGAGCAGATCAAAGTGAACAAAAAAGAATTTGCCCTGATTATCTGAAAATTTGTGACTTCTTAAAATATCTCCTCATGGCTCCCTCCAACCGCCACATAAGATAAAATATTAGTCCCTGAACACAGCATACAAAGCTCTTCGTGACCTGATCTGGCTTGACACTCCAAACTTAACTGTCCCTACTTGCTGTCACTGCCTCCTCAATGCAGTGGGAGGATGAAGCAGAGGAGGGTGGCTGCTCTAGTGGCCAGACAGAGAAAGGCAAGTCACATTTCCCCAGCAAAGACACTACCCTCATTAAGGGCTGCAGGAAGGCAGTGAGGACAGGGTGGTTTATCTGGTCCTCTGTTCCCCAGGCTGTGAGGCAGTTGAATTTGCCTTACTGTGGGCTTTTTATTGCTTATAATTTACATGCAGTGAAATATGCAGATCTTAAACGTATCATTTGATCTGTTTGACAACTATATACTCCCGTGTAATACACACGTCCCAACCAAAATATAGACTATTTTCATTACTGCAGAAAGTGTCCTCATACCCAGAGGAGTCAAATTCACAGAAAGTAGAAGGGTGGCTGCCAGGGGCTGGGGAGAGGAGGGAATGGGGATTTAGGGTTTGGTGGCACAGAGTTTCAGTTTGGGAAGATGAATAAGTTCTGGGGATGGATGGTGGTGGGCTGCAGAACAACGTGAAAGCACTTAATGCCCAAGAATTGTGCACTGAAAAATGGTCAAAATGGTAACTTTTAGGTAATGTATGTTTTATTACAATTAAAAAATTTTTTTAAGTGTCTTCATGCCTTTTCCCAGTCAATTCCTCCTCCTTCACCCACAGGGACAGCCACTATTTTGATTTCTCTCACAAATATTCATTTTACCTATTATAAAACTTCATATAAATGAGATCACACAGCATTTACTTCTTTGTATCTGGCATCTTTCTGTGGAATGCCTTTGAAGTTGATCTGTGTTGTTATATGTATCAGTAGTTTGTTCTTTTTTTTTATTACTGAGTAGTATTCCATTGTATGACTGTTCAAAGTTTATTTATTTACTTTTCTGCTGATAAGCACTTGAGATTTTATCCAATTGGGGGCTTTCATGAATAAAATAGCTATGGACATTCTTATACAAGACTGCTTATGAATATATATTCATTTCTTCTGGATAAATATTTATCAGTGGAGTTGCCAGGTCAGAGTTTTCCAAAGTGGTTGAGTGATTTTACTTTCCCACCATAAATATATAGGAGTCCTCATTGTTCCAAATCCTGGCTAACACTTGGTGTTAGTCTTCTTTTTTTAAAATTTATTTTATGCATTTTTTATTGATTTTAGAGAGGAAGGGAGAGGGAAAGTGAAATACCAAAGAGAGAGAATCATTGATTGGCTGCTTTCTACATACCCGCTACTGGGAATCGAGTCCAAAACCTGGGCATGTGCCCTTGACTGGAATTCAATCCAGGACTCTTCAATCCACAGGCCAGTGCTCTATCCACTGAGCAAAGCTGGCTAGGGCATCTTTTTAATGTCATCCCTTCTTGGGAGTATGTAGTGGTATCACACTATAATTTTAATTTATATTTTCCTGATTAATAATGTTGATAACTTTCTATGTTGCGGATTAGTTATCTAATATCTTAGTTAGTAATGTGTCAAAGTCACTTGCCCATTTTATATTGGGTTGTTTGTCTTGTTTACTAGAGTCCCGGTGCATGAAATTCATGCAGGCAGGGAGGAGGGGTTGTCCCTCAGCCCAGCCTGCACTCTCTCCAATCTGGGACCCCTCGAGGAATGTCCGACTGCCCATTTAGGCTCAATCTTGGATAAACGGGCAGTCGGACATCCCTCTCATAATCCAGGACTGCTGGCTCCCACCTGCTCACCTGTCTGCCTGCCTGATTGCCCCTAACTGCTTCTGCCTGACAGCCTGATCACCCCCTAGCCACTCCCCTGCCAGCCTGATTGATGCCTAACTGCTCATCTGCCAGCCTGATTTCCCTTAACTGCCTCCCCTGCAGATCTGGTTCCCCCCAACTGCCCTCCCCTGCAAGCCTAGGTCCTCCCCAACTGCCCTCTCTTGCTGGCCTGATCACCCACAACTGCCCTCCCCTGCCAGCCATCTTATGGTGACCATCTTGTGGCCACATGGGGGCAGCCATCTTTGATCACATGGGGGTGGCCATCTTGTGTGTTGGACTGATGGTCAATTTGCATATTACCTCTTTATTAGATAGGATTTGTAGTTTTATGTACATTCTGGTACAAGTATTTGTCAGAGATATGTATTGCTAATATCTTCTCCCAGTCTATGGCTTATCTTTTTATTTTATAAATGCTATGTGTTCAATGAACAGGGGTGTTACTTGTGATGAAATCTAATTTATCAATATTTAGTACTTATTCAGTTCCTGTAATAAGTCTTTTCTCACCTACTATAGTTTCAGTTTTATAGTTTAATCTGTGACTCAGCTTGCATTAATATGGGAGATAGTAGGAAGTATGAGTAAATGTTCACTTCCCAGCACTGTTTGTTGAAAAAAAAACTTAACTTTCCCCATAGACTTGCTTGGCAACTTTGTAAAATCAATTCATTATATACATTTTTGGGGGGTTTGGGGGAGAATGGAGGGGTGGAGGGAAAGGATGAGAGAGAGAGAGATTGGTTGCCTCCTGCATGAGCTGCACCCTGGGCTAGGGATCCAACCTGCAAGCAAGCCAGCTATATGCCTTTGACTGGGAATCAAACCTTCAATCCTTCGGTGCTCAGGCCAATGCTCTAACCACTGAAAAACACTGGCCAGGGCCAGAATATTTTGATTATTGTAGCTTTAGAGTAAGTTTGGAATCAGGCATTGTGAGCCCTTTAATTTTGTTTTTCTTCTTCAAGATTGTCTTAGTTATTCTAGGTCCATTTCTCTTTTATACAGATTTTAGAAATAACATTTCCATTTTTACAAAAATCTTGTGGAATTTTGATTTGGATTGCATTGAATTAGCATAATATGAGAAAAAAATTATCTTACATTATTTAGTCTCCCACTCCAGGAAAACATTAACATTAATTTAGGTCTTTTTACTTTCTGCAGCAATGTTTTATACTTTTTTATATAAAGCTATTATATGTCTTTTGTTAATTTTTTACTAGTATTTATTTTTTTGGAGCTATTGTAAATGTAATTTCTTTACATTTAATTTCCATTTTTTGTTGTTATTACACAGAAATGTAATTGATTCTTTCATTCTGGTCTTATATTCTACAAACTGCTAAATTCACTTATTCATTATAGTAGATGTTTCATAGATATCTTAGGCTTTTCTATGTAAACAATGATGTCATCTGCAAAGAAAGGAGCTTTGCTTTTTCTCTTCTGATCTATGTGCCTTTTGTTTCTTATGTGTTGGCTAAGATCTCTAGTATAATTTTGAATAGAAGTTGTGAAAATGGACATTGCTGCCTTGGTCTGAATCTTAGAAGAAAGCATTAAATATATGCCATTCTAAGTATGATGTTAATTCTGAATTGTTTTGTAGATCCCTTTATCAGATTAAGGAAGTTTCCTCCTTAACCTCCTATTCTTGCTAAGAGGTTTGGTTACAAATAGATGTTGAATTGTTAAATGCTTATAAACAGAAACCCATATAAATATAATCATGTTTATAAAACAAAGCATGCTGAATTCATCCTTTTGAGGGGAACCTAGTGTACCCATTAACTTAGTTTTATCCAATCTTACAAAATCTCCCCCAAAGCAACCTCATCTTCTTGCCCTAAAACAGCATAGACCAAGCAAGTTCTCTGCCTCCCGTGCTTCCTTCTGCCTCACACTTTTCCAATGAAGGCTGCAGAAAGCCACACACCCAGAATACAGGGATTACTGCCTCCATCAGCAGCCATCCAAAATTCATGAATCTGTGGTTAGAGCTCAAATTTTTATGCTGCCCATGTATTTCACTAAGTTGAAAAATGGGCATAGATAAAGGATAAATGAAGCCAGGGGTGAGTAAGAAAAGCTGGCCATTCATTGCTGCAAATTCTCATTCTTGCACTCAAATCATAAAATCTCCTTTTCTTCATTACCCCACACCCTGCTTCCCCTAAACATACACATTCACTCCATTTTTTTTGCCATCTGTTCAGAAATGTAAAATCTTAACGCTTTAAATAGATTAGAAAAATCTCTAAAACGCTTAATAAAAGTGCTTAGCTATTTAACAGATGAATAGGACACTTTGTGAGAAAAAGATGGCTGGCACAGTACTGTCATTATGTCCCTTACCATCACGATTTTGCACCTGCTCATCTGCTCAGGCAGTGCTGCTGACAGTTGGCAATGCTCTCGGGTGCCATTTGAAAGACCCACAACTTCCAAGCAGCTTTCTCTCTTGCTTTCCACACATCATGGTGCCTTTTTGATTATTCTCCCATCTATTCCTATTGCTTAACTGCAGTCTTATTTCCTTTCCCACCGTGCCAAATGCTCACTTCGATTGGTCTCCATTTGCAAGTGATACATGAGTAGATTTTATGTTGTGTATAAGTTAGAAGACACCTCAAGCTGTGGGAAGAATCAGGGTTAAGACAACTGAGGGGCCCATGTACAACCTGTTGAGCCATGACTTGAAAGCAGTGCAGCAGACTTGTCAATAGCAGGTCCTTAGTGGTTTTATAAGGGTTTGCTACCACCTCCATCACTGGTGGCTTTGTGACCACAAGTCTCATTCAATTAAAAGGAGCAGGAATGGCTACACAATTTGCAGGGCTCAATGCAAAATGAAAATGCAGGACCCTTATTCAAAAAGCAGAGGGAAAAAGTGCCACTAAAGGTACTGAAATATCAACATTTATTCTTTCTTCTGTGGTTCTGAGTACAGAATAGTTGCTGGGTGACCAACGATACACTCTCACAGATGCCTGAGGGCCTCTTCCTGTGACTTGGCACCTGTCCATGGCCCACTGGCTGTCAGGTTGCCCTTCCTGCAAGCTGTCAGCTGGAGGCAGCGAAGTCAAATTAGGTATCTCCCTTCCTCATGGGCCTGCAGTCCTACCCACAGATTGTAACCTCTTCAAAGGGACTCACTTGGTACCTGCATCAGGAGTGGGCAGGAACCTCTCCCCAGCACATGAATGCCCATGGGGCTGCCTGCCCAGGTTGGGGACAATTACTGCCATGCTATGTCCTACCCCAAGACAATACACTGGACCCCTCTCCTCCTTGTGCCTGGAGCTAGAGGGCCTCAATGGTTGTTGTGCGGAGGGGGCAGAGAGGCTGAGCATTGTCTTGGGCACTAGAGTGCAGGCAATGAATGGCTGAGAACCTGTGGGTGGGGAGGCAGGGAGAAGGTGGGAGGCAGAAAGATAGTTTAGCTGAGTCCCTGAGACCTTGGCACATGCTCCTTTGTTCATTTGACTTCATAAGATGCAGATTTCAAAGATAAAATTATTAAGAATTTCAGAGAAATGCAGATCAAAGATAAAATTATTAAGAATTTCAGAGAAATGCAGATTATCAAATTCCAAGATTAGGGCTCTTCTGAGTGAGGGACCCGTATAACTGTGCTCATGGCATACCATGAAGCTAGCCCTTGGTATAATGCCTAAAGCAGTCAGAGCCAATAAATATAAGTTGTTGTTGTTAATATCATTAATTAGGTTGTCGTATGGGGTAGAATATTCATTACATATTTCAGACATTTTTATGGATGTGGATATATTGGTGTCTGATAAAGCACCAATAAAAAGAATGCTCAGTGCTAGGAGAGTGTGACTCAGCTTCCCAGAGAGCTTTTGACCAATCCCAGCACTGGGCTTATGGCCTCAGACTCACCCAACAACCTGTCAGGAAGGTACTTGTAATTATGTTAGTGTGATTTAGAAATGCCAAAGAAGCTACACCAGTTTTAGGTTGGAAAAATGAGTTTTCCAAAGTCAGCTGCTAAATTCAGCTCAATCTCATCTCAGTTATCATGGATTGAGCAAAGCCTTTTGTGTGTCTTCTTTACCTTTTGGTATCTTCATTTTATATTGCTGGGTAAAGTGACTTTGAACAGCTATTTTATGAAACAAACATATGCCCGGGTAATAACCATCTTGACAGCAACTGTCAATCAAGCTTTTGCTAAAAGCAAAGTGAGCCCAGGTGAGGTGCCAGCCACCACATAAAAGCCCCCAGACTCTGAGGGCCTATTTCAGTGGAGTTAGGCTTTCCATGTACCTATAAAGATGAGTTCACACACTTTCTAAACACATCTCAGAAGATGTGGGCCATCTGGGTAGCAATGCTCATACCTCCTTTCTGTGCACATAGATGTGTACACACAGTCATGAGTGTGCTGAGTATGTTTGCACAGGTTTTTGGAATGTTTGGCCTAGTATATAAAGTGACTGCTTATCATTCAGACATAAGGATGGTCTTCCACATCCAGAAACCGGGGAGGCATAAACAGAAGAAAATCTGTGACTATCAGGAGACATTTGAAAATACATAGGAAAGGGCATAAAATAGTAGGGAAGACCTTTCTTTTCCCCACCCAATAACTTATTTCACAAATAACTTTCTGTGCCTGTGAACCCATTCTGTTGAGCTGACATTTTTCATGCTGAAGTTCATGACCAAAAAATGTCTGGTCTGCAGAATAGTGATTATAAACAATGCCCAAGTCATTCTGCAATATCCTGACCTGATCAATAGCCAACCATCACAACTATAATTGAGCAACACCTGTTATGTGCCAGCTACTGTCTAAGTCCTTTACATGAATTATCCCATAAACAGATGAGAAAACTAGTTGAGAATGATATGCCCAAGGTAATGGCAGAGCAAAGACTAGTAGTCTTCAGAGTGTGCACTATCACCTACTAGGCCCAAGTTCAAATTCTGGTAATGGAAAAGTTTCATTTAAAGACCATGCACAACTACAGTGACACAGAAATTACAATTTAATGGTGTTTTTACAGTTGAGCTTATTACTTCTAGATACCTAGTACATTATTCATGTAATGGTCACTTGTTTTGTTTTTAAACACAACAAAAACAAAACACTGGATACAAATGAAACTGCAGCAAAAGCTAAAGCCAGGACATAATGTTTCCAGCTGCGGTGGCACCAAGAAATACCTCCCCTCATCTCAGGAGCACCCTTGGATGATATTGTAAAAGGACTGGGGACCACCGGAATCACTCCAACTGCTTTATTAAGAAAGGTTGTAGAGAATGTAGAAGGTCAGACCAGTTAAGAAATGGCTATTACAATGCTGGCTTGGACCAAGGTGGCAGCATTGGAGATCATGAGAAGTGGTTGAATTCCAGATATATTTTGATGTTCAAGTCAATAGGATTATTTGGAGGGTTGAAGTGGGCTGTTAAAAATAAAAGAGAAATTCTGAATGACTCCCAGGGTTTTGCGCTCAGCAATCAGGAGGTTGAACTTGCCTGTGATTGAGAAGAGAAAACTGCTGAGCAGACAGGCTTTGGGAGAGACTCTCGGGGGCTCAGGGTTGAATATGTTAGCACTGAATTGCCCATTAGCCATCCAAACAAGGAGGTAAATTAGGCAGTTAGATATATAAATCTGGGAATGAGGGCAGAGGCCCTGCTTGGAGGTATAATTTGGTAGTTTTCAGTATCTAAAAGATATCTGAAAGTGCATAATATCATCACTGAAGTGAATATGGATTGGAAAGTTTAGGCGGTGCTGCTCAAAATATGATCCACTGATCCACAGCTGCATCCCCTGGGAACTTGTTAGATATGCAACTGTTTAGCCCGCCTATACCTTCACCTATTGAATCAGAAACTCCTGGAGTGGACCCTTTACTGCAGTTTTAATAAGCCCTTCAGATGATCCTTTGCCTGTTAAATACTGAGAATCACTGTTTAGAAATTAGGAAGATAGGAGGAGCCTGATAAGGACCAGCCAGGAAGGAGAAGCAGAACCCAAGAATGCATTGTATTGGAAGCCAATCCAGTGTCACATGCAAAAGAGAGTGACTTTTCGAGTCATAGGCTCCTGAATGTGGTCCAGTGGATCAAACAACAGGAAGCCATTGGTGTCATCTGCAGGAGAAATTTAGGTGGAGTCCTGTGTGGGCACAAGCCTGGTTGGATGGCTCTATGATGTTAAAGGAAGATGAGAGGAAGAGGATTGGAGACCATAACAACAGATCTTTGGAAGAGTTTTACCTCAAAGATAAGGGGGAAAAGTTGGCAGTATCTGGAGAGGGGAAATAGAGTAAAGAAAGACATTTTTGTTGTTGTTGTTTGTAAGGAAGGGAGCTATAATAGCATATTTTCATGATGTTGGAACAGATCCAGTGCAGAGGAGGAAAGTGAGAACTCAGGAGAGAAAAGCAGTTTGCAGAAGCAATGCCTCTGAGTAGGTGGGGAAGATGGGATGGATGTCCAGAAGAGGGGTCTGTTCTGTGAGATGGGAAGGAAGTTTACATGGGCCAGACATAGGTGGTGGGTGGATATGGGGGTGAAGATTTTGGAAGTTCTATTCTGCTTGCTTCCTTTTGCCAAGTCATTTAAGAAGCAAGGTCATGAGCTGAGGATGAGGATGATGGAGTGTATTGGTCTTGGAAAATGAAAGGACCAGGAGAAAGAATACAACTGCCAGGCAACGTGAAAGGCCCACAGGAGTCATTCAGTTTTAATAGACTTAACTAGAATCAAAGTGATGACTTTTTTCAAAGAAGGCTTCTGAAAAAAATAAAACTGGTGCATTTTATCACACACACACAAAAAAATAATACATAGAGTGGGGACCTGGGCTCTGGAAGCAGATACTTCCATCTAAGCCCTGGCTTCCCCATTCCTAGCTATGTGTCTTCTGGCAAGTTATTCAATTTCTCTGAGTTTCATTTTCCTCTTCTAAATATGGTTCTATGATTCAAGTGCTTTGCTGAGAACATGGCACATACTAGTACTGAGTACCCAATAGATGTTATCTGCTGTTACTATAGAGCATTGGGATTAAGGATGGACCAAAAGTGAAGGAGAAAATATGAAATACCTTTAAGCATAAAAATTATAGGGGGAAGTTAAGAGAAAGAGAAGAGACTGAGGAAGAAGAGAATTAATATGAAGAGAGGAAAAGAAAAAGAAGAAGAAAAGAAAATGGGAAAGGAAATAAGTGGAATTAAATAAGAAGGAGAGGAAAAGAAAGAATTATGTAGACAGTGAAAATGAAAAACATACAAATAAGAAAACGGCAAAGGAAAAGAAGACAATGCAAAGATAATACACAACTTTAAAATCATCTCATCAAACTATTACCCAACCATATTTTTTATAAATACATGGTGAATTTTAGAGCAGTTTGTGTGGTTGGAAGGTGTTTGGCCCCACATGCCACTGTCAGGAATCTGAGAAGGATGTGTGGGCTCCTTCTCTGGACTCTTCTAAGAACCACAATGGCAGGTTAAGGCTCTGAACTGGAAGGGTTTTCAATCTCAGCACTTTGGCCCTAAATACTTCTTAATATGACCTGTGTGTCATTTAGAAACTTTCTACAGGTAGTAAAACATACACCAGAACTGTAGATATGTAGGAAAAGTGAGTTTCTTCAACCTTTTTGAACCTACCTGAGCTTCATTTCCATTTTGAACTCCTCTTCTTTTGAGTAGAAAAACCCAAATCTCAGACAATTCAGGTTTTCTGGCCACCTTTTTTAGGATTGTGTCCAAGTCCTAGGTGATTGCATAGTACTAAGGCCTGGGGGCGGCATGGGGAGGGGAGGGGGAAGAGTCGGAGGAGAGTGAGTCTGAATCATCTCTTGAGATTGACATTCTCTGTTGTCCCATCCAAACATGTTACATCCATCCAAACAGTACTTTTTAGCCATTTCCTGCTCCTGGAAATACTTGGCTGTTCTCCCACAATATTGGGAGCCTGAGGAGATTGTGGGGCTTCTCAAGGCTCCTTCATTATTTCCTTTGCTTATCCCTGGACCGGATGAAGGCACAGGTCCAACCTCCACTAAAAATCCTCAGACTCAGCTGGGACTCCACCAGGGATTGTGGAGGGACACCTTTCAGTGACCAATGGATTGGCACCTTCCTTCCCTCAGTCTGGGCGACCTTCTTTAGTCCAGGGCTAAGGGCTGGTACTGGAGGGAATGGAAAACAGCACCACTAATTATATATTTACCCAAATCTTTTGTTTATGTCCTAGGCCCAGGCTTCTGAAGGAGAGAAGCCAAGAATTGGATTCCTTTGTCCTCCCTGCTTGGGCAGCAACATCTCTTCCCAGAGGCAACAGAGACAGATGCCCAGGTGCTCAAGCTTGTGCGAAGGCGGGTTAATGTGGGAGAGAGCTTAGAGCAGCAACTGTTGCCTCAGATTTACCCTGCCACGTGGGCATGTACACCTCACTCAAAGAATTGCTTCTCAAGTGTTTCACTGCTGAGACAAGCGCAATGCCCAGTGCATCATGATGCTTGCACTTGTGTGAGCACGTGTCAATGGTGAGGAGCCCTCGCCCTGGAGGGAATAGTGGTCCTGATGGCAGGAGTCTGAGGCAAGAGACCCAAAGCAGGGAGTGCAACACAGTCTCTTATGAGATCTGGAATCTTGCTCAGAGCACGTGTTCCAGTCCTGGGGAAATTTGCTCGTACATTTCCACATGATAGAGTCTACCTGGGAGGCCCCATCCCACTTGGCATCCTCCCACACCAAAGGGGCCCTGCTTGAAAACCTCATTTTTCTTACAACAGATGCTGGGTTTCAGTCCAGATGCCTCAGACATGTTTGCAGTGTGTGCGTGGTGCTCTGGCTGGAATGCAAATAGAGCCAAAAAGTGCTGGGAGAGAGAGCAAAAGCCCTCACTCCATACCGGGTCCTTTGAACACATTTGTTTTCTCCTGGAAACTTGGCTGGTGACAGCATGGTTACCAAGTGGAGTGGGTAAGGAGGATAAGACCTGCATCTGGGTCCCTGATAGCTTTTCCTGGGAAAATGCACTTGAGTGTCTAAGTGGAACTCTCCCATATCTGGGATAGCAATTTCCAACTTTCATCAGCATAAGAATCAGCTGGGGTGTCTATCAACAATGCAGATTCCCACGCCTCACCCCCAGATGTGGGGTGCAGCCCAAGAATCAGCATGTTTCTGATCCACATGTTCCCCCACAATACATTGAAAAACAACAGGGAGAGGGGGCTGTTGGATGGTCCCATGAGGCCAGTGATAAGGACCCTGGGTTTACCAGCCACCTGACTACCCCTCCTATAGTTAGTCCTAAGTCCCAGAACCCACCTGTCCTCGTCACTACACAGTCAGGTGAATACTGATGCCTCCTACACCTGCCCAACCCTTTCCTGTGAGCAGGAAGTAGCACGTGGGCAGTCGCGAACAGCAGGTATCCTCAGACCTCTCAGATCAGGTGATATAAATAAACAGTGGAAAAAATAACCCATTGGCTTGCTTTTGCATCTCGGGGGCACTTACTGGTCTGTCTTACGCAAGTTCAGACTGACTTGTAGGTTGCCTCATCTACTGGTTGTTTCTTGAGTATTTCTGTCTCCCAAACAAACTATAACTTCTTAGGAAGAGGCCACAGTCTTATTTTTTTCTTGTGTTTACCCCACAGCTTCTACTTTATAATTGGTGTTCAATATAGGATGAGCGTTTCTAAATTATAATCATGTTGCTTTCAAAAGTTCATGTTTAAGTCAGTTGTTTGGATCTTGTTTCTCATTATGACAATGTCATAAAATATAATTATGTTCCAGGGAAGCCCCTAAATGTCTATTTAACCAGCAATGAAACTATAGTTCTAATACTACTTCATAACCTAGAGTCATCTATAGTAATTGTTTTTATAGGAAAATCTGTTCCAGATTCCAAAAGAAGATGCCAGCAACTCATTTTCCTGGCCACAGTTTCAGGACAGGACTTGACCATTTGCAGTTGACTCCCCGTGTGTGTACACAAACATGAGCTTGGTTTTCTTGATGGGGCTCCGAAGGCAGGGAAGGGATGGCACAGACTCCTGTTGGGAGATGGAATGAGGAGAAAGGGCCGGGCGCTCCAGTCAAAAAGCTTTCCAGTGCGCCTGCCAGAGTCAGGAGGAGGGATGTGGAGAAGTTGAACTTCAGAGCGGTGGGTAAGGGAGTGATCCAGAGGGCATTGCCTCCCTTGGCTGTGGATGCAGAGGCCAGTTGGGCTGTGGTGGCAGCTCATCAGTAGCAGCACGAGCTGTGGCAGCCCCATTGGCCAGGCTCCTAGCTCAAGCCTGTAGCTGTTTGGGGAGCTGGTGGTGTTTTGGTTATTTATTGCTAGATACAAACCACCCACAACATGGTGGTTTAAGACAATAACCATTTTATTTGCTCAGTATGGGCTTGCCAGTGGTCAGAGTGTGTCTGCATTCAGCTGGCAGAGAGGCTGGAGTCTAGACTTGGCTGGGCGCTAGCACTAGGGACTCACTCTCTCTTCTCATAGTCTCAGGACTTCTCAATGCGGCAGCTCCACTGAACCTTTCTACATGGTTTCCTCAGTCGAGTAGCCATATTTATTTTTATTTTTTTATCTTTATTGTTCAGTTTATTAATTACATTGTTCCTCCTTTTTTATCCCCTTATAGCTCCCCTCCATCCTGTACCCATCCCAACCTCTGCCCTCACCTCCCCCTCTCCACTGTCCTCTCCCATTGTTGCAAGATTTTTGTCCAGTCTCTTGCTGTACTTCCCATACTCCTTTTCTCCCCAAGAATTGTCAGTCTGTTCCCTCTCTAGGTCAATGATTCTGTTATATTCACCAGTTTATCCTGTTCATCAGCTTATTAATTCCCTTGATTTTTAGATTCATTTGTTGATAGATGTGTATTTGTTGTTCATAATTTATATTTTTACCTTTTTCTTCTTCCTCTTCTTAAAGAATATATTTCAGCATTTCATATAATATTTAGCTTTTTCTTATCTGTGAAGCACTTTATCTGATCTTCAATTCTGAATGATAGCTTTGCTGGATAGAGTAATCTTGGTTGTAGATTCTTGCTATTCATCACTTTGAATATTTCTTGCCACTCCCATCTGGCCTGCATCGTTTCTGTTGGGAAATCTGCTGACAATTGTATGGGTGCTCCCTTATAGGTAACTAACTGTTTTTCTCTTGCTGCTTTTAATATTCTCTTTTTAACTTTTGCTCTTGGCATCTTAATTATGATGTGTCTTGGTGTGGTCCTCTTTAGATTCCTATATTTTGGGGTTCTGTGTACTTCTTGGGCTTTTAAGTCAGTTTCTTTCACCAGGTGGGGGAAGTTTTCAGTCACTATTTCTTCAAGTAGGTTTTCATTACCTTGCTCTCTCTCTTTTTCTGGCACCCCCATAATTCGATGTGGCATGCTTGAGGTTGTCCCAGAGGCCCCTTACACTGTTTTCAATTATCTGGATTCTTTTTGTTTCTTGCTTTTCCAGCCGAGTGGATTTTGCTTCTTTGTATTTCAAATCTTTGACTTGGTTCTTGCGGCCCTCTGGACTGCTTTTAGGACTTTGTGTAATATTTTTTATTTCAGTCAGTGTATGCTTGATTTCTAGTTGGTCCTTTTCAATATCCGTGAGGGTCTCGTTCATATCCTCAGAGGTCTTGTTCATTTCCTTGTAGGTCTCATTCATTTCCTTGTAAGTCTCATTCATTTCCTTGTAGGTCTCATTCATTTCCTCGTAAGTCTTGTTCATTTCCTCGTAGTTCTCATTAAATTCATCAGCCTTTTCTAGGAGCCTCTTGAAAAGCCTTATAACCATGGTTTTGAACTCTATGTCTAGTCGTCTTTTTTCCTCCATTTCTTTCACACCTGATTTCTTTCCATGTCTCTGCATGGTGGCTGCTTTATGTGGTAGATGTCCTCTAAGGGACAGTGGTTCAGCCTCCCCAGTTACCTGAGGTGGGTACTCTTACTGCAATCCTTTATGGATTGTACAGTATTTTTGGATTTAAGCCCAGCTTGTTGTTGTTAGCTCTAGGAGGGTTTGACCTCAGGCCAATTGGCTGTGCAGGGAAACTGTGTTCAGGTTGGATGGGCGGAGTCTCTGAGCTGAGCAGGCAGCATCAACGTCAGCTGTGTCCTATGCGGCGCGCGGGTCTCTGTTGGGTGGTAATGGTTGCAGGCACCTCCAAGAGAAAGCCACTAGTCTCTACCCCTTGCCAGACAACTCTGCCTCTCCCCAAATGTGTCTGCACACCCAAAGTCTCGCCCAGGGTTGTAAAACAAAGCAGTCCAGTGGTCTCCCAAAACAGGGGCCAAGTTGCCAGGAAGCAAGTCGTGCATCTGTGCTGTTGCACACTTTACGCGCGCAAACTGCTCTTCCAAGCAATCTGGATTCTCCTCAGACTAGGAGACCTCTGCCTTGCCTGGCTTCCAGGGTGCATACCCCGGACCTCAGACCTCGCCTGGCACTGGGGAATCTGTGCAGTGGGGCTTCTCTGCCCTCCCCGTTGGAGAAATCCAGCCGGGATTGCTGCTGCCAGCCCTACAGTCCGCGCGCCCCAAGGCTCCAAATCTCTCTCCAGGCGTATCTTCAAGGCTGCATTCTGCCACTCTTCTGAGTGTCAGTATCCCACCTTTACTTTTATTTGTGGAATTTTCACTCTGCCAGCTTTCCGGTGGTTCTGGATGATGTTTGTCTTGTTGTTATGTTGTAGTTTTGGAATTGTTGCGTGGGGCAGCACAATAGGTGTTTATCTATGCTACCATCTTGGTTCCCCCAGAGTAGCCAGATTTCTTACATGGCAGTGCAGGATCTTCAAGAAGCAAAAATAGAAACTGCCATTTCTTTTTACAACTAGTTTGGCCACTGGCACAGCCTTACTTCTGGTTAACGTGGTCACAGGACAGCCCAGATCCAAGGGAAGGGACTGCACAAAGGCATGGCTTACAGGAGGCTACTAAAGTCACTCACTTCTGTGGTTGGGGCCATTCCACATGTGTGAGCAGCTCCAAAACCAAGAGTATTTAGCTGAAGCTTCTCCATTACAACCACCACTATCATCGTGCTGACATTCCTAGAAGAAGCCTCTAAATAACTTTTTACTCATCTTTTTTTTTTTTTTTACTTCTAAAAGATAGATATTTGCCTGCAAAATCTATCTTGTCACTTTTTCCTCATGTCTTCTCAGCCCATTCTTGTTTTTTCTAGACACAGGATTTACTTTACAACGGCAGTGTTCTTAGTCTTAAAGTCATGACACCTTGGTAAATTACAATGGACTTTGAGGCATGCCCAGATAATAATACATTTAGGCCCCAAAGTTTGCAAATAGTTTATTATATTTAAACAGTCAGGTAAAGTAGATTCAAAGCTGGTCCTATAATAATGCTCCTCTCAGATTCATGTACTATGTGAGGGGGAGAGAAAGAGATGGAGCTGGTGTTAGTGCTCTGGGATTTGTATATAATCCTGGCAGAGACAAACCTAGCTGCTTCCCCAGTCGCCTCTTTCCTTCAGGCAAAACTTCTCCTTTATTTAAATTGGCAATATGCCTAGCCTCTCTTCCAGCTAAGTATGGCCATATGAGTAAGTTCTGGCTAAAGAAACAGAAGGGGGAATAGTGTCTGAGACTTCCAGAAAGGTTGGTTGAGCCTTACTTTGGATTTCTTATTCCTGTGGCCTGCACTATGGATGCAATGGTTGGATTTCCAGCCACCATTTGGTGTCATGAGGTGTCTTTAAAGTAGAAGCCACACTCCAGCATGGTAGAGTGTAAAGGGAGATGGACTCTGGGTTGGTGATGACCATGGGGTTTCATTCTAGCCCTGAACTCTAGAAATAGACATAGAGTTCTAGATCAAGATGGAGTTAGAGACGTCCTTTTAAGCTATTGTTACTTTGGGTTTCCTGTTACAATTACTAGTAATCCTATCTTATGTACCTGGTCACAGCCCATTATAAATGCCATCTGTTACGTGTATTGCATCAGGAAAATGATTAAGAACCACTTGTCAAGGTCACAGAGAATTTTCACCTGTGTTCATCAGCTCTTTTGTCTAATCAATCTTTAATAGGTTAATGAAAGTGTAGCCTCTGCTTGGTCTGTGATGGCCCTGAGTAATCACTGACCTTTTTCCTGTCTCCGCCGTTTTGTCTTTGCCACAATGTCAACAGATTAGAATCATACAGTATGTAGCCTTTTCCAGATTGTCTTCTTTCCCTGAGTAAATTGCATTTAATGAGTATGTCTTTTCATTGATTTAGCTCATTTCCTTTTAGTGTTAAATAATATTCCATTGTCTGGATGTACCACAGCTTGATTATCCTACTGAAGGACATTGTGGTATCTCTTAAGTTTTAACAATTATTGATAATGCTGCTATAAACATCCACGTGTAGGGTTTTTTTTTGTTGTTGTTGTTTGTTTTGTTTTTGACATACGTTTTTAACTTCTTAAGGTAAATATCAAATAGATCCGTTGCTGGATTGTGGGTAAGAGTTTGTTTAGTTTTAAAAGAAGATGCCAAACCGTCTTCCAAAGGTGTTCTTGTTGCTCCCATCTTCTCTAGCATTTAGTGTTGTCAGTGTTCCAAACTGTGGCCATTCTAATAGGTGTACAGTTTATCTCCTTGTTTTAATTTCCCTGATGACATATGATGTGGAGCATCTTTTCATCTGCTTATTTGCTATCTGTATCTCTTCGTTGGTGAGATATCATTTAAGTTATTTGGACCATTGTTAATTGGGTAGTTTGCTTTCTCATTGTTGGGTTTTAAGAGTTTTTTGTATATTTTAGATAACAGTCCTTTGCAAATATTTTCTTCCAGGCTGTAGCTTTTCCTTTTATTCTCTTGATATTGTTCACAGAGCAGACATTTTAAATTTATTTTTTTCATGGCTTATGCTTCTGTGGTGTATCTAAAACATCACTGTCAGGCCCAAGGTCTCCTACATTTTCTTCAGTGCTATCTTGTAGGAGTTTTGTAGTTTTACATTTTATAGTTAGGTCTATGATTTACTTGTTTTTGTGAAAGGTATAAAGTCTGGGTCTAGATCCACTTTTTTGTATGTGGATGCTCAGTTGTTCTAGCAAAATTCCTTAAAGAGACACTATTTTTTCACTGTATTTTTTCCATATGTATCTCATTGATTAGCATGGTGCTTGACATAGAGTATAAACTTAACATTTGAATGAGCAACAAACCTCCAAATCTTTTTTGAGGCACATAGCTTCATTGTAACAGTCAAGTGTTTTCTACACCTTGATATCTCTTTCAATTTTCTTAAACGTTTTCCTTTTTATTTTTTTTATTTTTTGGTTTATTATTAAGACATTTTTAAAATTTTTTTTTTTTGACTTCTGAAGGTGGATACTCACCATAACAATTTAAATAGTAGAAGTGATCCCTCATTTCTGTTTTACTTATTCTTTAACTTGGGACTTTATGAAGATGAAAAAAGGATTTGATGAGAGTGATTGGACAGACACTCTGAAATACAAATCAATATAATTTAGATATTAATTGTATGTAATTAATAAGAAGGTACACCTTGAAGTCCATATTGGCCCCAAATCCCTTCTCACTGAAACCAGAGGACTTTGGTGCCATCTCTGGGTCAGTCTGGCCTGGAGCCTCTTGGATGCTCCAAGGTGATCTTGGCTCAAGCAGCCTCCCCTGTACGGAATGTCTGCTTCTTGCTTCAGTGTCCTCATTATTACATTTTACTTTTGGCTTATAATTTGTCTGAATGCAGGTTTAGAAGATCATATCTTTATGAATTAATTTAAACAGATTTCGCTTCCTTCTTATATGTTCCACAAAATACTGGTCATTGCTCAATGATATAGTAGCTATCTGTTTCTCCAACTTAAAGACTCACACTAGGTTTGCAAAAATTAGCACCCCTTTGCTTTGGTACCATTCTGAAGCTTTGTCCATGGAAGGAGCCTTTTACTAACTGGTTGGAAAGAAGCATTTTCTTCTTGAACTAAAAAGGGAACAGTGTATCCCTGAGGACCTGCCTGGTGGGGAAGAATGTAGTACACATGGGCAGCCTTCTCCCTCTATAAGGAGGGTCTTCAGGTAGTGCTAAGACCAGGAAGAATGTGTGTGTGTGTGTGTGTGTGTGTGTGTGTGTGTGTGTGTATTAAAGAGGTTGTGCCTTGCCCAGCTGGTGTCGCTCAGTGGTTGAGCACCAACCTATGAACCAGGAGGACATGATTCAATTCCCAGTCAGAGCACATGCCCAGGTTGCGGGCTCAATCCTCAGTGTGAGGCATGTAGGAGGCAGCTGGTAAAGGATTCTCTCTCTTCATCGATGTTTCTATCTCCCTCTCCCTCTCCCTTCCTCCTTGAAATAAATAAAAATGTATTTTCAAAGAAAAAGAGGTTGTGCCTTTGAGGCTTGTGATACCTACATCCTATACCACATAATGCACCTAATATTAATATTTCTTACAGATCCTTATTTTGTTTATGTTCATGTCCAAATATGGTTCAACTAATCTATACATATAAAAGCCTAAGCGACCAAACCACTGGTCGACTGGTCACTATGACATGCACTGACCACCAGAGGACAGACTCTCTACTCACAGGATCAGGCTCCATCCTGTCTGGATCAGGCCTATGGGGATCAGGCTGAAATGGCTATCCAATATCCCCAGAGGGGTCCCAGATTGCAAGAGGGTGCAGGCCAGCCTGAGGAACCCCACCAGTGCATGATCCATGCATCAGGCCTCTAGTAGTATATATTTCTTTAGTGCCCAACCTTCTGAGTGCTATCTCAAGTTTTAAGATTTTGGAAATATAATTGTGCCTGCTAATTTAGCTGTCCATTATATTGCACAGAGCTTCATGTAAATGTGTGTTTAAAAGGCAAATGTTATGATGAAAATAACTTAGCAGCAACTTCATTGACAGATACAGCACTGCCTTTGAAGGAGGGTGGAGGTTTCAGTGTGGTTTCACTGCCAGAGTTTCTGACTTCAGGACCTGTAGGCACTTTGGAAACAGACAGAAGCACAATGTACAAAAAAGTTTGGTCACACTTTCCAAGGGATCAACTGAACTAGAAAAAAGTGTAAACATCTCAACTGATTGGCAATGATGCTGCTGATGACAGTGATTTTAGTCTTGTACTTGGAGGAATCTGATCATTTTTTGGATGTAAACACATCTGGACAGGCTAGAAGCTAATTATGTACATAAGAACTAGCATGGTGCGCCTGTCCCAAAAGAAATCTAAAAGGCTGGTTGTGATTTCTGAGTAGGTCTTCAAGAAGTTGAATATCATCTGCCTTTCCCTTTGCTTACCTTTATTGTTTATTTGATTTCTTTTCATAGAAATCTGTATCATCACTCCAACATGTGCACACACACACACATACATACACACACACACATACACACACACACACATACATACACACACACACAAAACAGCCCTCAGGTCTAAACATATTTACTTCTCAGCTCATGTCATACAGTTAGAGCTGGGAAATGAATGCCAAACATGTGCTAAACCCTGCATGCTGATTTTGTGCCATCAACAACAGCTTGGCAGTGACCGTGTCTGGGACTAAAGGTAATGGGGCTTGTACCCTCCAAGAAGAAGCACTGGCTAATCTTTGAACCTTAGTTGTAACCCACAAAATGACACAGCAGCATTTTGCTTTGTACCTTGCTGAGTTTTAGAATCTTTCAAAATGATAATCAAACATTAAAATACAAATGGAAAACTCTCAACTATTTCAACATGTGTGAGAATAAATGTGAAATCATTTTCTCCATTTTGGTGCTGTCAGTTTCTTCACATATTTTAAAATTTTTGCTTTTAGTTTCTTTTCAGCTTGCTTTCAAAGATTAGCTAGCTTTCACATGCCACTTTCCCCAGGCTTCCAATTTTGCAAGAGCTCTGAATAAATTCACTGCACAGTAACGAAGGCTGTGAGAGAACAATTTTATTTGCAACATCTCCTTTTTTGTAGCATTACCAAATTGTCACCTTCCTTTGTAAGAAAACTAAGTCTCGAAGGCAATCCATTACATTTTTACTATGTTGACCTTTTGAAGGGACCAAGATATTCATCATTGAATTATTATCCCCTGGGACCACTGTTTGACAAAACAATTTAAAAAGGAAAATCAGTGTTTGGGGGTCAGTTCTGCAACCTTAAACATCATTTTTTGTTTAGCCTCAGATCTCCTTTAGAGATGGAAAGTGACTTCATCAGCAACCTACTGAGATTTAATTTCAGCATTTTGTTCCAGAAAATGTTCATCTTGTTCTTGGCTTTCTAACAGTGATCTAATGCTGATGGCTATATTAAAATACACCACACACACACACACACACACACACACACACACACACAATTTAAAGAGTCTTATTTCATGTTGGGAAAACACTACAGTTTATGATCATGTACTTAACTGAAATGCTCTATCTTAGTACAATGGATTGGAAGTTTCATACTGAAGATATTCTAAAGATCTCTACTGAATGAAAAGGCCAGGATTGCCTTAGTTGGTTTAGCTAGTGGATAGAACGTCAGCCTGCAGACTGAAAAGTGCCAGTTTTTATTCCAGTCAAGGACACATGCCTGGGTTGTGGGCTTGATCCCCAGAAGGGGAGGTACAGGAGGCAACCAATCCACGATTCTCTCTCATTATTGATGTTTCTATCTCTCTTTCCCTCTCCCTTCCTCTTTAAAATCAATAAAGACATATTTTTTAAAAAGGGGGGGGGGGGCAGGATTATCTGGGTAAGTTCCAGACCTGTTCTGCTGGTAAGTAAAATCATGACAGTGCCACCTGTTAAATAAATGAAATAACACTGGTCTTGGGGGATATTACTGAGGGCCCTGCCCCAGAGAGTTAGATTCCAGAGCTTAGTAAAACATGAACTGTGGGCCCCATCTCTGGAGTAGGTCTGGGTTGGGGCCTGAGAATTTGGATTCCTGCCAAGCTCCGATGCGATGCTGATGCTGACCACACTTTGAGAACCACTGGCCTAGCACTTGGACAGGTAAATGCCTATCAGTGGTCAAAGGAAACAGACTGGGAAATGTCAGAGCCTGGAATTAGATGCACCAAGGAAGGGAGGGGACACACGTTAATGAGGGAGGTCAGGTTTACAGGTGGTGTGAGAGTGGAGATGCTGAAAAGAAAGTGAACAGGCACTGAGATGGCACATCTGCCAGGGAGCTCAGTCCATGGAGGAGGAACTCCAAGAAAGATGTTTTTGGCAGGCCAGGTGGGGATGGAGCATAGGATAAGATATATCAAGGCGTCAGTCACTCATCTGGAAGTCAGGGAAAGACTCTAAACTCAAGGGGACAGCTGCAGTGCAGGACCTAATCCTCAGGGTCTTGTGGAAACACAGCCAATTACCAAAGAAGAACTCAACGTAATGTTAGGATAATTCTTGCTGCTGTGATAGAAAAACCCTCAAGTTATAGTACCTCAACTTGTGAGAATTTCTCTTTTTGCTCAAATAAATGTTAAACTAAGCATTCTTGTATGTTGGGCAGCTCTCCTCCAAGAAGTGACTCAGTGACCCAGGCCCCATCCAACTTGTGACTTTTCCATTGTCAAATGTGACTTTTAAGGTCACTGATAGGAGGGAAAAGCATAGAGAATCACACATGAGAGGTTTGTAATAGGCAAGGTTTGGAAGGTGCACTTATCCACTTCTACCTAAAACCCACTGGTCAGGAACTGAGCGCATGGCTACAGTCACTCAGCAAAGCTAGATCCTCAGGATGAAGAAGAAACAGTCTCTGCAGCACTTGGATGAAGGGAAACAAGGCAGAATTAGGGTTATGAGAATTCAGAACAAGAGGAACGTTCTCCCACCTCCCAGTGTTCTCGCCGGGGCTTTAACTCATTCCGTCTCCTCGCTGCGCTGAGCTTGCAGGCGGGGAGCAAAAAGGGATAAAGAGGCTGTGAACCTGGCAGGGCCTAGAGACCAGCTTTTACTGAATAAGCTGGAAGGAGGCTTTATTCTCTGAACAAATCCTTTCATCTAAAATACCCCATCAAGGAACTCCATCTTTTCCCACAGCAACAAAAGACGAATGTGTTCCCCATCTTACATCTTGTGAATGAACCCATCCAGAATTTCTTGGATTAATCAGTTTTATTTTTTCTAACGTGGGTGTCCATTTCTTGCTTTGGGTGTACTTTTAGAATTTGGCTGTGTTATTTGGAAATGTTCAGTTAAAAAGCCTACCACTGAACTTTCTCTATTGAGCAATTTAGGGCAGATCTTCAAGGATGACACAATTGCACACGAGAGGCTTATAATGGACTAAAACACAAGGACTATTCATTTTGGGGAAATGAAGACACACTGGGAATATAATCACACAAAAGAACCGGAAGTGTCTTAGTCAGTGTTCCTTTCTCATCACTGCTCAGGAGAAGTAGCCTCCTCCCCAATTCCTTAACGAGGCTTGAAAAACAATCTAAGTTCTAAGAACCTAAATCCCAAAACACACAAACCACAGAATTATTCTAAAAGGATTTCTCAAATATTCAACCCTTCAAAAAAGAATCACACCATTAAAATAATTGAGGGATGATTTGATGCCAGGCATAGTGTGGGATGATGCTGTGATCGGTGGGCTAGTCAGGGGGTGTGGCTAATCCGTGGTAAGGCCACAGCAGTCTTACTGATGCCTTGAGATTTTTTATTGTTGGGATTTTTGTTTTGTTTTGTCTTCTTTCTTTCTTTCTTTTTTTTTTTTTTTTTTTAGTTTTGAGCCCTTATTATCTGCTGCTGTTTATGTTTGGGTGGGGGCGAGTAATAATTTGTTTAAAGCATTAATGTATAAGGGTAAACATATCATATAAAAATAGTATTGCGAAATAATAGTGTTCTTGCAAAGTTATGCTATCTAAACCTCAGACGAACCTTTAATAGCAATTCAACCAGATCTCAGTTATTCTGGATAAGCAATATTCTGCAACACTTAAAATAGAATAGGGGAAGTGAGAACATAACCCTTGAGATTTTTGACAGGAGGGAAAGAATAGAGTTCACATGCACAAAAATTTTCATGTGAAGATATGCTGGAGGAGAGCGAGGGTTTAATGTTTGACTAGGATGGTTCTCAATCCCAGCTGCACTTTAAAATAATATGGAGATCCTTGGCTGTTTGGCTCAGTTAGTTAGATGTCATCTCATGCACCAAAAGTTTGCTGGTTTGATTCCATGTCAGGGCACATGCCTGGTTCTGGGTTCAATCCCCAGTAGGGGGCGGCAGGAGGCAGCCAGTTTATGTTCTGGTCTCACATGTTCTGCATTCACATCAATGTTTCTCTTTCTCTCTCTCTAAAAAATATTTTAAAAAATAACCTGGAGCCCTAACCAGTTTTGCTCAGTGGATAGAGCATCAGCACATGGACTGAAGGGCTCTGGGTTTGATTCTGGTCAAGGGCACATACCTCAGTTGCCCCAGTCAGGTCTCATGTGGGAGGCAACCAATTAATGTTTCTCTCTGTGTGTCTGTCCTTCCTTCCCCTCTCTCTAAAAAAATCAATGAAAAAATATCATCCGGTAAGGATTAACAAAAACTAAAAATAACCCAGAGAGCTTAAAAAAAAAATCAATGTCTGGGGTCCCATCAGACCAATTAACTCTAGATCTCAGGGCAGAATATGGGCAGTGGTGATTTCCCAAAGCTCTGAGAACCACTGGCCTGGGAGATTCTCCCACTTGCCTCCCCTGGTTCACTTAACTTATGGATGAGAGTGGAAGGGCGAATGCTCTAACCAGGACAACGAGGGCACCCAGGGAGCCTTGCTGGGAAGGGAAGATGGAGTGGGCTAAGTGACATTGACTTCCTCTGGTCCCACAACCAGGAGAAACTTCACTTCATCTGACCTGTGCATGGGTCCTACTAATGGCCCTCTCATCGTCTTTCATTTTGTCCTAAGGATCTCAAAGTTTTAGGCTGCAGGGAACCCAGAATCCAATTTCATTATGCCTTTCCTGACTGCTGTAGTCCTGATCACACCCTATCTCCTCTCAGCAAGGTTATCAAGCTGGGATCACTGGCATTAGCCTTAGAGTTTCTGCAGACTTTATGCCATTGGCATTCACCTATTTATTTATTTACCCTGCAAATATTCACTTTCCTAGGTGAGGCACTGGTAACTTAATTGGCACCTGGCCTCGGCTAGGTAGAGAAGTAACCAGATTCATGGTCCTACACCAAAGCCCTGAGACTATAGTACCACCTTTCTCCAGAACCTTAGTGATGCCATTGTCAGAGGCTGGCTCCTAGGGTGCAGGATGCTGATGGACTATGACATTTTGTAACCTATCAGAGGATGAACAGCTCAAAATGCTACCTTTGAGTATGCTGTATGTAAGTTGTTTTAGAAACCATAGATAACTGTCTTTAAAAGTTGATAGAACAAAGTTGTCCCAACCATATTTTATGTGGGAAATTTTGAGCTTCAATGGGATAATTATTCAAAAAATTATTTGCCCAAGGTAAATTTTGGCCCTAACAATATAAGTAGGTGGGATTCTTAACCTAAAACCAGGGAAAGGTAGAATAAATACTCCTACCTTCAAGATGAGAAAATGTTTATTTCATGATAAAACCTAAGCATTGACACCTGTACATCAGAGCACTGGCTCACTTTGCTCTCCAGTCTATGGACCAGTCTCCAGGTTCTGCCTTTGCTCACTGGCTCACTTTGCTCTCCAGTCTATGGACCAGTCTCCAGGTTCTGCCTTTGCTCACTGGCTCACTTTGCTCTCCAGTCTATGGACCAGTCTCCAGGTTCTGCCTAAGGATCAGCAGAAACCATGAGTTCTTTAGAATGAATCAGAATGATGTGGATAAAATTTTCTTGAAGTACATATATATTTTTAAAGAATTAAAAATAGAGCCTGGCTTGGCTCCAGGGGTTGAGCATCGACCTATAAACCAGGAAGTCACAGCTTGATTTCCAGTCAGGGCACATGACCGGGTTGTGGGCTCAAGTCCCAGTATGGGGCGTGCTGGTCCAGGATTCTCTCTCATCAATGTTTCTCTCCCTCTCCCTTCCTCTCTGAACTCAATAAAAATATATATATTTTTAAAAGAATAGAAAGTGTTGACCTAATCGAGATCTGTTGAATGAATGAGATGGAAGGCAGAGTTTGAGAAGTTCTGCTCAACCCAAACCACTATATGGGATCTTGTAACCTTCCTTCGTCATTTTCATGGTAGAATTTTTATTCTCTCTCAGTGCCCATGTTTTGGTAACTGTTCTTCTCTGAATGATTCTTACTGTAACATTAGCCTGAAAAATTTCTAAAATTATCTTTGTAGATGTCTTCTGAAAATACTGTTTCTTAATTTGAAGTTAGGTCAGGGATATTGTCTTAACCTGTGATACCTAGCTTTCTTTGTATCTCTTGGGAATGGTACCTATAATGAGCTCCCTTTGTCTCATCCTTCTGTTATATATTAATCATGTGAATTGCTTTTAGTCATGCCTCTGGTGACAGATACAGATGGCCCAGTCTCAAGGTCCCCAAAGCTCAGCCAGCTAACTACTGCTGTCTCTCCAGGGAAGAATGCTGAGGCATGAACAGTGTAGAGTTCTGTCTGTCCCCAAATGGAAAATCCATGGTCCTGGTGATTTGGAAAGAACTATGAATGTATGAACACTAAGCATTCTTTTTGCCTCTATACACAAAAGCCTAAAGGGAAAATGACCCTCTTCACCCCAGTTTCCTAGACCAGTACCATCCAATAGAAATGTAATATGAGTCAAAAATGTGAGCCACATATATAACTTTGTTTACTAGAAAGTGAAATTAATTTTAGCGATATATTTTGCTTAACTTACCATACCACAAATATTGCCCTTTTGCCTGACCAGAAAGCTTAGTGGTTAAGCGTCAACCTATGAACCAGGAGGTCATGATTCCGTTCTCCATCAGGGCACATGCCCAGGTTGTGGGCTCGATCTCCAGTAGGGGGCATGCAAGAGGCAGCAGATCAGCGATTCTCTCTCATCATTGATGTTTCTATCTCTTTCTCACTCTCCCTTCCTCTCTGAAATTAATAAGTATATATATTTAAAAATTCAACATTTAATATTAAGCATTTATTAAGATAGTTCACATTTTAAAATCTGTACTAAATCTTTGAAATCCTGTGCATATTTTATACTTAGAGCCCCACATTTCAACTGCTCACTGGCCACATGACTACCAAAATAGACAGCGTAGTTCTGGATCTATATTCTAATATTGACCTTGAAGTTGTCTCTCTCATGAGAAAGAACAAAAGAATTAAAGGTAGTAAAGAAGCTAAGGCAAAAGGAATCTCATTCCTTAAAGGAATGTCTCAGCATGGAATCTATTAACCTCCTGTGTCAGAATCACCTGGAATACATTTTATTTTGAATAAAAATGCATAATCCTGGGTTTGATCCCTAATCTAATTAGAAATTCTAATTTGGGGCCCGGGGAATCTGAATTCCAAAGCTCTTGGCATCATTCTATCACACAGTTATTACTCTGGCACCCAGAAGAGAAGACACAGACAAGGCCACCTGTACTCACAGAGCAGCTACATATTCTTTGTCCCTAAATTGTTTTTAAGTTGTTGAGTCATTGCTTTAAAAGTGGGATAAGTATATATATTTACTTGTGCACATGTACAAATTATTGGATATTCTCAATAAGTCAGAACATTTATAGAGCTGGAAGCTGCATTTCCACATGGCAACAACTGGCTAAAGTGAGCACTGGACATTCTCTAGACAGGACAAGGGCTAACGAGTTTGTGACTATCCCAACCTAGCCCCTTCAGTCCTAATTTTACATGCTAGCCCCCGTAGGCTTTTTACCAGTAAAAGTGTAGACAGGCATACCTCAAAGATAGTGCAAGTTCAGTTCCAGACCACTGCAATAAAGCAGGCATTATAATAAAATGAATCACAATCGTTTTGTTGGTGGAGAATCTTGCCTTCAATTTGTAAAACAAACAAACAAACAAAAAATCTGTGGACCACAATAAAATGAGGTCTGCCTGAACATATTTTTATTTTACAGTAATTTTAGCTAGCTGCAATAATAGTTCAGAAACTTTCCATGTTATGGGAGTTAACATCTTCCATAACTATGGTGCAGCTGTCAAAACCAAGAAGTTAACATTGGTGTAAGACTACTACTGAGACTGCAGATTTCATTTAGATGTCACCATTTCTTCCACTAACAGCCGCTTTCTGGTGCAGGATCCAACCTGAGATTTTTTATTGCAGTTAGCCCCACAGCCATGTGAGTTTACCATCTCCAGTCTAGCACAGCAGACCTCAGCTGTCTACTGCCAGCCTCCTTTCTTCTGGACCTCACCCATGTCCTGTCTGACTGGCAGGACCAGGAGACTCCTCCCAAGTGTGTCCCCTATGAGTTCAAGGCAACCTGTACTCAGAGAGGACACACTTTTATTCCACCAGCTGCACTGGCTGTACAGTAACAGCAGCAACTGAAAATTGGAGCATAATCTTCACACATCCAATGTGGAAAGAGCTCTTCATTGTAGGTGCCTTTGAGGCCCCCCTGCACTCACTAACAGCAATGCCCATGGCATCATCTTCTAGTAAGACAGCATATGGTTTATCTGTGATGATGATGTGACTACCGTGTTCCAGTGGGACATGAGGTGCTGGATTTGTGACCAACCAACTTTGTATGCATGTACTTTTTTCAAAGATCTACCTAACCCAATGCCTTTGGGGTATGTAGAAATGTTTAAATACATCCTATCTGAATCTCCCATCCTAAGCAGTGACATTTAGACATACAGAACTTTCACTTTCCTTTCTGGCTCTGCTTAACATGTAAATTTTCTTTCAGTCCAATAGGACTAACTCTCTTGAGAAAGTGCTTTTATTTCTTGGCCAACCTTTTCTCGAGCAGAATTCCAAGTTTGCAATGCCTGAAACCACTAACTAGCATATATGCTGATTTGCTTTAACTGCAAGAACAAATCCAATTAACAAATCCACAAGGACTAGGGCTGGAGCAGAGCCATTCTTCCAGGTGGAAACATCTTCTGCTACACATGCTTCTTGTACTCTTCACCCCTAGTCCTCCAATTGTCCAGATAACCCATGGCCTGACTGAGAGAATGTGGAGTCTAATAAATCCATCTTCACAAACTCTGGGGATCAATGGCCACCATGTTCAAAGACTTTTCTTTTTAACCTTTATCATCTCCCTTTGATTCTGACATCTGAATTCATTTAATAAACACTTGAAAGCAAAAGTATTTTGCCCACAGTGTGGTTCTGGAAAGGAAGCCAGTTAAGACTGCATAAGAGCCAGGTCCAAACTCGAGGTCAGTGGGTTGGTTGGTCTGGGCTCCGGTGATTGTGCCATGAATGTTTTCCAGCTTCAGCACCTGTTCCTGCAAACACAGTCAGTCACTCGGTTCTTGGATTACGGTCTAGCAGTTTTACCACCGTCTTTTGTTGCCTGAAAGGAGATAAGACTTCCCAAGAATGCATGCACTGTTTACATACAACACACTTCCTTTTAAAAGCAGCCATTCACTTCCAGTTTACTGGTTGGTACCTGATCTTCCTAGAAAAGTTAGATCTACCCTGCACAAGACAAGGAAATTACCTTGGAAAATAATATAAGAGCTTGGATGTGTAAGTTTTAGCTTTTCAAAATACTTTCAAACCTACTATTTCATTCTATTCTCTCAGTGGCCTTGGGAAAAGAATAATATGTTGAGGAAGTACTATTGTGATCTGTAAGGTAGGGAAACTTCATTCCTAAGAGGCATTACATAATTTCCCTAAGGTTGGGCACCTTCTTAGCAACAGTCTGAGACAGAAAATTATCTTTGTCTCAAGTCTCCTATTCCTTTGTCAGGGGGCTCAGTAGGCCCCTAGGGCCTTTGTGATTTCTCCCTTATTCTTGGCAAAATGCTTCACAGTTTGGGAAATTTAAAGGTGTTTCCCATTATAAGACTATTTGTATCTTAATGGGATTCAGAGCTTTCAACGGAAGTTCCAATAGTAGAATTCACTGCAAGCGAGTGAATGGAAGGGAAACCAGGGGCAGCAGCCTTTCCCACTCTTCTGTGTCTGCTTGTTTGTTTGTTTGTTTGTTTGTTTTGTTTGCATTTGGAATCTGGTGACAACAGAAAGAACCTTTCTTCAATACAAGGTGGCAGGATAATGCTGGTCTGGTGCAGACATGCGCCTTGTTAATTTTTAAAAATATATATTTTATTGATTTTTTTACAGAGAAGAAGGAGAGGGATAGAGAATTAGAAACATTGATGAGAGAGAAACATTGATCAGCTGCCTCCTGCACACCCCCTCCTGGGATGTGCTCTCAACCAAGGTATATGCCCTTGACTGGAATTGAATGTGGGACCCTTCAGTCCGGAGATGGACACTCTATCCACTGAGCCAACCCGGTTAGGGTTTGGTGTTAATCTTATAGAAATGAATTCTCATTTCTTAGGCTCAGCCTCCAAAGTCAGAGGCAGTGACGAATACTGATTAATGAGCTTCTTAGAGTTGTGGAATCAATTAGATTAAAGAAAATTAATTATCCAAAGAGCCTGTTGATTCCAAGTTTACATTTGCCTTTGTTTTATTTTTACTCTCTAGACAAAGTCACCATACCATTGCAAAATAAATAAATAAAATCATTGTTCTAATTCTCTGTTGAATGAAAAGTTAATGGTTGTACCCTAATTCCAAAAATATGTTTCCTCAATTAAACAGTCAAACAGTGTTGAAATTAGGAGAAAGAGAGAGAAAAATGCCACAATTTGAATATGTTTTGTACTCATTATTACATTTCCTATGTCTGCCTAATTCCCTGTCTCAATGAGTTTTTCATGGGTCCTCATTGTCCCAAGACCTCCCAACACCTGAGGTCTTTCTTACCTCTCTTCCTCCCAGTGGTGTCTTAGGGACCTGGGTGATGGGGGGAGGGGGGGGTTTGCCATGCATTCAGTCTCCAGAAACAAGTTGTCCTCATGTGGTTTGCACGTGTTCATAATAACATGCTTGGAGTATGTCAGCCAGTACCATCTGTGGCTCTTGGAGGAGTGTCTGGGGGCCCAGGACAACTTAATCTAAGGCCAGAGGATGGGGTGATATATTGGACAATTGCAATTCCTCTTTAGGCAGGGAGACTCTCTGGCATGAGGATGTCTACATCTGCTAAACCCATTACAGTCCCTACTCTTCACGTGTATTACAAGGAGAATAGCCATCAATCTGGCTACATCGTAGCCCCTTTCTGACCACTATTCTCCAGTCTGATCCAGGCTGTGTCCAACAACATATAAGGATGTGCTTATCTCTAGGTGGGCCTCCTGGTCAACCTTCTACCTGCTTATGTTGGAAAAGTCAAACCAGACCACTTGGTACTAAATTGACAGTCCCTGAAATGTCTGAGGCCTAATGTCACCCTAGAGGCTAATTGCCGAGGAAAGGGCATGTGTCCTAAATTCAGCAGTTAATCTAGCCCCTAACAGTTAACGTCTGCACCAGTGCCTCTCAATCTTTAAAATATATAAGAATTACCTGGAGAGTCTGTTCAAACAACATTCTTAAGTCCCATTAATCTCCATTAATTCAGATTCAGTAAGTCTGAGGTGGCACTTGGGAATTTGAGTAGTGCTTTCCTATCCCTTGCAACAAAGAGTATGTTCCCCAGTGTTGTTATCACCTGGGAGCCTGTAAAAATCTAAGTTCCTGGATCCCACCTGGACCCACTGAATTGGAATTTGTGGCCTTGAAATTTGATATGCTCTAGTCTATCTTATGCATTTAGCGCTGAACACAGACAGAGTGGGCATATCATGGACTTGGAAAGATTCTTAGGAATTCAGATGCTCTAGGGCAAGCATGTCAAACTCACCACCCACATACCACATGCCTTGTTTATTTGGCTTGTGTTAGCCTTTGAATTTGACATGCTTGCTCTAGGGTCCTTGCTTTCAAAATGATGTTATTAATTCTATATCACTTTGTTTGTTGACTTTCTATGAATATTGGTGTCTTTCACCTAAATTGCAGTAACCTCAAAGGGCAATGGCCATGTCTTAAAATCATTTCATAAAATACCCTGCATATAGTAGGCATGTGGCAAGCATTCATGGGCCAATTGGTTGACTGTGACAATATTTCGAAGACTCCCCATAAAGTGAAGGTGTAGCGTGTTTTATTCATAAAGAAGCTATATTGCCAACCTGTGGTCTGTGTTTAGTTCTTCACATAAATGTACACAAGCTGAAGCACAGGCTCAACTTTGAGTGTCTGAACTCTCACTGGCATAATACCTCTGTTCTGAGAGTGTGTTGCTTATTGTGATTATCCGTGGTACCAATAAAGAAAGAGCTGGCTGAAAGTTCTTGTTCGTCTCAACTCCATGTGGTGCTGGATTTGAAAAGTTTTACTTCAAGGAATGCCATTGTTGAGAGCCAGAACAAAGAACAGCAAGGGCTGTGGATGGTCCCTAATGGTCAGCAGTCACAATCCACATCCACTATCGGCCGCCAGCACCTGGTAGGAACTCAGAACTTCCCCGCCCCGGCAACTGCCACAATAGCCCGCCAGACAGATTGAGCTACATCCCTCTTCGCCCCTTACCCCACACCCTCACCTCCTCCCCTTCTGAGAGCATATATAAAGAACAACCAGAAATAAAATTTTGAGGCTTGATCAGAACACTTTGTCTTGCCTCCCTTCTTCGTGTCCCTGTCTGTTTTCCATTCCCTTAGGTGCGTCCCCTCGTTGTCCCTGTTGAATGACCCCGCAGGCCGGGGCATAACTGGCGCCCAACGTGGGGCACGAGGGTCGGCGCCCCCGGGGAACATCTGCACGCCCGACCGGCCGGTCCCCCTCCTGAACCGCCGCAGATTGCTGCGAGTGAAGGTTCGTCTTTTGATCTCCGCCGAGAACTCGTCGGTGAGTATGATCTTGGTTTCGATTTTGCAGATGAATTTACAGACAGACTACCAGGTATAATTACCCTTTTGAAAATTGTTCGTCTCAATTAAGGAGGTTTTAGCCCTTCCCAGATACAATATCCATCCTCTAGTCCGCTAATAAGCACCCGACTCGTCAACCCGGGAAGAATTAAAGGTACCGTGGTCTGACTAGACGGAACTCTGAATCCGCCTTGAAAAACAGCTATCCGCGATTGATCTCTGTCACGTCTCTCGCAAACCCTGAGCTTACTATAAACCATCGGTCGTCCACCGTAAGGGCACACCCAGGGGAGGTTAGCCGCCCAAAGGCAAGACCGGAGGGCCGAGTGCCGACCTCCCTGCCTGAACGGGTCCGAGCAGGCGGATTATACCTGCCGACTGTTTACGTAAGCAGGGGCCTTCCCGGGCAAACAGAGACCTCTAACAGACACATTAATCCGGACGCCTAGTAGTCTTGGCGGACCTGGTACGGGGGTTATACGTCCCAGAGGCTTACGCGGAAGAGGATACTAAGTTAAAATAATAAAAATGGGCTCCTCTCTTAGTTCTCACGAACTTTTTCTAAAAGACCTTAAAGAATCCCTCAGGACACGAGGAGTAAGAGTAAAGAAAAAAGATCTGAGACAGTTTTTCTCATTTATTCAGGATACATGCCCCTGGTTCCCACTAGAGGGCACCATCGATCATAAACGATGGAACAGAGTAGGCGACGCCCTCCAAGATTATTATCGAGTTTTCGGTCCCGAAAAGGTCCCCGTCACTACATTTTCCTATTGGAACCTTATTAATGATCTCCTTAAAATCCATCCCCAAGACCCAGACATAAAAGGCGTAATAAAAACTGGGGAGGCAGCCTTAAGGGAAGCTTCCCGCCCCCCATCAACCTGTCCATCTGTCACTATAGATATACCAAAACACCCGTCTCAGAAAAATATACGAAAAGGGGAGAGGCAACTTATTGAGAAACCGCCCCCAAAACGTCCAGATTCCAAAAATCTATCCCTCCTTAAAGGTTACAAATGACAATCCATTCGATGACAATCTGTCCCCTGAGGATCAGGAGACCCTTGACGATCAAGCCGCTCATCACCATGACGGTGAGGACCCTTGGGGTCTCACAGCCCCCGCTCTTCAAGAGCATTACAAACCTAAACCTCAACAGCATTACGAAACACATACAAATTATAAGCCCCCCCATACGCCTCCCCAATACACTGTCCCCCTCCCTTCCGCCCCACAGCTCCTAATTCTGACCCAAATTCGCCTTTTAACACTGACCCTTTCAGACAAGCCAAGGTCTCCCTTACCTGAGACATATCTTCTTTAAGAGAAATCCTTAAACAAAAACAAGAACATCTTCAGCTTATTAAAGAAGTCAAAGCCCTCGAGGCAGAGCTTCTCACTCTATCCACTAGTTCAGAATCGCCCGCCTGTTTTCAAGGGCCAGCCCAGAACAATAGCTACGATATAGACTTAGGAATTACAGCCTTTTCTAACTGCTCCACTATCACCAACCACTCTAAGCCCCTGTGTCCCGCCCATGGACAAGTTTTCGTTTGTGGAAACAACCTAGCGTATACGGCGCTCCCCACCAACTGGACCGGGTTATGTGTACAAGCTTCCATTCTTCCAGACATCTCTATCATTCCAGGTGATGAGCCTGTCCCTTTACCCGTTTTAGATACTATTGCTGGGTGCAGCAAACGTGCTGTTCAGTTTATCCCCCTCCTTGTTGGACTAGGTATCTCGAGCGCTATAGCCTCCGGCACTACTGGACTGGGGGTTGCGATACATTCCTATCACAAACTATCCAATCAGCTTATTGACGATGTCCAGGCCCTAGCAGGAACCATTAATGATTTACAAGACCAGATTGACTCCTTAGCAGAGGTAGTCCTACAAAACAGAAGAGGCCTAGATTTATTAACAGCAGAGCAGGGAGGGATCTACTTGGCTCTACAGGAAAAATGCTGCTTCTACGCCAAGTCTGGCGTTGTCCGGGACAAGATCAAAAAACTTCAAGAAGACCTCATCAAAAGACGACGGGAGCTGTTTGAAAACCCGCTCTGGAGTGTACTCAACGGACTTCTCCCCTACCTCCTCCCCATCCTTGGTCCCCTCGTAGGCTTCCTCCTTATCCTCACATTCGGCCCCTGGGCATTCAGGACCATAACTTCATTAGTTAAACAGCAAGTAGAATCTGCCCTGGCCCGACGCATTCAAATACATTACCAGCGCTTAGAACTGACCGACCCAGACTACCACAACCCCGAATGCTATCAGCCCTAGACTGGCTCTCTCCCCACGGGGACAGCATCTTAACCAGAGGGATGCTAACCTTTGCTTACAAGCTAAGTAATAGGTTTGGGCACCGGACTGAGTGTAAAGCCAAAGGCATTGCAAGGGAAGCTTAGACAGTAAGCTCCTCTGGATTTCCCTGAGAGCACACCTGGTTTGCATAGAGGTTGACATCAAAATTTAAATCTATGGCTCTACCTCTCCTCCCCAAAAGATGTCAAGAGCCACAGGGTGGACCTACAAAGTCCACGGGAGGAATCAGGTCACTGCCTCCTCAGCCGGTCAAGGCCCGCCCCTTTAAAAAGAAGAAGGGAGGAGATGTTGAGAGCCAGAACAAAGAACAGCAAGGGCTGTGGATGGTCCCTAATGGTCAGCAGTCACAATCCACATCCACTATCGGCCGCCAGCACCTGGTAGGAACTCAGAACTTCCCCGCCCCGGCAACTGCCACAATAGCCCGCCAGACAGATTGAGCTACATCCCTCTTCGCCCCTTACCCCACACCCTCACCTCCTCCCCTTCTGAGAGCATATATAAAGAACAACCAGAAATAAAATTTTGAGGCTTGATCAGAACACTTTGTCTTGCCTCCCTTCTTCGTGTCCCTGTCTGTTTTCCATTCCCTTAGGTGCGTCCCCTCGTTGTCCCTGTTGAATGACCCCGCAGGCCGGGGCATGCCATAAACTCTAAATCAGGAGAACTTTGAAAACAAAGTACTCAAAAACAGTAACTGGTTTTGTCATGTCTTTACAAATAGTCTTTATTATCATTTTTTGAACATTTTGTTGAAGGATAAAGATCTCATAAAAGTATCATGAAACCTTAATGCTTGAATCAAAAATACCTTCCAATACTAGCTGGCTTGCTCTCCCCAAAAGCTAGAGACTTGGCTCTTTCATGCTCCTGAGGGCTGAGCAAGCAGAAAACATAGTCAACAACAAATATTCATTGATTGCCTACTAGAAGCAGAGCAGCAGCATCAGCAGCACCTGGCAGCTTGCTAGAAAATTGAAATCTCAGACCCCAGCCCAGACCTCCCAGAGTCAGAATCCGCATCCCAGTGAAATCACTTTATGAACTTTAAAGTATGAGAAGGACTGGCCTAGAAGGGCTTTCTAAGAACAGGATGTAACATTAAAGTTAAGACCTCAGTGATAACAAGAAGGAGCCAGCTGTTTGGCTGGTGGGGAGCAGAGCAATCAAGCACAGGAAATACACAGTATTGGCCCAACACATGTGTGGGGAAGAGCAGAAAGAAGGCCAGTGTGGGTGGAGCAGGGCAGGAGGGGCAGGAAGGTAAAAGAGGAAATAAAAACCATAAACAGGAGACTGGTCCTCTCATGCCCTGAAGCCACTGTTGAGAGCGTGGATTTTTCTCTAAGAGCAAAACAAGGCACCGATGGACTTCAAGCAGGGAAGATTCAGTATCTGATTTAGATTTGGAAAACGCTTTCGAGAAAGAACAAATTCCCAGGCTTAGTTGATGAATTGGATACAGGATAGAATTTAAGGGAATGAGGTATAAGGGAAAGAGAGAGTTTGAGAATAATTCTTTGGGAAGTTTATAGCACTTGTTGCCTTGATGGGGAAAACTAGAGGAAGAGAGTATAGGGTGCAGGCAGTGGTGAGGGTGGAATCAAAAATTAAATCTCAGATGCCATGAAACATCCATGTGGAGAGGGGCCTTGGCAGCTAGATACTCAAATCTGGAGATGAAGGCAAACCAGGTCCAGGAATGTGGATTTGTAATCTCTAGACTCCCGATACCATGCTGTCCTCATTTTTAAGTTACAGACAAAGGGTTGTTTAGCAGAATATTCAAAATCTTGTTCTAGTGACACTGAGTCATTTTCGATGTTATGCTCAGTGTTCCATGGGAATACAGAAGCTTCACATTTTCAGAGAGCCATGAAGCCAACAATCTCATTGCTCACTAATTACTCAGAAGTAAACAGAATTGGACTCTGAGCATGCAATGTTCTTGGATCCTACTTATCCTTAATTTATGGATAACTCTCCTAAGTGTGTTTATTCATTCTTCCAGACCAAAGCAAATTAGAATTAACTTGTTTAATTGTGGCCTTGTTTATTGGTTGCGTCTCCCCCAACAGGTCTGCTCAGGCAGGCAGCCCCTTGCCTAGGTTTGTCTCAGTTGAACTGTACTCCTTGCCTGTGGAAGCAAGCCTGGCACAAAGTGAATGCTCAGAAATAGTTCTCCAAGTTCTGGTCACGTGGCTCTGTTGGTTGAGTAGCGTCCAATGCACCAAAAGGTTGCTGGTTTGATTCCCATTGGGGCACATGCAGGAGACAGCCATTCACTCTCACATAGATGCTTCTCTCCCTCTCCATGCTCTCTCTCTAGATTCAGTTTTTTAAATCTTTAAAAAATAATCCTTTGAATAGAAAATGAGAGTGGAGGGAGGTTTCTTAAGACATATATAGCAAAACAGTAACAAGTAAAGGTCTGACATCCAGGAAAAAGTTAGAAAAATTGTTAGAGCTCAATAACTCTAAGACCTTGAGACATTTACCCAGGAATTTTCTCAGCACAGCTCGTAACTCAACAGGACCTGACGTCATTGCTTACCCATGGCACAGAAAATTATCCACGCTCACGGTGATGACCCTGAGTCATCACGAAGAGGTTGAAATATGTTCTGTCACTAGATTTAAAATGTCAAGAAATATGACATGCATATTTCAAACCATTTTTGCCAAATGGTTAAAATGCATATTTTGACCTGAAGTCTTAGGATATCCCAACAGCACATACAACTGGAAGATCTTATCACCCATTGATACTATCTGACCAAACGAGGCAAAATTACATTATTCTTTATAAACAATTACCTTTTGCAAACCGCAGTCATCTTGGTTTAGCGATGCCCCTAATTACCTATAATGTCATTTGAAAATTAACAGAATTCTTCTCCTGGAAAAATTACAGACTCTCATTTTATGTGAACAAGGACATGCTCCTTCTACCAAACATAGTTACCACTGCGAACAGGACTTTGGACGTGTCTGCTAGAGAGTAAGCAAACACAAAACACCACCTGAGGACAGATCAACAAAGGGATTGAAACCATGTGTGCAACTGGAAAAAACATGTGGAGAGCCTGTTGGTAAAAGATGGAAGCTCAGACCCCTTGGGAACACAGCTATATTCTTGTAGGTGCTCCAACACGGGTATTTAATAAGCGGAGGTAAGAACAGATAAAGAGATATTTCTTTCTCTTTGTTTGGGAGGGTAAGGATTAGAGTTCGATTCTGAGACAGCTCCATTTATATGAGCTTTTTCCTATTTAAGGGGTCAGAGTAGGTGTTTTAAAGTGTCCATCTCTGAAGAAACTATGAAAATCTTGTCTGGCATCATGCAGATGCTGAAGGTGAGTTTTGGATGGTAGTCTAATGCCAGGTTAGCACAACCAAAATGAAGGTCCTCTTAAAATATAAAATTTGTTGACTAAGTTATTTTTCTCCACAGTCTCTCTCTCCCTCTCTCTCTCTCTCTCTCTCTCTCTCTCTCTCTCTCACACACACACACACACACACACACACACACACACACACACTTCTAAGGGCTGAGACCATATATCTACTACAAAATATCTCGGCTGCACTTGGTGGTTGAAGGTAACATAAGGGTTTAAAAAATAGTTATTTATTTCTGTTGATCTGACTCCTGACAGTATTTTACGATGATTTGAAAATAAAGATGTTTTCAATTCAGAAACAGCAAAACATTGCCCTGTTTGTGTATTACAGGGCAATTGCACAACATTGGGATGTATTTCCACAACATCCCCACCAGGCTGGCATTAGGTACCAGCACTAGCTAAAAATGTGCATGACATGCAGTCCAGCATAACTTTTTCCCCAGCCAAAGTGACTCACTTAAATCAAAAACAGCATCTAGTGAAGAACTACATCTAGGGGGGAAAAATCTGTCAACTCCCAATAAAAGAGGCCCACTGTAGCATGAACTGTAATCATCATAAAAGGTAATGATAATAATCTCCAGCAAAACTTCACAGACAGCTTCTGTGCTAGCATCACCATGAAGCACCTTAATGGATCATCTCACCTAATCTTCACAACCCCGTGGGAAGGTACTGCCAGATCTCCACTGACAGTGGAGAGAACTGGGAGACCAGGTAGCAGACTCCTGCAGCAGTTCAGGTGAGAGAGACGGGGAGCAGTGGGTGGTGAGGTGTAGAGACTGGAAGAATTGCCTAAGGTCCCAGGACAGGTGGATGGGGGAGGCAGTGGCTGATACCTGGACTCCCTGGGATTGGCACAGGCTGGGGCCCTATGGTTTGTATAGTGAATGGTTTGGTTCCCCATCAAGCCCATTTATAGCTCACCAAAGTAAATCAAGTGAAATGTGGATTGCAGAAAGTTAGAAGGGCAAAAAAAAAAAAAAAGCATTTTGGAACAGCTGGGCCAAAATATCCATTTTGCACTCATCAAAAATAGTTCTTTAAATATTAAAACACCACCAGATACACTGGCATATCTTAATAGCTATTCAGAAAATAGAAGTTTGATAAGAGAGAGCCACCACACCAGGAGGAAAAAAAAGTCTGAAACCCTAAACTTTTGTGAAATTGGCTAAGGGCCAAATGTCAGCATTTTCACCTCTGTTCCCATATGGCAGGAGGCATTTCACACTGCTTTCCATAATTTCAATAAATCTGGTAAGTGATATGAGTGCTCTGCATGCCAAGAGACATATAATATGCGTATCAAAATAGATGTCTAGGTTGGTCTGTGACAAGAACCAGATTTCAGCAGAAAAGAACAAATCTGGCCTGGCTTTGGTTCAGCGAATGGGTGAGCACAGTCCAGGATCCCTTTCTGCTTATTTTCTTTTTTTCTTAATTTTCAAATAATGTTTCTCCTACATTTGCTTTTTCTCTACAAACCCTTGACCATCTTGATAACATCTTCTTATTAACACCCCCTCCACCACTTACAGCCTGACTGGCCATTGTTGCCAACCGATGGTACAGAGAGAGTACAAGGACTCGGGAACTCATTCATCCACTCAGTAAATATTTAGTGAACTCCAGTTCTGTGCCAGGAATTGTTTCAGGCACTGAGGATACTATCATGAACAAAAGAAAGTCCCTGCTCACATAAAAAAGCTGACATTAACCAAATGAACAAATTCATAGGCAATATGTCAAGTGATGATAAATAATATAAAGAAAAATAAAGCAGGGTAGGATGGATAAGGAATGATTGGAGGTGTCCAAGTCCTTGATGATACACTGCATTTTATCAGAGACTTTAAAGAAATAAGGCAACAAGTTGTAAAGGAAGAGCATTCTAGTGAGAGAGCATGACAAGTGCAAAGGCCCTGGGGCACAGACTTGTTTATATTCAAGGATGGCTAAGGAAGTATGTGAGGTCAGAGCAAAGTGAAAAACAGGGGAATAGTAAGAAAGAAGGTCAGAGAGTTAGCTGGGCCTCAGGGCCTACCTAAGGACTTTAAATTTATTCTGAGTGCGATGGGAAGCTATTGGTGGGTTTTGAACAGAAGAATGAGGTGATCTGACTTATATTTTTCAAAGTTTATTCTGGCTGCTGGTAGAGAATTAACTGAATAGATGGGTTTGGGGCAAGAGTGAAGGCAGGAAGGCACTTTTAAAAATTAGCCACTGGGATGTTTTCAAGGCAAAAACTAGTCTGCTGATAGATGTTGATTATGAAAGAAGTTAAGATAATTTCAAATTTTCGGAACAAGTTTTACGACTATAAACTTGCAAATAAAATGAATTGCCTGAAACAAAAAATAATAGTCATATCCCAGCTGACAACCCATTTTTGTGTCATATTTTGTACAAACACATTTCATACAACAGCCAGGGTTCGGAGCCTGTAGTGTGATGCAGCTGGGGCTGATCTCTCATCACAGGTTGTTCGGGGCCTTCCTAGGAGACATTTCTATCAAGTCATTATTAAAAATGAACATGGGTAGCTCTTCTCTGGAGCCATTTTAAAGGGACAGCTCTCATTGAACAGTCCTGTTGTAGCATGATCTCTAGAGAAAATTCAGGAAAGAGAAAGCACATTTTCAAGTAAATTTTTTAAATTGCCCCTTTCTGCTGACTGCGCATGCCTGGAAATGAGCAGGTCCTGGGACCTAGCCTCTCCTCACCACTGTGACCTCCACTGCTGAAGGTCAGAGGACAAGGGGGCAGAAGGTGCATTACCTTTCTAACCATCCTTACTTGCCCAGGGGAAGGACTGTGAAGGGGAGCTAAGGAGCACCCCGAGGTTCCAGGAGCTGGTTTTTCCTTCTCTCTCCAAGTGAAGAGGTCAGAACAACACAGGCTGCCATATTTTTCTAGATTCTCATTTGGCCTCATTTACCTTACCCTTCACCCATTTTTTGTTCTTTGTCTCAGAAATTGCGGACAAAAAGTAGGAAATAGTTGGACAACCTCGGTAGCTGGACCCAAGGTGGAAATGGAGGCTCTCTCAGGAGAGACATATGCTGCTGTGACTGACTCAGGGCTGGTTCCACTTAACAAGTTCTGAAACCACAGTGGCCTGAGGGAGAGAGGATGATGATCCAGTTGTTGAGAAAGCCAGGAAGTAGATGACTGGGATAGCTCACAATGGACTCCGACAGTGTGACTGTGGACCTTGACAAGGTGACATGTGTCTCAGGAGCCCTTTGCCCAGCATCTGAGGGGAAAGCTCCAAAGGACACCTGATCACCAGGTTATATGGTAACTAGAGACCCAGTGCACGAAATTCATGCACTGGTAGAGTCCCTAGCAGCTGCCAGCTACCACCCTTCCCCCAGCTGCCTGCCACCACCGCCACCAGCTAGGGCCTCATTCCTTTCCCCTGGCCAGCCCTGCCCCTGGTCGAACTCCCAGATGAATTCCTAGTCAAGGGGACAATTTGCATACTATGCTTTTATTATATAGGATACTGTAAACTAAGTGTCTACCTTCTGGATAACTTTCAAGAATTCTAGTCTTCTGAAGTCACAACCTTTACACACCTTACAATGGTTGACTTTATTCCATCTAACATCCTATGGGCAGCCCAGATTAATTTAATCTTCCTATCCCTCTTTTCTCTAGTATTTTTTCTACTGGCAGTTGACATCCCATTGAGTCCTGAGACAGTTCACCCAAGTGACTAGTTCTCTGCTCTCTCCTGGTTCAGAGGCATCACTCTTAGCTCCCATAACTGCTGTCTTGCTTGGTGCCAGCTCTGGATACTGTTATTTTCCCTTCATCCCTCTAGAAACCCCTCAGTAAGGTATTCTGAACAGCAAACATATATCAAAATGCCAGAGGTGAAGAAGAGAATTACAACACAGTAAAAAGTCCAAGTGAGCTTAGCTTCACCTCCCTGTCCTAAAGCTCCTCTCTCTTGGGAGCCTTCTCCATTCCACTTTGTGGCCTGTCCTGGACCTCCTGGAAAAGCCAAGTTCTGTTGGTCTAGTAAGAAAAACAATTAAGTTCTCTTGTTCAACTTGAATCTAGGCTCCAGCCCAGGAGTGCTCATTGCTCGTGACCGCGAACACTCATTAAGCCTCGATGGACGTGGGATAAAGTGCTTGTCTTTCCAGACTCACAGTGTGAGCTCTGAACCACGACCCCATACTGCTTTCTGACTTTCTCCACTCTCCAGGCTCAGCAGGAAAACAGACAAAAAAGGAAAGCTGGGGAGTAGATTTCCTTCCTCCACCTCTCTCCCTGGGGCAGAAGTCATCAATGAAGATCAAAGGTTGCATCCAAGGCAACACATCCGATGCCTGTACACACTCATTAGATCTCTCCCAAGCCTTGATTCATCAGGACTTGGTCACGGTCAAACTGGGGGTGCAGACCAGGTCTGACTCAGCTGTCTCTTATACGAACTGCTCAGAGCCCAGGCAACTGCTGTTGAACTGCTAGAGTTGTCCTGTTGGCACTGCTCAGTGTCCTGCTACTTTATCTCCTGGACTCCCTGCTCAATTCCCCGTGCTCAGCACTGCAACTGTGTGAATGTTTACCATACATACACGGAGCAAGTATTTACAGCAAACCTTTACATAGAACCAGAAATGCTCCCTAATCTACAAAAGTGCCCTAGTGAAAACCAGCTCCCTGAGATGCCCAGACTGCGGCCTGCGTGCTGAATGGCCCCTGTCAAAGGCTGGGAGGCCCGGATCAGCAGACAGGCGTCCCTGTTTGCAGTCTTTGTGAGGTTTTCACAGTGAGGACCTTCATTCAGGTTGAGTACAATAATCTTTCACGATTCCCATAAATCAGAAAACTGCATATGTCAAAGAGGGTTAGGTCGCTCTGGGGGCTCCTGTCTGGAGTTTAAGAAACAGAAAAAAAGACACTTTATATGCAGTGAAGGAAGCAGGGATGGGGGGAGGAATGTTATGAATTGTGTCCTGAAAAATTCAGCTCAACAGTTCTAATAGAGCCAATATTTAGGCTACAGTGTTTGGCTGGATCTATTATGCAATTCATCTTCCCACTAGCAGACACAAATGATCTGACCCGGAGCCAATTTCTTTTTATGGAGTTAAATTAGTCACTATTTATAAGCTGAAGAGGTTTCAAAAAGGCTATTTCAGGAGGGTGCCATTACTTTTTCCACTAGTATGTTTGCCTTTAGATCAGTTGGGATTGCTTTTGTTCAGTTGTGGTTTCTGGGTAAAATAGTGGGCACTATTGGTAAGTTTGGGTGGCAGATTGGGAAACTTTACATATATCCTTATATGTGGCTTGGAGGCCTGAGTCATCTGTGCAAATTTAGCCACATGTTACATGGATGTCGATTTTCATTCATGGCAAAAAAAAAAAGGGCGGGGGAGGGGAGAAGGGAAGAGGACTTTGTTTCCCACCATGGCTTGGATCCTTTTTCCGTATTTCTCTCCCCAGTGGAATGAGGTCTAAAGAGAGAGGTGCCAAAACAATTACCTGATTAAGTACCTGATGTGACAGAGAGATGCCAAAGTTATGTAAAGACTCAATCCTCAGCCTCCTACCCCACTTTTCTGAAATCACCCATCTTTTCTCATTCCTCTTCATTCAACTTCATAGTCAGCAAACGAATTCTGGTTTCCTAAGGAAAGAATTGTAGAATGATCAGCTGAATGATGCTAGCCATCATTTAATTATGCAACCAACTTCTACAAAATGGAAAATAAGAAAAATAGAAGTTGGTCCTCAGACTGTGTCCTTCCTTACTTCTTTCTACCTGGAAGGTTACAGCCAAGGGTGCAGATTGGTTTGAGTGGGTGGGAGCTGGACATGGCAGGATGGATTTAAACCTCCCACTCTTCCTCTTCACCATTCCTCACAGAGGAGGAAGCCGTGCCAAGATAATGTACCAGCCCAGCTTCAGTTAAGCACCAGGCTGCAGAGCTGCTCTGCCCACTCAGGGAACAAGAGTTTCTGGGACATTTCTCCCTGCTCATCTCTCCTCCTGGCTCCTAATTGGACAGTACTGTGTTCTCCTGGTACTCAGAAACCAGACGCCACTTATGCCTCTGTCAAAATGCCTGGTTTGTATCCAGATTGCATCCAAATACTTGTAAGTTATAAGACTCAGGAAAGAAGTAAGGGGCAACTCTTTTGACCACAGAAAAAAATAGCAAGTGTCTCCGTCACCCTCATCTTCCCAGACATTTTCTTTAACAGCCATTACTGTCTGTCCAAGGACCAGCTCTGATCCACAGTCCTCTCTCGCTCTCTGCTGAGGATTCCCACATCTTTATGCTTCCACCAGACAGGGACCCAAGAAGTTGCCCCATTTATCCCCTCCAGAGTTATGTGATAAAATTTCCAATGTGCAAAATAAAGAGCTATGCTATGTAGATACAATATTTTATTTCCAATAATGCATTCCAAAATGCTGATTGCTAACAATAAATCTGCAAACAGTGACTCAAACCAATTTTTTCAGAAAGGAATGGATTCTAGTCTCAACTCTGCCACTAATTATGTGTATGGTCATGAGCAAATGGCAACCTCAGATTAATACTTTCTCTTCTGTAAAATGGGATGACAATAATTGAGTGCCATTTATTGGACCTTTCCTTGGTCTCTGGACAATGGTGAACCCTAGTTGAACAAGGTGAGATGCCAATCTCCAGGAAAATCACCAAGAGAAATATTGCCCACTCTTGCACTAAATTAAGAGTCAATATCCCCAAACATTAGAATATTATATCATTATGATTTGAAAGCTACTTATAGGGTAAAAAAATCTATATTGTACTTTAAGCAGAGAAAATTGAGAATTATTTGGAAAATCTTGCATTGTTTTCCAATTATAACTAAATAAAGTAGAGCACATGTAGCAAACATTGAAACTGTAATATTGGAGGGCTTTTGCTATCAGAAGGGGACTTTGGCAGTGGCTGCTGCCAGAGAAGTCAGTAATGGCCTAAAGGCGGAGCTGGGCCTCTGGGGTGGTAGATTATAGATGTTTGTCTCAAGGGAAGGGGCACTAGCAGAGACATACTTTGAAGAAGGGAAAGAGAAACAGGTGGTGGCTGGACCAACATAATCTGGTGTCTGGCTGCCTCTGACCTCTTCCCCACCAATCCCCTGTTGCTCACCACACTCTGGCCCCATTAGTCTTTATACTGGTTCTCAACTACCACAGACTCTGTCTCGGGCCTTTGCACTTGCTGCTATATTTTCCTAGATTATTCATCTCAATATCCACTGGGCTCACTCCCTCTTCCTTCCTTCTGGTCTTCCTTTGAATGTCACCTTCTCAGAGAAGCCTTCCCTGTCCATGCCCACCTCCACCTCAGCTGTCCCTCTCCTCCTTTACTGCCTTAGTTTTCCCCAGTTATCATCATTTGACATGCTGTATATTTTACCACTTTTTTATTGCCTTTCTCCTCCTCCCAGAATGTGTGCTCTGCAAGAGTAGAGACTTGTCTTTTTGCCCACTGCCAGACACCTTGCTCCTCGAACACTGTCGGGAGCATAGTGGTCTTTTCATTGGTATCTGTGGAGTGGATGAATGTTGCTCTCTATGGAACTGGAAATAACCATCAGCCTTTTTCCCAAATGCTTTTAACTCAGCATATTGATGGATTTTTTTCCCATGACAACAGAGCTTTGATTATCATAAAAGTCAACTGGAAAATATCATCTGCTTTACCAATATTTGCTCTCTTTCCAAGCCTCTTAGCATCTATTTCTTAAACTAAGAAATGTACTTATTTGCAAAATTTCTGCAGAATAATCATTAAGAATGTCACAGCCATGTAAAAGCCCCTTATTATGCTAGGATTCTACAAAGAATGTTTTGTCATTCTAGAAGTGGCCTGCATTCCTAAGCAATTTTATAAATACTGCACTTTTTTGAGCCAAATTAGAAACTTCTACTCCCTTGAAGAAAGTTCAATGACTTTGCAATGTCATGGGTAAGTATTTAGCTTTCACCAAGTTAGTCCTACATTTCTGCAGTGAATGCTTTTCCTCAGGGACATGACTTTTTCTCAGGGTTTCCCAGCAAGCACGGTAAGGGTTCTCCAGGGACAAGTATCTGCCCTCGGGGTCACAGGTGCAGGCACCGAGGAGATGACAGGCCAGCTGGGGAGAGGTAGGTCCACTGACTCCCTGGCACATGCTGCCAGAACCAGATTGTGTTGGGGCAAACACCATCTCTTAGTTTCTCTACTTGGAAACATGAAGGTCCTTAAAGTTAAAAGGAAGGTGGGGGAGGCATCAGTTATGTTAGAGAGCATAGAGTTTATTTTAGAATTCTAGAATCAAAGGTACCATGAAGTTTCATCTTGCCCTGAGTCCTGTCCCACCTGTTCCTTGGCCATCCACAACCAGGAGAGACTCACAGGGTTTGGAGAGCTCCAGGCTCTCCCATGGGGTGAAACAATTCCAGCACAAAGGTCTAACTCCTCCCTGGGAATTAATTCTCTCCTAGCTCTAGTATAAACTCTAGTCCAGGGAACAGTTTCAAAGGCAGTGTAAACCTTTCTAATGGATTTATGTAAACCAGCTAGTGACCCAAAGTTTCTTAACAAAAACTCCCATCCCTGGGAGGGAGGAGGGCTCCACTGGGCTCACAGAGCTTTCCAATCGCATCTGCTCAGCAACAGCAAAGGCAAGGAGCCCTGAAGGGGCTTTATCAGCCAAGGAGAGCCGCTGGCCTCTTGTTGCTCTCTCTGGGTCCTGCCAAGAATGACATCATCTGGATTATTAGCAGGCCTATCAGCAAACACTACCCCATCCGTCACATCAAAGCTGCCCCACATGTGTTCGTGCTGGTCAGGGAGCCAGTTTCCATCAGCCTCATGCCCTGCTTTGAAAATGTTTGAGATGGTCTGGACTGAAAAAGTCACTGCTGGCAATATTTTTTAAACATGGAGGGAGGACTCAGCAGGCCCCTGTGATAATAGAGCACATCATTATGGAGCTTTGGATATACCTCTAGTCAACCTATTCCTCCTCAAACTAAAACACAGAAGAAAACAAAAGCAGGATTTGTGGTAAACACCTGGGTTAGCACAACCCACCTGTAAGATAAGAGTCACGAAGCTTATAAAGAAGTGAATATCCCTTCTCCTCACTGTTACATACACCAGCCAGTGGACAGGGTTGTGAGGATTAATTAATCAACTTAGAGTACTTGGAGCAATGCTATATTTGGAGCATAACGCTCAATAAATGTTAGCTTTTATTATTAGACTCTATTATGGGTTAAACTGTGTCTTCTCCCCCCAAAATGTTATGTTGTAGCCTTCACCCCAGTACCTAGAAGATGGCCCTACCAGAGATAGTCTTTCGAGAGGTAATTAAGTTAAAATGAGATTACGAGGGTTGGCCCTCATCTAATACAACTACTGTCCTTATAAAGAGAGGAAATGTGGACACAGGGACAGACAGCCATAGAGGAAAGACAATGTGAAGATCAGCTATCCACTGGCCACAGAGGCAGTCTGGGACACATCATGCCCTCACAGCCCTCAGAGGGAGCCCATCTTGTTGGTCGACCACAGACCCCAGAACTGGGAGACAGTAAGCTTCTGTGGTTTTAAGCCACCCTCGTGCTGTGGTACTTCGTTATGATAGCAAACAAACCCGAGCCCTATTCTTAAATTCTGAAACTCGTTCTATCTGAAAAAGTTTGAGTGAGAACACTTATTAGAAGTGGGCGCATGGGCCTCCAGCCCTAAGGAGCTGCAGGCAGCACTTCCAGCACTGTGGCTGGCAGGGACTTCCAGCATGGAGCCCTGGCTCCCTGCTGCACAGGCCCCCACGGCAGGTCCTCACCCGAGGACAGAGCCGGCACTATGCTGTTAGTTTAGCCTGTGTATGTTTTACCCTACGGTGGCAATTTGGAAAGTGACTTCTGTGACCTGGCACCAGCACCACCAGGGTATGAAAATGCCCATCTCTCTCAGAAGCAGACGCTCCACAGAATGAGCAGATGACAGAATTCAAGGTGACATTTGCTGGGATGTCACATGAGCTCATCCTGAAAACATGTGGCCAAATAAATTGGGTTTGTTCGGGAGATTTGTTTAAACCCCAACTAGAATCTAATCTCTTGATCTGAAATACAATATGGTCTTATGGGAACAATGTCTCAGCAAAGAGGTTGGGGTTGGGAAGGGGGGGCAAAAAAGGAATAAAGAAAAAAAAAGCCAACATTTCTCTGATGTCCTCTATGGTAGCCTAAGAGTTAGAGTAAGTTTGAGTTCCACCAATTGGGTTCTTTCCATTATCTAAATAGATTGATTTCTCACTGTGCCTCTCATACTATTTAAAACAAGCATCCACTGCTACACGATTAGCAAGAGACACTCTCGGAGTCGTCACAGTAGAGGTAAGGGCAAGAACCTCTAGTGACAGTCCCTGCCTCTCCCTTTGCCTGGACTAGACATCTCCTGGGAGGACCTGGGAGGTCCAAGCAGCGTGTAAGCAAAGGGATAAGTGTGCCTGGGTTGAAGAAGCCTGATGTCATCTCACTAAGGGCAGACCAGGCCCCATGACTTGAACTGATAAGCACCTGCCATGGTCATGGGTAAGAAGCTAGTCCAAGTGAGGTAACCTTTTTATTTTTATTTTTTGAAGAAGCTTGGTTTTCAAAGGTTTTGCAGGAAGAACTGCATGCACGAAGTTGGAAGGCTTCCTGAAATGCTGGTTATTTCCAAGATAAAAGAAATTGCCTCTAGGAGCAGCATCTTTCAGTTAAGGAGGTCTGGCCAAGTGGGGGGTGGCAAAGCTTGTGGGAGCATAACTCCCTCTCCCCTCCCACCGCTCTGTCTCTCCTGGCTGGGATTCACATTGGTAAATTTATTGCTTATGTTGTCATGTGAAGCCAGAGAATAGATGAGCAAGATCAATCCCTGGGTCCTAACAGATTTAGGGAAGAGGGTGTGGCCAGGGGAAAGTAAATCATTGGTTCTCAACACTGGCTGCACATGAGGATCACCTGGAGAGCATTTAAAACTCCCTTTTCCAGTTTTAGCTCCAGATACCCTGATTCAAAAGGGCTGGGCTGGGGCTTGGGCAATGATAGTTTTTAAAAGCTCCCTAGGCAACTCTAATGTGTAGCCTGGGTTGACAACCAATGAAGTAGATCTGCACCTCAGGCAGTGAAGTAGCAATCCAGAGAGACTGTTTCCCTGCCCCTGAGTACAGCCCTAGCCAGCTGCCCTCACTGATGGAGAAGCTTCGGGAAATGAAGGAACCCAGCTCAGCTGAGGGGGAATATGAGCATCTAAGGTTTCCAGGGGAGTGTCCCTTAGTCAAGTCAGGATCCCACTGGAATCAGGAAGCCTGCAGAGACTGCCTTCAAGGGCAAGGGTTGGAGGCGGGGGGAGCGGGGGAGGGGGGCGGGCCGCAGGGGAGAAAGGAGAGTGTAGAACTTGTTATGCAAGAAAAGGGACACCCAAGGGTTTTTGCCAAAAACAGATGTGGGGTCTCAAAAACTATGAGTACTTTTTCCTCCCACATTCTAAGTTGTTCTAGGCTGGGCTAACAAACAGAGACAGTTTAACAGGAGAAAATCTGAGTTTAATACATGTGCATGGAGAATTCACATAGGCATGAGAATTCCATGAAAACTCCAACATTGGGTTTATAAGACATTTTTGGACAAAGGAGAAAGAGAAGAAGGAATAAGGTGTTACAAGTGAGAATGGACAATGTACAGGGAGTTGAGAAAGTGGAACACACAGGAAAGGCAAATTTTGTGACTCGGAAACAATGGGGCACAGGTATCTAGCTAACAGGGCCCTGGCCTGAAGCCTTCTTTCTTACCATACTTAAATCAAATTGAGCCAAGGCAACATCCTAGATTAGCTTTCTCCATCTGAATCTCTTTGGCAGGAAAGAGGGGAGGATCAAAGTTTCTTTCTGAGTCTTGTTACCTAATAAACAGTTTAAAATCAATATCCCAAAATGTTATCATCAGGTGGCAAAACGTTGGTCCTTTCACCAGGAAAGTAGAAGTGGGTGTTAGTGAGCTGAGTCTAAAGCCAGATGGTGAGAAGGTGCTCAGTCTCTCAGGGAGACTGAGAGGAGACACTGCCCACAGTGGATGGCACTAAGGGCCCTCCCTCCTATCCCTGCACCACAACCTATCTGATAGGGGGCAGGTAACAGGTCACAAGGGTACAGTGCTGGTGGCTGTCCTTCCCATCTATACTAATAAAAACCTAGGTGACTCTCATGCCCTCACATGATGCCCTCACATCATCACAAGATGGCCACCCCCATGTCATCACAAGATGGCTATCACAATATGGCTATCACAAGATGGCCAGCAAGGGAGATCTGTTGTGGGTGATCAGGCTGGCAGGAGAGGGCAGTTGGGAGAGACCAGGCCAACAGAAGAGGGCAGTTGGAGGTGACCAGGCTGACAGAGGAGGGCAGTTGGGTGCAACCAGGACAGCAGTACACGGCTCTTGGGGGTGACCAGGGGAGAGCCATTGAGGGTGACCAGCCTGGCAGAAGAGGACAGTTGGGGGCAACTAGGCCTAAAGGGGGGGGTAGTTGGGGGCCATCAAGCCAGCAGAGGAGGGCAGTTGGGGACAATCAGAATGGCAAGGGAGCATTAGGCATCAATCAGGCCGGCAGGGGAGTGGTTAGGGTGCAGTCAGGCTGGCAGACAGAAGTGGTTAGGGGTAATCAGGCAGGCAGGCAGGCAGGCTAGTTGTTAGGAGCCAGCAGTTCCAGATTGTGAGAGGGATGTCTGACTGCCAGAATCAGGCCTAAACTGGCAGTCGGACATCCCCAGAGGGATCCCAGATTGGAGAGGGTGCAGGTTGGGCTGAGGAATATACCCTCCCACGGTGCACAAATTTCCTGCACCAGGCCTCTGTCTTGAGAATAAATAGGACCCTATTTCACCATTGATGTTGATGTTTTTGTATACGGTTCTATCATGATATCAGTTGCAAGTTATTTTTCCATTTGCTTCATTTTTCTCTTCGGAAAATTGAGGGATGTAGCATGTCTTGGTCTTTTCCCAAGCCCCTTCTGGGGGCTGCTCTAGCTGTTGGGTTTAAGCCCTCTACACTTTGGTGTCACAAGAACTGGCTTTGCTTGGAATGTGGTCACTCCAGCTAACAGAGAACAAGGACAAAGATGATTAGCTTGGGCAGGTTTGGTAGTTCTGTAGAGGGTCTGAGTCTTGCCTTGGATATGCCCTTCCTTCTGATGTAGGATGTAGGTATACATAAGCCATTAATGTCTCAGATGTGAAAGGAGCCTGAAGTCTGTGGGTTGCAGCCTTTACTTCTGAATTGTGTTTAAGCCCCATCTCGGGGAAATAAAACCAGATTGGCTGTTAAATGCTCAAAAAGGAATCTTGAGGAAGCGTCTAATCCAATTGCCTTTGTCAGCCAGGATGTTAATCCCTGAGTTTCTCTAACTTTATGAATGCAGAGAGAGGGCTGGATTGAAAATTTCTAGAAGAGAGAAACTATTTTGCCAGCTGCTGAGTCAAGGCAGTCTGTCTCCTGGAGGTGCCACAGGGATTGTGTGTGGCCCTCTCTGTCACAGGGAGAGAGCTGCTGCTCCCCCAGACCCTCCCCAGAGCCCTCCCATTCTCCTGGATGGTGTCGGTGGTGTGTGCCCTGGGTGTAGGGGCTGAGGCTGGGATGTCTGACAAAGTGGCGGCCTAGCTATTACTTTTGCATCAGCAGTTTCTCCAACCAGATCGTAGGTTTAAAAAGGAAGCACTTCCTATAACAGGTTGGAAGAGACACTCAGGAATAATTAAAAACTCTGTAAGAGTAGGGGTGTAGGATTGACTCTTCCAGTAGCTAATTCTGAAGGAGACAAAACTGACTTTGCTCAATTATTGGCCTCCTAATGGCTGCTCTTAACTACCAGTGGCCACAACTTCAGAGGGGAGAGAAAACCCATGTAAATGACAACTCTGGAGAGGGTGTGGGCCAAGAGGGTGCTACCAGGGACAGAGAGCCTCCTCCTGCTCTACTCCGAATTCCCTGGATTCAGAGAGGTTTGTGCCACACTCTTTCGCCGTGTGGCCATCGTCGGCTTTGGAGTCTGGCCCAGAAATATTTCCTTCCCCTTTATTTGGTTCAGGTCTTCTCCTTCTTCAGATCTCAGTTCAAAAGCCTGAAGTTCTCAAGAAACCTGCACTGACCTCCCTAATTTACCCACTTTACCACCCTGGGCATCTCTCCTTCAAAGCACAAACCACGGTTTTATAGTTTTCCTTCTCTGTTTCTGTTGTTTAGTAAATTGGAAATACCAGGAAGCCAAGACCTGTGTCTGTTCTGCTTATGATTTGATCCCCATCAATTTACAAAGTATCTGGCACAGAGCAGGTGCTCAATATTTAACTGACGTACCACTTACAATATGAATGTGTGCATGCCTACACTTTATGAATTCTTTGGTGCACAAAGATGCTACCCCCTCCTACCCAAACATCTGCACACACATTGTAGGCTTTCAAGCACTGATCTCTCCCCTGTGAGTGAGTATGGGTCATAAATAGTGCCCCAGCCAATGCTGTGGGACATCGTGCCAGGAAACAAGCCAGCCCTCATGCACTTGGCCTTCCACTACTATCCCAAGCCCCGGTGTCAGTTAATAACCCTTTGGGGCCACAAACAGAGCAGAAGAGGAATGACCTCTAGGGATATGGAGAGAGATACGAAACCACAGGACTGTGCTTTGGGAATGCAAAGTATTAGAATAAATCCTTAAGGATCTAATCTCATCCTTGGAAATACTATTCCAAAACCATATGGGCTTCTGACAAGTGTTGGCTCCACCCCCACTTATTAAAGCCTTCTGCTGGCCACTGAAGAAGGGACAAGTCTATTCGCACATTCTGTGTCACTAGGTTCAAGGCATAAGCAAACAAATGCACTTGAGAATAGACCACAGACTATTTTCAGAGAGTGGAGCCTCATGGAATTGGCTCCATCCAGACCCTCCTGGGAGGGAGGGGGTTACAGAAGTGCCATTAGCAGTTCAATGCAATTATCTTAGATCACAGAAGAAGGTGGGGTTTGAAGCAGCGGGTATTTAATATAGACTGGAGTATGGACTGGGTCCACAATGCACATAGTAGAATAACTTGGACAGATCAATTAACCTTACTACCCCACCCCCTTTTTTCTCAGGTAAAAATAGGAATGATAATAGTCTCTATTTTCTCAGAACTGCCAGAAGAATTAGTGAAGTAATCCATGTAAAGCACTTTGTCTCGAATACAGAAAGTGCTCAATAAATATTAGGTATTAATATTATTAAGAATGAGGCACAGGTCAGAAAAGAAAAACTATACAGTTCTAAACACTTAATTAGCCTCTTCCCAAGTGATTGCATAAGTGAAATATGTACTATTATGCATGTCCTTTTATTAGATAGGACTAGAGGCCAGTTACAGGAAGATTCCTGTAAGAATAGGGCTTCCTGTGGCCTTCTCCACCGCCCTGCCTGCTTACCTCTCTTCTCCGCCACCCCACCTGCTTCTCCACAGCTTTGCTACCTTCTACAGCACTTGGTTTCCTTCTATGTTGTCTTCAGTCTTTGCACTGCACCTGAATATGCAAATTAACCACCATCTTGGTTGAGTTAATTTGCATACTCACTCCTAATTGGCTGGTGGGCGTAGTGGGGTTATGGTCAATTTGCATTTTTCTCTTTTATTAGTGTTCGTGTTTCTTAAAATATGCTCACCATTCCTGTGTCCCCTGGACCCATTTGCTTTCTTTCATGCTCTATAGTAACTGAGGTCTGGTTGCATCTTTTCAAAGCTAATGGTTGCTTTAAAATTATGCATTTGAGAAAATTATTGGGAAAGAACATTTTGGGTAGTTTGGATATTATGAGTCAGGAGAAATTTGAGTTCATAGGATTATTGTCTTTTGTGCTATTGAAAATTCTGGCAATTCATGAGAAATCTCTCTAAAGGTAGATTCGGGTTTGGAGGAACTAAGGGCTAGTTCCTCTCAATGGTTTGTCTTTTAAGACATTCCTTAAATGGTTTGCTTTGTTTGAGGCTCTTTTAAGAAACCACATGTAATTACACTCAAGTATTCAGAAGGTTAAGCCTCAAACTAGCGAATGCCAAGAAATTCAAGGTTCTGATTGCCACCCCATCTCTAATTCAGTGCGGGCCTTTGTTCCTCCCATAGAGCATGATGCCTTCGGAAAGGAATGCAGCTGCAGTGTCCATGGCTTCTGGCTTCACTCTGTAGCATTCCTTTCCATTATCTGGGCAGGTCTTTTGATATTAATCTATTCTAGTATTATTTATAAACAGTCCTGTCTAGGGGAGAAAGCACAAACATATTTTAAGGCAGCCACTACTTGCTAATGACAGGGTATCATGAGATTTTTCAAAGTCTAATGATGAGTCAGGTCTAAAAAAGTTTCTAAAACCCAGTTTTCAAAGGTTTATTATTCCTTATTTTTACTTACTCTCTTCTAACATGTATATTCTTGTCTCCTGCATGCAGAAATATTGCTCTTATTAATCACAGACTAGATTACTTTTGGATTTAATATTCTCCCAATCCTTGCAGACTGCTGGGACCCCAGAGGATTTTCTTCCCTCCAGGTGCTTAGCATATAAGGCAAACGATGAAACAAATAAGGTCATGCCTACAGGAAAGCAGACTTGACACAATTGTGATTTGCAATTAAAGACAGAATGTGTAATTATTTCCCATGACCAGTCTGTATGCTGGCTTCTCTGAGCTTTTGGTGTTTGGGAGTGGTCAGATGAATACTGGTAATGTGGCTAGAAAAGCAAAGGAAGGCTAGTGAGACAGGGACTTCATCCACTCATTTAGCAACTAATTAGCAATGTCTGGTGAGAATCAAGTATTGATGTAGGCAACAAGAATACAAAAATGCCTGCCTTCCTGGAGTTCATACTACAGAGTTGGGAAACAGACAATAAATGAATGGTGGGTATGGCATTTCAGTGTAATGTGTATGCTGTGGAAGTGATATAAAGAAAAACAAAATGATAGTAAGTTCCAAGAGCAAGGGACAGGTGATTACAATTTATAATAAATTCCTCAAGGAAGCCCAATAATATTTGAGCAAAGAACTTAATGAATGATCCATGTGGGTATCTGAAGGAAAAGGCATTTGCAGCTGCCATGGAAACCTGCAAAGAAGAGGCCAGCAGGACTGGAGGGAGGGAGAGGGCAGAGTTGACAGAAGTACATGACAGATCAGCCAGCGTGGAAGAAGAGGAGGGTTAAATCGGACTTTATGATAGACCTTTGTGAGAATTTGGGCATTTAATCCAAGTGAGATAGAGCCATTGCAGCTTTGTGAGCAGAGGTGATAGGACCTGACTTTTGCTTTAATATGATCCCCTGGATGCTGTGTTAAGAATGGGCTTTATGGAGTCAAAGGCAGAAGCAGAGAGACCAATGAGGAAGGATGTTAAAGGCAAAGGCAGCCAGATCCTGAGTTATTTTAAAGGAAGAATTAATGGTGTGTGCTAATAGATTAGATGTAGGTTCTGAAAGAAAAGGCAGGAGTCAAGAATAACTCAAAGATTTTATGGCTTGACCACCAGAAAATGTAATCGTCATTTTTTTAAGATAGGAAAGAGAGTGGAAAGGAGGTGAGGATTGGAAGACAGATGTGTTAGGTTTCCAATCTTGTTAGACATCCAAATGGAGATGCTGAGTAGGCAGCTGAAGAGACAAATCTGGAATTCAAGGGAAAAGTCCAGACTCATATTTTTAGGTTTTTATCAGCATTGGGTGATAATTTAGATCCATGAGCCTGGCTGAGATCACTCAGGTAGTGAGTGTAGGTAGAAAAGAGAAGATATCCAAGGACTAAACGCTGTGGCATTCCAGCATTTGGAAGCTTATACATGCTGCTCTCCAGACAATTGTACTATTCATAAATGTCTTAGACTCGTGTGGTTCAGAAAGCCCCTATTTGTCAAGTCAAGCAATCTAGCATTGCCTTTCCCTAAATAGTCTCAACTGGAGTGCTCCTATAATAAATTAATGCTTAACACCAAAATTACAGATAACGCTAAAGTTTTCCATCTTCTTTGGGCTAAAGGAATCTTTAGTCATTGACTTTCAGAAGCAACTTTCAAGAGCTTCTTTATCAATGACGAGGTTAATGCTACAAATCCAAGCAAAGACTTTTTCATTATGAGCATGAATGTAAGAAGACCCTATCTCAAAGCCAAGAGTACTGGTTATCTATTGCTACATGATAAGTTGCCCTCAAACTTAGTTGCTTAAAACCAACAGCCATTGTCATCTCTATTTCCATAGGCCAGGACTCCAGGCAAGGTTGAGCTGGACTCTCTGACTCAGGATCTCACTTAAGATTGTAATTGATGTGTTTCTTAGGACTATGGTCTCATGTGTTGACTCCATTAGGGAATGACCTGCAATAGGTCAAAAGCCACCACTGTTCCTTGCCAAATGGGCTTCTCCAGTTGAACTATTTAGAGAAAACTATGAGGAGAAGATCCAGAAACAGTGACAGCCAGAGAGCGCATGTCAGAGTCTTCTAAACCAACCACAAAATGATGTCCCATTACTTTCCTGTATTCCATTAATTAGTAACAAGTTAGTGGGCCCAATCCATATTCAAGAGGAAGGGACCAGCCAAGGGTATGAAAACTAGGAGGGAGGAATAATTGGGGGGGCATCTTAGAAGTCAATTTATCACTAATAGCATGGATAATTTTTAACGCCAATGAATTTAGTTCTACATCATTACTTTCAGTAGTGTAAAAGCACCTTCTAATTCAAAATTACTATTTTCCCTTTAATATTAGTTATGCTATCTCAATTTTTTTAAAACTACAAATTGCAACTCCTTAGTGCCATAATGGGCAACCTGTGGCTCGCGAGCCACATGTGGCTCTTTGGCCTCTTGAGTGTGGCTCTTCCACAAAATACCCCGGCCTGGGGAAGTCTATTTTGAAGAAGTGGTGTTAGAAGAAGTTTAAGTTTTAAAAATTTGGTTCTCAAAAGAAATTGCAATCGTTGTACTGTTGATATTTGGATCTGTTGACTAATGAGTTTGCCGACCACTGCCTTAGTGAGTCATAAAATAAATTCAGTGGTCATGACCACCTTTTCAGAAATAAGACAGAATAAATCAGAAGCTATTGGAGTGCAGTGCATGTAAAAGGTTCTGAAAAGGTTATGATATAAATTATATTTTTTAAGGGTCATGGTCAATATTCATGATTTCTATAATATCATTAAATATGAGTGGGGCACCAAGTATATATTGGGAAAAACAGCCATCCCCACACTATGCAAAGGAAAAATTATCAGGAGAAAAGAAGCCTAGTGCACTCAGGTAAACTAAATAAAACATGAGCTTGCCAGTTCATGCTTATAGATGCCGGTTCCCTCATGGGTCTGTAAAGAGTAATCAATAAGAGACTGTAAAACCCTGAACAGACATGACAGATATGACATTTTGCCTCTGCAGAGGCAAAGCAGACACACCACAAACTGATGAAAATACTCTGCACAATGCTACCCATCTTGAAAGGTCAAAAGCACAAATTTTTTCTGGACAAAAAGCATCTGTGAATGCCTAAAAACAGTAGGCCTGCTCACGACAGATACGGCCATTTTTCAGCTGAGCAACCCCTTCCCTCTCCAAGGAGACAGCCACAACAGACAGACATATTTCCCTGCCACAGACAGAATGCAGTCACTACTCTTTCTGAGGCCTTGACCTGCGTGGAGCATGACATCTGGTCACTCTGCACCTGCCTCCTGTCCATATCCAGCTCCTGGTCCATCTAGATGTCCAGGCAGCTCCAATGTTAGCAAAGATTACAAATAGGCAGAACACAAAAAAACTGTCCAGTTTCATCATCCCTTTCATTTGCCACGTCCCTTTTAAGATCAATGCTCAAATTCTGCTGGACAGACAGCAAAGCAAAGTCTTCCATCCCTCATCCATCCTTATCAGCCAGACAGCAAACAAGCCAAGTTTCGGTTACAGAGTCCAGATTTGAAAAATACGTCGTATGCCTGATGTTTCACATTTTCCACAGTGCTGCACTGCAGTCTTCCTGGTTTCATGTGAGAGTGCTTCAGATCACATGAAACCCAAGCCAGGAACTGGGGAGACATGCCGAAAGGCAGGGCGTCTTGGCTGTGTTGACTTTGGGGAGGAACGGAGGTTCAGTTAACAGCATGTGCAACCGATTAACATTGGGCTCTGTGGGAAAAGGCAAAGAGAAAGAAGAGAGACAGAGGTGGAAGGGCTCACTTCATGGTTTTAGTCAAAGCTTTAGGCTCCCCTGATTCCTAGAGATGAAAAGAGCTAAGCATTTTGAAGGCTTTGCATGAAGTGAATTTGGAAGTATTTCTGCATTTTCACTTAGCATTTAATAGTCATAGTCTAAACAATTTCATTTAAAGTTGGATGATGGTCCAAAAGACTTATTATTCTACCCTTCTCGTTTGTTATAGATACATAATCACAGTGTAGGAGCCTGAACATTTAATGTTGTTTGCTGATAGGGTATGTTATTAATTAGTTAACTCCAAAATAGCTTTGACATTAACTGGGGGACAATGTCTAGGTCTTAGACCAATTAAAAGTTGGAAGAGGATAATTCTACTTTGCTAAAATATGAGTCACATCTGTAAAAGCTTCTAATGTGATAAAATATGAGAAACATAACATGGGTTGGTTTGTTTGCCATGATGTAAAATGGAAGGACCAAGTCACTCTTAGATTTATAAATATCTAAACTAGCGTCTTCACAAATTGCTATCTGTGGTCTCATCACTAAAACAAGATGGGCACACAGGAAAGGCTGTTGCCTCTTAAATTTGGGTCCCCTCTTAAAGTATTTATAATAATATTTGATTCATATTTAGATTAATATTAGATTTAGATTAAGAAGCAGACTGAGAATAATCTATTTTAGCTTTATCAGTGAGGAATGCATTGGGCTATAATTAATAGCAAGCCCAGCAAGTGAGAGTTTAAAAAGCAGGGGTTTACTTGACTCGCACAACAAGTAATCCTAAAGTAAGCAATGTCCAGGGCTGGTCACTATGTTAACAACAACGTAGGCTCCTTTTATCTCAGAACATCAGTTTATTGCAAGATGGTTGCTACATCCACCCATCACATCCATATTCAAGGGATGGAAAATAGCAGATGATGACATTAGCAACATTTGGCCTTTTTATCACTTGAATGCTAACAACTGAAGAGAAAGTCTTCTGCTTGTATCTCATTCTCTCCAACTCTGTCTTATGACCAACTCTAGCTTTGAGGGAGGCTGAGAGAGCAAGTATTTAGTTTTTCCATTCTTTAGAGTGGAGGCAGGTAGGACAGAAGGGCCTTGGGAATGGATGTGGAGTCAGCAGGGAATTCATCAGCAGAAATGCCATTGATTCAGGGAAGAGCAGCATTGTCAGCTCTGAGCCTCATCCAGGATCACAGCTACCACCCATATGAAGAGCAGAGATTTGCACTCAGGTAGGTAGAAATCTAGAAATCTGGACTTTTAAAGGTCAATGAGTAATTTTGTACTATTTCTGTATTATTGTAGAGGACTTACACAGCTATCCTGTCAAAAGATGAAGACTCAATGTCAAAGTTACAAACTAAAAGTCATATAAGTTATAAACCAAAAATGTTATATATAAAAAGAGAAATCAAATTCATGATAATGCTTGTGTGCAACAAATAAGATAATGTTTTAATGAGAAGTGCTTTAAACAATGACGTTTTTAATAATTATTTCATACATCCTTCTCATCTGTGCATTCATTCATTCAAATAGCAGCTCAACGATTAAATCGTTCAACTCAATCACTAAATAAATATTTATTTGTGCCTTTTGCCAAGCATTGGTTTAGGACCAGTGGTTGGCAAACTGCAGCTTGTGAGCCATATGCAGCTTGCAAGACACGGTTTGCTGCTCTGTGGACTAATGAGTTTGCCGACCACTGCTAGATTAGGCAATTGTGGCATATTGTGTGCAAAGAGGAAAGGGTAGTATATGACAGTGGTCAGCAAACTCATTAGTCAACAGAGCGGCAAACCGCAACTCTCGAGCCACAGCAGTTTGCTGACCACTCGTCTAGGTGATCAATTAGTGAGATACTTCTAGTTAACAACTCAGAGGCTTTTCATTTGTAACCTGTTAATAAGTTGGGAACTTTTCATTTATAATCTAGCCATAAAGTTGTGGCCAAAATATAGTTTTAAGTGCCTTTCTTCACATATTGCTATTCCTCTGGTTCTCACAGTCTTTCACACATTCTGATAAATCAACACCAATGAGAATTATGTCAAGGAAAGTGAGAAATGGGGCCTAACTTATGTTGTCTGCCCCTCTATAGTGACCCTTGAGGAGATAGCAGAATCAAAACATTGAAACCACTACCATTGAATAGCTAGGTTCTCACTAAGGGGAGTAGTGACCTTTAGTGGCGTTGGAAAAGACACACTTTGTGGAGGAGCAGCTGGCTATTACAGGACAATTTAGGAACTAATAGAGATAACCTTCCTTTCCTAAGCATACCAGGGGAAGGTGATCCTCAAGGGGAAGGGAAAATTGATCCTTGGGGTGACTTTTATAAGACAAGGCCACAAATTCTGCCACATTCCTCCAATGGAGAAGTGAGGTTTATGTCCCCTCCCCATAAATCTGGGTAGGCTGGTGCCTGCTTTGACCAATGGAGTGTGGTGGGAGTGATGTTATATGACCTCCAATGTTAGGTCATGCAAGGTCATGAGAGTTCCACTTTGCTCACTGGCTTGCTCTTGAAATCTGAGCCCTGCATAAAGGCTGTGTGTAGGTACTCTGGTTGACAGTCCCAGTTGAGCACATCCTTCCAGTCACCCCAGCCCAGGCACCAGTCATTTCCCTGAAGAAATTTCCAAATGATTTCTGTCCCCAGCTGCTCTAGTCAGTCCCAGATGCGCCTCCAGATATTGTAGAACAGACACAAGCCATCCACCGTATCCTATCCAAATTCCAGCCCCGCATAATCTCGAGTAGCATAAAATGGTTGTTACTTGTTGCTGCTGACTTTTGAGATGATTTTCTAGGTAGCAGTAGGTAACCATAATAGTTGGGTTACATATATGATAACCACCTGCTCTTCTCTAGTATCCCATGTTTCACATTCTCTGCTCTATTAATGTATTCAAGTCCCAGTAAAGGATGCCTGTCTTCACCATTGTCTCCATGTAACAATCCTTGCTAAGGGCAACTTGACTGCATCAGTTTCTGGTGAAGTGTATACTGTATGGAAAGCGAGTTAAAAAGTTCCAAGTTAGCCTGCTGAAGGGAGGAATTAGTATATTGGTCATTAGAAATAATGCCATTCCCATAACACCCTTCTAAAGGGTTAGTTCAGCAAAAATCACCCAAAATGAGCCCCACTATTTGGATCAACTGAGGTTAAATCAGGAGCAAGTAGCTGAACTAAGAACAGCAAACCTTAAATTGGCTGACAGTCTGTAAACTGAAGGTGGCCAAGAGGAATGATGATGGCTAACTGGTCCAATGAGACTTTATGAGATCATCTGGGAGAGAGAGAGGGAGAGAGAGAGAGAGAGAGAGAGAGAGAGAGAGAGAGAGAGAGAGAGAGAGAGAGAAAGGGAGTCAGGCCTGTTTCTGGTGTCAGGAGCAGTGGAGCCAAGTAGGAACATGATAATGCTAGGGATTAGTGAGTGCCGACTGCAGACACACCATCACTAGAGTTGCTGGAGTTGCATATTATCCAAGTCTTTCTTTAGGGACATTCCTCTCAAATATAAAATCATTCTTATGGGAAATGAATTTCCATTTGATCAGCTGGTGACAGGATTTTTTTTATTCCATTTCTAGGTGTCAATATAAGTATAAAGCACACACTGTACCTGCTCCCCCTCCCCACCACTTTCCACTAAGTAAAGTCATGCTGTCGAGGACTTTAGTGTGGGTTTGATAAGATGCTGTAGGGGTCCCCACCTCTTGCTGACACCATTGCTAGAGCTGTTTAACAAGCTGCAAGCTCCCAGCAGACAGCAGCTATAGCCACATAGAGGTCTGGCCCGGGAAGCTGCCTGGGTGTCCTATCTCTGTCTGGTTTCTGTAAACCAAGCATAGGCCTGTCACAGTGGCCGAGGAAGGGCCACCGAGGCCTCAGGATGACTCCTCAAACCCCTCCCAGCAGTAGTCAGCAGTTAGCAGACAAGGTTGGGAAAACACCACAACCTGCCAATCGGATACAATGCAGAGACAGCGTTACTGGCAGAGTCTGAGATGGGGAGACTTTGAGAGGGAAGCCAAGTAGTTTTGAGGCAGTATTTGCCCTGAATTGAGTTCAAGCTGACACTTCAGAGTTCAGTCCAGTTCATCTCCAAGGATTTTCCCAAAGCAGCATCCCAAGTAATCCATAAAAGAGCCACGGCTTTGTACCGGCAGCTTCAGATGGGCGCTCCTGGTGCAGAGCTGGGGCAGAGCAGTCTGTTGCCAGCCTGGGGACCACAGCGGCCGGTGCTGGAGGGAGCCTGGGCATTCTCCCGAGATCCTTACAGGAACAAACTCCACCATCAGCTCCTCCACCCACAATAACCAACGGCAACACCGATTTCACAGAACTGTGCCGTGCCAGCTTCCTGTTTCCTGTGGGCCAGGGCAGAAAATAAACAGTGGGGCCTCACTTCCAGACCCTGCTGCTTGGCAGCCACATACCCCTCCTGAAAGTGACCAGTGCCTGGCCTAAAGACAGCACCTGTGTGTCTGCAAGTGCTCAGTTAGTGAATGAAAACTCTTTGCCTAGACGTGCTGGTAACCAGACTGGCAGCTTCACAGGAACAAGAAAAAGAAGCTCAGAACAGAGCCAGCACTGCCGGCGGCTGCATGGATGTGAGGCAAACAGGGAGTGACCCCTGGCTGCCTCCAGGCCACGTTTCTATGTAATAAGAACAAATAGATGGCCCTGGAAATAAAAGGAGGGCAGAGCCTACAATATGGACCCAGTGCAGAGGATCAGGAGTGATTAGGAAGAATCAAGGAAGGGGCAGTGAATGTTTTGGGCAAACAGGGCGACCTGACAGGTGTGGGAATGCCGTGGATGCACAGCGGTGGAGGGGCTCCAATGGCTCCCATCAGCAGGTTTAGTAACATGAGATGTGCTTCCAGGACTAATGCTATATGCTTTGGCAACAATGCTCCCTTTACGAATGTCCTTGGAGGAAATAGAAACCATCTCCCAGTTTTGCTTTTGCTTTTATTGACTCTGTCCCGAGTCAATCGTGGCAAGGTGGCGTGGATCTCAGGTGCAATGCGCAGCTGTGACCTGAAACTAAATGCTGAGTCCTCGTGGAGCAGAGAAAGGAGAGTCGGGTTTGCAACCTTGTTCCAGTGCATGAGCCTCGATGGCAAGGGCTGGGGTCATTGCAGGCAAAGGTGCTGCTCTAAACAAAGGGGCCCCTAGGTGAGTTTGTTCTCAAGGTCTCCTACTGTGTGGCTTCCCTCTTCACAGACCCTATCTGGCATGCCCTTCCTCAGAGGATAGAGACCCACCTTCCTTAGTGAGAGGACTTTGGGCAACTCACACTACAGAGGCTACAGTTCCTGAGAGAGCAGTTTCTAAAACAAGAATTCTAGATGGGAGGAGTCCCTGTCCCGATCTGCTCCAACTCTTGTTTTCCTAGAGCAGTGGTCGGCAAACTCGTTAGTCAACAGAGCCAAATATCAGCAGTACAATGACTGAAATGTCTTTTGAGAGCCAATTTTTTTAAACTTAAACTTCTTCTAATGCCACTTCTTCAAAATATACTTGCCCAGGCCATGGTATTCTGTGGAAGAGCCACACTCAAGGGGCCAAAGAGCACCATGTGGCTCGCGAGCCATGGTTTGCCAACCACTGACCTAGAGATTTCCTCCCAGGAGATTTCTGCTGGTGAAACATGAAGCTTTGTTCCAGAGGGAAACCATCAATGGATTGCATCTGAGCACCAGTTCATGGTGACAGTCTTAGGGCCTTACACTGTGTCCCTCTGCTTTCTCTTCTTACTGCTCACTAGCAAGGGCTGTTTTTCTTAGCCTTTGTACTACTATGGCAACAAAGTGTGTGGTGTGTTCTACAGGCTCTGCCACCAAACCATGCCAAACAGTGGTTGAGAGAGCTGTCTAGACTCACATACACTGCCCTGCTGTGCTCACTTCTTATACCTCGAGAACCTCTCCTACCACCTGCCCAGCCCAGCCTCTCTCCTGAGCATCATCTTGTCTGCTCAATGCATATGATTTTACTAGGCCATCTTGACTCATTTTTAATTGTTATTTATACTATCTGCATTTACAATGAACAGTAAAGAGGAATTTTTGGGAGTTGAGGTAGCAACCCAAAGGAGATGTTTAAGACCTCAGAGAAGAGATGCTTAGGGCAGTTGACCTAGAGCAGTGGTCAGCAAACTGTGGCTCTCGAGCCACATGCGGTTCTTTGGCCCCGTGAGTGTGGCTCTTCTGCAAAATACCACAGCCTGGGCAAGTCTATTTTGAAAAGGTGGCATTAGTAGAAGTTTAAGTTTAAAAAATTTGGCTCTCAAAAAAAATTTCAATCGTTGTACTGTTAATATTGGGCTCTATTAACTAATAAGTTTGCCGACCACTGACCTAGAGAATTATATTCTATGTCTGCGAAGAATGAAGCAAACAAAATGAAGAAGTCAGAGAAAATGAAATAGCTAGGGACAGAGCCTGAAAGTGGGTCTAACAGTTTTAGATCCCTGTAACTCTCTGGCTGGAGAAAGAGGAAATGAATCACTTGGACTTGCCTACACAATATTGTACATAACATGAGAAATTCTGAGTTTCCTGGACACGGATCCATTTGATTCTCATGGGAATCCTGCCCCCCACCCCCAGTTTGTCACCAATTTACAGGCCCCAACGAGGCTCTAAAACACAATGATAGACCTGAATGGGCCTCTCTTGTCAGAGTAAACCTTGTAAAAAAAATGTAGTCAAGATTTTCCTGGTTAGGATACAACCATGAACATGAATAAGCTAAAATCCTGAATCCTCTCCTGGCACTCACACCCCTAATCATGTTCTTATATCCTGATTTGTGCTAAGGATTTTAAAAAGCTCACAGCTGAATGACTCAGACCCACTTAGGTTGAAAGCACCATGGGCTCAACCCTCAGGCAACAAACAATGGGGGTTGGCTTCTCCATCCCAGCTCTTCCAGTCTCTGCTTGCTCCAGCCCTAGAGAAGGTTGTCCATGGCAGGGATGAGTGAGCCTGAGGCCTTGGGGAAACAGCTGACAACGACTGACATCTACTGCAACGGACTCTGCCAGATGTCTTGTACTCAATGACCTCTAGTGCTTCCAATGGCCCTACAAGGTTGGCGTGTCTATCTCAAGTTTGCAGATAAAGACACAGGTTCAAATAGTACCAGTGCCTTATTCAAAGTCCCACAGTAAGTAGCAGGGCTAAGCTCTTGTCCTAGGTTGAGGCGCCCCAGAAGCAGACAGTGAGACAAAGAAACACATGAAGATGCTTTATTGGGAGGGGTTCCTAGGAAACTGGTCGGGGAATGAGGAGGTGGGACCAGGAAGGTAAAGTAGGCCAAGTAAAGGTGCAACATTGATGGCAGTCTCGAAAATAAGCTCCGAGGACAATATCAGTCTCAGGTAAGATCCAATTGGGGGCAAGAGAGCTAGAGTGTTTATACCCCTAAACCAGTCAGTGCTTGGGTAAGGACAGTCCCCAGGGGATGTAAACTCATATGCATTTCCCTGTTCCACTAGCAGGTTGTTCCAATAGTCTGAGAGAAAGCAAAGAGAAACAGCATTGGCTGCTGGGAAGAAAGCAAACTGAGAGTCGAGTGCTTGCAGATGGTAAAGGGACTAGGGACGGGGTTAAACCCATGATTCTCCATGGGGACATACCACTGCCACAGACACATGTGGGCCTTCTGCCGGAAGGGGCTGCCATGTGGTGCCCAGGCTGAGCACTGCGGCTGGGTGGGGGTTGGCAGGGCCAGAGGCTGGCAGGGCCTGTCATAAAGCTGTCATAGGGGAAAGTCCCATTTATTCCAAGTCACATGGTCACAAAGAGTCTCAATTTTAATTTTTTGCTTCTAGCAGAGATAAAATGTAAGAATGGAAAGATGTCATCATTCAATTTTACATTCCCAGATCCAGACTGTCCCTAATGCTCTATAAATGAACATCTTCTATATTTCCTATATTTATCCTATAATTAGCACATTTGTATTGTGTGACACTTTCTTCTGTAATGGGGTATTTTAGGCTTATTTTTAAATTTTAATCAATAGATTATAAATAGAATGTAGCAATTATTTAAATTATAATAGTCATGATAGTCTCATTATAGTCATGATCATCAAATATTTAAAGTTACATCATTTTTCTATAAATTTTTGATATTTCACATCCGTCAAAAATTTTTCAATCATATGTTTGTTGTGTAAAAAACAACAAACTATTACACTTCTTATTAAAAGTACCATTTTCTTAAACTTAAGTACTATGCCACAATTTTTGTTAGTCTGTTTTGGCATCTTTATTTGTTGACATATTGGAAACCTTGATATAAGAGGGAGGCCGAGCCTCTCTCAAACCCTGAGAGCATGCAGAGAAAGCTGTTTCGGTGACACACAGTGGTGGGAGAGTTCTGGGCCTTCTCGCGGGAAGAAACACCACCAAGATGTCTGTTTCCCATGCAGGAGGTCTCCCATTCATGCAAATGGCCACCAGCCATAGGCTCTTCAGGAGCTGGTTGGGAAGTGCAGGAAGGTGACACGCGCAGCAAATGTTGGGTGACTGAATGAAAGGATGGAGCATCCAGAAGCACTGTGGATTGTGGGGTACTGTTTCAGAGCAGTCAGAATTTGGAGAGACTGAGCCTGAACTGCTGTAGGCCAGAAGGCAGCCCGCAGCCTGTCCTGCAGGAGCCTGGAGGGCCTCCAGTCTGAGACCTCCCCAGCGGCCTGGCCCAGATCCAGAGCTGTGCGCTGACCCTTCACACCCTCCTCAGGGGGTGCCTTGGACACCCAGACTCTTCATCCAACTTCAGAGGCCAGAGGGGCCGCCCAACTGAGGGGAGTGTAAGAGTGTGTTAGACATTATTTATGGCAATGGTCTCCAAACTTTTACTCCATATCTGTATCGTTTTTTAAAACTACTTAAAATATATCCCTCATATTTGCAGAATAGAATTTTGACCCAGATCTTTTAGCTGTTGGCTGACAAGGTGATGTGTTACTTTACCCAGAGGGTTATATCAGATTCACTGGCCCCTGACTGAGTGCCAAGCATTGTGCTAGGTGCTGGGATCCAAATATGACAGAAACTACTCTCTGTCTTCCACAAGCTTATGGCCCAGTGGGGAAGTAGTCTATACAGGTAAGGCAAAGGTGGGGGTATGGGACAAAGGAGTCATTCTAGGAATGGACAGTAGGTCACAGAGGACCCTCAAGTTAGAGTGAAGTTTATTCAGCCAGCTTTAAAGTTACTAAATATGCCTGGAAATTGTGGTTGAGTTGGTTGAGCATTGGCCCATGCACCAAGAGGTCACTGGTTCTATTCCCAGTTAGGGCACAAACTCAGATTCCAGTAAGGGGCAAGCAGGAGGTAGCCAATTGATGCCTCTCTCTCTCTCTCTCTCTCTCTCTCTCTCTCTCTCTCTCTCTCTCTCCCTCTCTCCCTCTCTCCTCCTCCTCCTCCTCCTCCTCCTCCTCCTCCTCCTCCTCCTCCTCCTCCTCCTCCTTTCCCTGTCTCTAAAACAAATAAAAAACATTTTTTTAAAAAAGAGACTAAATATAATTATCATCCCAATCACCTAATATACTAAGGGAAGGGCAAATTTCCAAGCCAAAAGGCAAAACTTTCTAAGATGCAATAGGAAGGTATAGACTTCAGGCAAGGAGCTTGGTTGGGGGAGCAGTCCTTGATGAATGAAAGCAGAACTTTCTACCATCTGCATAAACTCCCAAGCTATCATCTCTGATGGCTGAAACCTGATGTGAAGCTTGAGGGCTGGGAGGCAGGAATGGGGGCTAGTGTGCCTCCTTGTCCCCTGTATGTGAGCTCTGCCCTCAGCCCTCTGAAGAGAACCTTCAGAGCGGGTTAAGTCAGCAATTGTTTTCCCCTCTAGATCAACTGATGCTCGATAAGACTTTCCTTTGGTTTTCTGATATAGTGGGCAGTTTAGACAGATATGAGCAGAGTAGGAATGATAGACCAGGTACAGAAGGTCACCAAGGCATAAAATCTCTAACAATAACCAGAACTGGAAACACAAGTATTGTAGGGTGAGAACTCGTCCTCAGGGTGACCTTTCCTCTCTGACCTTTTATATTACTGGTCATGTGGTTCAGATCCTCCTCTGACCTTTCCACCCCTAGCATGTAGATGCCCTTAGAGGAATAACAAGGAGGGGTCAGAGAATAGCCTTATGTAACTCCCAAACAAGCCCTCAAGACAATGAAGTTCCGATGCACATCAAATAATCTTAGGGACAAAGCCTCAGATTTGTTGACCATAGAGACAGTTTTGGTCAAACTAGAGATAACTCCAGGCCCAGAAAATCAGCAAAACCAGATAAGGGATGCCATGGCTAACATCAACACCAGCTGCAATAACAAATGACCTCCTGCCTTGGCCCCGACCAATCAGTAGAGACCAGGACCCTGAAAGGACATCTGGTAAAGCTGATGAGTATTCCATTGAGATTCTTCCCTGAGCCCTTCTTAAAATTCCCAACTTTAGAAACAGATAAAACTTTTACGGTGAAGGACCCAGTGCAGCTCTCTCTGTGTAGCACACCCACACCTTTCTCCTCTCCTTCCCCCAGTGCTCATTTTCTTTGCCTTTTCCCCTCCTAAACTCTAAGGACCCTTCTTTTGCCTCTATAACTTGCTTCCTGAGTCCATGCAGCCTAGCTGGCTCACTTCTTCCACAGCTCACTTCTTCTGCTTCTGTGACTTTCTAAAAAAAATCTTTTGCTTATATTTGAGTTCTTTAGCTCTGAATTCTTTTTTTAGCTGAACTCAAGAACCGTGTTCTGACATCTGATGCCACTTTCACTTCTCTCCCTTTGCTCTCTTGTTTCCTTTACCCAAAGCTTGCAGTCCCCTGGCTTCCTGGGTCTTCTGCTGTGTCCTGTGAGCTTCTAGCTGCCCCTTTACCATTTGTTCTCAGCTTCCTCCCCATGCCCTGCCCTTATTCAAAAGCATTAGAAACAGCAGATTCCAAAATGGCAGAAGCCTCACTACAAGACAGGGGGAATCTTCCCATTTGTTTGAGTGGTCACTTTATAAGTCTCATCACTTCTCTGGTGGGAGCTCAGGCCCCGAAATGTTAGTGACTTGACTTGGGCAGGCTTTGTGTTGCCTGAAGACCTGGTGAGCAGTTCCAGGTTAAAGTGACTAAAAAATGAAGCCATTCCTTTACTCATAATCATTTTTCAAACTTCTCCCTCATTGTCTTCTCAAGTAATCTGAAATAATGACATTTTACTGTACTGTTAACATATTTCCCTCAGAAGAGTAGAAACCATGGAGCGAAGAAATGCTGATTCCTGCCCTTTACTGACTGTGGCAAGAGGTGTGTTTCCAGGTAGTCCCATGGGTGAACGGTTCTCAAAGTGGAGTCTCCCCAGTCATATAGTCAGAATGATTTGGGGTATGAACTGTTCAAATCCCTGCCCTTCCCTGCCCCCGCCTTGGAAGAGTGGGAGGATGAGGCCATTTTGATTCTAGGAATGGCACTTAGAAATTTACATTTCCACAAATGTTCCTGGCCATTCTGATAGATAGTCAAATTTGGGAGTCATTCCTCCAGAGAATATAACTAGCTTTTCTTCCCAATTCAGAAATTAGCTATTTTTGGTAAAATTCGTGGACTCTCAGACTCTCCAGAAACCTGTGTTTTCCCTCCAAAGGGAGCTACCTGCTGGCTCCAGCATGTCTGCCCCGCTCAGCTGCATACACATTCCACCTCCCTGGCCCTGTTCACAGCCAAGCACGTGGCTCTCTGCCCAGCTGCTGGGCAGGTTCTGACTGCCCAACAGCTCCACAGCCACCTCTTTAAAATTCATTATCCGAATGTGCAGAAATGACCATTTGGAGTCACTATCACGTTTCTTGGCTATGTGACACTCATCCAAAAGGATCATGTGTGGAGAAAACGTGCCCCTTTGACAGAGATGTTATTTCAGTGGGTTTCCTCTTTCAAAGGGTTCCCCTTTTATCTGAACTATCAAATTGTTCCTAGTCCCATAAAAGCAGGACAGCGATTGTAATGGAAATTTATATACACAGTGTAAATGCTGAAGTTGTTTGTTGTTTGAAAGAAGCTGCCAGAGACTAACCAGATCAGGTGTGTCCTGGTCCTACATTCAGGCGGAAAATTCAAAGGCAGGTCTTGAAGCGAATCTCTCCTCCCTCTTCCTTATTCAGGTTACAAAGGCCACCGAGGAGGAAGCGTGTGCGTCAGACCAGCTGAGCACAGAGCAGACCCGGTCTCCTCACCTTGTCTGAGTCCAGAGCTCCTGTTTAGCTCTAAGTGCCTGGCTTGCCAGTGCTTTGAGGAAATAATCACATTCTTTATCTCCTGGGAGAACTCACTGATCTTTTTTCAAATAGGATACTTCTTTTGTATTTATTTTTCCTAGGTGAATTTCTGCTCCCATCTACCCTGTTTCATACGAGATTAAGAACTACCTCTGGTACACTCTAGATTGAATACATAATATGCAGCCCGTGGGCAGCAAATCATGAGTCATTCCTAATTAAGAAAGTTTCTGAGTGGCCATCACAGAAGATAAAGGAGGACAATTTGAATTTGGCAAAAACTTAAAGTCACAGTAGAAATAGAAGTGTTGATACATGAAGCACAAGTGTTTAAAACATATTAAGGATAATCATAAATACAATCACAGCTTAAGAGGACTTTTAATTCATGTGTCGCTCTTTCTGAAACTTACAATTGCATGTATTAGCCACATTGCCCAATACCTATAAGCAAGTTGAGACATCCATTTTTCTCATGAAATACAAGTGGAAAAAAAGAAATGGGAGGCCATAGGGTATAATGAACACGGACTACAAACTGCGAGATCAGAGTTCACACCCCTACTCCATCATCACTGTGTCTTTACACATGTATCTCAACCCAGATGTATTTTTAAATGAAAATAGTGAAAGGAGGCAGACTGGAAGGGATGTAGGGATAACTTCGCTTAGTTTTGTTAAAAGAAAAATAAGTTAACTGACAATAACTATTAGAGACGTTAACTGACGTGACCAAGAGAACTCAGCAAGTATTAACAAAACATGAGCAAAATCCCATGCTTTCTGACTGTTAATCAATGCTCTTTCTCATGGTGCCCTCAGTTTTATCTCCCATCGCATGGGAACATTAATGCTTATCCTACCTACCTTATAAAAGCCTTAGGAAAAATCCTACCTACCTCATAAAAGCCTTAGGAAAAATCAATTGAGGTAATATGTGGGCTGGATAGAATTATCTCTAATTCAAAGACCATGACATTCAAAGACCATGCATTGGTTCTTTTCCAATCTTCCTTATCACAATGGATGGCCCTACCATCCATTCTGTTACACAAAATAAAAGCCTTAATACTTTCCCTTCTCACACCCCCCTATTGAGTTTCCTTCTAAAAGGCATCTGGTGTCTGTCTACTTTTCACCATGTCTGATTCACAATCCTTGTCTCAGTACCACCAGCTCTCACTAAGACCCCTGCAGCAGCCTCCCAATTGGTCTTCCTTCATCCACTCTTACTCCCTTAAATGAATTATCAGCACAGAAGCCAGAGGAATCTTTAAAAATTCAATCATGGTCATGACCATTCCTACTTAAACAATGACTTCCCTTCCTTTTTAAACAAATTAAACCTCTTAATCTACTTATAGTGTATCAAAAGTATAAAATATTAGCAATGAATTTAGCAAAAGAAGTACAAAACTTATATTCTGAAAACTACAAAATATTTTTTAAATCTTTATTGTTCAGTTTATTAATTACATTGTTCCTCCTTTTTTATCCCCCTATAGCTCCCCTCCACCCTGTACCCATCCCAACCTCCTCCCTCACCTCCCCCTCCCCACTGTCCTCTCCCATTTTTGCGAGATTTTTGTCTAGTCTCTTACTGTACTTCCCACACCCCTTTTCTCCCCAAGAATTGTCAGTCCATTCCCTCTCTATGTCCATGATTCTGTTATATTTACCAGTTTATCCTGTTCATCAGATTATTAATTCACTTGATTTTTGTATTCATTTGTTGATAGATGTGTATTTGTTGTTCATAATTTATATTTTTACCTTTTTCTTCTTCCTCTTCTTAAAGAATATCTTTCAGCATTTCATATAATATTGGTTTGGTGGTGATGAACTCCTTTAGCTTTTTCTTGTCTCCGAAGCACTTTATCTGATCTTCAATTCTGAATGATAGCTTTGCTGGATAGAGTAATCTTGGTTGTAGACTCTTGCTATTCATCACTTTGAATATTTCTTGCCACTCTTGTCTGGCCTGCATCATTTCTGTTGAGAAATCCACTGACAATCATATGGGTGCTCCCTTATAGGTAACCATCTGTTTTTCTCTTGCTGCTTTTAATATTCTCTCTTTGTCTTTTGCTCTTGGCATTTTAATTATGATGTGCCTTGGTGTGGTCCTCTTGGACTCCTAAGTCAATTTCTTTCACCAGGTGTGGGAAATTTTTGGTCACTATTTCTTCAAATAGGTTTTCATTGTCTTGCTCTCTCTCTTTTTCTGGCACCCCTATAATTCGGATGTTGGTATGCTTGAGGTTGTCCCAGAGGTCCCTTACATTATCTTCAATTTTTTGGATTCTTTTAGTTTCTTGCTTTTTCAGCTGAGTGGATTTTACCTCTTTGTATTTCAAATCTTTAACTTGATTCTTGGGGTGCTCTAGAGTACTTTTAGGTCTTTGTATAATATTTTTTATTTCAGTCAGTGTATGCTTAATTTCTGGTTGGTCCTTTTTCATATCCTTGAGAGTCTCCTTCATATCCTTGAGGGTCTCGTTCATTTCCTTGTAGGACTCATTCATTTCCACGTTGGTCTTGTTCATTTCCTTGCAGGTCTCCTTCATATCCTTGAGGGTCTCGTTTATTTTCTTGTAGGTCTTGCTTATTTCCTTATAGGTCTCGATGTTTTCTAGGAGCCTCTTGAAAAGCCTTATAACCATGGTTTTGAACTCTATGTCTAGTCGTCTTTTTCCCTCCATTTCTTTCACACCTGATTTCTTTCCATGTCTCCGCATGGTGGCTGCTTTATGTGGTAGATGTCCTCTAAGGGACAATGGCTCAGCCTTCCCAGTTACCTGAGGTGGGTTGTACAGTATTTTTTAATTTAAGCCCAGCTTGTTGTTGTTAGCCCTAAGAGGGTTTGACCTCCAGGCCAATTGGTTGTGAAGGGAGACTGTGTTCAGGTTGGATGGGCAGAGTATCTGAGCTGAGGAGGCAGCCTCAGCATCAGCTATGTCCTATGCCGCGCTCGTGCACGTGTCTCTGTTGGGTGGTAATTGTTGCAGGTACCTCCAAGGGAAAGCCGCTAGTCTCTGCCCCTTGCCAGACAACTCTGCCTCTCCCCAAATGAGTCTGCACACCCAAAGTCTCGCCCAGGGTTGTAAAACAAAGCACTCCGGTGGTCATCGGGACCAGGGGGCAAGTCGCCAGGGAGCAAGTCACGCGTCTGTGCTGTCGCACACTTTACGGGCGCAAACTGCTGTTCCAAGCAACCTGGATTCTCCTCAGACTAGGAGACCTCTGCCACGCCCAGCTTCCAGGGTGCGTACCCCGGACCTCGGACCTCGCCTGGCACTGGGGAATCCGTGCAGTGGGATGTCTCCGCCCTCCCCATTGGAGAAATCCAGCCAGGTTTGCTGCTGCTAGCCCTACAGCCCACGCGCATCAATGGATACCATCATGAAAATTAAAAGAACTCAACTGAATGGGAGAAAATATTTATAAACCATATATTTGACAATAGGCTTGTGTTTAAAATATATAAAGAACTCTTCTAATTCAGTAATTCAAAAATACAAATAACCCAATTTAAAAATGGGTTTTGAGTAAGGATCAGTCCAAGCAGATTATAAATCAGTAATTAAATTATAGGGTTCTTAAAATAATAGTGCTCTAGAAATCCAGAGAAAGAAACGTGGGCAGGCCAGAGGAACAGAGTTTGCCTCTGTCCTTTTAACATCATTAAAAACACCATTTTAGCCCAGCCAGCATGGTTAGTGACTGAGCATGAACCAGGAGGTCATGGTTTTCTTCCCCATCAGGGCACATCCCTGAGTTGAGGACTCAACCCCATGTAGGGGGTGTGCAGAAGGCAGTAGATCAATGATTCTCTCTCATCATTGATGTTTCTCTCTCTCCCTCTCCCTTGCTCTCTGAAATCAACAACAACAACAACAACAACTATATATATATATATATATATATATATATATATATATATATGTATATTTAAACATGTTCAAGTTCATTTAAAAATAAAAACACCATCTCAAGTTTTAGGACCTAGAGTGTCTTGTAGGTGGCTGGAATAGCACTACGTGTCTGACTGGTGGGGTTCAGCAACCTCAGTACTTGTGTTCCAGCTAGGAAAGAGTTCAGAGCCAAGACTCAAACTATAAAAGAACAGTTATTTATAAAATACAGAGGTGGGAGAAGTAATTTGAAGAAGAAATGGGCTTAGGAAACAAGTTATAGAGGAAAAAAGAAAGGGCTCTTGGAGCTGGAAAGTGAGGAAAATAATGCTAATGCACCTGGGGCAGAGGAGGGAAAGGAAGAGAAAGGCGCAGGCATTTTCACTGGAGGGAGGGTGAACTGGGTCCTCCATCCTAAGCGTTTTAAGATGGAGATTTTAGGAGAGGTCCAAAGGGAAGATTTTAATAGAGTATTCAACAGCTTCCCAGATGTGTCCTTTAAGGTTCTAGGTCTCCACAGATTGATTGGTCAGGGCCAGGGCAGGGGGTCATTATTCAATGCAACTGAACTTGAGGTCAGCCATGGATTACTGTTCTGGTTTTGTTACTTTTCTAGGCCTGGAGCTAAAATAGGACTGAGGCCTAGATGTTATCTCTAGGATAGAAAGGTCAGGGGATCTAAACTGAATGACCAGATATATGCTAGGGGAGGAAAGATCACCCTGGGGGCAAGGTCTCACCCTACAATTGTCCTTTGCTAGGCACTTGGGACTTTCCACCCTGGTGATCTTCACAGGCCCATAGTCCTAGCTCTGCTATTGTCTGTCTACCACATGTCCATTGACACTAAAATCACTGAGTAAGATTTAAAGAAAGAATGATTTGGAATTTTGGATCTAGGCATCCTGTTAGAGGAATTGCAAGGAAGCGATTGGAGCTGGGCAAAGTGAGGAAGGAAGATGATGAAATGGAGTCAGAAAGGGAAGGTTGCAGGACCCAGATTTATTAGGGCATTTAGGCCAATCTACTGGTTTTGTTTTTCACTCTGGGTAAGATGGAGTGTCTGCAGATAATTCCAAACAGAGTGATATGTTCTGGCTTCAGTGGAATATCTAGGGCAAAAGCAAAGAAATTATCTTCATAAACCCAGAGGTAATAATGGCTTGGATGAGGGAATAACAGTGGAAGTGGTAGAAGTGGTCAGATTTCAGATATAGGTTAAAGGTAGAGTCAATGAGATTTGCTGATGATTGGAAGTGGGGTATGAATGACAGAGAGGATTCAAAGTTAGCCCTGAGGTTTCTGCTCAGAGAAAAAGAGGCCATGGAGCTGCCATTTACTAAGATCAGGAATCCTTGAGGAACCAGTTTGTGAGGCAGGATAGTAAGAAAAATTCCTTAGTAAGTAGAATAGAGAAACTGAGACAGATAGTTAAATGGCCAACCAGTTTACAGCCATCTAGTAAATCCTCTCTCTCCTAAACCAAGGAACTTAAGAGTAAATGGTTTGCACTTCTCCTCCCCAACCTGGGGGCAAATAACTTAAATCATCCTCCTAAGAAATCCAATTAGTGCCATTTACCAGCCACAGAGAACAGATGAAGTTAAGGGAATAAATCTCATTTTGGCACATTAGCATAAAACCAATGAATATTCTATTCAGATCCTCCCCTAAGACCTCCCTTAAACTTCCAACCTTTCCAAACCCTCAAAACTGAGGTCCCAGGGTGTGCTCTCCCTCCCACCTTTTTCTTCCCTCTCTTCTTCCCCTACAGGCATGCATCTCCTAAACTCTGGGGGACCCCACCAGGCTTTCAACCAGGGGAGCAATGGGCATCAGCAGCCCGCCCCAGGTTAACCGCCTGAGCCTGTTTCAAAGTTGCCCTTTTCTTGGACTTACCAGTGAGCTAAAGCAGCCATGCCTAGGCTCACCTTTGCTTCTTCCATCGTAAGCCCTCCTTGTTTCACTATCCCCCTGAGTGACTGTGCAGGATTATTACCATTGTTTTTATGAATGACAAACAGCAGGTGCTTCTATAGACCTTACTGTGAAGGAGACATGTGTAACCACTTCAGTCCTCACAGCAGCCCTGTGAAGTGGCACTAGTATTATCATCCTCCTTTTCAAGTGAAGAGACTGAGGCACAGCAATATTAAGTGACATTTCAAGGTCACAGAGCTGGTGGGAGGCAGGTTCAGGATTCACATCACACAACCTGAGTCCAAAATCCATATGGCAGTCACCACTCAATAATGACCCTTTTCTGACACTCCCAGTGGTGCCAGGTTTGGATAAGATCACCTGGTCCTGTGCTCCCCAAATGTCTCTTTTGACTAATGCAAAGCCTGAGTTTCGGCCCAAGGGGAGTACACAATGAGGAGGAAGGATGCTGGCTGGCAGGCTGCAACAGATGCACAGCCCTCCAATGAGATAGAACTGGCCCCGGCTCTGATGCTGTGGGCAACTAAAGAGTTACACAAATGCAGACCCAGAGGAGTGAAGGCTGGGAGATATTCTCATATTTTCTCTGTCTCTGTCTCTCTCTCTTTCTCTCTTTCTCTCTCACTCTCTCTCTAACACACACACACACACACACACACTCACACACTCACACACACACTCACCTGTGGCATATTAGAACTTCTTCCATCAGTCACCTTTATAAATGAAGGGAAAAAAAGCAAAGATTTGTGATTAGTTTGCAGCTGCCAAAGGATGAGGTTTGTTAGCAAGCAGTGAATAGAAGACACACTGTGAGATCCTGGCTTTGTCAAAAGTCAAGAAGTCAAGCAACATGGTGTTTTCTTCCAAGAGGTGTGAGTGTGAATGTATGTATGCATGTGCAGGGGTCGAAGCAGGGACTGTGGTACCAGAAGAGTCCATAGCACAGAGGAAAAGGATCCACACATATCAAGGCATGAAATGGGGCACTGTGATTAGGAAAACAATCATTCTGAAGTGGAGGCAGAGATCATGTTTCTCTTTCATGTGGAGCCAAAAAGAACTTCAGCCCGTGTTGCTTATGCCTGAGAAAGCCCCAGTCACAAGGGACACAGGTAAGTGTGGACACAGCAACAAGCAGGGTTCTGCTTTCAGCCTCAGAGCCACACCCACACCCAGATGAAAACTGGATGCTCTCAGCTAGACCTGGCCTCACCTTGGGGGCTTTCTCCTTCAGGGGTTCCCTGTGTCCACACAAAGCCTAAGAAATCCTATTTTAAAAAATATTTTTTTATTGATTTGAGAGAGAGCGGAAGAGAGAAAGGGAGAGAGAGAGAGAGAGAGAGAGAGAGGATAGATAGATAGAAAGATAGATAGATAGATAGATAGATAGATAGATAGATAGATAGATAGATAGATATCAGTTGTCTCCCATAGTGCCCCAACTGGGGATCAAACTCATAACCTGGGTATGTGCCCTGATTGGGAATCAATCTGGTGACCTTTCAGTGCATGAGATGATGCTCCAACCAACTGAACCACATTGGTCAGGGCTGATGAATCCTATTGGAAGACCCCAAAGTCTCCTTAAAGAGCCCCATTAGCCTCAATAGAATCAGGTAGACCCTCTGCTCTTGACTCATGACACAGAAATGCAGGTGCCATGGGAAGGGGTCTTAAAATCACTAGTGATGAGGAAATAGGAAAAAAATTAGAGAGAGACACAATGAAGAGGACATGAGCATAAAAACACCTCCCTAAAATTGGAATTGTGCATAGCACTCCTGACCTAGGGTCTGGTCAGAAACTGTTTCTAATCACTTGAGTTAAAGCAGGGGGCAGGGAGGAGGTTCCACGGACATTTGGATCACTAATGAGGAGAGACCTTTGTAAAGAGGATATACTATCTGATAAAGACAGAATATGCAAATGTACCTTCACTCCATGACAAAGATGACAGCATCCACAGCCAATAATGAGGGAGTATGCAAATTGACGCAACAAAGATGATGGTGGCCAGGCTGGGCCTCTGGGCAATGTGAGCACTGGCACAGAGCAGCTAGTTCCGGGTGGGATGCCTGATATGGGGTGTGGGGAGTGGAGGGAGTTACAGGAGGGCAGCAGGTTGGAACGAAGGCGGAAGGCCTGGGTCCCACTCCTGAGTGCCAGAGGGAAGGAAGGCCTATTCTTGCACGAATCTTCATGCATCTAGCCTCTAGTTTAGCTATAAGTATCTGAGACTGCCTCCCAAGTCCTCCTCACTGCCCACTCTGAAAAGAAGAAATCATGCGTCTTCCTCTCAGCCTTTGTTTCCTGACTGGGATTGTTACAGACAAGAGACTTGAAACTGGCAAAATAAAAGAAAACCAGAGTAGAGTGAAAAGCTGGCAGGTTCCCATTGGAAAGGAGAGAGGATAGACGTGATCAGGAGAGCTAAAGGGAACCAGAGGAGAGAACCACAGCCCTGCCAGCTGAGCTGGGGCTGATGCACGGAGAGGGCGGGAGCGAGGAAAGGGTGCTGGAAGCAGCTGCCTCCTGTGTGAGCGTATGTGAAGGCAGAGGAGACTGAAAGAAGCTGCACTCTAGTCATGAGTTTAATATCCTTTTTGTAGATTTGGGGGTGGGGTATGAGTGTTTGATTTGTTTCACACTTCCTTGTCTCATTTTTAACAAAACAAACAAACAAAAAAAAACCCCACCTCAGTAAACATTTAAATTGCTTTTCAATGAATTTGCTTGTTGGATGGGAATCTTCAAATGAGACACAAGGCCATTTTATTAACTTTTCATGTACATGGCCTTGGAGATGGAGAGGCTAGAGCCAAGGCCGAGTCCAGTTCACACTACCAGTCCTGGGCTTCCTTGGGGTGTCCAGGTGGAGAGGGAGCCCAGGAGGCTGCCAGTCAAAGCCAGAGTCTCTCCTCTATCACTACCAGAATTGCTCCATTTAAAAAATAATCCATTTTATTGATAAAACAGGGCTAACTTGCCGAAACCGGTTTGGCTCAGTGGATAGAGCCTCAGCCTGTGGAGTGAAGGGTCCCAGGTTCAGTTCCGGTCAAGGGCATGCACCTTGGTTGCGGTCACATATTCAGTAGGGGGTGTGTAAGAGGCAGCTGATCGATGTTACTCTCTCATCGATGTTTCTGACTTTCTATCCCTCTCCCTTCCTCTCTGTCAAAAAAATCAATGATATATATATATATATATATATATATATATTTTTTTTTTTTAAGGGCTAGCTAAACTGTTTTCTTTGAGCAAAAGAAGATTCCTTGGTCGAAATAAAGTTTGAAAATCAATGATTTGGTCCATGTCTCTTCTCTCATTGAAAAGTAAACTTGTGACTTGCCCAAGGTCCAGTGGCTTAGCTCGCTGTCCAGTGGTCTCTCCACACACCTTCCTGCTTTAGACATACAGATATTTCCAACTCATTCCTGTGCTCCACTCCCTGTGTGGGAGCAGGGAATTGAGGCTTTCTTTGGGATATATATATATATATATATATATATATATATATAACCTAAAAACTTCCAGATCTAATATATACAAACTAGAAGCCTGGTGTATGAAAATTCATGCACTGGAAGACAGGTCCCTCGGCTCGGCCTTCCCCCTCTCACAGTCCAGGAGCCCTCAGAGGCGGAAGGTGACCTGGCGATCAGGGCAAGGTGATGCCCCATCACATGTCTGCTGCTGCCACTGCTGGCAGCACAAGCCTCAGCCAACCCTTGTTACCTGAGCCTCAGGCAGCCCTGGGCAATTGGGTAGCCACCATCCAAGGCTTGCCTGTGCCTTGGGCTGGCCCTGAGTGGCTGGGGGGCTGAAGATACTGGGGGGGCTTTGCACTCAGGCACCCCAGCAGGGCTGAGGGGACTGGGCTCTGCCATCTTGTGGCTGTGGTTGCTGCTATCTTTGAAGGTGTGGCAGTCAATTAGTATATTCCCTCCTTATTGGCTGTGGGTGCTGCCATCTTTGTGAGGGTGTGATGGTCAATTAGCATATTCCCTCTTTATTAGATAGGATGCCACTACACTGACTAGAACCCCAGCTAACTGGAAAGAAATAGCACACATCTATCCAGGTCCTCGTCTCCGCTCCTAGAGCAACAACATTTGGTTGTAAGTGTTGGTTTCCTTTGCACCCTGGCTGAGTGCCCACCTTTGCCACCAGCTCCCCCTACTCTTTGAAGGCACCTGCACTGTCCCTCGAGCATCTCAGGTCCAGCAACTGGCATCAGCCAAACTTCACAGAAGCTACTTACTCTGCTAAATAAGAAACAGAGGGTTAGACTCTGAGAGGTGACCTGCCCAGCCCCAGGCCACTAATCCCTCAACTGACTCCTTTTGTCACCTGCTCTCTGCATTTTCTGGAAAGCAATGTGCTGAGGCCATCCCTCTGCCCCAGCTGCTGCTAATTATCCTCAAAGACACACTCAGAGCAAAGGATTCAGCACAACTTGGGAACCCAGTTTTGTAAAAAGGTGAGACTGTTTTGAAACACAATCAACATATGCTAAACAAAACTGCATCATTTAACACACCAATTATGAGGAAAAGAGCAGCAACAGTCAAAACAGCTTTCTTCACACTGAAAAATCCAAAATAAGCAGGCAGCACAAACCAAATTTGAAATGTATTGATTTCATTTCAGCCAACATCCAACAGTGGGCCAAGTAATTATGTCCAGTTTTAATATTCACAATCCAAAAATATCACTTTGGGCCCTCATTTTGGGGTACTTTGTCCCTTACCTTCCTTACTAGTATTATGGCCAGTGTAACATTTTTTTCTCTTTAGATTCTCTGTGGGCCAATCTAATCCTCCAGCTGATGCCTCGTGGTGGGGCCTGGGGGTCCCTGTGTGACTGTAACTCGCCTGCACTAAGTTCACAGTCCAGTGAGGGAAACAGAACCTGACCAAACAGAACGTAGTTATGGTCATGGTGTGTTGAGAAGTGCTGAGCTGTGACAAAGAGGAGAGTGGTTGATTCTGTCCCAGTTGTCCTGAAGATTCTCTGCTCCCTCCTTGCCCACCCCTCAGAGGACTGAGTTTTCCATGAGTGGTAGGTTCTTCGGGGGTTAGGGGGAGAAGAAACAACATGCATAAAAGCATTGACTTATGAGAACATAGGGTCCAGTTTAGAGAAGGCCAAAAGAGTCGGTGTTGCTGGAGCAACATTGGGCAGGTGATGAGTAGCTGAGGGAGGTGAAAATGAAAAGGTAGGTGGAAATAGATGCTATTTGTCATGTTTAAAAGATTCAGCTTTATTAGGTGAATAATTTTTTAATATATGCATTTATTTTTCTTCTTTCCAAATTATAAAAGTATTACATACTCATGAAAATTTAAAAATGTTTAAATGGCAGGAAGAATCACCCATAATCCTACCTTCAATGAGGATTGCTGTTAACATTTTCACTCATATTTCACACACACACTTAGGACCAGATGTGCAGATGATCATATAACTTGCTATTTTTATTTAACCACATGTTGCGAATATTTCCCATCTTTGATTATAGCATATTAGATCATTTGTAATATTTCCATGTCTTTATAAAACTATAAATAGCCTACATGTACAACTCTGTTTGTATAGTTGCTCATCTTTTGCCACAATTTAAAATCATAATTTCTGAATCCAAGTGAATACACATTATAAGGCCTTTCATACTTATTAGCTCTTGAGAAGGACAGCACCATTAACTTAACATGAGAAATCAACTTGCAAGAGGAAATTTTCTCATTTCCTTGCCATTATTAGGTCTCGCAATTTTTATAATGTTTGCCATTTTCTTGACCAAAACTAATATCTCATCAATATTTAACTTTTTTTTTGTTACCACAAGGGTAATTTTTTAATGTTTATTGACCTTTCGGTATTTCTTCTTTTATGAAATGCTGGTCTCTGTCTTTGGATCATTTTTCTATTAGGAGATTTTTCTTTTTCTGATTTATAAAAGCTCTTCATACATTAATGATATAATTTTTTGTCTGTTGCAAATGCTTTTTCTAATATGTCAATTCTTTTGTAATTTCGTTTAGATCTAAAGAACTTTTTAAATTTCTACGTAAGCAAAACCATCAATCTTTTAAGTTTGAAAGGGCATTCATTGCCCTCTCTGAGATCAGATAACTGCCTTCATATTCTTCAGTTTAACTACTTAATACATTATAAATGTATTAGATGTATGGGGTGAGTTGAGAATTTAATTTATCCCAGAATAGGCTGAATAATTGCCACCCAAACATATTAGGTCTTAATCCCTGGCACTTAGCAATGTTCCTTATAAGTAAAAATCCCAAGATCTTGACATGGGGAGATTATTTTGAATCATTTGGATGGTCTCAAAGTCCAATTCCAGGTGTCCTTATAAGAGAGAGACAGGGAGACTTAACACAGAGAAGAGAAGGGATATAAAAATAGAGCAAGGGTTGGAGTAATGCAGCCACAAACCAGGAGAGGCCTACGGAGGAAGCTGGTCCTGCCCACATCTTAGTTTTAACAGCAAAACCGATTTCTGACTTCTGCCCTCCAAACCTGTGAGAGATTGTTTGTTACAGCAGCCATGGGAAACTATAAGACAACATCTCACCAAGTAGTTTTCTTGAAACAATATATATCCATCATTTTCTTACTTGTCTGAAATATCATTTCTATCACATATGAAATATTTATGTGTGTTTCTGAGTTATTCTTTTGTATTCACCAGTCTATTCTTGTGTAAGTAAACATTATTTTAGTTATGCCTTTTTAATTTCATATCTGACAAGTATCCCTTTATTGAATTTTTAAAGAAATGAATGTATTATTCTTAACTACTTAACCTTCTAGATAACAGAACATTTAGAATGACTTTTTCAAACTCTCTAAAATTTTTTATTTAGGATTAAAAACATGAAATTCACAAGTTAATTTGAACAGAATTTACCTTTTTAAAGTATTACTTTGTTCCCATCCTATTCCATATTATTAAATTCTTATTTTATGTCCTACTGTAAACTCCCAAAATTCTCCTCATAATAGTTCCTGTACATTTCTTAACTTTCTACCTAATTTGCCCTTCTTTCCTCTTTTCTTTTTTCTCTCTCTCTCCCTCTCAACTCCCTCCCTTTTTCTTTTTTTCTGTTGCTACTTATATAATTTTTGAGCAGAGGAGTGACATATGATTTCTTCTTTGGCAGTTAATTTAAATTTCTAACTTTGTTTGTTATTTTCTTAGGCTAATACTAAAACTCGTTTTTAGGTTCTAGCAGATGGCATGTGGGTGGTGGCAAGAGGCAGTACAGTTATGGTGTGTGTGTGGGGGGACAACAACGCCTGTAATTTTTAATTAGCTCTTGATAATCAAGAGATTATTATTTACATATTTTAAAATTGGGTACAACAGGGCCTTGTGACTTTTGAAAAGAGAAAAACAAGTCCCTAAGAGCCACAGTTAGAAGCGCTCCTATCAAGACCTTCTTGAATTCTAATCCATTGTTGTCAGCCCTTTGAACAAAACTCTCCTGTGTCAGTGTGGGTTCTGAGCATCAGCCCAGCCTCAGTGATGTCCTATGTGTGCCCAGTGCTTTGGCTCCCAAATCCACACATGAGGAAAGATTTAAAGAGAGAGTTAGCCTACCAGTCAGGTCTGAGAAATAGCCTTCTCACCTCATCTTCCAGACAAGAATTTGGTGAAGACCTGCCCTGCAAAAAGATAGACAGAAGTAAGATAACATTCCATTTTGGTCAGTAAGATAAAAGGGAAAAAAACAACAAAGATCTCTACTTCATTTTTACCATCCTAACCAAATAGAAAATGCTGAATATGATGGCTTCCAGCCCTGGGAATACAATAAAGGAATATTTAATGGCACCTCAAGTTGAGCATCACATTAATAATATGGATAATTAGTTACTGATTTTGATAATGACTAGTATATCATTTTTATTAAAATGCAACTGCAATCTTAAAAAAAAAAGATGTTATCTTCTTAGCTAGGCAGACTTTTTATTTTCTTTAACTAAACAACACTCTGCCAAAGAAAGGAGAGCATTCTGCCAGAAAATAGACTGGAAAAAAGTCTTCAGGCAAGTTTATAAAAACTCAAGAAAAATTTATACATAATAAATTAAATATACTGAAATAAGCAAAGTGTGACTATTTAAACACTTGACTATTTTAATTTAAAAGGGAGCTATGAGATCAAGGCTTGCTCACACAGGATGGAAAGTTTAAGCCGTGATTGGCAGCCCCAGAAGTTGTCCTAAATCGCTCTCTATTCAGGGGACTGGCAAACAGAGCATGGCGCCCACACGGCATCAAGCTGGAGGCCAAGCCAAACGTTTGCCAAGGGCTGTCCCAGAATCAATGTGGCTTGGTAACTTGGACAATGAACATAAAGCTTCTTGTACCACTTCTCAGCAGCACCTAAGAAGCCTGTGGGCACTGAATGACAAGCCTGAATCATTTGGTTTGGGTCCTGGGATGGGGCCAGGCCCCTCTATGGAGACCAGTTTCCTTGAGTCAAACCCAAAAGAGATGAGTGTAAACACATCTAAACATTAACTATTCGGTGGACTGGATGGGTGAAGAAGAGCAGCAGAGCCAGAGATAGCAGCTGAGGAAGGGACCCAGAGAGGCAAATGTGTGAGTGTGGTGGGGGGGGGGGGGGGGGGCATGCATCCTCCACTGCCACACAGAGAGTCGCCTTCAGCAAAAAGAGCCTCTTGTATCCTTGGGAAGGTCATTCTCCCTCTTGGGCCTTGGTTTCTATCTCTGTTTGAAACCCTGCTCTTTGAAATTTATATAAAATTGATTCTAAACCCCAAATTCTGTGTCCTATCAGAAGTCCAAGGCATTCTCTCCAATAAATCTGTATGTGTGGAACAGCACAGCTCACACCGTGTTGTTGAAGGGTCAACTGTATGATACTCTGGCAGGTGGTTCTAAAAGATATCAGTAAAGCAGCAGACTCAAGTACCTAACAATATAAGCAAGAATATGGAAGGAGGAGGGGGTGAAGCATTTTGTAAGGTGTATGCTGTACACCTGAAACTAATACAAAATAGACTTTCTCTCATAGTATCAGAACACAAACATGCTAAATAGTTCTATAGCTCTTTCTACCTAATAGCTTACTATTTGCCAAAATTCTTATAAACCCTGTATGTTTTGTTCTTTTGAACTGCCCCAATGTCTCTTAGTAATGTAATGCAATAGAAACATGAAGAAAAACTTTTCTCAATAGGTTTTAGAATGTTTAATCTCTGATATTAATTTCATATGAAGCGGAAGGAAGCCAGAAAAATTCAATGTGTCCCCAAGGGACCAGGGGCAGTAACAAGGTGAGGATTCTAACAATCAAACCTGCATCTTCTTTGAGATTCAAGTCATCCCTTTGCCATAGAAAATGTTCAAGTTTCCTGGCAGTGATTATCTGCACAGATTCATATCAGAGAATCTAAAATGCTTTCACAGACAAGAATGCAAACTCTCAGGCGACATTCATGAAGGCAGGCTTCTTTTCCTGGTAAGCTCTGTAAATTTGGTGGTGGGATGCGGGGAGAAGTATAAATGGGAGGGAAGAAAAGCTTTCTTAAAAGCATTATTTACTAATGGAAAAAGCACTGATTTCATCAGAGCCTTATAAAAACAGTTCACGTCTAATGTCACAGGAAATGTAATTGAGGCTTGCACCCATAAGGCTTAGGAGAGCAGGTTTTCGGTCCTGAGATTTTCCTGAAAGCAGTGCTCTGTGCTGTGGCCTTTAGAACCGTGGCCAGCCCTTTGATACCAAGATGAAGCCTGGGGTTGGCATGCTCTGTGCCTCACATTATCTTCCTTCCAATCTGTGTACAGTGTGCCATGCTGGGCTGAACTGCAGGGCTTCAGGTTAAACTGTGACCAGCCATGCTCCTAGGTGCATCGCTGGCTGGTCAGAATGCGCCAGGCCCGCCCTCTTTGGTTGCTTTGTGGTTTCCTGGCTTGTATTTGGACTCATTAAACTGAGATAATAGGCACTTATTAAGCTGTTCAGACACTAGGTCCATTGGTGCATATGCTTAACCATATCTAGATGCCAGGAAATTTTGTGCCTAATTTTTTTTTCTCTGGAAAATAATTTAATGGTAGAGGGAGATTTTACTTTATGATATATATTAGACATATTATATGTTTAATGATATATATTATACATTTATATTTATACATTAACTTATATTTATTACATTACTTTACTTTTTATAATTAGAACATATCCATGAATTCTGATTTAATTTAAAATGTATTTTTAAAGGGTTGAATGTCACATTTAAAGCAGAATTTTTTTAAAAAATAGTATATTTATTTTAAATAATCTTAGAATATAAAAATATATTTTAGACCATCCATAATCACTTTTGGGGGGTAACATCTGATAATATTTGGATGTATAGAATTTTATCTTTTTCCTGCTATAGATATACACACTTATAAAATAATATTATATATACTCTTTTGAACTGCCTTATGCCTTTTCACTTAAAAATAGATTGTGAACATCTACTATGCATGTTATTTTTAAGGTGATAGAGTATGCTGTTACTAACCACTTCATTATATAATGAAGATAATAATTCCAGTCCATGTTCTTTCATAGGATAAACCCCCAAATAAGGAATTGCTGGGTCAAAGGCATGTCTTTTCAAAGGTGTTCTATGCCTATTGCCAAGTTGTCCTCCAGAAAATTTGTGCCAATTTATCCTCCCTCTAGGAGGGTCTGAGAGCCCATTTTTCCCATGCTCTAGACTAATGCTGGTATTATAATTTTTAAAAATATTCAATTTGATATCAGAAATAAAATGACATCTTTCTTTTATTTAATAGGTAAATATAACATGGTGACCATTATTTTATTAAAGAAGTTATTAGACAAACTAAACATGTTTTATTTTTTTTTGAAAATTTGTGTTTCTTCTTTGGGGATTAGCTATTTATATTTCCATTTATTTCCTTGTTGGACTGTTTATCCTTTCTAACTCAGTTGTAAATGTTCTTCATGTATTAAGAAGTCCACTTAATACTTGTATTTTCATAATGTTGCAAAAGCTTCTCAGTTTTAATTCTTGGTTTACAGTATATGTACATACCAAAGTTTTAATGTTACCTTAGTCAAGTCTGTCATTCTATTTTTTAAATATATATATATATATAATTGATTTTTTACAGAGAGGAAGGGAGAGGGAAGAGAGTTAGAAACATCAATGAAAGAGAAACATCGATCACCTGACTCCTGCACACACCCTACTGGGTATGTGCCTGTACCCAATGTACATGACCTTGATCAGAATCCAAACTGGGACCCTTGAATCTGTAGGCCAATGCTCTATACACTGAGCCAAACCAGTTATGGCTGTCATTCTATTTTTTATAGTTTCTACCACTGGTGACATTTGCTGCACTGTTGACTGAAATTGTATGGTATATCTTATGGGTATACCATATTTTATGGTATATCTCCTGGCTGTATGACCTAATACTAAGTTGGTTCAGATGTCCAGCTGAGCTCTGAGTATGCTAAATAACTTTGGTAGAAGAAGAAACACAATTTCTTCTAGAATTAGAACAAAAATCCTGAGTATTAAGAGCCCCAGGAATATTCAAAGATATCCAGAGACATGTGTAGTTTTATGTGTATAGTTTTGCTGAAGAAAAGCTTTATAATGCATCTCTTAAATGTTGCAGAGACATCAATGTGGTAGAATGTATTTTCTAGAGATAACCACAATAATCTCTCCCCTCCCTCACATCCTTCTTAGCTTGTGACTTTGACCCTCCGGCCAAGGAGAAGAAGTAGGGTCTGTGTCCCCTTTCCTTGAACCTGGACACTGCAGGAGAAATGACTTTAGAAGTTGGGTTATCCTACCAAAAGACAATACAGCTGCCTCCTGGCTCTATTGGGACACTTGCCTTTGAATTTCTGGACATACAATAACAGTGTGAGTGCTGAAGCCACCTTAAGAGAGGAAGCCAAAACAAGCCCAGATAAGGAGACCACATACCAAGGCCCAAAATAAAACCCATGAAGCTCCTGAGAGATGCAAGGTCAGCCTCCAGCTGCTTCAGCTCCTCCTACTCACCCCAGCTGGTCCAGCCTCATCTCCTTCCAAATCCAAGAGTCCAATAAGAGATATGAACAATGTAACTATTGGTGCTCCTCCTATAGTTTCTGGCCCTTCTCACCTCAGAGCACACCAACCTTGCTTCCAGCCACCAGTACCTGTCTGTGTTTCCCAGCTGAAGGGCTTTCTCTGACCCCCTAAAGTTCCTTCTACATGTTTCATCAGGAGGCCAAAGTGCTATCCCTTCCCCCTCAGCCCAGGAGGCAACCCTGAGCCAATGGGGACTATAGCAGATGGCATGTATATACCACCTTTCTTATGCTCTCTCGCTTCCTTACTCTCATAGAATTTTTTGGTTTGTTTTATCTAAGACTAGAGGCCTGGTGCATGAAAATTCATGCACTTGGAAAGGTCCCTCAGCCTGGCCTGCACCCTCTCACAGCCTGGGAGCCTGGGAGGGATGTCTGAATAACAACTTAGGCCCGTTCCCTATCGGGACATTCTTAGAGCTCCCACCTCCACTGTGCTTGCAGCCATCAGCTAGGCTTGTGGATGAGCAGAGCTCCTCTATGGGAGCACACTTACCACCAGGGAGCAGCTCCTGCATTGAGTATCTGTCCACTGGTGGTCAATGCGTATCATAATGACCTGCCCTTCCAGTCATTTTGCCATTAGGATCAATTTGCATATTACCCTTTTTTATATATTTAAGATTACTTCCCAACCAAGCTATATGCACGTAAAATTCTTGTCTCGGGATCTTTATCTTAGGACACCCAAACTAATTTTTTTTAATGGACAGAAAATTACCATGCAATGTGATAAGGAAAATATTGAGATAATCTGTAAGAAGGGACTCTGACAGCCCAGGGGGTCAGAGGAGGCTTCCTGGGGAAGTTGATGCAGGGACTGGGGATGGGATCTGAGGGGCACACAGGAATAGGAGGAGTGAGGCAGTCTCAGCATATAGGAAATTCCATCCAAAGGGATCAGCATGACAAAGGCCTGGAAGTGAGGACCAGTGGGGTATATCAAAGGAAATGGAAAAGGTTTAGTTTAGATGAGACATAAGCCACAAATGCTACAGAGATGAGTGATGAAGCTAGAGAGGTAAGAAATGAACTGATAATGATCGACCTTGTTTCCCAGACTGAGAAGTATAGAAAAATGTGCCTATTTTCAGCAGAAATTTTAATCATTAGCATTTCTAGGCTTTCTAGTATTTAGGTATAAAATGTGGGACTTGGATCATCTAAGCATTTTCTTATATATTTTTCTTTAAAATGAATTTCATGCATCTTGCTCTGCCCTTCTTTCTGGTACTTTTTCTCCTTGTACCAAAAGCTGGGCACTTGTCTTTAAGCCCCTGGTTTAAAGCTAAGCTTTTAAGTGTGGGGATTATATCCCTTCTCCTTTGTATCCCTCACAGAGCATTGTATGAAGCACTGGTCATGGTAAATGCTTTACTGCATCTTGGTGTCTTATTAGTAACTTGTCCATCCCTTTCCTCCCTCTTTCTCTTTTCCCTCCTCCCCTCTCCCCACTCAGAATTTATTTGCAGTCAACCCACGTATATGAATCATAATAGCATCCCCAAAGGGGAAACCCCCTCGGGCAACCAGCTGGCCCAGCCTCATTCCATTACCATTGTCAAGTGGGAAGGTCCGCATTACACAACTATAACACAGCCCAGTGAGTCTGAGCACTCCTCTCTCATCTCTCCACAATCCTCCAAGTCCTCATCTTTCCCATCACCTTCCATCTTGTTTTCCTTCTGCTCAAGTATCTGATTCTTTGCCTTCAAGTCCCACTTACTATCAAGTGCATGTACCTTGGCTTTCAGAGTGAAGATAAGCAGTTATCCCATTAATGAGATCCTGAGGACATGAAAACTTCGTTTGTGCTTAGAGAAAAAGCTTAGTTCAAGATATGGAGGAATACAGAGTTTAGAGTCTGAATAACAGCGATCCTTTACACTAGGTTTGGACTAACTTCCTCAGTAAAGGATAAAATAGTAAATATTTTGGGTTTTGAAGGCCATAAGGTCTTTGTTGCAGCTACTCAACTCTGCCTCCGTGGTAGGAAAGCCATCATAGCCAATACTCAAATCAATGGCCATGGCTATGTGCCAGCACAGCTTGACCTACAATAGCAGGGTGGGCTTACCTGGCCCACAGACCATAACTGGCCAACCCCCAATCAGACCAAGTCTCTCACAGAAATGAGGACATTGACCCCTTCATCACACTGATGAGTTCCAGATTATTCTGACATTAATGGAAGTGCTGGGCTGAGGACTCTGGACTCCTAACCCTCTAGTCCTGAAGACTTCAGTCTTGCTTATTCCACTTTGACTTCTATATCTAACTGACACACACCCTCAGCCAATTTGTCCCATCTGATAGTGTGATAGATTCTAACACTAGGAACCAAAGACAGATATAAAAGCTTTGAAAGTTGTAGACACTTACCCAGGAGTCCTATCATTCCTAATACAATTTATGTCTGCTTTTGGAGTGATCAAGCTCCAGCTCCAATAGATGGTATGCGTATGATTATGTGTGTGTGTGTGTGTGTGTGTGTGTGTGTGTGTGTGTGTCCCCTAATATATAGAAACATAATAGATCCATTATGTTCCTTACAGATAGGGAAAGGTATTGACAAATGATCAGATGGATCTCGCCCCAATTAAAGAAACTTCCCACTCTCACCTATCTTCCTATATCAATTTTTCTCAAGTATTCTCGAAACTCAATGGGCAGTCTATACAAGTTTGGTGGGGGGAAAATGAATAAAAGTGTGAACAGAGGAATACAGAGAGAAAAAGAAGTCACTCCATGCATTATGCATGAACCAAGAAAGCAGCAATCTTTCATAGGTTCTTGAAATATTTCCATGAAACAAGAAGAATTTTTTTTTCTCTAAAGCATCAGAAACTGTTGATTACAACATCTTACATAGCATAGTAGGAGAGGAAAACTATTTCCCCGAGAGCCTGTTATGTCGGGCATTTTGATTGGATGATTTTATTTAGTTCTCATCACTTCCCTGGAAGATAATTGTTATCTGATTTACAGATAATGAAACTGAAGCTCAAAGAGCTAAATGTTTTCACCAAGGTCACACACCAGTGAGCTCTGGATTTCAAACCAGCTCTAACTGACCCCACACTCCCTGTGCTCTCTGTAGCATGACCCAGCCTTGCTGCTCTGACAAAGTCAAGGAAAAAACACTTCCTGCACACTGAGATGACCACAATGCTTGTGCTGAGAGAGAAGGAAAAGATCAAATTCATTATTTTGAAAACAAGAGTTAGTCCCATTTCAAAGTTATGGACACTACACAGCCAGAGGATTAAAGCTTCACTAGAAGTCCCAGGTGACACCAATAAATTACTTTTGAACACTCAGTGTTTTAAAAGTCTTTAGCACGCTTCAAAACTCTCAGGTTCCCAGCTTACTTTTTTTGTGCAGTACATCACATTAATTTAGACATTTTGGAAATATCTAAATGTTTAAATGATCTAGAGATGTGGACAAGAGACTTTGAAGATTTAAATATAAGTGAGTGTGCCGAAGCTGGTTTGGCTCAGTGGATAGAGCATCGGCCTTCGGACTGAAAGGTCCTAGGTTCGATTCCAGTCAAGGGCATGTACTGTGGCTGCGGGCACATCCTCAGTAGGGGGCGTGCAAGAGGCAGCTGATCGATGTTTCTGACTTTCTGTCCCTCTCCCTTCCTCTCTGTGAAAAATCAATAAAATATATTTTTTTAAAAATAAATAAATAAATAAATATAAGTGAGTGTGATGCTCAATGCAAGTGTTCCTAGCTGAACTCTCATAAGGAGAACATTTTGAATGCTATTATAAATATTAACAAAATATAAAATATTAACCAGAATACAGTGGTCAATAATGCAGTTTTTATTAGTGGCAATCATAAATAACATTTTTAGAAGTAGTAAGAAATTTCTTTTCCTTTATGATTTAAACCCAGTAAAAAATGACTGGAACATTTTGGAATGCAAGTCTTAAAGATCAATGTTACAATGTGTGGGGAATTAAATGACCTTACTATTATCATTTTTATGCAACTTGTTAGAACTCACACATTGATTTTTATGTATAACTAGCTAAAAAGTCTTTTTTTTTCTTTATGGGACACTGATCATGCCTGTGGTTTAATGGCCTAAACATGATGCATTGTTTTGAGTTAGCTGGTAGCATATAGGCAAAACAAGTCTTGTGTTGAAACCTCTATTTTACTTTGTGCAGAGGTAAAAAGATGCTAATTTATAAATAGTGATAGTGATAAATAACCACTGGATTATTTAAGCAAAGACACTCTAACACAAATAAAAACTAGTTCATCAAACTGCTTTGCAAATGTAAGATTTCCAAGTTGCCTTGTTACTAGGTGTTGGGCATTGTAAGACATAACCTAAGTCTACTGTATTGTTAGGATAAAAGAATGAAGACAATCAAATTATCTGTGTTTTTCTCAATGTAATAGGATAACATCATATTCATAGTTTAAATATTATAATGGATATAAAATGCTAGGGAGTTTTGATAAGTAGCTACTGAAATGGCTGTGATTGCTGTGGTTACTATTTGTATGACTGTCACTTCACAGCCTCATTCAGTCAGTTAATCAGTCACTATGGTGCATACAGTGACGCAGGTTCTTTGGGGGGATATCATAGGCCACGATAGAGCTTCTGCTCTAAAAGGGACCCCAGTCCAAAAAACCCCTCAGGAAAACACAAACACTGCAATTCTTCCTTTCTTACATTGTCAATGATCAAAACTTTCCAATTCCATTGTCCAGTTACCAGTCCCTGAAAAATAGAAGGAATAGTTGTAAACCCCCAAGAAATATATTTTGGGAACTCAGAAACACAAACTGTTTTCTTAAGCCTAAACTGAATAAGAAACTGTGATTCAAAACATTTCCAAATGGTGGCTCTGTAAGTCATGCACAGAAATAAACTGCTTCCTACGAAGGCAAAGACTTTTGATGTAGTAACCATCTAATGATAGACTGCTAATAGGGTTATTCCAAAGACTTTGTCCTTCTCAGTCTAGTTCAGCTGCTCACACTGAATACAGAAGCTTACCTGAGAAATGAACTCCCGGCCAGTTAGGATCACTGAAAGGTTAGCCACGTTGTGTTGGAGTGAAAGCATGACTTTGATGTATATCCATGCTGGTCCAGAGTTCACACTGACCTTGCGTCTTTCCATCTATACTCAAATCTATCTCCCATTCCCTTCTCTTTAAAGAGATTGTCCAGCCCACATACACCTCAGAAATTTCTCCTCCTTCTCTTATCTTTCTAGCTGCCATCCCTCACCACAGTATTAGACTGGATAACCACTTGATCCAATCAAGTTCAATTGTGTTTACTCTCCCAGTGACTTGGAATTGAGATACAGAGATTGAGTCAATTAACTATGGGGAGTAGAAATAGAAGATCATTTAGACTCAGGGAATGGGACAGTTATTGGCAAGTGGCCATGGTAACTACCTGCAAGTAGATGAGTGAATCGGAAAGAGAATCTGCAGATAAAGATGAGATGAGCATATAGAGACAAGGAAAAGAGATGCAATCTTCCAATGATTTCCAGTTCCTAAGAGGCCTGCTGTTTTTCCTGAAAGTGTGTTTCCACAGGATTTCTTTGCATCTTTGATAAACTCCCTCTTCACTTATGCTTCCTTGAAAGGTTTTAAGTTCCCAGAAACCAAAAGCTCCCTGGCTAAAACATTCTCTAGTCACTGTGGCAGATTATTTTGAACTAAGCATCTCCTGCCTGGTCTTTGAGAGGCGTCAATCATTCTCGAGCTTAGGGAGTGCCTGACTGGTAGAAGTTGTTGATTGTTGATGAGACCTGGGAAAGAGGCAGACACAGAAACTGGTGAGAAGTAAACAGTGAGTAACACTAAGGAGAAGATCAAAGTTCAGTCCTGCCCTAAACAAGAAGGTGGGGCACCGTGACTGGCTTTGAAACGCAGGTTGTCTTTTCTCAGCTGCATTAGATAGGCCTTTGGTTGTCTCATTAACGTTTAGAGCAAGAATTAAGGAGTCTCTGTGGCCCAACCCCATTCCTTAATTCCAAGAGGAAGATTGACATATGCTGACTCCAATACACACACACACACACACACACACACACACACTTTTATCTGCTTTAACATGTAACAAATCTCTATGGTGTTTAAACTAACCGTTGCAGGTAATTATAAGAAAGTCTTCTGTGAAATGGAAACAGAATCATTCATGAATAAACAGTGTTCCATGTTCCAAAAGGGATCTATGGGCTAAAAGAGAAGGAAGGAAATTATTTCGAGTGAAAAAGGAAAAAAACGCTGTTGTTTTTGTGTGTGGTTTTAATACTTCTATCCAGTGTATAACTTGAAAGTTAGAGTATGATTTTCCTTTTCCTTGGACTTGGGATCAAGGAGATTATTATTAGGAAGAGGGATGAGACAGGTACATAAAGGGAACCATACAACAGGAAAATGACAAATGCCATAGACAGAGGTGTGGGACTTTGGGAGAAAGAAGATATCCTTTCCATGTGGGACAGAAATAAGGAGGACATTCTGAGGAAGGGCAAGATTAAAGGAATAATTTTGGCAAACTAGTGCGACTGTAGAATAGACATTGTTTGGACTTTAGGCCTTGACAGGAATATTTGGAGCATAGTTCCTCTGATGACTGCCACAGAGAAAGCTGGACTCAGTCATCCCAAGGTACATATTTCTGTAGCCACATCTACTCTGGGAACTAAGGACTGAATATAGTTGTTATCACTTCTAAGTAAGAGAATAGGAATTGGTTGCTATCAGAAAAAAGGTATAGATTGTAGGCTCTGGTCATTTCCTGGTGATGGTGGGGGAAGTGTGGAGGGAGGGTGGTGAAGGCAGGTCGGTAGTCATCCAAACCCTCAGAGCTGGAAATTACAAGCAGATGCTGCTCATCCTCATAGACCCTGCAGGCTTCCCTCCAAGCACCTGCACATTTATGAGGCTGGAGGAGCAGGGCTGAGGGGAGTGCGCTCCTACTGCTCAGTGAGCTCATCGGGAAGTGTCCCTGTGGCTATCTCTGCCCAGAGCCCACAGGGTTCGCCAGTCCAGGACAGGTGTCTAGATGGGCCTCTGGGTTCCCACACTAAGATTTCTACATTCTGTGCCACAGAGTAGGGATCTGACTCTCTCTTAGTTAACGCTGTTTCCACCCATGGTCCAGGGCAAGGAGCCCACATCTGTGCCCTTCTTGGGATGGGGTGGGGATTTCCTTGTCCCCATTCATGAGAACCGAAAAAGTTTGTCCTGAGAAGCCAGTCCTGCCTCTCTCCCTCTGACTCATGGGGCCAGACACCTGCCATTCCCACATCGGTTATAAAACCTTTTCCTCCACACCACACAGCTGCTCCATGTGTCACCAGGAACCACACAGCCTCAGCTCTCTTTCCCCACTCTGCTCCCTCTTTATCTCTGGACCTTGAAGTCCCCCATTTTATTTTTTGCTTTTGAATTCAACCAGGTACTTTAAATTCTTTCATTTTCAAAGTATTTTTATGCATTAAGACTGGATTTGGGGTTTCCCATGCAAGCTCAGGGCACCATCTTGGCTGAAAGTCCTACTCAGCTAATAAGCAACAGAGCTGCGTTTCAAATCCAGGTATTAGTTTTCAAAAACATGTTTCTTGCAGAGCATCTCAATAAGTTGAAAGATTTTGCCAACCAAAATTTTAACAAAGGAAAGATGGAGGTAAACTCATGGAATTATTATCCCCCAAAGTTGGGTATAGGTTAAAACCATACATTTGAAGAGGTTTTAGAAAACTGCACAAAATGAAACTTTGCAGTGGGTTAAGATATTCTAGAGACTGATCCTGACTTTATGAAATGGGCATTGAAGGCAGTTTGCCTCTCACAGTGCTCCCATGTGTGAACAGGGGTCTTCCCAGCTTAGTAATACTGTGCCCTTCTGACTGTAGCAGGAAGGAATCACGGCTTACAGGTGCTGTTTCTCATTTACAGATCCTCTCATCCAAACACACACACATTCACCTGCCTGTGTACTTCACACTCACACTCCAGTGTAAAGACAGTAAGACAATGTTAAAAGCACGGGTTTTGCTTTAGTAAGAAGTGAACTTTGTCATGCAACCTGGAATGTCTATGGGAACAAGCTGCAGAAAAAAATGTGAGCCATATTCCTAGAAAAAAAGGGGGTTTTGCTCCCACCCTGCTACAGCATGGCACATTTTTTACAGCAAATTTTCATGTAGTAGGCAGCTGAGTCTGATCACAAACACAGCTGTATTGACTATCCATAGTTTCCATTTCCACTAATGCTGTAATTGAGTAGTGACTGAGTATTGATTATGCTACAACAATTCATTTAACTGACTTGGCTGGAAAATGAAGTGCTTGGTTAAGTGTGCTTCCTGTTCCTACATAATTTAGGAGGTTAGAACCTGCTTTTGAAATTCTTCTTTATACACTTGTAGACATATTGATTAACCTAAATTAATAAACATTTGTCAAGTACAACATATAAAAGCATGGACGTTGGCACAAACTTGAGTTTCCATCAAGGCTCTTTCTCTTGTTGGCTCCCATAACTTTGGGAAAGTTATTTAACTCCTAAATCTCAGTTTCTTCACCTGTAAATTGGGAATGATGTAAACTCCATTTCCTAGGATTATTGTGCGGATTATTTTAGATCAAGGATGAAGAATGCTTGGCATGGGTACTCAGGCAGAGTTTCTGCTCACTAAGCAGCACCTATTATTGCTATTATTGTTATGAAACTGAAACTGTCTCATTGCAGAGGAGGCTCTCACAGTGTGACAGGTCCATGATAGACTCGGAGCAACCCACAGCATAAAGTCATTTGGAAAAGGTGGGGTTGGAAAACAGAGCCAATGATTGGCCTATAGATTTGCACAAGAGAAGTGGGCAAGTAGTGACTGGATGCTAGGCACCCTGGCGGGTGGCTGAGCTTACACTGCTTGAGTCAGTGCCCTGAAGCCCGTGTGGTTAGTTGTTGAAAGAAAATTCCTTGTCCCTATAAGATGCAAATCCCCAAGAGGTTCACTTTAAGAGCCATATTTTGGGACTGGCAGCTATAACCCTGTGGTTGGAGCTAGATTGTTTTTCTCTGTGATTATAGCCTGGTAAAAAGAATCATGGCCTGGAGTCTAGTTAGGATTTAGACTGCTATCACTTATGGAATTCCAGATAATGAACTCTCACATGCAGGACGTGGTTTCAGGCAGATCAGGAAACATTTACTCTTAAGAAAAGTCACTCTCTTTTTGTCCTCTCCAGTCCACCCTCCAAAGCCCCTCTCTGATTTCCCACACACAGTGTTTGTCCCTCTGGGCATTGCTTCTCAGGAGGCTGGGAACAAAGAGATTGGGTCTTCCAAGGTTACCAAACTTATCTCTTCTCCTTCGCTGTACAAACAACTTGTGTGAAGGCCACCCAGATTTTTGCAATTAAAGAGAAGCTTGCAGGAAAGGATATGGCCAAGGCTGCTTATATTCTGCCAAGATGAGGCTCAAGTTGCTTCTGTGGGAGAACTTCCCTGCCATTGCTAATTAAGCAGCCTGCTTGTCCAGGGGGCCAGGGATGTGCAGGATTAGGATCTAGAGTCCCAAACCACTTTCTTGCCTCTGTGCAATATTCTGAGATCAGTCAGTCTATTCCTGGATCACAAGTTGAAAGCAAATTTGCATTAGCAACAGAGCATCAAACAGGAAAAAAATAACAATAAAATTTGATGACCTATAGTTGTGATTCTCAGAGTATGACCTGGACTACTAGTATCAGCATTACCTGGGAAGTGGTTAGACATACAAATTCTTGGGCCCCACCCCATTCCTGCCCACTGATGCAGAAACTTCGAAGATTCTGATGCATGCTAAAGTTTGAGAACTTCTGGCTTTGAAAAACCCTGGCAGTGGGATTAAAGGAAATCATTCTAGAGTCTCATGGAAACTAAAGTGTGGCTAAACAGGTATGCCTGTTCCATTTCCCACCACTCTCCCATAATGACCTAAGAAGGAGCAGGTGGAGGTAGGCAATGGTTTGGACAGAGCAAATAGAAGAGAGGGGCATACCTGAGGCTATCTGAGTGGTGGTTAGCATCTGTTTTCACTTGCTCATTTATTAATTAATGTTTTTCATGACATATACACAGTTTTTGTTTATCCTTCAGAAATAGCCACTATTATGTACAGGGTTCTCAAACTGGCAAGGTGGAGAAATGATTCAGAACTGAGAAACAGAGAAATAGCAGTGCTACAAGTCATGAAGGTCAGTGCCAGAAGCCAGCAAATGCCATCGATAGGGCTCAGAAGAGAAGAAAACTGGTTGGAAAGGGAAGAGAAGCAGAAAAAGCAAAAAAATAGCTGGAGAAGTGAGGACAGACAAACCTATTCTAACATTTACAGGACCAGTGGTAAAAAGGACCAAATGAAGATCCATATACTATATGTCTAAACTAGGGGTCCAGTGCATGAATTCATGCACCTTGAAAGGAACTGTGAGCTGTGAAGTTGTGGTGGGTATAGGGGTGGGTTTCAGTCCATCCTCCCTGCTCTCACCTGGCACCTCCACCACAGCCCCTGGTCCCCTGTCTGCCAGCAGCCTCACTCCCGATGCTGTAGCTCCCATACATTGATGACGCTGGCCCTGCTCACACTCACTGATGGCATAGAGCAATTTGGAGTGGCACCAGCAGCAGGTACAAGCAGGGGATGCTGCCCTGATCACCCTGCAGGAACAGTGGGATGTGGAGAAGCCCTGACAGTACCGAGAGACTACAGCTGGCACCAGGAGCCAGCAGTGGAAGAGAGCAGAGCCAGTATCAGCAGCAGGTATGAGCACTGGGCAGGACCAAAGAATTTTCAGTAATCACCAGAGTCTAGCCCCAATGACAGCAACTGGTGCTCCGCCTTGCTCTGGTGCCCCTGCTCACCTTCTCCACCATCCTGTTGCAGCCAATGCCCGCCATGTTCTGCACTCTGCCACCTGCTACTGATGCCCACCATGTTCCACATGTGCCTCCTGGTAATCAGCACACATCATAGTGACCAGTTGTTTGGTTGTTCCACCGTTTTGTCTATTTGCATATTAAGGTTTATATATATAGATACTTAAAACTTATAAATTAAGTGAACAGATTATTAAGTAAAAGATGTACTATCTTTCTCCTTTTGACAAACACATCTTTACAGTACATTGAAATTCCAGGGTTGGTAAATTTAACTCCCCAGAATTTCAGAATGCATTAATGCAAGGAGAGTGGTCACCAGACCCACTCCTTTTCTTTTCCCATCCTGGTTAGTCCCCACATCCCTGGGGGATTCACTCACATGCACAGATATGCTGCCTGTGAGTCCAAGTTCCCTTGACACCCCTTGTAAATAGTCCCCTGTGGCTGTCACTCAGACCTAAGAGTAACACCTTAGCACCAGAGGCTGGACCCAGGGAAGATGCTCATAAAAGCTGAGCATCTTTGGATGAGAAGACCCTACCTGCTCACTTGGAGCCAGTCTTGAAAAGAAGCATAGCCGGAGGAACCAAGATGGCGGCATAGGTAAAACATCTATCTTGCTGTCATGCTCAGCAATTTTAATACTACAACTTAACGAAAGAACAAACACCTTCCAGAATCACCAGAAAGCTGGCCGAGTGAAAATTCCATAAATAAAAGTGAAAATAAGACACTGTGACTCAGAGGAGCGGCGGCGGACAGCATTGAAAGATTCGCGCGGAGAGAGGTTTGGAGCGCGCGCCAGTGGAGAGGGCGGGCGGCTGAAAACCGGCCAGTTTTCTTGAACAGGGAGACAAAGACGTCCCACTGGACTGATTCTCCAGCTTTGGGCGAAGTCCAGGGAATCCACTATCATACAGGGTGAAAACTGGACAGTGGGTGGGCACGCCGAAGCTCAGGTGCTGCAGGGGTCTCCCAGCTTGTGGAGAAGGCAGCTTGCGCAAACAGCTCAGCTGCATGACCACGCAGAGAGCACTCTGCGACTTGCCCTCTCATTCAGGAAACCATCAGTCTGCTTTGTTTTACAACCCTGGGTGAGACATTGCGCGTGCAGACTCATTTGGGGAGAGTCTGAATTCCCTGGCAGCCGGTGGAGCTTGGCAGCAGCTCTCTCTCAGAGGTGCTGGCAGCCATTGCCACCAACACAGAGTCCCTGGGGCCGGATAGGGCGGAGCTAACGCTGTCTGCTTGGCCCGGAGACTCCGCCCATCCAACCTGAGCACAGCTGAACTTCACAGACAATTGGCCTAGAGGTCAACCCCTCCAAGGGCTAACAACGATTAACCTGAGCTTAACTTCAGCAAGACTGTGCAGCCCATATCCACCTCAGGTAACTGGGGAGGCTGAGCCACTGTCCCTAGTAGGAAGTCTACCACACAAAGCTAATTGACCAACTCAGGGAAGCAGCCACCATGCAGAGACATGGAAAGAAATCAGATGTGAAAGAAATGGAGGGAAAAAAACGACTGGACATGGAATTCAAAACCACAGTTATAGGGTTTTTCAAGAGGCTCCAACAAAAGGTTGAGGCCTATAAGGAATTAAGCAAGACCGCAAAGGAAATGAATGACTCCTACCAGGAAATGAAGGAGACCCTCAAGGATATAAAGGAGACTCTCAAGAATATGAAAAAGGACCAACCAGAAATTAAGCATACACTGACTGAAATAAAAAATATTATACAAAGATCTAAAAGTGCTCTGGAGCACCCCAAGAACCAAGTTAAAGATTTGAAATACAAAGAGGTAAAATCCACTCAGCTGAAAAAGCAAGAAACCAAAAGAATCCAAAAAATGGAAGATAGTGTAAGGGGCCTCTGGGACAACCTCAAGCATACCAACATCCAAATTATAGGGGTGCCAGAAAAAGAGAGAGAGCAAGACAATGAAAACCTATTTGAAGAAATAGTGACCCAAAACTTCCCACACCTGGTGAAAGAAATTGACTTAGGAGTCCAAGAAGCGCACCGAACCCCAATATATAGGAACCCTAAGAGGACCACACCAAGGCACATCATAATTAAAATGCCAAGAGCAAAAGACAAAGAGAGAATATTAAAAGCAGCAAGAGAAAAACAGATGGTTACCTATAAGGGAGCACCCATGTGATTGTCAGCAGATTTCTCAACAGAAACGATGCAGGCCAGACGGGAATGGCAAGAAATATTCAAAGTGATGAACAGCAAGAATCTACAACCAAGATTACTCTATCCAGCAAAGCTATCATGTAGAATTGAAGGTCAGATAAAGTGCTTCACAGACAAGAAAAAGCTAAAGGAGTTCATCATCACCAAACCAATATTATATGAAATGCTGAAAGATATTCTTTAAGAAGAGGAAGAAGAAAAAGATAAAAGTGTAAATTAGGAACAATAAATACACATCTATCAACAAATGAATCTAAAAATCAAGTGAATTAATAAGCTGATGAACAGGATAAACTGGTGAATGTAACAGAATCATGGACATAGAGAGGGAATGGACTGACAACTCTTGGGGAGAAAGGGGGTGTGGGAAGTGCAGCAAGAGACTGGACAAAAATCATGCAACTATGGGAGAGGACAGTGGTGGGGGGTGAGGGTGGAGGGTGTAATGGGTACCAGGTGGAGGGGAACTATAGGGTGAAAAAAAGGGGGGGAACAATGTAATTAATAAACTGAACAATAAAGATTTTAAAAAAAAGAAGCATAGCCTCTGTATTCTTCAGCTCATGAGCAGAGGAAGATAAATAAGAGCAGTTTCCCTGAAGTATGGGTTCATAACAGGGGCCATCTTGCTCAGATCTAGCAATGGTACTGGGTAGAAAAGAAAGTGTCAAGTAAGTAAGTGAGGGGAGGAAAAAGCAGGCAATAAAGACCTTAGAAGAACAGCTTCAAAAAGTGGCTTTTACTGTTACCTATACCATAAGAGACCTGATATTCTTCTGGGTATCAAGCTAGGATTCTTCCTCTAGATTGGCTGAACACCCACACCATGGAGAAAAGTGAGTATCCATGCCTGATTCATGTTTTATTTCCCACCTAATTACTGCTTAGAGACTAGCAACACCTTATTTTCTGTGATAATAACTGTTGATCTGTCATAACTTCCTATGCTGCACACAAACAATAAAGGACAAAAGGAGGGAGGGAGGGAAAAAAGGAGAGAGAGAGGGAAGAAATTGGTTAGTTAGTTAGCTTGTTAGTTAATTAGTTAGTTAGTTAGTTAGTTAGTTAGTTAGTTCATTTGTTAGTTATGATCACAAACCAAAAGTTTCTCTGGGTGAAATAAAAGAGTATTTTATCAGATAAACAACTGAAAAGCAAGTTTACACAGAAAATTGGTAACTCTATGCAGCATTTTGGGTTTTATGATGTGGGTTGGTTGTTACTTGGCTTAGCTTCTGATGTTACATAAACTTCATTTGAAGGTTTCTCTGGCCAACTGTTTTGATGTAGGTTATTTGAGTTTTGTTGTTTGCTGTTTAGCACACATGAAATATGATGCATCTTCTCTGAAAATGTTTCATTTCCTGGGGCTGAAAATGCAGTGAGGTTACATGACCTGCTCCATTTCAAGCCATGTGTTCAGAGTACTGAGGGCAATCTAGATCACAATATTCTCATGCTTTCAACCTCTAAAGTATTGTTTCTTGGGAGAAAATATTATTTTCTAAGGACAAAATCAACAAAAGAGAAATCACAAAGGAATCAAAAAAGAATCACAAAGGAAAAATGGATAGAAAAGCATCATGCAAAAAAAAATTAAAAGGCAAACAGCAACCTGGGACACGAATATGTCATAAATATGACTAAGGGGACAATTATGAATATACTAGAGGACCGGTGCACGAAATGAGGGGGGTGACCTTCAGCCCAGCCTGCACCCTCTCCAATCTGGGACCCCTCAGGGGATGTCTGACTGCCTGTTTAGGCCCGATCCCTGTGCACATCCGGACATCCCTCTACAATCTGGGATTGCTGGCTTCCAACTGCTCGCCTGCCTGCCAGCCTGGTTACCCCTTACCACTCTCCTGCCAGCCCGATTGCCCCCAACTGTCCTCCCCTGCTGGCCTGGTTATCCCCAACTGCCCTCCCCTGCTGGCCTGGTCATCCCTAATTGCCCTCTCCTGAAGGCCTGATAATCCACAACTTCCCTCCCTGCTGGCCATCTTATGATGGCTATCTCTGACCACATGATTGTGGCCATTTGTGCAAGAGCTTGAGAGTCAATTTGCATATTACTTATTTATTATATAGGATAAAAACTTTATGCACATATTTTAATAATCACCAATGTTCCAACTTTAAAAATGTACAAAGAACAATGGCAGAATATTCAAAAGAAAATTTATAATGACTAAAACATATTTTAAAATATCCAAAAAGAGGTAAGATAAAAATGAGACATGTTGATTGATAAAACTTTCCTGAATGCAGCTTTACAAAGGTATCAGGAGCCCTAAAAATGTCCATGCAATTTTTTCCTAAGAACATATTATAAATATGAGAAGATGTTGATATAAACAGGTGATCTGTGCAGCAGTATATGCAGCAGAAGTTACAAAACAAAACTATCTCATCCCCATCAGAGTCCAATTGTGCTCCAGCACTTCCACTCTGGAGCCCAACTACAGCAATTTCATTCTTTCCATTTTTCTCTCTATCTCACTTATCATCAATCTCACTGTCTACTGGATTCATCTTATCAGTATACAAATATGTTTTGTTCCCCAAATATTAAATCCTTTTTTGACACCACATCTCTGGCTACAGCTCCATTCCTCTGGTTCCCTTTATAGGAAAACTAAAAAAAAAAAAAAAAAAAAAAAATTTCCACATGCTCCTTCACTTTCTCACCTCCCATTCACTCACTGACTTGCTCTCTCTTGATGACATCTGAAATTACCTCCATCTTGCCAAGTCCAATGAGTATGTTACTTTCCTGTCCTTAAACTCTCAACAGTATTACAAATGTTTGGCCATGACCTTCTGTATCTTTCTTTGGCTACCAGGACACCACATTCCTATTTTTCTTTTTCCTCAGTGGCCACTCGTTACCAAGCTATTTTCTGAATCTTTCTTCTCTTCCCACATTCTAAAGCTAGAGCTCCTTAGATTTCTAAGAACATCTTCTCCGTCCATACTTATTTCCTTAGGTGTTCTCATCTAATCCCATGGCTTCATCTGCTATCTTACAGCAATGATTCCAAAGTTTATGTCTTCTGGTTTGAACCTCTCACATGAAGTCTATACTCAGATAGCCAACTACTTAGTCAATATTGACATACATACCTCAGGCATATAACACAGACCTCTTTAATTCCACCCCCTCTCCCCAAAACACCCAGGTCTCTCTCTGCCATCCCCATCCCCTGGCATCAGAAGTCTTGCAGCATCATTTCCACCTCATTGCATTCATAAAGGCCAAGTTATTTTCAAGAGGAAGGGAACTACTTGTATTTATGTGATAGAAAGGGTTGGAAAGTTCTGGAAGAGGATGGACTGTGGCCATTTGGAGAATACAATCTGCCAAATATGTGACAGAAAAACACAACTAAGAGGAAATGACTGTGATCACTAATAAAGCCAAAATATACCTTCAGTGTCAATGGGATGGGGGCTAGATGGATCTTGTGATAATGTCACCTGTGGTCTGCAGACCCAGGTAAACTTAGCACTGATTTAACCATCTGTTCAAGAAATAAAAGCAATAACTTTAGTGTCTCAAAATATGTATGCACTGGAAATGCTTCATAGAGTGTAATTTACCTGCCCTCGGCTGCCTACAATCTTGTTTCCTCCCTGTGCTTCACAGACGGTCAGAACCTCAATTTCATTAAATTAGAGAAAATATAAATGTTCAGTCTTTCCCTTTAATCTGAGACTAAAATATTTGGACAAGCACCTACAAAAACTCTGATAAAAATCTATAGTAACATCTAATATTAGACATGCATAGACTTTCCTTTGTGGTTGGTAAGGGAGAGGTAAGGAAGAAGGAAGATCACTGGACATACAAAAAGTAAGTTGCTGAAAACAAAGGACTATTCTTAAGATGAGGAACAAATACCAGCCCCACCCCCAAGAAACAATAAGATCGGTTACAAAAAAATATGATGCATGGGTAATCAGAGGTCTGAGGAGACATAAGTGGAGACTATTAAGCATTGCTTTCGGAATTTTAAAAAAAAGTAGCAAATTCAAGATGCAATGGAGGCAATAGAAGTAATAAACAGTAAGCTCATTTATTACTTGATACCAAAGTAATAAATGAAAGTTGTAAGATGAAAAATTTGTCCATTATTTACAGGGAAAGGATAACAAAATTTACATAATGAGTCCATCTATAACAATCGTAAAAGATGAATGCAGGGAGACATTTTTCTCAGGAGAAAACAGTAACAATATCCCTGAAGAAAGATTTCACACTTTGTCAAAAGCATACAAATTATTTGGGAAAAAGATATCCACACATAGGCATTCTCTGGTGACCTTATAAACATTCACTTAAACTTTGCATTTAAAGACTATGGGATAGTGTCAGATGGGTACTAGATTTACAGGGGTGATCACTTTGTAAGGTATATAAGTGTTCAATCACAACATTGTACACCTGAAACTAATATAACATTTTATGTCAACTGTTATTGAAAAATAAATTTAAAAAAATAAATAAGGGCTATGGAAATCCACAAATATTTGCTATATAAAATGAATTGCATTCAAAATGGAAATAAATTAGATTATCAGAGTTTCCTGTAATACTAAATCACACAGGTTAAAGGGTCAAATAATGGCTCTGAATCCTGACAACTAATTAGAACAAATAAGGTAACTTGATAAAGTGGCTGGTTACAAAATAAATAATGAAGAGTAAAAATCTTTTCCTGCTCTGGACGATATGGCAAAGTAAACTCAATACTGAAAACTGCTGGGAAGTTGGAGGAAAATCAGGGCCCCCAGGGCCTAACATAAAACCACTGAGAAATCCTGGGGGAGATACAAGGTTGTTGGGTCATGACTATGAAGTGGAACTAGCAGCCACTCACAGGGGGCAGGATTGGTTACTGCTTTCTAGTGTTCACCCTTTTTGAGACCCCTTGCTTTGTGCAGGTCAATGCTTACTTTATTACCCCAATAGGACAAGAAGAGTCACCCTCAGCCCAGTGCCAACTATGCTGGGAGGAGGTGATGGGACTGACGGCTCCATGGAAGCATCATAGACTAGCTGAGGTGAAACTGAGAGGGGCAAGTACATATGTGCTGGCCAATCCTAAAAACATGCTCCTCACCCAGATCCCCGTGAAACACTGCATGTTCCTGTCTTCACAGAAGACCAGTCATATTTCTAGGAGAACAAAGATGAGCACACTAATCATTTTCTGACAGATAATCCTGAGAACCTGTGTCATCTAAGGTTTTCTCTTCTGAAATCATAATGGCTTCTTGACTTCATCTGTAGTGGAGAATGGATACCAAAGCATAATGGGGATGTTTGCTGTTCATACACAACATGCTATTTCACTTAATTCAGTGGAAGCAAGAAGTCTTCCCACGAGGGTGCTCACAATACCTATCATCACACCACACACACACACACACACACACACATACACCACCACCACCACCACCACCACCACCACCACCCTGCACCATCACCACCATCATGCTATACCTGCACCACCAACAGACCACACCACACACACTACACACATATATCACTGTCATCACCATCCCTTCCCCACACCATACTACACACATACATATCACATCACACACACACACACACACACATGCACACATACACATGCTTCTTATTTGATAATTATATTTGTCTGCAACATAAACCAATGACTTCTAACATTTTTAGGCTAGTGTATAATGCTGAGACCTGTGAACATTCACTCATATTTGTTAACTAGAATGAAAAGGGGGTTTAGCTGAATATAATAGGGAACTTGTGTGGGTGCAGAAAGCTCTGCTTATGTTGTTTAGGAAGCAGAATGATGTCCTTCCACTGTGGAATGGTTCAGTGCCTTCTTGAATCACTACTCCCCCACAACAGATCCACACTGTCAGATTCACTCCCTCTCACATCCTGCCGTAGATATTTCTGAAGGCTGAGCCATCCCCTCCATTGTCAAGTCAGTTTGCTTAATAGCAATGCTTTGTTAGTGGTTTCTATCGGATATTTTCCTCCCACTGGCCCAGAGGAGACGAAGAAAGTGTATGTGTTTGACCTAGAATGGAATGGAGCTAAGTGGGCAATCTTCTCACTCTGGCATTTGACCAAGAAACTTTTCTCATGTCCACAAGAATCATAGGGGGTTCTGTCCATATCCCCAGTCTCTGTTGAAAGGTCTTAGGCAACTCTGTAGGCTGGATCCAGTGCCTCTGTGAGGAATTGGATTCCCACAAGAAGCATCTAAGAGGCCAACTGGAGGAAGTTCAGCCCCAAAGTTGCCTGGATCATTCTGGAAATAGCACAGATATGCAGGCTGGCAGGGGAGCAGTCTCTCTTTGACCTCTGACTCACTACACCCAGGTCTTAACCATAATGAAAAGGGGGGAATGGAGGACAGATGTTCTAAGCACCAGCACAGTATTTAGTCAAAGCTTTCTTTAGGATTCATTTCTTGGGAATGTCATCCAAGATGGTAGCATTTAGGAATAATGAGAATCCTAATTGTGCTTTAGCCTTCATTCACTTGGCTAGACTTCAGTAGAATTTTCCTAAGCCCTGTGTTTGGAGGATATTTTTCTGTAGAGATGGTGTCATACATTGGGGTCAGGCACTAAGGACATTCACAAAAACCTATGTGATTGTGACATTTCTTAGCTTAGGGGGTCTGCCTCTTGGAGCAAAACCTGCCATCCACATGGGCCATAACAGAGACAGAGCAGACCAACAAGTGGGGAAGCCCAGGGTATAACCTGAGTTCTAATCCCAATTTTTCTCTTCCTCATAGTGAGACTTTGGGGAAATTACCTGATCTCAGTCTACTTCAGCACCCACCCACCCCCAAAAGGAAATATAATAGTATCTATTGCCAGGGTTGTTGTGCAAATCAAATGAGGTAATACAACTAAAATGGTTAGCAAAGCTCTTAAATTTCTGTAAATACTTAGATAAATGCTAGCTTTTAATATTCAACAAGTGCTGGATGCTGGGATATGGAGCAAGTGAGAATGAAAAATGTAACTCTCTTCCTCTGCTCTGCTGCCTCTCAGGCCTTGTCTGCAGGGACATCTGGTAGGTCTAAGTCCAGGAGAGTAGACCAGAACATTTAAGGGCTGAGGACCTCCTACTGGGATCTCCTGAACACCTTCCCTTCCTAAATGTACTCCCCATCACTGTTTCCTGCTTAAGCTTCAGGAGATATCTGCCCATCTCCTTGTTGCTTCAACTGGGCCCACCTCTCCCTTGCAGGTGATTGTCAAGTTGAACAGAATTTCCTGCCTCCTCTCACCTCCCTATATCTGGTAGGCAGTTTTCAAAGAATGTTTTTCTGCTTGGTAACAATGGAAAGGGCACACTCTAGGCTCATAACACCTTCTCCTCACTTCCCTCACCCTTGCCAAATAGCAGAGGGAAAGATGGGTGGAGTCGGACCAGACCTTGGTTCAGCATCTTTGGTACTTGAGTTCTGGCTAAGAAAGAATTCAGAACTAAGACTCAAACTATAAGAGCAAGTTTATTTAGAAAGTCACAGAGGTATAAGAAGTGAGTGGTAGAAGAAATGGGCTTGAGAAACAAGTTATAGAAGCAAAATTTAGGAGAAAGAGAAGCAAGGAAAAAGCTCCTGCGTGAAGGGGAAGGGGAAAGTGGGCATGCTCCATAGAGAGAGAGTGAGTCTTCTATCTTGAGGGTATTTATCTGGAGGTCTCCAGGAGGATTTCAACAGAATATTCATCAGCTTTCTGGGTGTGTCCTTCAGGGTCATGTTCTCCACTGATTGGTCAGAGCTAGGGCAGAGGGTCATTAGTCAATGCATTTGGTCCTGAGGTTAGCTATGGTGTCACTTACCTGGTTTTGCTGCTTTTCTGGGCCTAAAGCTGAAACCCAACTGAGGCCTAGATGTATTTGATTCTGGTCAGAACCTCATTATCCTAGGGCTTAATGCTTGGGGCTGTTTTCCAGCCTCCTTGTTGATTCACCCTCTAAGGAGTCTAACCCACATGACTACCAACATGTCAGGGAAGGAAAGGTCAGGGGAAGGACTAAACTGCTTGACCATCAACATACTAGAGGAGGAAAGGTTACCCTGGGGGCGAGGTCCTTGTTTTACCAGTTCTGTCCTGGTGACCTTCTGTACCTGACCCATCGTCCTTGCTCTGCTCATGTCTGTCTGTCTCCCACAGTCTTGTTTTATGTGAAGCACCAAAACACAAGTTCCTGAGGATCTATATTTCTCATAACTGAATGAGTCAAGGTCATTTCACCTGAGAAATTTCAATTCAGTGGGTTTGAGGCCCAAGATTGGAGTAGTTTTCAAAAGTTTCCTGGTGATTCTCATGACCAAACAAATTCCAGTAGAATCAAAGAGACACACAGCTCCCTGGGACTGCTGGTTGCTGCAATCAATATCACCACTAAACATCTAAGCATAAAGAATGGGTTCCATCCCATCCATTCCTTTAGTCACTGACACTAGGAAGAGGGTAGAGAAGAGAGGTTAGCAGGACACCCTTCAGAAGGAAGTAGGGTAAGTGAGGTATACAAAAGAAGAGGATCTCCCATAGTTAATGGGGAGGGTGTAGATTTCCTTTGGTCGCAGGACTGACCCCACCATTCTCAATATCCCAAGTGACCTCAGGCCTCACAGGAGGGCCTATAAAGCAATTTACATAAGCCAGAGAGGGCCTGTGTGTTAGAAACTGCCTTAAAATATTCTTTTAGTCAAAAGCTCTGGCCTTTGTTTTTTAAGTCACAGGACCCCAACCCTCCTGGCAGATCCCAAGGGAGACAAGTTATTGTTGAAGAATGAGCTCTGTGCCCTGGCCTCTCTGCCTGAACTGCAGCTGGCCCTCTGTGAGACTGGAGGCTACCATTGCCCAGGGAACAGCCGTGGGGCTGCGTCTCCCAGCAGGTGTGCCAGACAGGCAGCAGGAGTCTGCAAAAGACAGGGCTTTGTACAGGGCCTCTTCTTGGACCTCGAAGCTGATCCAAGCTACATCATTATGAAAAGTTATTAACTGATATTCAGTTACAGGATCATGGGCTGAACAAAGAACAAGGCCCAGTGCAGCCGAAAACCATATGGCTTTGGAGGATGCACGCACCTGCAAGAACAGGCAGGCCTGATTAGAAACCGTCATCAATTCTAGGAAAGCCATAAAGTTTGGACTTGCTTCATGGCACTTTCTAATTAGCTGCACGATGAGTTTTCTCCACTTCCTTATAAAGGCCTGTGCCCCCTCTCCCACCCCTGCCGTCTCCCACGGCCCATGGCAGCTGGGAGAAGGTTCCCATCAGACTCCCAGCCCTGAGGCAGACCACAGAAGACATCATAAACAGGAAAACAATGTTTACCTTGGGGATCCAAAACAAAAATAGAGAGGAGACTCTTAGGAAGTCTATTATCATGAAGAAATAATCCCAAAGGGGGAAAGTATAGTGCTTTCATATAACAGCAAGAAGCTGGGAGCCATTCCTATTGATTAAAGGTAGGAAAATGGTTAAATCAATGATAGAATATTCACTCAATGGAATAGGTAAGCAAAGAATAGAAAGATAGATGCAAATGCTATGTGGTGCACGGAAAAAGACTTACCATGTAATGTTCAGTAAAAAAGAAAAAAAGCAGATGCAAATGTAGCTCTGCTATAATCGTGCCGGTAAAGTACAAGAGTGAGTAGCATAAGGTGATGAGACACTGAACACAGCTTGGCTGATTGGCTGACCGTGGTGGTGGGATTGTGGGTGGTTTTCCCCTGCCTTTTGCTTAGAATTTTGTTAATGCTTTGGTAATGTTTGTGCAATGCACACTTACAAATAAAATAAAAAGGAAAATAAGAGTAATAAGTATTTTAAAAAGCAAGGGAGGAGGCGGAGGAGAGCAGACATTGTGGCAGGAGTGGACCCTAGGCCCAGGTTTCCCAGAACACAGCCACATAAAGTGACTTTTGTGACGAATTCATTTCCACCAGGGCTGGTCCCCATAAGAAAGAAGACAGATGAATAGCGCCCTGGAAGGGAGCAGAGATTTCCACTGGCTTCTCTGACAGTGAGATGCTGAAGTCACTGGTTGGCACTTAGCAGGGTGTGAGCTTGTCAGGAAGATAAACGTTACCCAGGGGGCAAACAAGGCCCCCAGTGCCTGGGTGGATGAATGTGTGCCCAACAGCTGCACACAGAATGGCAGGCGGGGAGATGTGCTCGGAAATCCCAGGAAGCAGCCTTCAGCTTTCTCCCATTCTGGGCGTCCCCTTCTCTGGGGCAGGCTCCCCAGTGCTTTCCCAGAAGCCTTGGCCACTAGCCACCTGGCCCCAGCCCACACTGTCCTTTGCGAAAGGAATTACCTTATAGGAACTCAGAATTCCACTCGTGGTTCATTAAAATATGTAGTTCTGCTGTCTTTGGATTCATAGACATCCAGAGTGGGGGTGGAGGAAGGAGGGGGTCACTTCTCCTAACCTTGAGGATTGAATAAATATGTCTTCTATTTAAAATTCTAGAGGCTCATCGCACCGGGAAAGGCATCTCGGCTGGATGAGAGCAGGGCTCGCAGGAAGTGGTTGTGCATTCGGAGGAGGACAGAGTGTGTGGGAAGGGTCCGGGGGAAGCACCCGCTGTGTGCTGCAGAGGATGAGACAAGCTTACAAAATACCTAATCTTCCAGGCCCAGGAGGGGAGGCGGCCGCGTGATATTTCCAGCTAAGGGAAACACATAAATGTTCCAGACACAGCCTGGGACACTCAGGGCTGTAATTCCTGGCGGCCGCCAGCGGAAGGGAGGGCGCAGGAGGGTAATGAGGCGGCCAAGAGCGCAGGTCAGAGCCTGGAGTCAGGCATCGCTGATAAACAGGACATAAATGTTTTAGGGGCCGGGCCGCCTGGCATTCAGCTTTGATACCTGAGAAGCATCCAGACTTGCCCTTCGGAGGAATCCACTCAGGGCTTGTGAAGTACACCTGTGATTCCCGCACGGATCTTGACCAGGCTAATGTGCTTGCGGCCTCCCTACTGCCCTGCACGTTGTAACTGCCGCAGGCATGTCTTCTTTGGGGGAATTGGTACTTCGGGATGCTTTAGAGGTGGGGAAAGTAGTTTTACCCGTGGCAGCATTCCCAACACTCAGGGGGATATTGAAACTGGGGGGCAGTTACCACTCCCTGGACAAAGGAATTGAGAGATAAAAGTCTTTCTTAAGCCCCACAAGATTCTCTGCTTCCAGCATCTTCCATCTGTAAAGCAGCGTCTCCCTTGCTCTCTCGCGGTGGCATTTGCGTTCAGCTGACAGATGGAAGGTGCAATCTGCACGGGGGATTTCCACTGGAAGTGGGTCTAAAGGAAGAAATCCCACGTCCCCAGAACATCTGCTTGTTCTCTCCTGCCCTTTGGTCAAATTTCCCCAAACTCTTGCATCTTACAGCTGAGCAGATGAAGAAAAAAAGAAACTAGGGAAATCGAATGTGAAACACAACAGATTTTATTTGTCCTTATTATTTATCCTTTCTGAAATGGAGATTGTGTCCTACCCTCGGCGACATTAAGCCATACAAAGGAAACAGGTGACCTTAGGACAGGCCCAGATGGGATGGCATTCTTTCAGAAAGTACTCCTAGCCTTAGTTGAAGTGTCCTGATCCTATTTGCAAATATCCAACTCCCATCTCTTTCTCCAAGGTCAACTTCTAATGCCCTGAACTCCAAGCTTCCCCTGATTGTCCAGTCCCGTGGGGATGACAGATGTCATAGTACCCTGGGTAACAGCATGAACACCAAGGCCAGATGTGCTGTATTTGCCTCTCAACAGCTCCAATAGGCATCTGTGCAACCATGGGCATGGGGCTCACCCACTCTGTGTCCTAGTCTCCTCACAGAAATGCATACAAATTGCATCTACTTCTTAGTTTTGTTTTTTAAATTAAGTGTGTCAATACATGTGAAGCTCTTACAAGAGTACCTGGCGTATAGTAATCACTCAGTAAGTATTAACTACTATTATTACCTTTTTAAAATTTTTCACAGGGTTATCCTGATGTTCTTTAGTGGCACACTCATTTCTGTGGGGATTCTCCCCTCCTCTCCCCCCACCCCCTTTGAATTCTTCTTATTTGAGCCATATCCTATCTTCTGTTCTGTAAGGGAAGATTGGGACCTTATTCTTTTCTTTTTCTTTTTCTTTTCTGTTTTTCTTTCTCCTTCCTTCCTTCCTCCCTTCCTCCCTCCCTCCCTTCCTTCCTTCTTTCCTTCCTTCCTTCCTTCCTTCCTTCCTTCCTTCCTTTCAACTCACCTAGTAGAAAAGAGGGATTGACTACTATATGAATGAAGCATGAAAGACAGAAACATGATAGTAAATCACAACATTATCCCTGCCTGCTGGGGTCACAGTGTAGAGAGGAAAAGTAAAGGAAATATCACAGAGAGGATGAGTAATGAGCAGATTATGTGAGGAGAGAAGGGCATGAAGTAAAGAGAGGAGAAAAGATCCCAGTGGGTCACAGGGTGAGGAAAGATGTGTGGAAAGGAGGGTGCCAAAGTCAGATGTGAGGAGTGTGTGTGTGTGTGTGTGTGTGTGTGTGAGATATGTACTTTTTCCAATAGTCATATAACACATATTTACTGAGCTCTTGCCAAGAGAGAATTGGGGGAATTGTTAGGGGAAAGAGAAAGAACTGCCCACTAGTACCCTCTCAACCTCCACTCCCTCCCACCTCTGCTCTGGAGAGCCATGCTCTAGCCCAGAGCCCCTATCACATTCTCCCCCACGGGCAGTCAGCCCCTTTGTCTGACATTGCCCTGAGTTATATAGCAAGAATGAGCACTCCCAAGAGGGGCCTTGTGCCTGCTCTCACTCTGTGCCCAGTGGGGGAGGTTCCATGAATGCTGAACCACTCTTGAAGCTAAGATTTGAAGACATACCCCATGTGGGTGTGCACATGTGCCAACACCTCAGAAATGGACTGGATATCCAGAGTGTCAGAACTAATGAGATCACACAAGATCATCTGGTTCAGCCTGAAGGGGTTCAAAGCATGTTACCCCAAAATATGCCACTCTGGTTTAAGAATTATTTTTATCTGAAAGCAACTGAGAAAAAGCAGACACAAAGAAAATCTCACTTTCCCCTCTCTATCAGAAAGAGCAGGACAATTATTAATCACTGGAGACAATTATAGACACATTAGCCCAGAAATCATTTATCTTCCACAAATCATTTATCTTCCACAAGAGGCCCGATGCATGAAAATTCGTGCAAGAGTAGGTGTTCCTTCCCTCTGCTGCCAACACTGGCTTCCCTCCAGAACCCGGGACCTGGGCTGCTTCCCTCCTCTTGCCACCCATTGGCAGCTGGGCCCCAGGCTGGTTTCCCTCCAGCTGCCCACAGGCACCCAGGATCTGGGCTCACTTTCCTCCAGCCCCAGCTTCATCAGGAAGGACGTCTGGAATGACATCCAAAAGACATCTGGTCTCATTAGCATATTACCCTTTTATTATCATAGACTAGAGGCCTGGTGCATGAAATTAGTGTGGGAGGAGAGGGGTGTCCCTCAGCCCAACCTGTACCATCTCCAATCCAGGACCCTTCAGGGGGTGTCTGACTGCCAGAGATCGGGCCTAAACTGGCAGTTGGAGATCTCGCTCATAATCCAGGACCACTGACTCCTAACCACTCACCTGCCTGCCTGGCTGATGCCCCTAACAACTCTCCTGATGGTCTGATCATCCCTAAGTGCCCTTCCCTGCCAGCCTGATCACTCCTATCTGCCCTCCCCTGCTGGCCTGATTGCCCCCTAACTGCCCTCCCCTGCTGGCCTGATCTCCCCTAACTGCTTATGCCTTAGCCCCCACTATTGAGGCTTTGTCTGGAAGGATGTCTGGAAGATGTCCAGTCTAATTAGCATAGACTTATTAGTATAGATTAGTTTCTCCATATATTTACCTTCCCATGGTTTGCTTCACCTAAAAGTCCCCTCTTCCCTTTGCCTTAACACTTCTCTGCAAAGATGCTATAAAAGCCCAACTTCTAACCATTGCTTGAGTTATCACCACATTCTGTTGTGTAGATGCTCACTTGCTTGAATTAATTAACTTCTGATTGTTTTTTTCCTTGTCAGTCTAATATGCATAGTCCCAGCCACTGAACCTAAAGTGGAATGAGGCGGGGAAAGAATTCACCCCCTACCTCCTAACTCCCTATTTTAGAAACATGAAAAAGGATGGAGACATAGGACGTACCTCACATCACACAGTGAGTCTGTTGGAGAGCTAAGGCTGGTAGCCAGGCTCTTTGCATGGTTTTATCCTATGGGAAACACCACTTCCAAGTTCACATGCTGAGTGTTTGTCTCTCTGATCTCATTTCCTATATTGAAATTATATTGGCTATTACCGAGTAGACTGTCAAAAACACTTAGGAACTCTTTTGACCATGACCCTCAAGAAGAAAATTTGTATAGTGACCCAGTATACATTCATACATGCAGCTGAGTCTGTTCAGGAGACAGTGCTGCCTGAGATGCACAATGGCATTTTCTATTGTTTGGTTGCGTTCTCTACGTTGAAGTCATGCCAGACAACTTGAGAAACATTGACTTGGGAAATGTTTTGTATGGGAATCATACAAAAGCCAACATTGAGGTGAGGATTTATGAGCAGGAAACTACTCAGGAGGTGAGTCCTGAAAACACACCTGAGGAGGTAAGAGAGTGAAAGGGAAAAGAGAAAAGCCACGGTCACTTACCTAGGCAAACTGAGGCTCAATCCCACTAGATTGCTCTGAGAAATGTCTACAATGAACCCAAGAATTATCCCAGCAGAGTGGGAGGCCTGGGATATTTATCTCCTTTGGCTCCTTGTTGAGGACCTCCCCAGGGAATATTAAATCCACAGATTTTCTACACTGTTCTGTGCAGGCTGCAAAGGCCCCCGGTGCTGCAGGTGAGCTCAAAGGTAAGTGGAGGGGCCACGGAGTGGGGCGCCACAGCAGCTGCTCCACAAAGTGGCATGCGGTCTGAGGCTGCTGTGCCTCCCCATAAACCATCCTGTCCCCATTTCAAAATGAAAAGCCAAACAAATGCCAAGTTAGTAGAAAAGAAAGGGTTAAGCAAGAGAGTTGTTAGATTCAGACCCAGAGAAAATGCAAAGCACTACTCCCCTCTCACTTTTCACTTAATTGTAATATTGCTGACACAAAGAAAAGGCGAGGAGAAAATTAACTGCAATCTGTAATCAAACTGTGTAGAATATTGTTGCTTGAAATGTTATGATCTGAAATGTCTCTGACAATAAATCCAGACAGTTAGTGGTATGAGATTTCACCTAAGAATTTTTCTTTCTCTACTTCGGATTTTTGATTCACACCCTAGCCATGGGTTTATACAGTTGGCCACCTCCATGCGGCTTGGACCTCCACAATGGCTCAAGAAGCCAAACAGAAGGCATTATTATATTTAAAATCCAAAAGGAGTTTGAGGTCTTTGAAGTTGAAAGACTTTATGTAATTATTAATTGTCATCATAATATAACTATGTCTGGAGAGACAAGCCTGAAGGAAAAGTGGGCTTTCACCAAGGGCTGAGCCCTCACCTTCACTGATCAAACACACATTTCAGATTTCCCATCCTGGCATGTTCACACCCCAGCATGTGCAGTCCATCTGGAGCATGTGGTCAGTGTAGGCAGACAAGCTACAGGGCTGCCGAGAAAAGTTGCCTGGATATTAGGCATGCTTCTGCCCATAACTGTTTGACCTTAGACAAGTTGCTTAATTCTCAGCATTTCTTTTCTGTATATTGTGAAAGCAGTTTGAAGACTCAGAAAGGACTGTGCCATAGACCTAATAAGGAATCAAAAACAGAGAATCACATCTTCTATAGTTGTGTAACTTGAGATGTCCCACTTTGGTCACTGCCCTGACCCTTTCATTCCATCTTCAGATGTAGACACTATACAAATAAAAGCAAACATTTGAAAAATACCTGAGTTTGTGCAAAGGAATTTCTTTAATCCAGCTTGCTTTAAGCTCCCTAGTAGATCTGAACAAATAGATGTGCTCCCTATATCCTTAGTCCCATCATAATTGCTATCATCTGCTACCTCAGCACATTATGGAACATACAGTGTACAAAGCATTCTGCTAGGAAATCAGTGGGGATTCAAGGGCTCATAGTCCTGGTTCCCAAGAGGATATAATTGAAAGATAAAAAATCATATGTGTAAATAGAGACATAACAACATGAAATATCATGGGCTAAGGACCAGATTGGTGGTCTGAATAGTTGGTATGATCACGTTAGAAATGTCCTCCTCCTATATAAGGCCCTGTGCTTTGAACCCCATTTCCTTCCACATTCTTGGGAACTAAACCCTATCCACCATCCTTTATCTTTCTAATACATACACAATCAGTTCCTCTGGTTGGATACTTCCCATCAGATCTTTAAGAGGCTTAAATACTTTCCATTTAGAACAAAATCTGCACTGAGTCCCTTTGAGCCGCTCCAACTGCCACCATTTTCAGGCTAATATCTCAAAATAGTCACCCCACACACTCCATGCCTTCCCTTCTCACTCACTTCTTAGCCCATTCAACTCTGAAGCAGCTGTATGGGGGCTACCATCTACAAAACCCTCATCCTCACTGCTCAGCAGCTTTTGGCACTTTGGCTCCCTCCCTCCCAACGTTCATAAGCTTTTCCACTGACAGAGAACATCTCATATAATAAAGAGCTAATATGGTAATTAGACTGGACGGTGGAGCAACTTTCCAGAATGACCTTCTGGAATGACCAGTGGGCGGGGGCGGGGCCGCGAGGCAGCTGGGGCTGCGAGGGCCGAGCCCCTTGCACAAATGTGGTACATCTAGCCTCTAATAATACTGTATACAAATGTGAAAGAATTATGAATATAAATGTTTATAAAATGAGTGTGTCCTTATAATCACAATTTGGATAAACAGAACATCAGCAGTACCTAGAAGCCCCCAACCTTAGTGCCTGTTTCCTGGCTCCTGAGCGGTAATCACTAGTGGAAGATGCTGGGGGAGTCACCCAGAACCTCTCCAGGTCTGAAACATTCAGTCCCCCAGGTACTGGGAGTGTTAGTGGCTGACAACTCTAAGTCCCCCTCCTTGACCTCCTTGGGATTAAGGGTGCCTTAATCTAGTTCACTACCCTCCTGAGGGCACCCCACATCCAATGACTGGTTGATGTAGCAATATAAAGGTCTGGCCCCTTCATCCCAATTCAATACAATTCTAAGGGTGTAGCAGTTCCAGAGCTCCCATTAGTTAGTCCAGTGATTTTTCACACATAAACTAATTACTGAAATTCTGCAGTGCACCAAAAAAGATATTATACATTTTGCTGATTGACAAAATAAAATGGGCATAATTTTGATTCATTCACACAGGAGGGTTATTATGTTGGCTGTTGTCATTTTATTATTTGACAAACTAAGGAAAGAGAAGTCAGTGCCCCTGACGAAATAGTAGGTATTGCATGTTTTAAAAATTCTTGTGGCACACCGGTGAAAATCGCTGGATTAACTGAAGCTTCATTACAGTTCACCTCCTTCTTCCCTGTGCAGCTGCCTTCATTTCTTCACAGGTGTAGACACCCAGCGCACACTCCCCAATAAACTTTCTATACAAATCTCTGCTTCCTAGGGATCCCAAGCTGTGGTACTGCTAGCAGCTAAACTCCTAGTGTCATGGGTTGTTCCATGTAATGTTGAACTTTATAGTAAGGAATCATATAAGGTGTATACTTTTGCATCTGGTTTTTGTGCAATATTATGGAGAAGGATTTATATATGTTATTGTGTACAACAGTAATTACTGTTTGTTTGTTTTTTAATTGGGATACAGTAGTCTTTAAATAAATGCTCCACAGTGTATTTACATGTTTACTATGGATGGCATTTTAGGTCTCTTTTAATGTTTGATTATTATGAATAACTAGAGGCCCAGTGCATGAATTCGTGCACCAGTGGGTCCCTTGGCCTGACCTGTGGGATCAGCTAACACCAGCTCTCTGACATCCCCTAAGGGATCCCAGATTGTGAGAGAGTGCAGGCCAGGCTGAAGGACCCACTGGAGCACGATCAGGAGATTGGCCAGTTGGGGAGGGACTGAGGGAGGGCTCCAGGTGTGTCCAGCCAACTCATTCAGTCCTGATCCCAGCAGTAAGCTAACCTACCCCTCAACTATCTGCCCCCTGGTGGTCAGTGCACATCATAGCGAGCAGTTGAGCAGCCTTAGCATATTATTAACATACTAGAGGCCCAGTGCACAAAATTTTTGCATGAGGGAGGGTGTCCCTCAGCCACTCTGGGACCCCTCGAGGGATGTCTGACTGTCTGTTTAGGCCTAATTTCTAAACGGGTAGTCAGACATCCCTCTCACAATCTAGGACTGCTGGCTCCCAAATGCTCACCTGCCTACCTTCCTAATTGCCCCTAACCACTTCTGCCTGCAAGCCTGAGCACCCCCTAACCACTCCACTGCCAGTCTTATTGATGCTTAACTACTCCCATGCCAGTTTGATTGCCTTTAACTGCCCTCCCCTGCAGGCCTTGTCACCCCTAACTGCCCTCCCCTGCAGGCTTGATCACCCACAACTGCCCTCCCCTGCTAACCTGATCACTCACAACTGCTCTCCCCTGCTGGCCATCTTGTGCTGGCCATCTTGTGTCCACATCGGGACAGCCATCTTTAACCACAATGGGGCAGCCATCTTGTGTGTTGGAGTGATGGTCAATTTGCATATTACTCTTTTATTAGATAGGATAGAAGCCTGATGCACGAGTTGGGTCTAGATGGTTTGCCCTGAAGGGTGTCCTGGATCAGGGTGGGGGTTCCCTTGGGGCATGGGGCAGCCTGGGCGAGAGGCCTGTAGTGGTTTGCAGGCCAGCCATGCCCTCCTGTGACCCAAGCGGAGGCCCTGGTATCTGGGGTTTATTCATCTTCTACAATTGAAACTTTGTAGCCTGGAGTGGAGTCCAGGGCCTGCCAAAGTGTGCAGGGAAGCTTGGTTCCCTCCATTACCAGGGAATCCCAAGCTTCCTGCTCTCTCCATGGCCCCAGCCATCTTGGTTGGGTTAATTTGCATATTACTCTTTTATTGAATAGGATTACACTTTGATTGATTGAATAGACAACCAGACAACTGGACACTTAGCATATTAGATTTTTATTATATAGAATGCTGCAATGGACATTTGGGGATGGATTTTTTGGTTTACCCGTGTAAAACTTTCTGTTGGTTATATCTCTAGGTGTGTAATTTCTGTTGCAGAGGTAGAGTTATATTCAGTTCTAGGGGGTATTGCTAAGGAGTTTTCAAAGTATTTGAGCCAGTTTATACTCCAATTAGCAGAGCATGTGACTTCCAGTTGGATTTGCCTTCTGGGCCTTTACAGAAAAATGTTGCTGATTCCTTATCTAAGCCAGAGAATGAGAGTAGCAAAAAAGATAAGTCCTAAGACCGAAAAGCACCTGCTATGTCTTTAAGGACAGATAACAGCAGCAGTTTGTCTAGACAGAGGAGAGTCGGTAGAAAAGTATGGTTTATATCAGAGGCTAGCAAACTTTTCAAGAAGGTGACCTGAGACTTCACAGGCTCTCTGGTCTCTGCCGGAGCTGCTCCCCTTGTAGCTCAAGAGCAGCCACAGGTGATAAGTCAAGCACGAGAGGGAATATGAAATTTGAATTTTACATCATTTTTTCATTGTCACAAAATATTATTCTTCTTTGGATTTTTCCAACCATTAAAAATTATAAAAATAATTCTTATTTCATATGATAAACAAAACCAGGTGATGAGCCAGACATAGACCACAGGCCATAGTTTACTGATACTCTTTGTAGATTGTGGAGGCCTAAATAAAAAATGTGAACATTACTTGATAGACAAAGTATTTAGAATTTTTGAGGAAGGGTATGATGTGTGCAAATCAATGTTTTAGGAAAATTGAAGCGGTAACAGTATTTGGGATGGATGGGAGAGGGAGAGATTAGAATGGGGTAACCAGTTTCAAGGTGGCCTAGGTAGACCTAGTATGGATTAGAGAGATGTTACCTCATGGAGACAGAGAGGGTGTAATCAAGAAGATGGGAATATGAGCAGAAAGAAGTAGGAGAAGGATTTTATGACAAATGAGAGAGAGAGAGAAGGCAGCATCAGTCTCTGACACCAGGGTTTTGAGCATGGCGGAGAGTGAGAGTGTGATGTTAAATGGTAGAGAGACAGTATGACTCAGCATTTAGGGCATGTGCACTGACTCCCAATGCTTGAGTCTAAAACCTGGCTTTTTAATTCACCAGCTGCAATGTCTTTGATTCCTTCTCTAAAATAGGATTAATAATAGCCCCTATTTCTTGAGGCTGTTAGGAGGATTAAATAAGTCAATGCATACAAAGTGCTTAGAACAGTGCCTGGTATGTAGGACACATTAACAAGTGCTAGTTCTTATTATTAATCATAGAATTGCATTTTTAAAATCACAAAATAAAAAATTTAAAGATAAGAAGCAAGTTTAAGAGGGAAAGTGATATCTGGCTTTAGACAAGTGCATTTCAGTTCACCCTGAGTAGCAGACATGACAGCACTGAGAATAAAAGCTCAGAAAGGGCAAGACGTGTGTTCACATAGATATGGATGTATGTTCATGCAGACAGCAACTTGATTCCATGGGAGCTGAAGATCAAAGATATAAATATAAAAACACATATGCGTCAAGGCCTTAAGTTCTGGTTGATTCTCTTCTCTTTCTCTCATAGTAGCTATGAACTCTTGGTTGGTTTACTTAATATCACACTATACCTAATTTTCCCATCTGTAAAATGGGTATAACCATAGTACTTACTATATGGAGCGTTTGTAAAGGTTTTTAAAAGTAAATCTAAGGCCCAGACAGAATCTACCACAAAATGAGTCTTCAATAAATGTTAGCCTTTATTATTAGGACTACATTTACAAAAACTAGAAAACAGGAAGACTGGGAAAGGGAGGCCCAAAAGGCACAAAGAAGTCCACCCAGGGAGATAGTCCTTGCAGGACTTGTCAATCTCCTTCATCAGTGCATTGCATCAGGATGAAAAGTGATTTTATAAGAAGAACTTGTTCGACTCTGGTAAGGTCAATGGCAAAACCCCACTTAAATGCAGTTGACCTAAATCTGCTGGATGACAATGTCTTTAGGAACAGCCCCTGATGTTCTTCAAGTGGCATTGATGGGCTGTCTGGAAAATCCTCTGACTCACACAGCTCTCCTCCTTAGTGGGACTCAAGCATAAAACCCTTTAGTTGCTCCTTTTTAGTTCAGGTGGAGGGGCTGCTGTCATTTCAGAGAGCACTGGCTCTGCCTGCAGCTCTTCCATTTAGCTCTGCATCACATCAATCAGAATCTTACACTACAAAGTTGCTCATCCACTAATCCACAGTGACTGGAGGTTTCTTCTTGTTAAGCTTCTTAATTTGCTGCTTAGAAAATTACTTTGGGTGGAGGCAATTAGTGTTGCATACTTTTGAGGAGAAAATTGCAGCCGAGCACATTCTGCCTGCATGGGTCAGGGATTTCCCCAGCACCCCATTCAATCCTTCTCTTTTCTCTTTTTCTTGGCCTCTATTCAAACAACCTGGCTCCTTAAAAGTTCCGAGTGCCATATTTAAAATTCATCCCAGCAACACTTGGCAAAGGAGAAGAACTTGGGTATGAGGAACATAGATAATGATCTTCCCAAACAGGATTGGCTTTAAGAAGGTTTTCCGTGTCCTTACTGATTTGCAACCTGCATGTATGGGTTTTTCAGATCTGTGTGTCTGTGTCTGTGAGTGTTGGAGTGGGGTAGGTGTGGGGCTGTCTGGGCAGGGAGTAGAGATTGACTTAGAAGTTTTTCTTAGTAATACAGCCTCTCTGGTATCCTCTTAGTCCTTTCTGGAAAAGTCAAGGCACAAATCTCTTTTGGGTCAGCCAAATAAAAATCACTGACAGGGAAGCCAAGGGGACACAGTCAATCTTAGTTGGAGGCCACCATGAAGGGACTCTAGGACTTATAGGAGTCAGTACCTTTGCCTTCTTCACTTGTAGAGGTAACAGTGCTAGCCAAAGACTGCTTAATTAATGACTCTATTATTTGACCACAGGTACACCATGAAAATATTGCTGACTGTCCCCCTGGACTCTGAGTAACTGCTTGGCCCAAGGACTATGCTCCTGAATACCCTAGTGGTGGGGACTAGAGTTGCAACTGATGTGTTCAGGGTACTCATCTGGTGTTTTTAGCCCCAGATTCCATGGTTCCTAGCTCTTATGGTTTCTAGGACACAGTTCTTTACCTGAGACATGTTCTTTACCCTATACACTCAATGAACACGTTGGTGGCACCTTTATTTTCACACAACATGGAATAGGGGTCTTTTGGTGTCAAAACCATCCTGACCTTTCTTAGGAGGAAGGCCCAGGACCCACTGGGATTATAGAAGAAGTAAGCAGGGTTCAGAATGCACAATGGGCAGGTTTTATGATAATTCTGGTAAAACCCAGCAGGAATGTCTTCCAAGTGACCCTAATGTGTGATGTCAGTGGGATATGTTCCTTCTTACTGTCTACAACTCCTTTCCCTTGTCCCTACAGCTTGTTTCCAAGTCCTTGATTTTTTTTGTACCTGGCTCCTGGGCTGTGAAATATGCCTCACACAGCCCTAGTATCTTTACCAGAATAGAATGAGAATCTGGGCTCAAAGTAGACTCCCTTAGATTTAGTCTCTGGAGGTTTCCTCTCTTAAGAGTATGGTATTTATTAAAGGAGAGAGACTAAAAGTGCTATCTATCTCCAGCTATGTGGGGATACCACTGAACTGTAATCAATAAGAAGTACAGCCTTAGTGAGTGGAACAACCTTTTCTCCCCTGATGGATTATTATGTTTCTGGAAACCAGTGGGACCATTATGCTAACAGGGCTGGGTCTGGATTCTATAATGCTTGGAGTGGTTTACTCAGTGGAGTCTTTCAGTCCTACAATTAAGTCTTCCCCATAGACCTACCTCCTTCCCCCCATTAACTCATAAATCTGACGCTGTTTTGTCTGAAATACAGCAGATTTGCTTTCGTTTTCATTTGAGTTTGAAGTGGGAGGCTGCAAGGGTGAGGTCTGGATGCTAAGAGTAAGTGTAAGCTATAATTATATTTCTTCACATTATGCCTTTGATTATGTTTTGATTTGATGGATTGCATACTCCCTGCTGCACACACCAGGATTCTTTTGACAAAACTAAATACACATATTTTCATTAACCTTCCCAGTGACTTCCCACAAATACCTTTTGGGCAGCCTCCCAGTGTTCCATGAGAGCCTCTCTTGATAAAACCTTACCTCAAAGCCACAAAAGTACTAGTAAGAAATAATCTCCAGAGACCTTGTGAAACTTCTTGACCATTTGGATTGAGACAATCCTTTGCTTTGTTAAAATACCAGAATGGACTGACAATTGCCTCCCTAAGATAATTTCTCCTTTGACTAAATGTGTAAACACAGAATCAGCAATTTACTGGAGCTTGTACAGCGATGACCTTAGCATCACAATATCTGAGTCCAGCAACCACTTCCTTGTTACATGACCACAAATAAAATCACTTTCTGTCTCAGTTCTTATTACTATAAAATTATAAGCAGAGAATTCCATTTGTGCCTAAAATGGCCAATCAATATTCAGAACTGGTAGGCTAGAATAACTATTAAGAAACACTCCAGCCTGGCTGGTGTGGCTCAGTGGTTGAGCATCGACCTATGAATCAGGAGGTCACAGTGAGATTCCCTGTCAGGGCATATGCCCTGGTTGCAACTCAATCCCCAGCAGGGGACGTGCAGGAGGCCGCCCATTATGATTCTCTCTCATAATTGATGTTTCTATCTCTCTCTCCCTCTCCCTTCCTCTCTGAAATCAATAAAAATATATATTTTTTTAAAAAAGAAACACTCTACCTGTAATTACAATAATTATTATTCCTAACATTCATTTGCCTTGAGTTGATAGGCATGGACTACGTTGTTATAGAGACAAAGCAGAGGAAGAAAGTTGAGAGTGGTTGTACATTTATTTGAGTTCTTCAGTGCTCTCATCTCTGAGAGAGCATGGAGAGATGGGAGGCATGGAGGCGATACTGTTATCTGTCCCTCATCCTCCTCTTGGGCTGGTGTTGGGATCCCTGGGGAGTGGAGTTAGAACAGCTGGATGTCTGAGATACTTTGTGAAGACTCGGGCAATGACAGTGCTGCATTAGGCCTAGCAGTTCTTGAGTTGAGAGGAAAGCCAGTCTCCCCATTGTCACATGGAATGTGGTCCTCTTCATCTCTCGATACCTTGAAAACTGACAGCAATATTGGAAATAAGAAGACAGCACGCCAAATGAATATGGGCATTTATACATGGCACCAGTGGGACAAATGGCATGACAGTGGGCTGAAGATACAGTTCATAGCACATACTGAGGGACAGACTATGGCTCTAATGCTGTTCCCAAGAAATGGGAGATTCTCTTTAGGAGCACCAAGAAATACCCAGAAAGAAGACATTTGAAGGAGACTGAGCAAAGTGGGAAAACTGCAGACTCTTTAATTAGCAAGTGTGGAAAAGAAACTCAGGATTATTGATGTCATTATGATTTCATTTTTAAAAAATAATAAATCAAAATTGCTTTAAATATTTACTTATAAATGTATGGGTTCTAGCCCTGTTCCATTTTTCTGTATGTCTGTATTTATGCCAATACCTCACTGTCTGGTTTACTACAGCTTTATAGTAAGTCTTAAAATCTGCTAAAATAAGATACCAAAAATTTTGGGTTTTTTTCCTCATAATTGTTTGGGTTATTCTAGGTCCCTTATATTTTCATATAAATTTTTCAATCATCTAGTCAATTTCTGTTAAAAAGCCTGCTGAGATTTGGATGGAATTTAACAAAAATGCAAACTAATTCAATGAAGAAAGCATAGTCTTTTCAGCAAATGTTGCTGGAACAATAGAATAGTTATACACACACACACACACACACACACACACACACACATATATCTATGTACATATATATATATATATATATATATATATATATATGCCTCGATCCTCTCATGATATACAAAAGTTAATTTGAAATGGATCATGTAAGAGCTAACACAATCTACAATAATAAAAGAGAAATATGCAAATTAACCATTACTTCACTATACCTACAAGTCACACCAACCAGCCAATCAGGAGCGAGTATGGAAATTAACCCAACCAAGATGGCTACAGCCATGGAGCAAGCAGGAGGCTTGGGTTTCCTCGGCAATGGAGGAAGTCAAGTTTCTCACAGCCCTGGCCTGCCCTGGCCTTCGCTCAAAGCTATAAAGTTTCAATTATAGAAGATAAATAAATCCCAACAAAAATGGTGGCAGCCATGAACTGGAGAGAGTAGGATGCTTGAGTTGCCCCCAGCGGTGGAGGAAGCCAAGCTTTCCACAGCCCTGGCCTTTGCTCAAGGCTACAAAGTTTTAATTAAGTTTTAATTATAGAAGATAAATCCCAGATACCAGGGCCTCCACTTGGGTTTCTGGGGGGTGTGGCCAGCCTGCAAACCACTATAGGCCCTTCACCCACAGAACCCCCACCCTGATCCGGAACACCCTTCAGGGCAAACTAGCCGGTACCCACCTGTGCACCAGGCCTCTATCCTATCTAATAAAAGAGTAATATGCAAATTGATGATCACTCCAACACACAAGATGGCTGCCCCCATGTGGACACAAGATGCCCAGCAGGGGAGGGCAGTTGGGAGAAATCAGGCCTGCAAGGGAGGAAGTTGGGGGCAATTAAGCCAGCAGGGGAGGGCAGTTAGGGGTGACTAGACTGGCAGAGGAGGGAAGTTGGGGGTAACTGGACCTGCAGGGAGGGGCAGTTGGGAAGGACCCAAGCATATAATGTAGGGAAGTTAGGAATGACCAGGCCTGCAGGGGAGGGCAGTTAGGGGCAATCAGGCTGGCAGGGGAGTGGTTAAGGGTGATCAGGCTGGCAGGCAGAAGCATTTAGGGGCAATCAGGAAAGCAGACAGGCAAGCAGTTGGGAGCCAGCAGTCCTGGATTGTGAGAGGGATGGCCTTCAAGGGTCCCAGATTGAACAGAGTGCAGGCTGGGTTGAGGAACACAGTTCCCCCCACCCCATACATGAATTTCATGTGCTGGGCCTCCAGTGACATTTATAAAAAAAAATATAGGGGTGAGCAAAAATAGGTTTACAATTGTGAGTATGTGAAAGAATTTATTCTTATATTGTTATTTATTATTGTTCTAGAGGCCCGGTGCATGAAATTCGTGCATGGGGGAGGGGGGATGTCCCTCAGCCCAGCCTACACCCTCTCTAATCTGGGACCCCTCAAGGGATGTCCAACTGCCCATTTAGGCCAGTTGGACACCCTTCTTATAATTCAGAACTGCTAGCTACAAACTGCTCACCTGCCTGCCTCCCTGATTGCCCCTAACCGCTTCTGCCTGCCAGCCTGATCACCCCCTATCACTACCCTGCCAGCCTAATTGATGTCTAACTGCTCTTCTGCCAGCCTGTTTGCCCCCAATTTCCCTTCTCTGCCAGCCTGGTCACCCCTAACTGCCTTCCCCTGCAGGCTTGATAGTCCCCAACTGCCTTTCCTTGCAGGCCTGCTTCCTCCCAACTGCCCTCCCCTGCTGGCCTGATCACCTACAACTGCCTTCCCTTGCAGGCCTGGAACCTCCCAATGCCCCTCCCCTGCTGGCCATCTTGTGGTAGCCATTTTGTGTCAACATGGGGGGCAGGATCTTTGACCACATGGGGGCAGCCATCTTGTGTGTTGGAGTGATGGTCAATCTGCATATTACTCTTTTATTAGATAGATTATATTTCATATGAACAACTATAAACCTACTCTTGCCCACCCCTATATAGTAGAAAATCTTTGTGATCTTCAGTTAGGAAAAGATTTCTTAAACAAAGCATCTAGACTAATAAAATAGAAACATGCAAATTTGCCATCACTCCTCTATGCCCACCAGCCAATCAAGAGCGAGTATGCAAATTAACCCAAAAAAGATGGCACTGCTGGAGTGTCCAGGCCTGTCAGCCTGGCTGGAGGCCATGGGAGCCCAGTGGCAAGGCTGGATCCACCACTGTTGGAGTATCTAGGCCTGTCAGCCCCTCCATGAGGCTGGATACTGCATCTAGGGGGTACACAAAAATTGTTTCCTAAGGAATTCAACCGGGAGACCAGGAGTTTGATCACTTGCTATGATATTCACTGAATAAAGGGGACAGCACAGAATGAATGAAGACCCCAGCTGGCAGCTGGGGAAGGGAGGCCCCAGCCAGTAGCCAGAAGGCCCCGATCAGCCCTGATTGCCAGCCAGGTCTAGGGACCCTACCTGTGCACGAATTTCATGCACCAGGCCTCTAGTAAAAAACATAAAAGAGCTAATTGATAAATAGTACTTCATAAAGATTTAAAACTTTTGCTCTTAACTAAGTTACTTAAGGAATGAACAAGCAAACTACAAACTGGCAGAAATATTTACAAAACATATATCTGACAAAAGACTCTTGGAACTCAATAAGAGGAAGACAAATGATCCAATAAGATAATAAACAATAAAGCAAATAAGTTGGGCAATTTTCCAAAGAAGATTTAGGAACAGCAAATAAGTACATGCAAAGATGCTGAATACATTAGTCATTAAGGAAATGCGAATTAAAACTAACAGTAAGTTACCTCAATATATCCTCTAGAAAGAACTAAATCAAAGATTAACTATAACAAGTGTTGTCAGGGATGAAGAGCATCTGGAGTTCTCATACATTTCTGTCAGGAATGCAAAAAGATCGTCACATTGGAAAACGGTTGGGCAGTATCTTGTACACATACATGTAACCAGCAATTCCATTCCTAGATATTTACCCACAGGAATTGAAAATACATGTCTACACAAAGGCTTATAGCAATCACTTTCTAATGTAAGAAGGATATCTTACTAATGTTTGTTGTGCTATTTTTAAAAAGGTAACATTTTTCTTTAAATAATTTTACTTTTAATATTTTGACTGACTCTGAACATTTTTCTTCCTTTCACATATTTCTTGAAACTTAGCACACATATTATCATGGACTATTAGAGGGTATTATGATAGTTGATGAATTAGACAAAGGACTTTGAACTCCAAATTGATGCATATTTTTACTAAGTAACAACACATCCTGCCACCCAGACCCTGAGAAGGTCCTAGGTTTTTAGATTATGTATGTTTCATGTTGACCTTAAGCAAACAGTCTGATATTTGTCCAGCAAAATGGGTTTATTCGGGAACAACAAAGAATTGCAATTCAGGACATGCCTTGTAATGGCGAACCACAGGCAACCCTAGAGAACAAAGGAAAAGAACATGCTTTTATAGAGGAAAGAGAGAGTTCAGAGTGACTGTTGTAAACAAAGGGTCCATTGGAGGAAACTGGGAGTTCAAAGTGCAGTGTTTTTTCATTGGCCGAGTTGTAACAGTGACTAACTACATAGTTACTGGGAAAGGAGATTCTCCTTCCTGCTCCAGTAATAGAGAAACATCTCCCTTTTGAAATGAAGCAGTAGGGTGTGAGAGTTCCCCATAAGGATCTTCCAACTCCAATTTAAATACAATTTCTGGTCAATAATTTTTACAGTTGTCATTTCTGAAACTCCTCAAAATCTTAATGGGCAAATTATGATTTTCACTTCCTTTGATTTTTTGTTCAGATTAGATTTATATGCTGCCTTTACATGTCTAAATATTTAACCATGTGAACAGAGGCTTCTTTTAGTTTTTTCTTGACCATTGGATTGTCTGTAGCTATAAATTGTGACTTCTGACATCTCTATGTGCAGAGAACAATGCTCACATCAGCAATCATTACTCTTCGGTTTAAGAAGAGGTCAGACAGGACAATGAGCTAAAAGTCAAGGTAACAAAAGAACTGCAGATCTGTAGTGGACCCTCTTCACAAGCCAGTGAACTTGATTCTTATTAGGATGTGAGGAATCTGGGGCTATTTCAGGAATGTCAGCAATTTTGCCCTAAAGCAACTTTTATCTTCTTGTCCCTCCCCATGCTTGGTTATAAACTGGAAACATGGAAACTAATTACATGGCTGTCCCTTATCAGAGAGCCACTATATAACGCTTAAATAAATATTCTATTGTTCTTTTTCTGGAGGAAAAATACCCATCCTTCCAACTCCCTTAGAAGAGCCCCAACCTCTCATTTTCAAGACTGTTTACTCCAGCTGATGCCCTCACTAAAAGGAATGCCTTTGAAATAATAAACAAAGGCCAGAGGAAGAAAATGAGGGTCTCCAGTCACAACTTCCTTATGTAATAATTCTTTCTGTCTTCCCCAACTCATGCTCAAATCCCAACAGAGATGGGGTTTCCTGTGGCTTTAAGAAGTTCCTTAAAAAGGTAGAGAGGAAAATTGTATATAATTTCCATTGTATCTAGTCACAAAAAAGTTATTGTGCTTCCCACCCATCTTTCCTTTTAAGTTGTTAACTGCTAATAGTGGCAATTAATACAAATTTGCCACAACAATGAATTTTATGCTTTATTCTTCTGGAAACAGCTAGCTTAATAAGGGTTCAGCCTAGTTACCTCAGCCTGTGGGAGGGGGGGTTTCAAATAAAGAAACCATCCAAAATCCTCATGTTTCCACATACGCAAAGATCAAAGCAAGAATCCTATTGTCTCCTTCTTAATTCTGTTTCTCAAACCATAGCCTGAGCAGAGCCATCTTTCATTCAAATTCTCCCCACATATGTCTGAGGTTTAGGGTCTGTCGTCTACAAAGTTTAGAGATTTGCATGTATTTTACTGTGTTTTCAAAAATTAAGAGGCCAAATTCCCTAAGAGCAATTACTAAGACTTGTTTAAGAGTCCCTCACCTTAGGAAAAGAAATCACTAGTACAGTTGTTCAAACAAAACGTGTGCCAGTTTTCTTTATTTTATAATCTTATAAAAATGTTTTACTTACACCATGGGATTCTGAACATGTTTATGAACATTTTCCAAATGTTTTGAAGTCCAGGGTTGGGAGCCCAGTAATTGTCAGCTGATGGATGTGGGGGAGCCATCATAGGACATGAGTGCACTACACCCACTTTCCCCCTTCTCTTCCCACTCGTGAGGACCGGCTCTCCAAGACTCTCCGTGACCTTGGCGTGCTTGGCTAATTTTGAAGACCAGTTTTGATTTACGAACTGCTCCCTGGGCAATGTTTTACAATGAGCTGTCTGCATGGCCATTGGCCCCGTGGTTTCCGGAGTGTTTTCCCACAATAATAAGAGGGTGAGTACTTGGCACAAAGTTTGGAAAACCTGGGATGTTCTGTTAAGTCCAATTTTCTAGTTAATAGGAATTTATCTTACATACTATTCAATCAATAAATTCAAATGTATTGAAGGCTTCCTAATCGTCTAAAGACATAGTACTCACTAACGCAGCTTTAAAATCAAATTTTAAAAAAGCATCCTGGGCAAGATTTACTTATCTTTCAATGATTCAAAAAATGCATGGGAGTTCTGCAGCACTTCAGGCTCATTTTGTTGAAGCTCCATTATCCTGGTTCTTAGCACAGACTGTGGAAGCACCCAATGCTAGATTTTCCTAGGTGTTAATTCATGCATAACTCATTTATGGAGCTCAACATGGCATTCAGCATTGCAGCAGGCTCCCAACAAATGATAATGTGTTTTTACAAGGAAGATACATGTGGCCGTAATTATTCAATGTACAAAGCATTCACCTTTAAAATTCCTTTCCATGGCATTTAAAGATTAAAGAAATTTACATAATTTCAAATTACACCTATGGTTTTATGAACATACCTGTGGTGCAGCGTCCCGTTTCTCTCCCTCCAATATAATCAGCCATCCACCCTCCTACACACACCCATGCACATATATGCAAACTTCCTCTCAAGAAAGCAGTCATAAGAATAAAATGAAGAAGGACTTGATTGCTTTCCGATGGTCATTCCGTCTTCCCTCTAGAACCAAAACCTGCTGCGCATAGTCCTTCAGATCACCCAGTCCAATCTCATTTTATGGATGAGAAACCAAGGCTGAGGGAAGTCCAGTGACTTGGCTGAGAGTCTAGGAGTTCATTATCACCAGAGCTGAGACTAGAACCCCAGCTATGAACCTGATATCACAGACCCTGCTCTTTTCTCTAATTTCTGTTCTCACACCTGGGAAGACAAGGGCTGCTTTATTTAGAGACCTACAGAGAAGACAACTTTACAGCCTGCCTAAGAAACTCATTTTTCAGATTCCATGAGGCACACCCTCACTAAAGCCTTCCTCTAGTTAACCTAATCAGAGCTGTCCATGTTAGAGAAAAACATCGGGACCAGATGGAGATGGGTCAAGGTAGTCACTGTTTAATACAACACACTGCTTCTTCTACCTAAAATGGTCAAAAACCTAAACGTCTAGGTTGCTTTTTTAACAAGGTTGAATATTCAAAATTCTTGCAATTTCGTCTCCAAACCCCTGTGTTTTATTCTTTAATTATATTTATACTAGTAGATTTCTCAGAACTCACCCTACATTCTTAACATCCCTCCTGAACAGCTTACAGACTGAACTGCAGGCTTGTACTCAGGCCCTGGCCGGCGCTGTCCTATGAAGGAAGACAGCACAGACTAAGAATTACAGCTGGTTCGTTTTACAAAATCTTAGCACTTTCCTTAGATAAGAAGAAAGTTCCCACAAGATTAAAGTATTTCTTTTTCTAGGCCTGTGTGCTAAAGCAGCCATTGATTTGGGGCTGTGAGTAGAAGCATACCATTTCCATCATTACAATGATTGTAGCAACAAACTTTATTTTTAAACTACTTAATATATGACTTTTTAGAGGCCTGATTTGTCTTTTCTTTGAGGTGGAAATATTTGTCACAATCTTGTTTTGCTGCTCAATAAATCAAAATGTGGAGCCTTTTGTAATAAAAATAGTTGCTTTGAAGTATAACCTTACATGTCTAATTTCCTACCAGCAATAATGAGGCTTTATCCAGCCATTTTGGGGGTCTGGGTTTTCTTCTTTTCTTTTTTTTTCTGTCCTTTTGTTTTTCTAACATGTGGGCTGCCTAATGACAGGATTTTGTATTCCAGATGTTTTGGCGAGAGAAAGCAGTAAGTGACGGGTACACATCTCAGACTTCCATACCACCCAAGTGGCTGTTACGTCACTGGCCAGCGTGAGCCTATCCAGACGGTCTCCACCATGCCTCCCTTTTATTTAATGTTGCTAACCCTTTAGTCATCAACACAAAATAACAGAAATTCTTTTATGCAGCTAATATTACAAAGACATCCAAAGATCGGGGAAAGAATCTAAAACCACACAGAAGTTAAAACCCATGTGGTTTTAATAAGAAGAAAAGAAAGAGATGGTTTAATTAAGTAATAAGACTGGACTCCCTGGTGGTTAATAAGGTAATTTGCCACATGATTAAAGGTATATGCAAGTGGAATTTCTGTGGTAACATTCTTGCTCAAATGGATGCTTTCTGGAAACTGGGATTGTTAGTCACTTGGCGGCTCTGGCTCTTGTGAAACAAGAGAAGAACGACAGCAGTCACTTTGTAAACCCCTTCACTGTTATCTAGATCTTTCCAAAAAGACAGAGGAAAAGGAGGACCAGGACCCTGGGGGAGCCCACAGCCAGCAGCAGGGCAGTCGAATTTCAGAGTGCACGCCTCTCTGTTCTCAGTATCAACTGCAACTGAAGCACCGGGAGGCCCTCAAGGAAGCAGACTGGCCCTGCTCTGACCATTCTCTGAATGGATGCATGTATGCTGAAGGCTTGAAAAACTGAAGCCTCCAGGATAGGAACTCAATTAAAAATGCTTCCATTTATGTACTCACCATCTACCTTCCCAAGTCTGTCTCTCTTCCCTCTGCATCACATTAGTGTGTCGCCACTGCTTCTTAAAGTCTCTTCCCTCCCTGGGGGAACAAAATGTGTGCCAGTTTTGTTTTATATATATGCAAAGCTAATTCTCTCTTAGCTTTGCATATATATATATATATATATATATATATATATATATATATATATATATTTATTCAGGTGAGGGCCTGGTGCACACCACCTGAAGCCCCCCGCTGCTGGGTAGACAGTAAAAGCTGCACAGCTGCTGGCAACAATGGGGACACTTGTTCCAAGTGCTCTGCCCTCTGGGTTCCAGGATCCTGCCTATTGTGGTCTGCAAGCGTGACCCTGAGAAAACACTGCTTCTTATCAGCTGAATGGAAGCACAACAGTTCAAAATGTGCTGTACATGCTAGGTGCTGCACACACAGGTCATATTACTGTCCTTATCTCCTCTCCTCAACATCCTCCAAGTGTTCCCCAGGGGCCCTCTTGTCAGCAAGAAGGTCCTTGACAGCTCCGATATAATTCTTCATTCATTCGTTCATTCATTTATTCATTCACTTTTTCGACAAATATTATTGAGTTAGGGCCTACAGTGAATAGCAAGGCAAAGTCTCTGCCCTCATGGAGTTTACTTTCTCAGAGGATGGCAATCAATAAACAAGAAGACAACCAGGATTATCAGAAAGTATAATCAATGGTATGATGATAACTAGGCTGATGTGATGAGGAGTCAAGGATGTGAGAGCTGTTTTAGAGAGAAATCAAAAAAGGTCACTTGGACGTGAGGCATTTCAACTGCAATGCAAAGGATAAGAACAGGCTGACCCCACAAAGAGCAATAGCAAGAGTCCTATTCCAAGGAGAGGAGTAAGGTCTTCAGGCATGAAGTAGCTTGGGTGGTCAAAGAAGAGAAAAGCAACCAGTGGCCCTAAGACAAAGTGAACTGCTGAGATGAGGTCAGACAAACAGTCAGGGGCCAGGGCATGCAGAACCCTGCAGATCATGGTAACACTATGAATTTTATTCCAAGTGTAAGGGGAGCTATAAAAGGCTTTAAGCAGAGATATAATGTGATCTGGTTGTTAGAGTATCACTCATACTGATGTATGGAGAATGGATTTTAAGGGGCAAGATGGAAGAAAGAAGACCAAGAAGAAAATATTGAGGTAATTCACATGGGCAACAATGATGACTTGCACAAAGAAGATTGCATGGAAAGAAAGGAGTAGAAAAATTGGAGATGAAGTTTGGAGGTAGAATTGAGAGGACTTACAGAAGGTCTTGGTGTAGATGATATGCACACTATCAAGATAGATCAGACCACCATGAGCAGAGAAGGTCAAACCGGAAAGAAGAGGAGTAAATGCAAAGGAGGCTTTTTCTTTTGTGACCTGCTCTTCCCCTGGAAAACTGGATTTGTGGACCTCTCGATTAGTCCCCTGAATGTGTATTGCTATACGAGGGGAGGTAATATCTAGTAATAATCCATGTCTTGACCACATATGGCTGGGTAAATGAAAATCAATATATCGATTCCCTTGAAAGGGCACAGGAAACCAACACGTGTTCCAGACACAAAATCATCTTGTTTCAGGCGGACCCACAGACATCTCAGTTCAATTAGTGCAGTCTTCATCTAATTAGAACTTAACTCAGATATCTTAAAACCGCTTGGGCTTTTCCTAAAGTCAAACAACTACACCAGGAAAACCACAAGAATCTCAGTTCTCTATTCTCCCTCTCTTTCTCTCTCTCTCAACCTTTTAGTTTGAAATCATTAGAGTTACAGAAAATCACAAAGACAGGACAAAGACTGCCCATGTACCCTTTACCTAATTCCCCCAATAGTTACATCTTTTGTAACTATAACAGGATATTAAATGTAAGAAACTGATATTGGTACAATGTGTGTGTGTGCAGTTCTATTCCATTTTATTATTGTGTATATTTATGTAACTACCACCACATTTCAGGTACAGGTCACCACAAAGTTCTATTATTGCCAATATTTTACCAGTTCAAATGAAGTATAGAAATATTACCTCTCTCTAAGACACCTTGTCCCCAACACATTGCCACTATTTCCAATATAATTGTCTCTACATACTTCCTCTACATACATTAAAACCCACATTAGCCATGTTACCCATTCTGTTTTGGCCGACAAATATAACTTAGTAAACCTAAGAGGAGAAGGAAAGTATATTGTGTTTATTCATATTTTATTCTTTCCATTGTTCTTTCTTCCTTCCAGATATTCAAAGATTCCTTCTTTTATCATTTCCCTTCTGTTTCAAAAACTTCTATTAGTTATTTATGTAGGATTGGTCTGTAGTGACAAATTATTTTAGTTGTTTTTTTTTTCCCACCTAAGAATGTCTTGATTATCCTGAAGGATAACTTCACAGGACATAGAATTCAGCTCTTAAAAATGTGATACTTGATTCTGGCCTCCATGATCTCTGAGGAGAACTCCACTGTCATTCACATTGTTTTTCCTGTCAGTAAAGTGGTATCTCCCTCTCCTTTCTTTCAAGACATTTGGTTTTGTCTGAAGTTTTCTAAAGTTTGATTATTATATGTCTTGGTATGAACTTCTTTAGATTTATTATGTTTGTGATTCTCTGAGCTTCTTGAATCTTTTTATTTAATAGGAGTTTTCAGTTCCTCTTTCTGTGAGTACTTTTTCAGCTCCTCCCTCTCCTCTCTGGGACTCTGATAACATGAAAGGCCGGAACTTTGTTATGGTCCCACAGACCCCTGAGAGTTTCTTTTCATTTTCTTCTAGTTGGAGTCTATGTTTTCTCTATTGTTCAGATTGGTCACTTCTATTGTTTTTGCTTCAAGTTTCTTTGTCCCCTCCTTTCTGCTTATGAGCCCCATTACATTTTTTATTTTGTTACTCTATTTGTGGCTTCTAAAATTTTTACTTGGTTCTTCTTTAGTTGTTGTTGTTGTTGTTGAGATGATTTTTTCATTATTTCAAACATGTTCCTAATTGCTTACCAAAGCATTTTTATACTGTCTGTTTTAAAAGCCTTGTCAGATAATTCCAACAGATGAACATTTCAGTATTGGTGTCTGCTAATTCCTTCATATATTTATGTATATATATTTATTACTCATTACCCCATTGTCAGAATGACCTTTACACCAAGGACAAGCCTATCTGTGCTTTTCCTGGTAGCCTCAGGACATTTTGGTCTATGCTGGGTTTTTGCTGTATAACAGGCATTTTACAGAGGTTAGGAGCTCAGACTTCAATGTCTGATAGACTCAGACTGAAACCTGATGCTACCCACTTATCAGCTCTGAGACTTTGGATACATTTAACTTTTCAGCCTCAGTTGCCTCATCTGGAATGGGATATGAGTACATGTCTTACAACATTTGTGGGGGAGGGGAAGGAGAGGAAAGGTCAGGGTAAATAAGATGATGTTTTTGTGATGGGTACAAATTGTTCCACAATATTTGAGGAGTGAAAGCATTCAAACAAAAAGTTATTACTGTCAAAGATAACATATACACAGAGCATATAAAATATATTTGTATATTTCTGAAAAAATAAACACCCACCATCAAAACAGAATAGCCATGAGCAAGAAATAAAACATTGCTAGTACCTTGTTTAGCATTAGACCAGTAACTTGCTTAATGCCAAACAAATGACTAAATTTACCAAAAAAAAACTATAGGAATCAAATTTCAGATAAATAATAATTTTTAAGTATAGGTTTGTCCCATGTAACATTTGGAAAATATTTTTAGTAAAATATTATTTATTATTTATTATTTATTATTTATATGAAATTCAAATTTAACTGGCTGCCCTACATTTTGTTTTGCAATTTTACTTAGATGGGTTACTTTCTATAACATTATGTCCAGTGTGACTTTCCTGTTAAGTATTTCTGTGTTTTTCCTTATGGTTTTACTATCTATGTATTGATTTTGAAATGTAGGGTTTAGTTTTGACTGTTTTAGACTGTCATGTTTTTGTTACTGTTGATCTTGTTTTTTTATTTTTAGCTTTCTGAATTATGGCAAATCCACACCCAATTCTCAAGTGTCATGAGCTGTCTAATATCTGTCAGGTTTTACAGTTCCCAACCCCTTGACCTGGTAATCCAAGGATAATCAAGGAAATCTGGGGAGAGGCCTCAGGTTATCAGTCTACAGAACCCACTTCCAAAGATGCTTCCTGCCAGGCCCGCAGAGCCTTGTCAACAGCAGGTGGCCCTGCTGGTGGCCTTATTCCCTTCTTGCCTAGCTGGCCTTGGGGACTCATTGCTTTTGGATTCCAGCACCCATATGCAACCTTGAGCCATTTTGTTCTAATCTCCAGAACCTTGTGGAGTGCTGGGTGCATATGAACTCAAGTTTTACTACTTTGGGAAGGTACCAATGACCCCTTTTTCCTTACCCCAGTCCCTGGAGAACTCCACTCTCCTCTGCCTTGAGCCCTTTTTTCTCAATCACTGGGGGTGGGAGGGTGGGGAGCATATCTTCCTACTCACTGGTTTCATAAGGAGGTTTAGTGGCTCCAGGGAGAAGTGCTGGATGATTTATAAAACCAATGGCCCATCACTATCAAAGAGCTGGTTTATCCCTCCTAAGGGAAGAAGACTCAGCCTTTAGAAGAGCAGTAATGGCCTCCCATCCCCCAGGAATGAAGAGCTCTTTGGTTCTGAGCAGCAGAGATAAATAATGTGGCCATATTTGCATATTCTGCTACATTAGAGTCTCAAAAATGTACATATAAAGCACCCATCTCAATGCCTGGAAAATAATGAGAGTCACTAAAAATATAGCTTGTGTTATTTTTTTTGTACAATCTTTTCTTATGCAGCAAGCTTTTCTACCTACATGGCAAATGGTCAGAGTCTACCATGAAAGGCCCAACCGAAGCAAAATACAGTGTCCCCTCTGCCACAGAGACACTTCCTTATGTAATTCAGATGCAAATTAACAAATTAACATGAAATACACACCAGAGAGAGAAAACAAATGGTGGCAGGACAGCACACAGCCTGAAGGGCAAGGATGGGGGGGGGGGGAGGCAAGGCTGTCTTGCCTTCTTCACCTTGATGGGTAGGGAGTTAATGGGCTTCTGTGTGCCAAAAAGGGTCTCTGGCCTCTTTCCCACCACCTGGCAAATCCCTCCTCCCCAGCTGCCTCTCTAAGTCTCTGCCCAGCTGAGCCCCATGAAACAGCTCCAAAGACAGTACAGTGCAGGGAGGAGAGTCTGCCTGGCCAGCCCCCAGGGAAAGCTGACCCAGTAAATATTTGTGGACTGCCACATTGACTGCTGTCTGTCAAAGCTGATGACACAAACAAGGGCAAGCAGTCACAAATGGCCTCACTTGTATTTGACAAGGATCAAGGTAATTAAGAAATACATCAGAGAACTGGACTATAGTTCTCTTAACGAAAGTCCTGACATCACACATCTGCAAAAAAATATCTTCCCAAAACTGGGAGGAGGAACTGAACTTGTCCTAGATCCTCTCTATCTGGCAAAATTTACAAGTGTTATCAGTGAGGGCTGATCTAAAATCTAACAAGGTTTCTTGTGTCGTTATCAGACCCTGAATGGCCAAGTGAAGGACATATCTCGAGCCTCTATCTAAACCATTGCCCTTCTGGTTGTCCCATCACCTCTGTTCTCACATTAGTAGAAAGCAAGGGACATGAGGACTCTCTGACTAGCCTACAACACATTAGTAGAAAGCAAGGGACATGAGGACTCTCTGACTAGCCTACTAATTGTCCTGAATTGCAGTGCTCAAGATTACAAGGCAGAAATGCTTCTGGATTCAGCAACCCTATATGACTTATGCAGTGGGCTTGCTGGACCAAGATAGCTCTAAGTATGAAGGTCTCTAGCAGAACATTTCAGTCTGTGTAGGAATAAGATTCTTCCTCATATTGAATCAGCCTTAGAGACTATTCTATTTATTTGTTAGTTATATCTAGTATGAATTCAGAGACCTATTCAAGATTTCAAAGATATATTTTTTCTGGTTTTGTTGTTGTTATTGTTGTTCTTGTCCAAAACTAAAATTATGATTCTTCCTATAGAAACCCAAACAACTTCCCTAAAAAAGGCCACTTTCATGGCAGGTGATGAGTACTCAATAGCAAACATCATGGCCTGATCCTAAAGTCACTAATGAGAGATGCTACTCTTGCCTGACAGATGAGAGGGGGTGTTTTGTTAAGAAAAGTTTAGGAATTCTAGCTCAGTCAGATTGACCAAAGGGGAAGAAAAACTTTGCCTCCCTCTCCCTCCCTCCCCCGCTCACCACATACACACACACGCACATACACACATCCACTCATTTGTGGAGAGGAACGTCTCTTGCTGAGGCTGGAGGCTTTCCTTGAAGTCAGAACTCTCCATTGACTTCCTACTGTGTGGTCCAAGGGAGGAACTGCAAGAGCTACAAGGAAAGACTCTGCATGGCCCTAGCAGGCCAGCCTTGGCACTCACCATTTTGCTAAGTCCTCCACACCCATTATCCTTACAGCCCCGAGGGCTGTGACAGGATGCCATTTACTTATGAGCAGGAAGAGGTTGGACAGGCCATGAGACTGTAGAACACACAGTTATGGGCAGGGCTCCATCTGGAACATAGGTCTTCTGATTCCACAGCTCATGTTTCTCTTTCATTTCCCTTCTCTTTACAAATGTATTACCAGTTCATGGACAAACTTTGCAAAGTACAGAAAAACATGAAATGTAGAAATACAGCCACACTGTTACACTCACAAGCAAGCACTATTTACATTTTACTGCATTTTTCTACTTATACTTACCGTACTTATGATCATTGTATAAAATTTGCAAAGCACAAAAGTATATAAAAGTAAAATCTGAAATCACATAGATAAATTGAGGTACATTTCCTTCCAATATTTTTAAAGCACATTTTAAAAACAATATAATGTTCCCTTGTCTATATACTTCACTTCTAGTGAAGCACATACTAGCTGCACATGTTGCCAAGTCTTCCCACAGCCTTGCCACCATTGGCTACGGGTGGCCCTTGTGACAGTACTAACGCAAAGAGGACTTCTGGGAAAAACAGCATCCCCTCCTTTTTCCACTTCTCAACTTTATTTTTGAGACCTCCCAGCATATCTCATGTTTGTTCACTAATTATCATTGTATACTTTTCTCTTAGTCCTTTTAACTGGTTCCTACTGTGTGAAAAATCATTCGAGGTTGCTATTCTAACTGTGCCCCTCTTTCCATGAAAATCCAAGACCCCAGTTGGTCCCTTTTTGTAGTCTGTGTCCTAACCTGGGGCAGTGATCTGGGCAGACCTGGAGGGCGTTGCTCTTTCTTACTCTCTGAGATGTACTTGGACACCCTGGGTTCAAGGTCAGTACTTCTAAGACTTCAATGTGCACACAAATCACTTGGGATCTTATTAAAAAGAAGATCTTGATTCACAACATCTTGAGTGGGTCTAAATATTCCCAGGTGAGGCTGTTGCTGCTGGCCCCAAAACCATGAGTTAGGAGCAGTTAGGAGCAAGGCCTTAGAACTCCTCTGTGACAATAACCTTTCTGCCCAAGCCTTAGAGTCTGACCAAGGATCAGGTAGGAACCACTCTGTCTTCCCCATCCAACTTGTCTCCCTTTTCCTTTTTCTTTCCCCAACGCAAATAAATTTATACAGATAGAGGCCTGTAGGATACCACTCCAATTTATGCATAATCCCAGATATTTCTATATAACTCCTCCGCCACCCCCTTCCACATGCTCTCTGCCTTATCGCCCTCCCTCCCTCTGTTCTATTGTCAGCTTTTCCTAACCCCAGATTCCCATAAACATCACTGGCAGAGAAATTTAATTAGCTCTTTATCTACTCTTGTCCATCAACAAAGAGCCTCATCTCATAACCAGAAGGACCCCAGAAATTGTGCCCCTCACCTAAGGCCATTTTCTCTCTTAAAGGAGTTATTTTCCAGCTCTTAGAATGATTATTGTCCCTCCAAAACAGAAACAAACAAGCAAAACATCCCACTATTGAAATAAACATTTTTGACACCTGTACTTTGTTTGCATTTCTGAATATTTCCTCTTTAGCATAGACCCCTAGAGTTGCAACTACTAGATCAAAAGAGATGAAAACTGTGGGCCTCTTGACATATATCAGTTCCCATTCTTCTTGCATGGGGCCACACTGCTTACCACTGGGTCTTTGTGGTTTAATTTGAGGGGCTTTGAAAAATAAAAAGATAACTCTCTTCTCCGAAATAGGTCTAAACTCTGTCTTTCATGATGACCGGAATCCACACCATCCTGCTTCAGCCATAGTGCAGATGCTGTGAAATACCAAAGTTACCATTACCCAGGTGAGAAAGGAGACCACATCATTAGGAGGCATTGATGCTTTAACTCAGAGCTTTTCCTCCAATAGAGGAGCCTCTCACTTAGTCCAGAGTGCTGCTAAGTGTGGTTATATTGTTGGGGGAGGGGCAGGTTGTATATAAATATGAGAAACAGTAAAAGGGTAGAAATCTGAAACATGGATCTTGTTCCCCAACTCCTAACTGGCCAGCCAACTTTGCATGAAGCAAGGGGCCAGGAGGACAAAGCAGTAAGAGGCAGCTGTGGCTATCATCCTATGATGGGAGAAAGCAGAAGAGTAGACACTGACTGAGGGTCAGAAAGGCCCACCACCCACCTATTCTGCCACATAATTCTGTCTCTCCCAGTCAGGAGATGGTTGGAAATTCTCTGGCTTTCTTCAACTCTGAACTCCAATTCTACTCTCTTGGCTCTACAGATTTCTATACACTGAGAGGCTGTGCCAACGGGGTTATCTGGGAAATTTTAGAACTTCCAAGAGCTTAGGGAATCATCCAACATGAAATGTTTTTTCCCTTATAACTTCAAAGAAAGCCCAGGGTCTCTGTGAGAAGCAGCCCTGTCCAGTCCTGATGAACACTCGTTTCATCAAGAGCAAATTGTGCAAAGGAGAACACACAAAAAAACAATTAATAAAATTTAGGGAATCAAAGTGGCATCAGGAGCTACACATTTTATAGAGTCTCCTCATTAAAAGAGAAAAACAATGAGCCCTCTGACCCAGAGCCACTCCCTTGAGGCTGGCCATGGTGGCTCCCACAGGCCATTATCTCAGAGCCTCATTTCCAATTCGAATGGATGCCACCTGTCTTGTTTTGGCCTGCAATGGATGGTGTTTTCTGGTGTAAAAAGCAGAAAGAAAAAGACTCGTGTTGTGCTTTTTACTTAGCCAGGGTAGCATCTGTTCTCAGTCACAACAGGGCTGCTGGCTCAAGGACATATGCCAGGATATTTTTTCCCCAATGATGATTTTTTAAATTCCCAGTAAAGTTCCCATTACAGCTTTTTGAAGGCATCTCTGCCTTACATCCTCACCCCCTTGGCTGATCAGATGGGCATCTGCAGGCCCAGTACGTACCCAGTCCGAGGCTGTAGGTTGGTGTCATCAACTAATCAATCAACTGTTCACATGTGTGAAGTCTAGATACCTGGAACTTTTCATAAGTGATTTCAGTTCCCATGTGTGAAAAGATGGCTGCCAGCAAAAGTCTCTCTGAAGCACTCTTATTTTTATAATTAATCTGGTTGGCCTCATTTTTAAAAGAAAAACACATAAGCCATTGGTGGCTTAGTTGGTGTGCCATTGGCTCAAAAATTAATCTTTGATGTGTTTGTTTTAATTCAACAAGATTAATTAATTAAGGTGAGACTAATGCAAAACACCTCCTCAGCCATGCATAGTATGAGAGAAATGGAGAATTCTAGAACCACATGACATTAAAGGATCACAGGGGGGAATTTCCCATTTCACACTTTTTGTTACCCAGCACCTTAGAAAGACAATATCCGAAACCTGAGTGAGAGGGGCCCCTTTTGCTCCTTAGCTCCTCCCATCACATTGCTGTGGCATCTGAATAATTGAAAGCTTGCAGTTTCCTGCCTGAAGTCCACCAGGGAAATAAATGTTGTCTGTTGATTCCGTTGGCAAGATGATCTTCTCTGTCTTATCTTGAGAAAGAGGTAATAGTCCATGCCCAAGGATATATCTCTTAGGGAAATGGGAACAAAATCTGTGATTGACTTTTCACACAGAGACATGAGAATACCAGGGTGTCCAGCCCTGATGGAGACAGCCAAGGTGAGAAAAGGAAATAACACCACCAATAACAACCTCAACAGAAATCAGAGGGCAACAATTATAACTGCCATTAATGGAGCACCTGCTTTGTGTCAGGCATAGATATGATTTCCATGTTATGGATAAAAAACAAACAAACAAGGCTCAGAGAGGTTAAGTAATTTGCTCAAGGTAACAAAGCCAGTTAATGTGGGAGTGAAGAGCATGTGTTTTGGCCAAAGACTGACTTGGGTTGAAAATCCAGCTCCATCACTTAATAGCTACGTGATTTAGAGCACACCACTGAACCTCTCTCTTTCTGCTGGTTAATCTGCAGTTGACACCTTATAAAAAAAGGGTCTAAGCTTTTAAGACTCAGCTCTCCCTCTTGTGCTCCACATATAGGCAAGCTTATTAGAAAGCCTGGGTACTCCCTCCTTTGGTGCTGGCTGGAAATTTAAACCATGCATGGCAACCCTCATTCTAGCCACACCCTAACCACCACAAAAATGCCACTTCAATCCATCTCCTTTCCCTGCTCTTTCAAGCCAGTTCACACTTGCTTGGGAACTGCCTTGCTCTCCTAGAAAGCTTCATTGTGTGAGGTAAATCTTTTCACACTCTCTCAGGGTCTGTATGGTGTCATCAGACTCAACATTCAAATAGAATTTTGTATGGGCTCCATCTTGTTTCTTTAGTGTCCAGACCATTCTCTCCATCCCCTTATCTGCTTATTTACTGGAGAACTATTTGCAAGAGCATCATGAGTATCCTTTGCTCTCTGGCCCATGGGATTAGTTAGGAGATCAGAGGGGAGAAGAGAACTAGGTTGGGATGCTCTTTCCCACTTCCTCCCTGATGCCACATTTTTGGCTGTTGTGGCACCCCCCTCTGATAGCAGCTACCACCGGGCATGCCAGCACACCCTTTTCTCCTCCTGCCCTTTCAGAACTGGGGGTGGTAGTAGCTTACCAAGGTTGCATCTCCAATACCTCAGCATCATTGGCCAGTTCCTTTATCCCTGCCTCAACCTTATAAGGCATCTTTTCATTAAAGTTTCCTTATTGGAACTATCTGAACTCAATTCTTGCTTCTGACTCTCTAAGCCTCAATTCTCACACTTGTAAAACAGAGATAACTAATAATACCTCGTGATAAGACATCACAGGATTGTTGTGGCAGTTAAATAAGATAGTTCAGGTAAGCACCTAGCAGACTGCCTTTACATGCTAGGTAAATTATATTATTTTTGTTATTGCTTATAACAGCAATAATAATTATGAACAGTGACACTGGAATTAAAAATCCAGGTTTTTCTGCTTGTAAAGTTCATGCTTTTCCCATCAAGGTACACTTCTTCCATCTGTAGGGAGGTCAGACATCGCCTTCCCAGCCCATCTTGGAAATATCATGTTTAGACTGTCACATGAATTAAATCATTCCTTATTCCTTACTTAAACAAAGCTTCTCCATCTCAACAGATTTGTCAGTTAAATGGGAGCTCGCCAAAAGAACAAAGTGTACTGTTTTCCTTATAACATCTCAATGCCAGACATGACTCTATGTCTTGAACCCAGCAGGGACTTCCTGGAACATCAACTTGTCAGGCAGCCAATGACAATTCAATACACATCATAGTAATTAATATTCAAATGATAGGCGTTTGTCCCACGTCCATTATCAGAAACCAAATATCCATTAGGCAATAGACATGACCTTTATAGCTGCTAAACATTTGTGACCATTACTCACGATCCTTTCCATCTGCCAATGCTCAGAGACACAGCTTAGAAGAAAGTGAAGATGTAGAGTCTTTAAAAATAGTCGGGAAATGTGACTCTCACTTAGAAAGACTCCCAGGTCAATGTGACACAAATACTAGATTGTGTATGTAGACAAAGAAGGAGGTGGTACAGCTGTGGAAAAGTAAGGGGCGTTGGGTTTAAGAAGTCATCCTAATCCTAAGGAACACAATCCACTTTCCCAGGGATTTTTCTTACAATCGTCTCCTGTCCTCCCTGGGATTCAGAAAGCAGTGACTTAAAAAGCCAGTGCTTTTTATAACTTACCTACTTGGGGGAAGGGTTCCATCACTGAAATTATTTTAAATCACATCTCCACACCACAATCTCTCAATAAATGAGTCATGTACAAGAACTTGGCATTGAATAGAGTGGCAGCAAGACAAAATAAAGAACATGGCTTTAAAGCAAAAAAGCTTGGTTCAAATCCTGACTCTGCCACTCATTAGCTGTGAATAAGTTACACAACCTCTTCCTACCTCTTTTTCTTTAGTAAATGAAGCTAATAATACCTCCTGAAAGGTTAATTTTAGAATCATATCAAATTTAGGAAAAGCACACAGCACAGATATTGTATCCTATATAAGAAAAGGCTAATATGCAAATTGTCTCCACAGGAGGGAATTCCACAGACTGGGAATTAGACTTGTGTTGACCACCAGGGGGCGGCGCGGAACATGGCGGGCCTCGGTGACAAGGCATTGGCAGCAAGTGGCAGTCCTGATGGGCCCTGACAAGAGCAGGACTTCAGAGGGATGGTGGAGCAGGTGAGCAGGCAGTGCCAGACCAAGGCAGGTTTAAGCAGGGTACCGGATCAGCCCGCAGGTCAGCCCAAAGAGGGTGACTGATGGTGGCAGGGACAGGGCTGGTGAGCGGGTGGCGCCAGACCAATGTGGGGTGCCAGTGGGGCTTCAGGGCTGAGAGGTTGGGGGTATGAGCTTGGGCCTGATCTCCGCAGGCCACTCTAGTCACTCCACCCATGAACAAATTTTGTGCACCGGGCCCCTAGTATGTTTAATAAATGATAGCTGTTGCTACTATTGGCCTCTACATAAATAACTCGAGCACAACTCAAGTAGATTTCATGAGAAATTGTTCACATATGACCCCATAGCACTAGCATGGGAGCCAGGATACCAGGAGACCAGTCTAATAATATTGCCAATAATATCCTATGACCTTGGCCAAGTCAAAGTATTTTAGATGCTTATGGGGGCCCTTAAGCTATTTTCAAAATTTCAGAGCGTCCAATGGAAATCACCTTACTGCTGGAGCTGAGGCTGCATGCGCTCTGCCTCTGCTTTCAGAAAGGATGATCTCAGAGTCACATACTTACCTTGATTGTTTTCATTTTGATCTGATGTTCTAATTGACACTACATATGACTTGTTATATGTTATATGTTCATTGAGAAAATCAATGAATTATTACTGAAAAAGGATAGGGTTTTGGTAGGAAGCTCTGACAAAATACATGAAAGACATTTGAAAATAGTCCTTTGTTGATAAAAACTCCAGACACCATTTCCTAAGGTTCTTGTAGCTCTACCATATTATATTTCTATTATTCTCCTCCCTTATTCTCCAGAAATTTTTCCCATAGGAGGAGAGTAAAGAGTATTTATTTTGATTCATTTTCCCTCGCTTCTCCTTACCACACAAATGTTTCTGGTCATATGACACCAGCCATGGGCAACCGTCTTTATACAATGGCCTCTTTCAGTCCTTTTATCATCCACAGACAAACAAGAATACAAACTATTGACTTACTCTTTCCAAAAAAAAAAAAAAAATGGCACATACTCTGGGCCAGGTACTGTCTGGATAATGGGAACATAACAGTGAACAAAACAGAAAAATTCCCTGCCCTTATGGAGTTTACATTCTGGTGGGAAAAACAGACAATAAACCAAATCACCAAACAGACAGATAATATAATGTTAGTGACAAGTGTCTCAAAGATGAGAAACAGGCTTGGTAAGGTTGCAGAGATAAGGCAGCCAAAGAAAGGTACAGCAAGGAGGTGAAGCCTGAATAAATACTTGAGGGTGAAGGACAGATGTGTTGATAGCCGAGAAAGAATGCCAGTAGAGAGCAGAGCCAAAGGAGGAGTGAACTTGGCTCTGCTGAGGGACCGTTGGCCACTGTGGCTGGAAAGGAGCCAACTGGAAGTGTGTGGCAAAGGGAGCTGAGAGGTGGCCATGAGCCAAACCCTGTAGGGCCTGTGGACCATGGTCAAGACTGGATTTTATTCCAAGTATGTCAAGGGAACCATTGGAGAGTTTTGAAAATGGAAGGGACATTTCCAACGATCTCATCAACAGCAAGCCTGAGGCAGGGACACCAGTAGCATTCTGAGCCAAATAGTCATGAGAGCGTGGGGCTGCCAGAATAATAAGCAGCAGAGTCTGCTGTCCCCGTGTCCCTGGATTTGAAAGGAGCTTTTCCTCACACTAAACAGGGAGTCTCTGCCCTGCTTGGAACCCTAATGCTGCTCTACAACACTGGCAATGGCTCAAAGTAATTACATGTAAAGACCCATTTTTAATGTGAAGATTAAAATGACAGTAAAGAGTATTAGAGGCAAATGCAAAACGTGCAACTGAATCACATAGATTTTAAACTAGAAGAGTTCCTATAACTCAGAGTGCATCTATTTCTCCATCTAGGCATGTCTAGATGCCAAACCATATGAGTGTTGGCTGGCACAAAGCTTCTTTGCAATGACGGGGGATATATCCACTTAGCAACACAATCTCATTTTTCTTGCATGTCTTCCTAGAAGAAGGGCCTGGACATCCTTTCTCAATCTACAATGTCTGCCCTTCACATACTCATTGGGGACCCCAATTTTGAATGGTCAACCATAGAGCTTTTATTACAATATCATATTTGAGAGGGTTTTCAGATTTCACCATCAAATCATTCCCAGTGTCAGCAGAGATTAAATATATGTCTCAGAATGTCTAGGGACATAGCCTGAGTGGTATGCTAAGAAAAGAAATTCTTCAGAGATCTCATCATAAAAATATTGTTGTGATTTTCTTTGTTTTATACCATATATCATAATATATCCATGTTCGTTTTAAAAGATAGTATTTCAAAATACCAATGAAACTACTCAAATTTCTGCCTTCCACACACCCCCATGTTTCAATGAAGCATCCTCCACTGTGCTCTCTTTTTGTCATGGGCTTTGATCCTCCCTGGCATCCAAGTTGGTGCCTGGGGAGACATGCCAGCTAAAGGCAGTCATTCTTTTCAGTCAGGCCGCCAAGACGTCTACAGCCAGACTGGACCTCTAAGTTCCCTTTGGAATTCCTTCATGTCAGTGGGACTTTAGATCACTTTCAATTAAAAATCAATGTAAAAATAAACAGCTCTATTTATAGCTAGTTGTTTATAACAACCCATACAACAGATTTCTCTCAGCACTCAGGAAATAGTTCCTTGTGAAATGGCATGCTTTTTAAAAATAAGAATTCATGAATCCCACCTTTTTGTTGTTGTTGCTTTGACTAAAAATCAATTCAATATTAGTAACATTCCTTTGTCTAAATTTCTGGTACAATTATCCCTCAAATGCCACCATCCCACCGCACCCTATATTAACCGGCTTTAGGGATTTTTATTTAAATGTCTTTCAGATCTATTGAACCTTTACATTTCTTAATGTAAGCCATTTCAAAAATATTTGCTAAGTAGTCAATGCAGACAATTCCATGAGTGCATGTGTGTGAAAGAAAAATAAAGAGGGTCATTCATTCATTCAGCAAATCCTCACAGAGCTCCACCTGGACCAAGTTCTGGACTAGTCTAGAATGAGGGTAATAGGGGCATTACATTTGTTTCTTCTTCCTTTTCTTTTCTTTTCTTTTCTTTTTTTTTAATCTTTATTGTTCAGTTTATTAATTACATTGTTCCCCTTTTTTTTCGTCCTATAGCTCCCCTCCACCCGGTACCTATCCTACCCTCCACCCTTACCTCCCCCTGCCACCGTCCTCTCCCATAGGTGCATGATTTTTGTCCAGTCTCTGGATGCACTTCCCACACTCCTTTTCTCCCCAAGAATTGTCAGTCCATTCCCTCTCTGTGTCCATGATTCTGTTATATTCACCAGTTTATCCTGTTCATCAGATTATTAATTCACTTGATTTTTAGATTCATTTGTTGATAGTTGTGTATTTGTTGTTCATAATTTATATTTTTACCTTTTTCTTCTTCCTCTTCTTATAGGATATCTTTCAGCAATTCATATAATATTGGTTTGGCAGTGATGAACTCCTTTAGCTTTTTCTTATCTGCGAAGCATTTATCTGATCTTCAATTCTGAATGATCGCCTTGCTGGATAGAGTAATCTTGGTTATTAATTCTTGCTGTTTATCACTTTGAATGTTTCTTGCTACTCCCATTTGGCCTGCATCGTTTCTGTTGAGAAATCTGCTGACAATCATATGGGTGCTCCCTTATAGGTAACCATCTGTTTTTCTCTTGCTGCTTTTAATATTCTCTCTTTATCTTTTGCTCTTGACATTTTAATTATGTGTCTTGGTGTGGTCCTCTTTAGATTCCTATATTTTGGGGTTCTGTATTGGTATGTTTGAGGTTGTCCCAGAGGCCCTTTACACTATCTTCAATTATTTGGATTCTTTTGGTTTCTTGCTTTTCCAGCTGAGTGGATTTTGCTCCTTTGTATTTCAAATCTTTGACTTTGTTCTTGTGGTCCTCTGGACTGCTTTTAGGTCTTTGTATAATATTTTTTATTTAAGTCAGTATATGCTTAATTTCTAGTTAGTCCTTTTTCATATCCTTGTAGGTCTTGTTCATTTCCTCGTGGGTCTTGCCATTTTCTTATAGTTCTCATTAAGTTCATCAGCCTTTTCTAGGAGCCTCTTGAAAAACCTTATTACTGTGGTTTTGAACTGTATGTCCAGTTGTCTTTTTTCCTCCATTTCTTTCACACCTGATTTCTTTCCATTTCTCTGCATTGTGGCTGCTTTCCTGAGCTGGTCCATTAGCTTTGTGTGGTAGATGTCCTCTAAGGGACAGTGGCTCAGCCTCGCCAGTTACCTGAGGTGGATAATCTTGTTGCAATTCTTTATGGGTTGTACAGTATTGTTGAAGTTAAACCCAGATTATTATTGTTAGACTAGGAGGGTTTGACCTTCAGGCCAATTGACTGTGAGGGTAGGCTGTGTTCAGGTTGGATGGGCAGAGTCTCCAGGCTGAGCAGGCAGCATCAGCTCCGCCCTATGAGGTGCATGGGTCTCTGTGTCAGGAGGTAATGGCTGCATGCACCTCCAAGCAAAAGCCGCCGCCAGTCTCTACCCGTTGCCAGACAACTCTACCTCTCCCCAAATGAGTCTGTACACCCAAAGTCTCACCCAGGGTTGTAAAACAGAGCAGTCTGGTGGTCTCCCAAACGAGGGAACAAGTCACAAGTCCTCTCTGCGCGGTCACGCACTTCTGTCCCCAAGTTTACGTGCAAACTGCTGTTTCCAAGTTTATGTGCACTCCACAAGCTCGCCCTCTCCACAGGCTCGCAGACTTGTGCTGTGCCCGGATTTCACCATGCCTTCCCCAGATCTTGCCTGGAACTAGGGAATCAATGCAGTGGGAGTCCTTTCCCTTCCCATTGGAGAAAACCTGTCGGGTTTGCCCTTCCCTTTCACACGCGAGCACACACAGCTCTGAACCTCTGACTCCAGGCATATCTTCAAGGCTGCGCTCTGCCGCTCCTCTGAGTCACAGTGTCCTATCTTTACTTTTATTTGTGGAATTTTCACTCAGCTAGCTTTCTGGTGATTCTGGATGATGTTTGTTCTGTTGTTAAGTTGTAGTTTTGGAATTGTTGTGTGGGGCAGCAAGATAGGTGTTTACCTATGCTGCCATCTTGATTCCTCTCTGAATGCTGATTTTTTCTCTTCTTCCTTTTCATTGGGGAGGGACTAAATGGCCTCTCCTCTAGTCCAATGTTCCTATTGTCTTTCCTTTAAAAAAAAAAGAACTTTTAAATTATTTATTCTGTACCCATAACCAGCTTTGAAAGATTTTATTTTGGAGCATATTATTCCCCACTCTGCCTCCCAAAGGAGCCACACTAAATTTTCTTGAAATTCATGCTGTATAAATTGACATTTTAAAACCAATGCCAACTTTAAAATGCCAACACTGTGGGGAGAAATGAAGACGAGGGAAGTATGTTTGACTGCTGTCTCTGGAAGCCCAGGGTCTGGCTGTGAAGGCTTTCCTGCATACGTCATAGTCCAGGCTGGACCACCAGACCCAGGAATCCTTGCACCCTGTTCCACGGTACTAACTTACTTTAAATACTGTACCTAAGAAGCCAACTCTCAAATGCAAATACCAGCAAGCTATTGCCACCCTTTGAGAATGGTGAGAGCCTCAGCCACACTCCCTTGATTTCCGACGTGGTCCACATGGCTTTTCAGTGTGTATGCAAACCTTCCTCTACCTTCTACCATCTGAACGTCCACTTCATATGACATTTGGGCACTTAAGCCATACTCTCCTCCCACCATAGGAGACTCCCTGGGAAGTTCTCACTGCCCACAGAGCAAGCATTCAAACATGACAAGAACAGTGCTCCAACCACTGGTGATCACTCTGAGGGAAGCCTGAGAGAGGTTTATAGAACCTACTGAGTTCTTTGTCCTTCTCACTCCCACACTGTTGCACACATTCATACCTGCATTTTCCCTAGACAATGCCTATCGCTTTGAAAAGCCCAATCCTCTGTTACATCACATGGATGATTTAAAAGCAGTCTATTAAATTACTTTCTAATTAATTGACTCTCATGCTGCCAAGCCAGATTGCTAAAGGCTGACTCCTTTCACTGTCTGACTTGCTTATTACTCAAGTCAACTATGGCAAACTGTAAACATCTATAAATACAATGTAGAGAAGGCCAGAGACCAGCGTGGAACCACTCCTGATCCAGGATCTACATGTGCTCTTACATATGTGGAGGCCAATGCTGTCATTGATTTATACAGAGACAAGTTGGGAAACTTTTGTAAAAGCAGTCTCCCCCAAGTTTGTCATGCTTTGCACATAGAGTTCATTCTGTAAGTGTGAGCCAATGGGAAATGTTTCTCAATGTGTGCATTTAAATCTGTATTGATCCTGGACAATCCAATAATTTCTCCCACTAAAGCAACTGGGATTCACTCAGACTCAGCTTCATCTTAGTATCTGGACAAACCCAAGCCTTAGGGCGAGAAAAGCGAGCCATCTCTGGGGTGGTATAGCCTGTGGTTCAGGGACTCATCATCCCTGCCGGTAACTTTCTTCAGAAACTTCTCTTCTACTTATTGTACTTTGACTCATTTCTTGTTCCAAGCCAGCCAATATCCGGCTCCTCCATGTCATTAAGCCCTCTTGTGTCAGAGGAAGAGGCCCTGCTCCTCCTTAAAACCATTTGCAACCTGAGGTGCCCCTACCCGCTACCCCGCCACCTGCTCAGCTTCCAGAGCTTTGCTCATTGGATAATTTCCTCTCTCCAGTCTTGAGTAGGTGTGTGCCATCCCCCACCTCCGCCCCCCGCAACCCAGCCACCAATATTTTAAAAATCTTTCCATTTCATTCTAAAAATAAAACTTCCGTGGTTCTGCCTCCCCATCCACCGGGAGCTCTTTCTCTCCTACTTCTTCCCAGGATGATGAAGTTTGCCACCTCCTCTTGTCATTTCCCTTTCTCTCTTCAGCACACTGCCATCTGTCATCTGCCTCCAACGCCCCAAAGAACCAGTTCTCATGGGTGCTAGAAGCGCTCCCCACCCCACCCCCTAAGCCCACTTTTCCTCCTCATCTTGCTGTCACACTTGACCTTGTTGGTTATGCCCCCACAACTACCTCTGGCTTCTAGCTCACCATTTCTTCCTGGATTTTCTGTCTTCTGACCATCCTTTCTTTGTTCCTCTACTCTGTACTTCCTCCTCGGCCTTTTCCCTCAAATATTGATTCTGTCCCTAACTTGCTTCTCTTTTCCATTCTAATCGCTCTCCCTGAAGACAGACACAATTCTTTAAATTCAGACACACTCACTCTTCTATTCTTGGTTTGCTATTTATAAGTTATTAGACCTTAGGAAATCCCTTCACCTTTTCAGGCTTCAGTTTTCTCTTCTATAAAATGAGGGTAAAAGACCACTTCATAAATTATATAAATGTCTAACCACTAAGCTGTACATATGAAAGTAATATAAAATTTAATGTCACTTGTAATTGAAAAATAAAATAAATGAAACTGTAAAAAATAAAAATAAATAAGGGTAAATGATAACAACAACAATAATAATCACTCTTTTATGGACTTGTTGTTCCAAGCATGCCAAGAGCCTGGGTAAGTGCCAATACACAGAAACTCGGTACATGGCAGCTATTACCATTTTATTATCAATTTTATTGTCACGACCCCAGAGTGAGCTTCTCTCCTCATCTTCTCCCCGACCTTGGTTCATGCACTTGGCTCATGTTACTCACCTTTATATCCCTAGCCCGGGCCTCTCTCCTGAGCTCCAGCCAATGCTGCAAACCATCTACTAGAGACTTGCTCTGCAATGTCTAAAAGCACCTCAGCTTATACTGTTATGTGCTTGATTCTGTCCTCTTGCTATTTATATACTTGAGCCCTACCTCAGAATGTGATGGTATTGGAGATAGGGCTTTTAAAGAGGTAATTAAGTAAAAATGAAGTCAATGGGGTGAGCCCTAATCCAATCTGATAGATGTCCTGCTACGATGAGTTAATTTGGACACACACAGAGATACTGGGATGTGCTCACAAAAGAAACACCGTGTGAGGACACAATGAGAAAGAAGCCATCTGCAAACCAACAAGAGAGGCCTCAGGAGAAACCAAACCTGCCTAGCACCTTGATTTGGGTTCCTAGCTGCTGGGCTGTGAGAAAATAACTTTCTGCTGTTCAAGCATTCAGTCTGTGGTGTTTTGTTATGGCAGCCCTGGCAAGCAGTCTGTGTCCCAAGATGAATCCCCTCTCTTGATTGATCAATGACTGCTCTTCCTTCTTCCTCATGACCCACATCTAATCCATCTCAGAGGCCTGTGGACTTTAATTTCTGAACAATTCACAGTCTGTGCCTCACCTTTCTTAGCTCAGGCCCACATGATCTTTCATCTGATCTATTGCACCAGCCTCCCACTTAATTGGTCTCTCTTACCACATTATTTCTCCGTTGCAATCCACCCAATATGCCAGTTAGATTAATCATTATATAGCATAGGCTTGTTTGCATCTGCCTTCAGCAAAAGAAAGTTCTTTGTTAACTCCCCACTGTCTGGTAAAAATTCCTCAGCCTGACACCTGAAAGCATCCACAGTTTGGCTCCAGCTCACCCATCAGTCTTGCATCCTGCTATTTCCTTCCTTAGACCTTTGCTCTAGTCAAACAGGAAAACCTACTTCTCTTGAAAAAAGGCTCTGTCCTGTTTGGCCACTCCCCATTTCTCACTGTCATATTTTCCCCTCTCTTTAAGTTTCAGCTCAAATTGCACACTACTGAGCTTTTCTTCTTTTGTTCTCTATCAGAAAAGTCTTGGCTCAACCTTGGACAGCCCTCATCATGAAAGCCTATGTCTCAAGTGTGTCCTCCTGCTCAACCATAAACCCAATGAGGGGTGGGCAGCTGACTCCCTTTGACCTTTTTCCCCTGGGATGCCCAGCACAGCACCTGGCACATCTCTCTTCCATAGTGTTTGTGGATGAGCAAATGAAGAATATCGGCAACAAGGTTATGAAGACAAATAGGCCTTGAGCCATTCTCAAAGAAAAGAACTGCTCTTTCTGATTTCACTCTAGAATATTGGGTGTTTATTCAATTAGTCAAAGTGGATCACTATTCTCTATTATATTCTGGAATTTAAGTACCAGAGAGGAGACAAATAACCAAAAGTGTTTAAAAAGGAAACAGCAGTAGGAGACAGAAGGTATCCTCCAGCCCTGGCTCTTGGACACTGTGTGTAATAGCTTGCCACATCTATTCTAGGAGAGGGAGACTCTGCCAGCTAGTTATTAACTTGCCTGTCTATTTTGGCAAACAGATATAACCCTGCCTCTCTTAAAACAAGAAAATGAACTTATCTAAACAAAGCCTTAAAATAAATTGCAGGAACACCTAAGACTCAGAGAACATAAGCTCACATACTTATTAGTTAGAGACAGTCCTTGGCCCTCTGAGCCTCAGTTTCCTTGTCCAGAAAATGAGGTAATACCTGCTTCTCTCATCCCAGGTACTTGTGAATCCAACCAAATGAATAGATCATTTGAAAATTATAAAACACCATATAAATATATTACTTATTTTACAAATATTTCCTGTCTAATAATCATGAGCTTCTTATCTACATATAATAGTTCCTTGTCATCAAATAACTCGGTATGTGTTTGGACCAGTTAGTCTCCCACCACCACCAAATTTCTGTTACTAAGTGTGAATGAGAATGTGATATAATTTACCATGGGCCTGCTCCATATTAGATATGCAATAAATCCTCATTAAATTGGTTAGTATTATAAGCTTTTTCTGATATGCTTCTTAGTCACAGTGGCCAGATTCACTTCCCTTAGTTCTGTGGTCGTCCTACACATTTTATGGAAAATAATGGACAAACCAGGCCCAGCACAATGGATTGAAATGTTTCATTCACATTCTGTCAACCAACATAGGGTTCTCCTCTACTCCTTAAGAGTTTCTTGCTTATTTCCTGAGAGTAAGTCTAAAGTGGAAGGTGAGGAACACCGGAGCTGAGGAGTAGCAGGGAGGAGAGGTGAACATGTGCACAGGACTTGGAACAGAAGACCTGAGATGAGTCTAGATAGACTCTGATTCTTTCTACTAAGGTGTTAATTTCCTAACATAAAAAAAGGAGTAATAAGGTTTCTTATGTGGTAAATAAGGTAATGCTAAGGATTCTGATTATTTTCAAATTATAAAAGGTATAAATAAGGACCCCTGAAGTTAAAACTTTTTTTCTTTGATCATCAGAGTATAAACATGACCCTGGTTCTTAAATGAGCATCGTGTTCATCAACATAGTTTCTCAACAGGGATTTTCAGGGGACTGACACAAGTATTCTAGGAAAGGGAGACTTTCCTAACAAGCAACTTTTTTCCTTAAATAGAAGCACTCAGGGGAGTCAGGCACAATGCTGGGTGCTGCAGAGCATTGCCTGCATGGGACATTCCAGTCTAGATCTGGCTTCAGTCAAACCTCTTAGAGCCACCCTCTACCAGGCTGACTGATGATGTACAGAGAGCTGAAGGCAGAATATATTCTGGGAAAATAAAACTGTGAAAAATAGATGCGTATCTCGTCACACCATATGGTACTGAGTGATCAGATGCCTCTCTCTGTGCTATTGATATAAAAATAGAGCATTACATATAATTGTGAGGACTTACATCATTAAAGAACTTAGAAATAGAAGTAATCTCTTGTTTGGATTAGAAAGAGCATTGGGGGGAAAAGTAAATTCATCACTATATGGATAATCTTACTTCTAAATTGCATTTTAATGGAAATGAAACTTCAAAATTCATTCCTTTCAGTGCAACGTTGGTGATTGTCTCTAGCTTAAGCAAACCAAATTTCCAGCTGCTGTCTGTTTCCCAGAGAGTTCACACCACCTGAAAGCCTTTAAGGTAAGAATATCACATATTGATATGTTACCATATACACAGAGAATCCTTAAACACTGGTACTAAGAGTACACTATTCTTTTTTGTAAATAAAATTAGTTTAATGGTTTCCCCTGACTTTAAAGATAATCTAGATACTTTGAGAGAGATGTAAAAAATAATATATTGTCTAGAATCTCAACACCCAAATATAACCACCATATACTATTTTATATCCTTCTTGTCTCTGCATAATAAATGATTATAGTCTTTTTCACTGGCCATCCATACAGTGAAGTGTTAGACACTGCCTGGTCACTGGGCCTTCACCTAAATGTCAACATCTAAGCCAAATTTCTCATATGAGCCCAGAACCATCTCCTTTCCATATTCCTTGATTATTTTAATCTCCTGGACTAAAATCTTAAATTTATGTCTCCTCCCTCCTCTATGGAAACTATCTAATTAGTGACCACTGCTCATTTTTATTCCACAATACTGACTATAGCTTCACTGCCAACTAATTAAATCAGACCATTTTACCTTTCTTAGAATTTTTCAAAAAGGACCCTTGATGGTTTCCTCAACTCCAGCCAATGACTGTTATCTTCCTATCCGTTATGTCAAATTATTTTGCCCCCAAAACAGTCTGATCATATCACTCTGTCATTCAGAAACCTTCCGTGACTCCCCATTGTTTACTGGATTACATCTGAAATCTTCACCTTGGCCTCGACAATTGACTCCAATATATTTTTACAACCTCTGCCCTCCTCCACTCCTCTACACAAAATATCAACTGCAGACAATTGTATTTATTTATTCTCTTCCAAATAAAGTTTTCTCTTTCCATTCCTCATGCTTTTTCATGGGCCACTTCCCCACCAGGACTGCCTTCAAAACTCAATCCTAACTCCCAACAGCAATTCAGTTACTACTTCCTTAATAATGAGGTTCTCCAATCTCCTTCCTGAAAATTTCCCATAATTATTACTCATAAAATTCATTTGGTAATCAACCATTTACTGCCTACTATCTCTTCAGTTATTGCTTTCTATTGTTAAGTGCTTTATTGTTATTTAAGTTTTTGTGTTTTAAATTTTGTAAGCCAATTTGATTGTTTACTTCTTTTTTAGGGACAAGCTTATTCTTCTTGTATCTCACAAAGCATCCAAAAGTAACTTGCACATTGTAGAAGCTCAATAAATGTTTATTGACTCAATTTGTTGTCTGAATTCGTTAGGAAGTGCTTACCTCTAATATTTAAGAGCCATTTAAAGTCATTACTTTATATATCTCATTTAACATGCCTTCATGGTTATCCTGTTTTGAAAAACCATGCATCTCCAAAATGTGCATCTATCATAATTTGTACCCTGTATCGCTCTTCCTGGCTTCGTGTATCAATATATGGCAGATTTGACCTTTTACTTTACCATTATAGTAATTGAATGTGATTTCTAAACATTGAGAGTAGAGAGCTAGATTAATTTCACTACATATGTGAAATAAAAATTTTCTTCCCGCCCCAACTCTATACAGATCTCACTCAATAAAGTTGTTTAATTTAATAAATCTTTATTATTCAGATTATTACAATGTTCATCTTTCTCCCCACCGCCATAGTTCCCCTTCATCCGGTACCCATCCCACCCTCTGCCCTTACCTCCCCCCCCCCCCCCCCCACTGTTCTCATCCATAGGTGTACGATTTTTGTCCAGGCTCTTCCTGATGCTCCCACACCCCTTCCCCCACCTCTGAGAATTGTCAGTACACTCCCATTCTATGCTCCTGATTCTATTACATTCACCAGTTTATTCTGTTCATTAGATTTTTAATTCACTTGATTTTTAGATTCACTTGTTGATAGATATGTATTTGTTGTTCATAATTTTTATCTTTATCTTTTTCTTCTTCTTCCTCTTCTTAAATAATACCTTTCAGCATTTCATATAATACTGGTTTGGCGGTGATGAACTCCTTTAGCTTTTTCTTACCTGTGAAGCACTTTATCTGACATTTCATTCTGAATGATAGTTTTGCTGGGTAGAGGAATCTTGGTGGTAGGTTCTTGTTATTCATCATTTTGAATATTTCTTGCCACTCCCATCAAGCCTGCATAGTTTCTGTTGAGAAATCAGCTGACAATTGTATGGGTGCTCCCTTGTAGGTATCTGTTTTTCTCTTGTTGCTTTTAATATTCTCTCTTTGTCTTTTGCTTTTGGCATTTTAATTATGATGTGTCTTGGTGTGGTCCTCTTTGGATTCCTTTTGTTTGGGGTTCTGTGTGCTTCCTGCACTTTTAAGTCTATTTCTTTCACCAGGTGGGGGAAGTTTTTGGTCACTATTTCTTCAAAAAGGTTTTCAGTATCTTGCTCTTTCTCTTTTTTCTGGCACCTCCATAATTTGATGTTGGTATGCTTGAGGTTGTCCCAAAGGCTCCTTACACTATCTTCATATTTTTGGATTCTTCTTGCTTTTTGCTTTCCCAGCTGGGTGGTTTTTGCTTCTTTGTATTTCAAATCTTTGACTTGATTCTTGCAGTCCTCTAGTCTGCTGTTAGGTCACTGTATAATATTTTTTTATTTCAGTCAGTGTATGCTTAATTTCTAGCTGGTTCTTTTTCATATCCTTGAGGGTCTCATTAAATTTATTGGCCTTTTCTAGGAACCTCTTGAAAAACCTTATAGCCATGGTTTTGAACTCTATGTCCAGTCATTTTTTCCCCTCCATTTCTTTTAAATGTGATTTGTTTCCTTGTCTCCGCATTTTGGCTGCTTCCCCGAGTTGGTCGAGTAGCTTTGTGTGGTAGGTATCCTCTAGGGGACAATGGCTCAGCCTTTCCAGTTACCTGAGGTGGATACTCTTGGTGCACCTCTTTATGGGCTACACAGTCTTGTTGTAGTTAAGCCTAGATTGTTGTTGGTATCACTGGGAGGGTTTGAACGCCAGACCACTTGGCTGTGGGAATCAGCTTTGTCTATGCTGGGATAGCCTCTGTGCTCAGCTTGGATGGGGTGGAGTCTCAGGGCTAAGCAGTCAGGCTTGGTTTCCCATCAGCCCTGCCCTAAGCGGTGCCTGAGTCTCCATGTCCCACGGCAATGGCTGCATACACCTCTGAGAGAAAGCTGTCCTCGAGTTTTGCCCACTGCCAGACAGTACAGTTTCTCCCCGAATGAGTCTGGATACCCAAAGTCTCACCCGGAACTGGGAAAAAATGCAGTCCAGAGGTTTTTGGGGGTTTTTCCCTCCTGAACGAGAAAGCCAGCCAAGCGCCCTCTCCATGAGCTCTCATACCTCTACAGCTCCCGAGTTTCAGTGTGCTTCCTCCTGACAGTCCAGTTTCACCCCGTATGAGTCTGGGTTCCACAAGACTCACCCAGAACTGAAGATAGTGCAGTGGGGAGCCTTTGTCTCCCTCCCCATTCGAGAAAACCAGCTGGGTATTCAGCCGCCTGCCCTTTCCACTCAAACGCGTCTTCATGTCTCAGCAACTCTGCCCTCCACAGCTCCTCTGAGTTTCAGTGTCCTTTTATCTTTCCTTCTATTTGTAGAATTTCCACTCAGCCAGCTTTCTGGTGGTTCTAGATGATGTTCGTTTTGTCTTTCAGTTGTAGTTTTGAAATTGTTGTGAGGGGCAGCAGTATAGGTGTTTACCTATGCCGCCACCTTGGTTCCTCTACTAAAATTTTTTTTTAAGTGAGCTAAGTGACCCATTGTTATTTTCATGAAGTATTATTAAAAATGTTTTGTAAAAGAATGATTGTGATATGACCTATTTGAAAGAAGCTAGATAGCTGCAAACTATGCAGTCACTAGCTGTTATCCTCTCATGCTTTCAGTTTTTCAGACAACTAATGACTGGTGATCAACTGCTCTCCCTCACTCCTTTACAGCCAACTTCTACCTCCAGCTCATACCTAGCCCTCTGTGAAACCACACTGAATGTGTGAGCTCCTTTGGTCCAACTCACTAAATATCAATAAGTCAGGCAAGCCGAAACCGGTTTGGCTCAGTGGATAGAGCGTCGGACTGCGGACTGAAAGGTCCCGGGTTCGATTCCGGTCAGGGGCATGTATCTTGGCTGCGGGCACATCCCCAGCTGATCAATGTTTCTCTCTCATCGATGTTTCTGACTTTCTGTCCCTCTCCCTTCCGCTCTGTAAAAAAAATCAATAAAATATATTTTTTTTAAAAAAGAAATTGAAAATGTACCTATGGTTTAAAAAAAAAAAAAAGTCAGGCTAAAAAGTAATTATCTTCTTGAGCTGATATCTGTTGATTTTTAGTGGCTGCCTGGCATACAGTAATAAGAAGAATGCTAAAGCCAAATCCAGGCTCAATAGGAAGGGCCCATTAGTGATGTCTGGTGTGGGCACAAGAAGCATGTGTGTTGGCACCTGAACCATGAATTTGCTATCTCTGGCCTATACAAAATTTAAGTCTCTGAGTTCCTCAATGGCAAAGACTCTGCTGTATTTGTCTTTGCACCTATCTCTCTCTCTCCTTTCCCTTTCACTCAGACTTAGTCTAGTGTCTGCCATGAAGTTGGTGCCATTTGAGAAGTTGCACCATGGTTGCTTAGATGTGTCTGTCCCTATAGTGGACATGTGTGTTCTTTGTCACTCTCAGTTTCCACTTTCCCTTCTGAGAGAAACTCTTCCCATTTTTATTTGGAAACCCATCCATCTCCTATTTTTATTGATTCCAGGGCAGACAATTCTACCCCAAGCTCATGTGTCATGTGACTCAGGCCACCCAGAGAGACCACTGCATTTCTCAATAATTGGCTTAGAAAGGGCACATTATGGTATTCCATTAGGAGGACAGGAGCAGGGCAAGGACTATGGGCCTGGTGAAGGTCACCAGGTGAAAAGCCTCAAGTGCCTTGCAAAGGATAATTGTAGGGTGGGATCTCAACCCCAGGGTGGCCTTTCCTCCCCTAGCATATTGCTGGTCATGCAGCTTGGACCTCTGGACCTTTCTTCCCTACAGATAACATCCAGGCCTCAATTGTATTTCAGCTCCAGGCCCAGAAAAGCAGCAAAACCAGACCAACAACACCAACGCAGACCTCACCAACTGCATTGACTAATGACCCCCTGCTGGCGCTGACCAATCAGTGAAGACCTAGACCCCTAAAGTACACACTGGGGAAAGCTGTTGAATATTATAATGCGATTTTCCCTTGGGATCTTCCCTAAAAATTCCATGCTTAAAACCCTTAGGACAGAGGACCCAGGGTACTCTTCTTTCCATTCCTGTGTCTTTTCCTTCTCCCTGCTCCCAGGTACATTACCGTTACCTTCTTCATCCCCAAACTCCAAAACCCTTAATCTCCATAACTTGTTTCCTAAGTCCATGTCTACAAACTACTTCTATCTTTGTGATTTTCCAAATAAATGTTCTCTTATAGTTTGAGTCTTGGCTCTGAATTCTTTCCTAGCCAGAACTCAAGTACCAAAGTTATTGAACCTAGGTCTGGTCTGACCCCACCAGTCTAGTACCCACAACAATATGAGCCAATCAGGCCAATGAAATACCTTGAGATTTTTGCTCAGGTATTTGTCAGAGAGAGAGCCACTCTTCTTTCTTGCTGAATTTGAAGCTAACCCCATGCTCTGACTTAGAATTGGGAGTTTTAAGATAACATAAAGAAAGACCAAGTCAAAATATGATTCAAACAAGTCATGATTACATCAATTCAGTAAATGTTTATCATTTCTGAAGTCCCAACTACCTCTCATCAATAAATTCCCTTTTCTGCTTAAACCTTTTTGAGTTTTCTGTTACTTGTAACTAACACAGCACCCCTAAGATAAACTTTATAAAGGATTTTCTTTGACTCTTAATGACTGCAAAAATGGTAATAATATCTACTAAAAGTGTGAGAAAAGGCTGCTTAGGTGGTATTTAAGCATACCCTGCCAATAAAATACAATTCAAAAGCAAAAGTGTGGAGAAGTGACTGCTGGTTGGGTGTGTCATTTGTTTTATGCCACTACTTTCTTCTGTGAGTGTGATAAATGAGAATGAGATATTTCCCCTTTAAGTGCTTTAATAGTAGTTCAATTGGGGAGATTGATGGCTGAGTCATAGTCAGAGCAGTGTTTGGGGACAATCCCCAGAGCAAGAAGAGAGGCCTTCTCTAGAAGTAGGACTGGGCCAGGCAGCTATGGGAAAAGGTGCCACTTGAAGGCAGTTTCAGAGCTCTAAGCAGAGCATCCCCAGGCTCACACACCTTGACTGATTTCCACAGGGGATGAAGAGGGAGGCGGAAGGGGCTGTAGCCTACTAAGTCAAAAGCAGTTCTCAGGAGAAAGGTTTCTCATGAAAGAAACCCTTGCTGGGTCTTGGCGGCGTGGTTTCATTTCTTGAGGACTGGATTGTGTCAGAACATTGCTCAGAGGGCTATACCCATTGCTTAGTAAGTATCTTTAACATTATTAACCTTGAGTAACTTGAAGAAACAGTAGAGTCTTGGCCATGATCCGGTTCTCTTCATCTTATGTTAATATTTTTCCCAACTAAAAATAGTAGCTTCTTACTTCCCTGAGATCAGATTCACAGAGTGCCTTAAACATCAGTGTTGAAATGTTTCAGCTCCAGGAAAATTAGTCTGTTGTGTCTCAATAGAATTGCTGTCTGAGACAAAAGTATCTTTTGCTACAACGCCCCCACAAAAGTCTGCAGGAAAGGGTCACACAACTTCCATAAAGGGAAAAATTGGTCAAGAGTTCCTGTCTTCTCTCTCTTCCCCCCCTCCTCCCTTTGAGCTCTGAATATGTTTAAAAGTCCAAGTGTTGATGCCAGTTCTGAAGAGTCCTTGATCTTTTCAAGACAAGTTCAAAAATATCGAAAGTTGGTCTCCGAGGTTGATGAGAAAATGATGCTTTCTACTTCGCCGATGAAAGAGTTTCAAGTCTGTGGCTTTATAGAAATTCAAAGGTGAGAACCAAGAGGGAAGTATAAGATTGTTCCCTGACCTTGGGAAGATATGATTTTTTGTTTTTGTTTTTTTTCTGTTGGCAAATCAGTTTCACACAGCTGTACCTTACAAACAATTAGACACACCTAGAAGATCAGGCTGGAATGCCAAAAAAATGTCCCCAGGAGAGAAACAGTAAACATTCTGACCTCATGTGCACTAATTGGATTTTTAAATTCTGTCATCTTTTCACATAGATTTTACTAAGATAAATCTCCAGGCATCTGAACCATATGCCTAAGCGTTTTTTTCAATGCTGCTGGTCTGGGCAGCTGGCAAAACATGATCTAGGACTGATAAACCATCTGACAAAAGCACTTCAGAGGGATCTGTGGGACAGGGTCTGAAAGATGTCTGAATTTTAAAAAGGTACTAATTGTTCAAAGGATGAAACAATTCCTCTGAAATCTAACCCAATACCTAATAGAACTCAGGGAGAAACCTACTTGCTTTCTAACTCTTCCCGATAAAGAGGAAAGTACACCCTGTAAGCATAAGGGGACATAAAAGAGTGCACTGATGGGGACCTCTCAGGCACTGATAAATCCTTCAAGAACTGAAACAAAAATCTAGGTTTTAGCAACTGAGCAAGAAACAAAAGAGCAAAAATCTGAGCTGTTTGTCAATCCAACCCTTCCAACAGCTGGTGCAGGGAACTGTCAGGAAGGCAGGGAAGGACAGCGCCCAAAGGATGTGGAGGGGCTATTTACATACTCAGTACCTCCAACCCTCCATGGAGAATGGAATCCCACAACTGGGGTCTGCCTCTTGGGCACATGCAGTTATGGATTCCATGTCAGCAATCCACAGCAGCCTCATAAGAGTTTATCAAACATATAAAATCCTATATTACTTGGCAGTGAAACCACGTAAAGGCTTAAATGGCCAGATGCCAACTGAACTATTGAGGGCCTGAGGACTTGAATGCCCATTGCCACAGTGCTCGATGTGAGGGATTTCAAAGATTTTCAGCTCTCCTGTGATCATCATTCCTACTTTGTATCTAAAGAACTTGGAACTTGAAGATAACTAAACAACTCATTGCCTAACCCACAAATACATGTCCAAATAGGACCCTCAGCTCTTGACCCTTATTGACAATGACACTTGTGATAAGAACAGATAAACTAAATCAAATAAAGAATGATAGTTTCAAGATAGCTATTCTGTGCCCCAAATGGACACTTAATATATATGACTGTTGTCTGCAAAAATAAGTTCTAAACAAATAACAATCCCGAAAACATCCCAAGCCTATTCAGTATGCATACATCCAACTCTGGTGATGTCTCCAGGAATTAATTGAGCATAAAATATTGCACAGAAATGGGGTTCTCAGATGGTAATGAAGAAGGATAATGATTTTACAAAATACAGCAGTGAGCCCAGGCTCCCATTACCCTTCCCTCAGTCCCCTTCTTCTCTGCGACACACAACTAAGAGAGTTGCTGAGATTACTAAGCAGAAGATAAATCAGGGCTGTATGGCCTGCAGCCCCACAGAGCTCGGAGGGAGCTGATCTCAAAAGCTAATGGCCTCATTACTGATGTGATGGTGGCAGCAGCAAGTCTTCTGTAAAAGATAAATTGGTATTTTCCACTCTTTATAGGGTAAATTAAACTCCTTTGAGCTTTTTTAACAACTTAAAGGTGGCCGTATTCCTTGTAAGCAAAAGTTTCAGAATGAGATTATGCCAATGCCTCACTGTCCTGTCTCAGTGGCACAAGAGAGGCAACCAGTCACACAGCGTCTCTCCTGTCTTCAGAATATGCTGGAACTCAACCTTCTGCTTGGCTGGATTTTTGAGTTTGAGGATTTTTGTATGTTTGTTTTGGAAGGGAGAAAATAATGTTATTACTTTTAAAGCTACCTGCTATGGAGGTCTGGGCACTTCTGAGTCACCTTTTGCTAGATGGGCACCTACTATGTACCAGGCTTTACCTGTGCTTATTCCACGTACATACCTGATCTCATTTAAAGACAATTATCTCTTGAGGTAGATATCATGCCACCTCATTATACAAACTGATACTCCATGAAGCCAAGTTTCTTGCCTAAGGTTAATGTCATAGAAATGATTAATAAATTGGAAGCTCAATAAGCATCCTTTCACTATCCCAGAGGTCACCTTCCCAGAGCTGTAGTTTTGCCCAACACATCAGACCTGGAGGGAGCTGCCATTGTCACATGGTCTGTGGCAACTGAGTCCCGTCTGCAAGATCCTCATGGATGCAAGATGGAAGTGTGTCTGGATTTGCCCAACTTGTCAATATAGTGCCTGTCACTCCTCCCAGTCACTAAGAAAAAGCACAGCAAGAGCATCTTTTCTTCCTCTGCCTATAAAACTCCACAACTGAACCTCAATGTATAACTGGCTCATACTAGCCAAAAGATGTATCTAGAACTTACTAAGAAGCATTCTAGCCGAAACCGGTTTGGCTCAGTAGATAGAGCGTTGACCTACGGACTGAAAGGTCCCAGGTTCAATTCCAGTCAAGGGCATGTACCTGGGTTGTGGGCACATCCCCAGTGGAGGGTGTGCAGGAGGCAGCTGAACAGTGTTTCTCTCTCATCAATGTTTCTCTCTATCCCTCTCATTTCCTTGCTGTGAAAAATCAATAAAATATATTTTTTTAAAAAGAAAGAAAGAAACATTTCAGTGGGCTTTGAACCAGTCATGGTATCAGCTTCCTGGTACCCACTGATGACCTTCCTACTTGGCCTCTTAGGAAAGAGATAATTGTCAAGGCAATCAATTTTATCCATGTTAGAAGATTCTAAGGATCACCTACCTGCATTCAAACACACATTTCCAGTTTATTTCTAAATTTATATGCTCTGATTAGTGCAGAAAATTAAAGTCTGGAGAGAACAATGTTGAAAAATACTGGATCTCAACATTACAACAAGCTGACCTCATCACCATCTCTGTGCCACCTGTAATTCTCTCACTACATCAAATCGATACTATGATTACATAATTAGGCAGCTGAAATTTTATCAGATTGGAATCTGCTCAGCTTTTCTCAAATCTCTGTTTCTTAATTTTGCTGGGTATGTGTTCCACAAGAAATCACTTCTCTTCCCAAAAACTAGCTAGAGAGGCAGGCAAGGTCAAGCAAGGGTCACCAAGTCACAAAGGATGCTTCTCAAACTTCCCCACCAAAATCTCTCCAAGACAGGAGCTCAACATCACCCGGAGTGTTAGCCTAAATGCTTTCAGCAATGGCTCCTTCAGAGTCTCCTGTTTTATATTCCAATATGTGGACTTATTTTTTACCATAAGTTCACATATTGGACTATAAAAATATTTGATATTGCTTATCTACTTAGAGCTACAGCTTCAGGAAGATGCATCCTATGCATCCAGTGCTTGAAGTGCCACCTGGCATCCTGAGGGTACAGAATCTGACGTCCTTGGTTCTTAAAAATCAGGACAAAGGGAAGGAATGAGCAGAAACAGAAAAGTAGCTGTCTGGCTACTGAAGCTCAGAGTTCAATGTACTGCAAATCGATAATGCGACAAACCCCAGCCTGCCTGTTTTAAACAAGACTGTAATGCATGTGAGCTTTGTTGTGCTGGCAACATAGCCACGGCTTCACCGAAAAGAACAATTGTCATAGGGCTACTAAAGGGCTCACTTCCCAGGCAGGGCTCCCGGGGTGCAACCAGAAAGCTGACTCATCGGAATGCTGCTGCCCTGACCCAGTCTGGAAATCCCCAGGGAACCTTCCAGTCCTCCTCTCCTTCCTCAGCAGTGACAGGGGGGAGGGTGACTGACCCACTTTGTTCTCTGCTACCATGTTTCATGTGCTCTCAACTCAACAGAACAGGCCTTGCTCCTGATTGAGGTCCCTGTATGGAATGGGCATTAGGGTGTGGGAGGAGGGGCCTCCATGTGGTGAGGTCTTGTTACAGCACTTCAGCCTGTTGTCACACCTTATCTGGCCATGTGTATATATTTGTGTGGACAGTTGCCACATACCAGGTATGTGGGCAGTGAGTGAGGTGGTGCTGGCTGAGTAGGAGTCCTCATAGGACAGCTACTCATGTGAGGCCCATCGAGGGTGGGACCTCAAAGAAATTCTGGAAGGTTCTGGAAGGAAAGTCAGAGCCTGGGTTGTGAGGGAAGGAAGGAAGTGCTGGGAGGATCCGGGAACATTCTGGAGATTCTGAGAAGCTATGTCAGAGGTAGTGCTGGTTCTTAAACACCCCTCAGAAAAAGCTATCAATCTGCCTTTGCCAGACCTCCATAGGCCACTATGGCTGACTTTGGCTCTCAGATTAAGCCAATTCTATTATCACAATAATTGTAGAGCAACAATTTTCTCTCTCCTTGTATACAGGGAGGGGGGGGGGGGGGGGGGGGAGTGACAGCAAATTTAACAAGCTAAAGTAGTTTCTACAATTTTCAAGTAAAGGGAATTGTATACATGGGAGCTAAACATTGCTTCCACCAGAATCCTGTGGGGAGAAGTAAATATTTTCTGCTGCGATGATAAAATCAAAAAAGAAGGGAGGGACAAAGAAACAGGGAAGAGATAATAAATGAAAGAGGAGAATAACTCAAGGGTGAGTGGAAGAGAAGCCATTTCATAGTCATGCCTTTAAGAGCAAATAAACTTTAAGATTTCATTCACCCTATCAGAACCTGAAAACATTAAAAATGGGAGATAAGTATAGATCACAGAGTTGGATTTAGTACTTTCCCTGTGTGAATGGGGAGAAAAAGTGAAACTCAGGACACTTAACACGGAACTGTACACTAGAGACCATTAAGATGGAGCATTTTATGTTATGTATATCTTACCACAATTTTGAAAAGGTACTCCTATGGAACCATGGGAGTGCTTTGCACATGAAAGATCATCCAGCCTGTGTGCAAGGCAGGAAACCTACCTGAGAAGATGGAGTATTGGGGAGCTGTTGGGGGCTGCTCAGACCACTGGCTTCTCCTTACCCTCTCCTTTTTTGTCCTCACCTGCCACATAGTCTATGTACATGGTAACCAAGCCTAATATTTGCAAAGGCATTTGTTTCACCATTTCTTTTCTGCCTTTATAGTCTCCATCCCCTTGCAAAATATGCCTTCTAACTCATCTCCCTGATGCTAGTTTTCCCTTCCCTTCCAATCTTTCCTGTATGCCTCTGCCATTCAGGTATTTCTAAAAGACCTCTTTCCCATGCCCAATAAATTTCAATAATCACCACTTAATTACTGCATTGTATCTAACCTCAATACTCGTTAGCACTAGGCAGCCACCCTTAGCAGCAAACCTGGTTTTCTGTTGCTTTCATACACAAGCTTTCATCTGTAGCCGATAGGACTCTCCAGTCTCCGATCTGTGCCTCATGCTAAATCTTCCCATCTTGAAATAGAGTAGAACCCTGATTTTGTCTATTCAAAAGCAACCTGGAAGGCCCATGGCCTGGCCTTTCCTGTCATCAATCTGAGCCCTGGGTGGAGGCGTGAGTCACTCAGCTGGGAGGGAGGGAGGGAGCCTGACAGGATCTGCATCTCAGCTTGGCCTTGTGACCTCTGCTTGCCATTGCAGAGGCAAAAACTCTGTGTGTTTCACTGTGGCTTCTGGGGGAAATGAAGCAGCATCTTGGGGTTGGTGGAACTGGCTTGTGAAAGTAAAGAACCTATTGGACCTTTTCTCTCTTCTCCACAATTTAAGCCTCTCCTCCTTCAGGAAGCCTTCCCCGAAACTTAGTGTTCTCTGCCCTTTCTCTGTTCTGATAGCAATTCTAACCTGTAAACACTTAGCAGAGGTTTATATACTATTTAATACTTTTCCTTAATTCATTTTTGTGAACCTTACCTTTCCCATCAGACTGTGGGTGTTTTTAAAGATTAGGAGCCCTGTTGTTTATGTCTCTGTCTTTCACCACATCCCCAAGCACAAAGCTGGACACATTACAGATGTTCAATGATTACCATGGGTTGTTGATCCAGAAACAGAATTCTAACGTCTCCAAAAAGCACCAGATGGCTATGGTGAGACAATGCCCCACACTGATCCTCCTGGAGAGACAGGTGTTTCCGAGGAGACATGGCCCGTTCCAGGGAGCCACCTCAGTTCTCTGCTAGTGCCTAGTTCTTCTCTAGGCGTTTTCTTTCCAGACTTGAGAAATGACGAGCATGGGCAGGATAATCAATCATTCTGGGATTTTATATCAACACTGAATCATGAATGGGGAAATCCAAGAAATTTACTTTTCTTTTTCTTATGAGATATTTTCCTCATTTCAAAGCAGGACTTCTGGAGGTTTCCTAGCAGCCCAAGGCTCTGTAAAGATTAAATATCCTATAAAATTCCAATACCTTGCAAACACAGAATGGTACACAGATGCCCAGTTACTCTGGCTTAGAGATGAAAAGAAACTATTAGGAAATTTGGGTCTCCTGGTGCCTCTCAGAATATATGGAATTTGTGGCAAAATTTAGCTACCTCTACCCTGGGGGAAAAAAAACATCTGCAAAATAGACAACAGAGTCTCTGTGAGCCTAAGGGAACCCTATTAAACATTGTCCTTAAGTCCTGACGGAAATAGATGACTAGTCAGGAACCTGCCTAGGTAAGCCCACAGCCTGGCAGAGCTCTATTTGATGGCTCCCAATTGCTGGGAGGCCTTACTGAACGTTGAAGTTGGCTTCTACTGAAAACATAGAAGGGAATGAGAAACAATCGAAAAACACTCCTTCCAGCCCTGGCACAATAGCTCTTTGTTTAGTATATTTTCTATGCAAGAACACGGCAATTATTTTCTGAGCCAACTAGCTTGAGCAATAAAGTGTTTCAGAGATGCAATTAGAATATTAAAGCTAATGAAACTAATAGTTTCAAATTAAGCCCATATACAATGGTGACACCATAAAGCTGCCTTCCCTTTTTTGCTATCTTGGAGAAACATCCCAGATGTAGCAGAAAAAATAGATGCCTTTTCTATGAGTTGAAGTTGTAAAAAGCCTGGTTCACAGAATGCACTTCACAATTTTTCGGTGTGCTGAATGAAGCTTTGATGGCCAGAGGGCAACCTTTCCCCAGGCACACTCTCCAGTGTGAAGCAGTGAGATCTTGCTGGCACCCTACAGACAATGAATATCCACGTCCTGTTTCCTTCTCATTCTTTGCCTCCTGCAACCACACTCTTCCCTTTGTGGCTCATGCATCACTAAGAAAACCATGGCAACATTAGGGCTTTTATTGAGCATAGTAACAGCTCAAAAGAGAGAGAGGAATGGGTTCAGTTTATTGTTTGAAACCAGAGTCTGATTTGGTGAATTATTCTTAAATATTCCACAATTTGAAGAAATTGCTAGGTAATTAGAATAATTTTGTAGATGGTAGTTACAAGTTACTAACTGCGGTGTTGGTTTGATAAAATTCTCACCAAGTCTCTGAAATTTAGGAGCCATGTGGGGTCTGGTTGGTGGGTAAAATTCCCAGGTGAAAAGAATTTGAGATGTGGCTGCACCTTTGAGACTGCCAGGCAACCTGTCTGGCTCTAGGAGCAGTGCCTCCTGAAGTCCCAGGGCTCTTTGCTGACAACTTTCACTGTTTACCATTTTGCCCTCTTATTGAACCACCACGAACAGGCTGTCGAACTCAGCTGTCTGTGGGAAAATTGTACCAACCACATGCTTCAGCAGAAGGCATAGAATATATTGCTTATTTTGCATCTACAGGGCTAAGCAATGTGGAAAACACCAAGTCCTGCTCAGTCACTTTCCATAGGACAAATGAAGATGTGTCAGTGTAACCTCAGACCAAACACATATTGATCTATAATCAGTTGACATCCTATATAATAAAAGGATAATATGCAAATTGACCCTAATGGTGTAATGACTGGGAATGACCACCAGGACACTCAACACAGGAGCTTCCCCTGGTGGTTAGTGCATTCCCACGGGGGGAGCTCTGCTCAGCCAACCATGACTGATGGCTGCAAGTGTAGCAGCAGTGGCAGTAGCATCTCCTGCCTTCTCTGAAGTGCTAAGGATGTCTGACTGTCATCAGTTGGACATCCCCTGAGGATTCCCAGTCTGCCAAAGGAATGTCTGACTCCAGGCTTAAGCCTGGTCCCCCAGGGAGTGGGCCTAAGCCGGCAGGTGGACATCCCCCAAGGAGTCCTAGACTGTGAGAGGGCAAAGGCCAGGCTGAGGGACCCCCGAGTACACAAATTTTTGTGCACCAGGTTCTAGTTCAAGAGAATGAGAGATGTTGGCTTAAATCTTAGAGCAGAATGCAACTGAATATGCCACCTTGGTTTTCAATAAGAAGCCAGTTCTTTAACGAAGTGGCTTGGCTTGCCCATCTGAAGTCATGGTATGATGGACTAGCTCTCTTTCTGCAATTTATTTTTAAAAGTGGACTCCTTCTTAGTAAGGAAACTTCTTTATAGGAATATTTCTTTTGCTTCTTTGTATTCCATTCTCTATATTATATAATTGGTACCCAGTAAATATTTCCTGAAAGAATAAGCAGATGAATGCAGGACAATTTAGGATGTCATATGTCTGCCCCCCAAATAAGAAAAATTGTGTAAAACCACTTTGAAAATTAATATATAATAAACATAAAAGTTGTATTCATGATAAGGTAATGCAATTATTTTATTAATGTCCCAGAAAAATAAATGTATCCAAAGAACATTTATTTAGTGAATGCAATCAAACAATCCGAAATACAGTGAGACAATAGCTTGCCCATGTGTTTGGTGGCAGTGACTAGCTAGTTCAGTTTATCCAGTTGGCCGTTTTGAGGTCCACGTCTCACTATCTCTTAGTGGTGACCCAGCATTCCTGTCGGGAATCACAAAGAAAGGAAAAGGGAGGTGGGCTCAGCTGTGCCAAGGTGTGTGTAAGAGAATATTGGCCGAGAGATATGAGACTTGGTTTCTACAACAGGATCATACTAACATCTCCTCTACAAACAAAGCTCCTTTTCATCAAGTCAGCCTTGGCATGAAATTGTTTGGGAAAGGTCTGTTCTCAGAGGAAGCAGAGGGATGTGGAGCAGGAAGCCAGTGGCATCGGAAGATCAGCCAAGTTCCAGAGTTGTACATGGCTCTGGGCATGAGTCCCGTTCTCAGACCCAGGGAGGGGCTTCCTGGCCATTGCTCAATTATGCTCCATGCCTGGCCATTGGTCCTATGCCTCAGGTCCATCCACTGGCCAGAGCCACAGCAGAGGCTGGTCTGTGAGAGATTGGACCATTGTCTGCTTCCCAGATCCTTCTCCATCCTTCCACTCTCTCCTGTCTATGACAAGGGGCTGGGAGCCAGTTTTCTTGCCTGAAGGGAAACCAAAAGATAGAAGAAAAAAGAGGGTTGTTGTTTTTTTGTCTGCTACTGGTGGTGCCACCAATGGCAGTAGCAATGTGACCAACAACTGTGGGCTCCAACAGCTCCCAGGTGACTGTGAGTTTTAGCAGTCAGCCCTGGTTTCCCCAGCATCAAAGTGTGTCACCCTGAGTTCCTGTTCAGAGGGAACAGCATAGACCCAACAGCAGCAGTGTCCACGGCAGCAGCTCAGCAGAGAGTGTGGGCTTACAGGGTCCAGCACTGGGTCAAAGCCAGCATCCTGACCTCGGGGAGCATCTGCCTCACTTGTTGCTCCCCACAGCCCATCCAGCACGTTTGTAGCTTTTTTTTATATTAGTCTTCTCTGTTTGAAGCACCCAGAATAGTTTCTCTCTTCCTTTCTGGATATTGACTGATGCACCTCTAACAGCCCACCCGCTCCTAGAGCAGGCTCAAAAGCAGGGCAGCCACTGCCTGCTTCACCTAGAAGATAGGCCAGGAAAGCTGAACCAAACAGAGCAGCACACTTTATGAAACTCAACTCCATTTTTAAAATCATGAAATCTGACAAACCATTACGCCAACCAACCCATTATGACATATATTTATGGTGGATGCTCTGATATGCCATCCAAATGCCACCTGAGGAATGAAGGATATATGCCCCTAGCTGCTGAGATTGCCCCCCAAAAAAGCTGTCCCCCACTGTCAGCCCTCTTCAGAAATTGCCTTGGCTGAAGAAAACTGGCTCACCCAAGGCCATGTCTCCTTCCAGCGGCAGCCCACATTTGGTGACATGTAAAGGCCCAGACCTATGTTCAGCTATGAAGGGCCATCACAGCCCCAGTGCTTCCCATGGAGTCAGCTGAGCTCTTTGCTGAGACTATATTGCAGCTTGGTGGGGCCCTCTGCCCAGTCTGCTTCTTTCCTTTCTATTCCATAGGAGTTTAACCCAAGAGTTGTCACTTCCTTCATGCTACTCTGCCTCAGAGTCGCTGCCCAGGGACTTGTATTAGTTTGCTGCCATACAAAGTACCACAGACTGAATGGCTTAGAAACAGAAGTATGTCGTCTCACAGATCTAGAGCTCAGAAGTCCAAAATCAAGGTGTCAGCAAAAGTTGTGCCTTCTGAGGCAGAAAGGGAAGGAAGGATCCAATCCAGTCCTTTCTGTAGATTTCTGTCTTCATGTTCATGTGGTGTTTTCCCTATGTATGAGTCAGTCTCCAAATCCCACCATGCTCCTCTCCCTCCACCGCCTCCCATTTTTTGTGGGGATTGTTTTATTGATTTTAGAGAGAGGAAGGGAGAGAAAGTGAAATAAAGAGACATCAATGAGAGAAACATCGATCCTTTGCCTTCCACATGCACTCCAACAAGGGATCAAACCTGCAACATGGATATGTGCCCTTCCTGGAAATGGAACCTGCCACCTTTTGGTATATTGGATGACACTCCAACCAACAGAGCCATACCAGCAGGGCGAATTTCCCCATTTTATAAGGACACTGGTCATAAGGACTAGAGCCCACACTAACAACCTTATTTTAACTTGATTACATCTGCTAAGTCCCTTCTCCAAATAAGGTGCTGGGGGTTAGAACTTTAACATATGAATTTGAGGAACCTCCCACAACCACGTTCAATTATGTCTTCATCAGGAGGACAATGGACATGGGCCTAAGGGCTTTCTGAGCCCTCTCCAAGATTCCAGCCCAGTCACACCGGCTCCTTCTTGAAAGGGCTGCCCACTCAGAAAGCTGAGAGAAACAAAGATGCTCAACAAGGTTGCATCTGGGTTCTTCAGCACAGGTCAGCAAGATTGAAATCAGGAGGGACAGAGTCTGGTTCTCAGGCTGGAGGGAAACCTGAAATGGGGCGCCCATTGGGAAACCTGCATTTACAAGGAAGCTTTTTATTACACATAGCTGGGTGATGAGAAATGTGTCTGATAGATTAACCTCCGCAAGGGTGTCTGGGAATGTAAGATAATTAGCATTTCATGTCCTTTGTTCTCAAAATTAATGACAGTATGACAATGAGTGGAGGTGGGAGGAGGGAGAGGCAGACAAATAGATGGTAAATATTTCACTAGAGAAAGATGGAATTTTGTTGTTGTTTATTTATGAGTAGATTATAATGGCAGATTATAAAGATCACTGAGGCTTTTCTTGTACATATCACCTTTGCTTCAAGCTCAAATGCAAGGACACATTATTGTAAAAAGCATTGTTGTAGTAAGGAGCCTTAAACATCAACATTCTGTTAGTAGGGGCAGGGCAACAGGAAATGTGGGTTACAGAGAAATTCATATAGATGCTGAAAAGCAGTTTGGAGCCAGACTGCACTTTGGAACTCAAGGATATTCTTATTCAAGTTGGCGTTGCCATCCATATCGGCAGCCATCAACACCATGTTTGGATGGGGCACTGGAAGGGGCACAAACAGGCAGGGTTACTACTTGGCTCCCCAGCCCCAACTCCCAAGCACACTTGCCACGAAAACATCAGAAAGCAGCAGGGATCTGAGAATCAAGTGCAAATGTGCTCATGTGCCAAAAAAACCTAAGACGGCTATTTTCACAGCATATTGGGGCTTGGCCAGGTTCCAGAAACCATCAGCAAAGTAGCCTGCCCTGATACTTCAAAGGAAGAACTCGCACTGATAAATCCTGCCCCACACTCTCCGAGGCACACAATCTGGAGGCATATAATACCACAACAGTGAGTCACCGGGCTGGAGCCGTAGGCTGCTCCACGGGACAGGCAGAGAGGAAAAAGTCTCTCACATCTGTTGTCTCAGGCAATTCCCCTTACTCCTCACAACTGCACCAAAGCAAAGTAATAAAAACTGTCACAGGACAAGTGAATTATGGCCTGGTTTACCTGTAACAGAGCCCCTGACAGAACTCTAAGAACTCAGACCACCATTTGTCATTATCACATTTTGATAAAACCCACCAGACAGGGAGTACAGGAACCTGTTTTATTCCTCAGATTGAGCTCAGAGATCTCCGGAGGACCTTTCAGCCCTGAGACATGCTGAGAGATTTCTTTAACAAACACACAAGCACTCACACCTTTCTCAGGAGGTCTGAAAGGTGAAGCCTCCATCTTCTGCATGTATTCAACATAAATTGAAATTCAGCAGATATTCATGAGAATATCCAAGATAAATAATATCAAGCGTGGGGGGAGGGGCATGGAAGAGAAGAAAGCGCCAAGGGAATGCCAGGTCAAGGCCTTTGCTTCTCCGTGAGGGGGGAAAAGAATAATAATGTCTTGGCTGCAAATCCTGTGCTGTCTGGACGCTCATGGACACTGGCAGTTTGGGCAGGCAACAGACCTTTCCCCATCTGGTCATTTAGCAATTGCCTGTGGAAGGACAGTGGGAAATGTCTCAACCTTTTCTTGGATAAGACAAGCAAGCCAACAAATTCAGTGATTGCATAAGAAGCTGGAGGCTGTGGTTTTGGAGACTCATTCATTTTAGGTGCTTACATGTGGCCATGTTGCATTTGGGTGGGTTTCCGGGCACAATAATACTTCCCCTCCATCCCACTCCTACTCTTTTCTTGAAGCAATTATTATGCATAACTCCGACGAGTCCACACTTTCCAGATGACCTGTACAAAATGTCCTTTTCCAATTACTCTTCCCGGTTAAACTGGATTCTCTCTCTCTCTCTCTCTCTCTCTCTCTCTCTCTCTCTCTCTCTCTCTCTCCTCATTGTTCTTTCCTGGGGTACCGCATGCAGTCAGATTAGACAGCACGCATCTGAAAACTGGCTTCACACCACCTCTGTTCATGAAGAAGAAAATGAGGAGGCACCAACTTGTCTATTTGTAGGTGCCAATAAAACCCTGCCCACACTACTCCTTGCATTTTCAGAACTTTAGTCAGCAAGGCTCTTTCAGGAGGGGTGGCCAACAGTGTAGTCTTGTGCTGGTAAGGACCGCCTTTTCATCACCTAAGTAATAAAGCCTGTTAAGTTTTAGGGGAGGTGGAGAGCTCAATAGTAGTATTGAGCAATTCCATCTACATTAACCACCCTAATTGGAAGAGTGAAACTTTGAGAGCATTCTGTTGATTTGCCAAAGGAAGGAGGCTAAACTCTGTGCAAGAAGTACTTGAGCCCCTCAGGGAGTGGCAAGCAGTCCAAACCACAGGTGGGGGTGCAAGAGGAGCACAGCTCTCCACTAACACCTCTGCACCCAGGATCCTGCTGCCTGGGTGAGGCCCACGGATGCTTAGTAATAAAGGTACCTTGAGTCAGAGACGGTTATGCAAGGAGACTCTGATCCAGAGTGTGCACTGGAGATCCAGGCCTCATTGGGAAGAAGAGATAAGTACCGCATCAAGCTATCTTGAACCTGCTCTAGGGAAAAGAAAGTTTCCAGCACTGGAACCTTCTCTAGAACATTCTTTCAATGATAGGGTTGTCTTGGGTAGCTCTGGTGGAGCCAAAGGACCACCTAATTGAAATCAGAAAATTAGTTCCCCATTCAAACTCTAACACTTAATCTTCTAGAACATGAGAAATTATTTGACTTCTCTGGAGACTCATTTCTTATAAAATTCTCATAATTCTATCTAATAAAAGACAAACATGCAAATTGACTGTACCTTTGCTACCCTACCAGTCAATCAAGAGCGGGGGGTGGGGCCGAGCGGCATAAGAGGCAGGGCCACAGCACATGGGGTGGGGCCGAGCGGTGCAAGGGGCAGGGCCATGGAGTGCAGGACAGGAGTCTGGCACGGTGCAATGTGTGGGACGGGAGGCCGGCATGGCATGGTGCCGAGTGCAGGGTGCCCCCTGGGGCTGGGCAGTCGCCGCTGGGGCTAAGGCCTGGGCTGAGGAGGTGGGGCCAAGGCATCTGGCGAGCATGGGTCCCCCGGGGCTGGGCTGTCACTGGGTGGTTGCCAGTGGCTGGGGCTAAGGCCAGGGCCGGGTGGGCAGGGCCAAAAGGCTGGGGCAGAGCCAGCCATCAGCCCCATTGCAGGGCGATGGCTGGGTGCCCAAGGCCTTGGGCAGGCTGGGGTGAGTGGTTAGTAGGACATCCCCTGAGGGCTCCCAGTATGTGTGAGGGGGCAGGTTGGGCTGAGGGATCACCCATCCCCAGTGCATGAATTTCATGCATCAGGCCCCTCGTAACTATATAAAAAGGTATACAATGTTAATAGGTCATGTTATTTATGCATTTCCTCTAAGCCAGGCACAGTGATAAGGAAATAAATACCTCAGGGTCCCAATGAGAAATGGAGTGAAGCACAGAGATGAAGTATTTTGCCCAAGGCCACAAAATTAAAACACAGCTGATGCCAAATATATATTTTGGTTATCATTTTAGAGCAATGAGAATTTAGGCTCCCACCATAATTTTTAAAATCCAGTGATAATATTTTTGGTTGTTTGTTGGCAGAACAGGAAACTTATAAAAAGGTGTGCCTAGCATAGCCGTTGTTGTGTGATAGAGGTGGGAGAATAGGTAAACTATCGGGCATTTTGCCACTGTTTGTTTTTGCTGTTAGTGGCCACAGCCTTCACAGGCACCTGAAACCCAGGTGGCTGCCTCCACTGGCCACCTGTGAGCATCTCTGAGGCTGAGCAAACTGGAGGTGAGAATGGGGCACAGAAACATGGCATGAGGACACCCAGGCTGAAGACAAATCTTAGAAAATACACCAGCCCTTAGCAGAAAAAGCAGACTTCTATTTCACAAAGGAAGACGCGCAAGAAGCCCAGGCCAGCTGCACAAATGGAAGGAGGAGCTCTTCAAGCCAGTGAGGTTTCCGTCCCCAGTGGAAGGGGTAGAGTTAGCAGTCTGAGGCAGGGATTCTCCCACCTGTTCTGCAGCCCCAGAGCCAGGCCTCCTAAGCTTGCTCGAGATCCTTGTTTCTGTCTCCGAAATGAGGGAAGGGGTGTGAAATGAAGAGGGGTTTACCTCAAGGTTTCTTTCTGTTCCAAAATTCTGAGATTCTTAATCATACAGAAGAAGCTATCTTGAACCTGCTCTAGGGAAAATTATCAGAACCCAAAACAATGCTCTGTGTTGGCCAAGCACAATACTCCCGACACTTGGGAGTATGCACTATTTGTCCCTCCAAAGAAGCTTGAAGAGGAGACATTTCCAAATTCCTACATTTTTCTTCTTTCTCTTCTCCTACTCCTCCTTCATCTTCTCTGACATCATCATCACCATCTGTGTACTTAGGGAGAGTGCTTGTTTAGTTTGCTTGTTTCTAGGAAAGTGCCTTACATAAGCCTCTGCTACCCCCACCCCACCCCTGCCCCGATCGCCTGGTAATGGGAAGCAAAACCATGAGTCACAGAACTCCAAGCACCCTCCCGTAAGAATTGGAGTTGCGGAAAATGTGCCACAAATGGAGCCCTGCCCACACTGCTCCAAAGTGGGCCCAACAACAGCTCCAATCTAAGGGTGTCTTGAAGCACTAATTGCCATGTTCATATCATGTGACCCTACCTCCACGGGTCTAGCTCTAGAAGCCTGAGTGAAGAGCAGCCATTCTCTGAGTGCCAAACACGAAAGTCAGGTCCAGCAAAGACAATGGGGAAAATTAAGCCACTTGGGTTCTGTCTCCTGAAATCGAAGTGAGAATGAGAGTGGGAGAGGGGGAGAAAAAGAGAGTTGGAAAGGAAACGGAACTAAGAGACTTTCAGCAGAAACCAAGAACAGCAGAAGCCACAGGCAGGAGAAACAAAAGGTCAGCGGAGCTACGAGAAGCTGGGAGTACTAGGAAGCAGGAACCGAGGAACATACGGAAGAGAAAAGGAGCTACTCGGTAATGCAGTGTCATGAACAGCAGAAATTAGAAAATTCCTGTCCCTCTAGGGTGACAAGATAATCCAGTTTCTAGCACTGCTTTTGATCGTACTTCATCTCCCTGCCCTGCCATCCATTCTCCATAAAGACTTGGCGCTGGGATTTCCCACCAGGTGTGTGATAGATTTCCGGTGACAAGTATCCATCAATAAATGAATCTCCATTTCTTCATTGTAACCTGAGTCAGTCTCTCTTTCTTATCATCAAAAATGCCTAATGAATATGAAATGCCACATGGCCTCATTGGCTGAACTATGATTTCTAATCTGTTCACAGCCCACTGATATAGATCCTTCTGTCTGGAAAAGTCTAGGGTTCCTCTTCCGTTTTTAATGCATTGACTGCTTACCTGATTTTAAAATGCTCTAAACCTTTTAATTCCACAAGGCCCTTATTCCCTCTTTAATATACTTCTCACACCATCCCTAGCCTCCCATAACTCAAAGCTCTAATGCTCCTACTTCACCTACCACCTTACATTTGTACTCCCTCAACAGGTTTTTTCCAAGTACTTTCCCAAGTGATTTCAAGTGTACAATCTCTTTTGAACCTTGCAATGGCCTGAAGAGGTAAAAGTAATAATACCTCATTGTACAGTGCTATTCAACTTAAAAGACCAGTTTAAACCCATAATCTTATTTGACTAGATCCATTCAACAGCCCTGCGAGTATACTATTCTCACGTTAAAGGTGAGGAGACTGAGATTCGGGGATGACAAATAACCTGTTTAAGTTCACTTAACACAGAATGGTTTCTGCTGGGATCTAGGGCCTCTATGCCCTTGTTAAAATGTGGTGTCATCTGTTTTTTCCACCTGGATGCACAGGACACATAGATGTGCTCACATGGCATTGAAAGTGCCTCATTTCTTGTATCTATTAAGTCAGAGGTCCCTTAGGTTTTCCTGCGCAATCTGCCTGCATGGCGGGGCTGCCACTGTTACAGCAATGAAGGGTGGCCTTTGGCCAGGAAACCACCTTCCTCTTCCACATGTGCGTGTAATCCACTGAAAATACTCACTTAGCCCATAGAACTGTTTCTTCCCAGCCTCTTGATTTATGTATGTGTCTCATAACCCAGGTTACCTGCGGCAAAGACCCAACATAAAGAAAGGGCCTTTTTTTTTTCTTTTTAAATACCAGGACATCGATACTTTCAGAGTAAGGAATCGAAAAGCAGCCTGCTATAAATACTTTGTACCATTTCAGCTTGTGGGACAGAATGTGGAGATCATTTTGGTTTAAGAGGGAGAGACTCAAATTGTTATAAATTGTTATTCATTTTTATCATTTTTATCTATAATAAAGATAGTTGCTCTAATGATAGCACATGAAGCTCGTTGTTTGATCGTTTCTTAAATAAGAGCTGACATTCCCTTCTTCCTATTATTTGAAGACCAATGGAGTCTAAACATGGCTTGTTCCGGTCTCTGTTCTTCCCAGGCACACAGAAGGCTGATACAGTGTCCAATGCAAGTCTGATGATTCGAGCAGCATTGTACATGCGATAAAGTAAACAATATGTGAAACAGCATGAGCCGATGGAGGGCTTCTCTGCGGTGTCTGAACTGCTGCCGAGAAAGGCATCCAGATAAAAGTCAGCAAATCCAGGGCACATGGGTTCCACATTATCAATCAAGGCTTTCTCGCTGGTGCCAGACATATTCTCAGTTCTTCAAAACACTGTGTTCTAGGCACCTACTTGGCAGTAGATCAGACCTGATTACGAGATGAATCCCACTTGCTATTTAAAATTCAAATGACTTCTAACAAACAAGACTGCCCAGGATTGATCATGGTCCCACAGCAACTGGGTCCAACTACATGGTTCCACCACAGCTGAACTCTATGGTCCGCACTGTGAAGGCAGTAACTCAAAACGTATCCATCACCCCATAAATTAAACAGATGTGCACTGTAACTCTTAACTACCTGTTCAAATTGGGGAGCCCATTTAGAGCTATTCAAGGGCCACATTCCAGTAATAGAGGTCTGTGACTTCCCCTAAAATATCTTGTGGCTCACATCTCTGTGCCTTTGCACAGCCTGTTTCCTCTGCCTGGAATGTCCTTTCTCTTGCAGGTGACGTACAGACTCCTCCTGATCCTTCAAGACCTTAAGATCAAGCTTGATGATAACATCAAGCCAGGCCTCCCCTTTAGATAAAAATCCTAGAGAACCATGTGCACCAGGAAACTTGTGCAAATGTTCATAGCAGTGGGTGAATAGCCAGTGGGAATGGCAGAATTGTGGCATATTCATATAGTAGGATGCTGCATGAAAACAAATAAGCCAGAGATGAATGAACATTAATGCAGCTTATAAACACTGTAGAGTGAACCAAGCAAAGATGAAAATATATATATATATACCCTATGATTTTCTATTTATGAAGTTCCAAAGCAGACAAATTGAACTATAATGTTTAGGGACATATAAGTGGTTGAACTATAAAGAAAGAGACAGCTGTGATCACCATAAATGCCAGAACAGTGTGGTCTCCTGTGAGAGAGGAGAGGTTGTTGGGAGGAAAGTAACACAAGGGCTTTGGGGTACTAACGATACTCCATTTATTGACATGGATTGTGATGACCCGATGTCTATTCTTTGTTATACTATCTATGTACATTTTATGAACTTACTGTATGCATGCTATTTTTATTGATTTTTAATGAGACAAAAGAAAAAGTGAGTTTAGAAGTTGTCCAAACAGAGGCTCATGATTAAGAAATATCATTGAAAATGCAGTCATCACTTTCCTGACTGGAGGGTCCATTTTAATGGAAGGAGGATCCCTCATGCAGTCACTCATTAGTAAGAGAATCCTCCTGCATCACTGTAAAACGTACTGTATTAGTAGAAGGATAAAAATATATATACCCTTCCTCTAGTATATTATTGCTACTGGAGCATTAAATATGTTTATAGAAAAAAAATTGATTCAGTATTTTTTGAGAAAGGACCCTAAGTTCTTGTCTGCCTGGAGCAGAACCTTCAGAACTGTGGTTCAAAGTGTTTGCATTTTCCCTCCTGGGATCATCTCTTTCACGGAGGCACATTTTTAAGCTGTTTCTGGAACCCAGCCTTGGCTGGCATGGCTGCATGTGATCTTTTATTTTTTCAAATAAGAAGGAATTCATAAGTTTCCTAGAAGTTTGGAGGTAGAGAGGTGCACCAAAAGTAATTACATCTGCCTACTTTAGTCCCCTGTGGCTGCAATTGGACATGGTCCCCTTCCTTGTTTCCCATCCTGAAGTGGTGTGCACCGCTGTCTGTGTATTGAACAGCTGCCGCTCCCCACCCGACCCCCACCCCCCGCAGCAGCTGTTGCTTGAGGCTGTATGAAATGACACTGATATCCCTGGCACCCCTGCACCTCAGCTCTAGGTTCTCCGACACGCTCCCAGGTACAGGTAAAAATGACATGCTCAGAGCTCAAGATTTGCTTCTAGCTGCTTCTTTCACAAGCACCAGAGAGCAGCATTTTATGGAGAAGCTCATGTTCTCAGAGGTGGGTTGGAAGAAATATCTAATCAGCTGAGGGAATTGAAATTTTGTCCATGAACTAAAGAATCTGAACCATAACAGGTAGCAGGGGTGGGTTAGAGCAGGGGGAGAAGGGGGGAAATCTTGATGAAAAATCTAACCACATAGCCCACCCAGTGCACTGCTCTGGTTGGGCTGGTGGGATGTCTACAATAAAGGGAGGAGTGCTGGGGGGGAGGGGGGGAGGAGTAGGGTGAAGTTGTTTTGTTTTAATTTTTGGAAGAATTTACTGAAGTTATTAAATGTAATGTTATATTGAGGAGAAGGATTTTGTAAAAAGAGAAGGAAATCTACTGGCAAAACAGAGATACAGAGGGCTACACAGTGGCAAGATGAGTCAAAAAGACACAGATCACAAAGGAAAACAGAGATGGAGAGAGATGCCGGAAGTGGGGAGAGACTGAAAGAGACAGAGACAGTGGGCAGAACCTCTCCTGACCTTGTTCATTTTTTTAAGTGAGTGTGTGTGCTGTACTTAAACCCACTTAATCACCTCATGAATTGCATACTTGCACCAATAGCCTTGTTCTCACTCTCCCTAACTACTAATGGGCTGTAAATATGGCCTTTAAAAAAGGAACTAGGTTTGATGTGGATTTAGTTCACCTGTGTTAACATAATAATATGTAATATAACATCATAACAATAAAGGGAGACAGGTTAGCTGCCTTCTGCCAGTGACTCACTGACTGCACTGGCCTGGGCCAGTCCCACCGGACGGACGCACGGCCCTGCTGTGTGCGAGCACAGGCTTTTCTCATCCAGGTAACCTCTCCAGCAAAGGAGAGCGGTCACGGAGGAGCAGAGAGAGCTCCGTCATTGTTTGGTGAGCAGCTGGGTCCCAGGGGACTCTTCCAGGCTATGAGCAGCTTCTGCTGGAAAAACCTAAACAGCTTTAAAGGGAGGGGCTGAGGAGGAAGGGAACTAATGAGCTCGGAGCAGCAAGAGTGACAGCTTAATTAACTCCCAGCCCAGCTCATCCACGGTTCACCAGGGCTGCCCAGCCCAACCCAGAGCTCCCTCCAGCTAGGGTTAAAGCTACATTCAGTGTCAAAGGCCATTGGAAAGAAAGCCCTGCACAGGACAAGAGGGAGAAATCAGTGAACTTCACAGAGCAAGGGTGGCCACTCCTTCCGGCACAGCTCCCCCGGTGGGCGATTTGAAGGGATGCAGGTTGGATTGTCTGAACTAGACTGAAGGAAGTCTGAGTCTGGCCATGTGGCAAAGCAAAGGATGGAAACATCTGCCTGAGCCTGGAGAAGCTATTTGCTTTGACTACTGCAGCTGCTATTGTCCTTAAGGTTAGAGCCCCCGCGGCTGTGAAAAGACAGTGCCCTGAACCTAGAAAAGTTTTCTCTTCTTCAAGTGACCGGGAAACCCTGTGTCCACGGCCCCCGGGTCCCTGGCCTGTCCGGCACTCAGGACAGGGAGCCCGGTGATCAGTGGGCTCTCACACGTTTCACACCCAGAGGGGATCCTTTGTAATATCGCCTCCTCTCTCCAGCAAGATTGTTTTTATCCAAATCTGGAAATAAGATTTAAAGAATAACATGGCCAGAAAAGGCAGTGAAAAATTTTCTGTATTATACTTTTTAGGTACAATCTTGCTGAACAGAAGGGAGGAAGAAGGAAAAGTTAAGTTTGTCTACATAAAAAGAAAAAGCACTATTTATTCAAGAGACTTATATTCGCTTCACAGTGTGAACTTTGATCCTTTCTTTGTAACATGCTATAATACTTTCTGTAAAGAATTGTCCAGCAACTTCTAAGTAAATTTTAATAAAATCGAAAATGTCTCCCAAAAGTACAAGTCAGATAACTGTGAAATGATACAGGCATGGTGATATTTTATTTACCAGACTTATTCTTTGGTTTTGAACAAATAATTTTAATTTAAACATATTGTTCACATTCCGTAAAATGTTTCACGTATGAACTAAAATTTGCACACACAAAATAATACTATATCCTGTAGGTTTACAGTCTCAAATCATAAACCCTCAAATATTCACACAGAATGACAGAAAAGAGATCCTTCAAATTTTGTTTCTTTATCTTTTGCAATCATCGTTTGCCTCCAATCTCATGTTTAAATGCGGGCATATGCAGAATGAGGGGGCTGGAGAAACAAACCACTTGTGATACCCACTCCAATGCATCCAACCATCATGAGCTGATACTGGGGACAAAAGCATGTAACTTATTCCCACACAACCAGGAATTCTTTCAATTAACTTCCATATCAAATATAATGCTTATTAAAGGGTAAATAATAAAAACATACTGATTTGAAGCATACTTCTAGCATTAAAACTCAGTAATAAACCATACTTTTTTTTTTTAATGTAGATCATTAAAAAGTTTTTTTTTTCAAGGAAGATATTTTATCAGGGCACATGGTGATGGTGAAAGTCAAATCCCATGTTAGTCCGTTCTGTAACTGTTTTTAAATTTTTTACAGACTTGCACTCCCTGTTGCTGGCATGGGGTGGATCTCTCCCACAGCTCTGCGCTCACTGTGCCTCTGCCTGTTATTCATGCCCACGACCACAGCCCCTGGGGTAAGCTCAGTGGGGCAGCTGGGGCGGCTCCAGTTGAGTCTGACCAGAGTGAGAAAGAGGAAAGGTACTTGGCAGAAACCACATTAATTTAAATGCTGCTCTGTGTCAAGCCCTCTACCAAGCATTTTCCCTTACAGTGGTTCTTACATTTTTCCCAACAACTCCTTTTCTTCATTTTTGGAAATGAAGAAAAGCAAACTACAAACCATTAAGTGTCCTATTCAATGGTCCACTGCTTATAAGTGGTAGAATCCAGATGAAAACTCAGATAAAGCTAGAAACAAGGCTCAGGTTACCTCCCTAAGGTGAGAGTGGCAGATTCTGGGGCATCCCCACGAGATGGTCTAGGGTTCCCTGGCTGCATATAAATGTTCAGAAGACACACTGAGGGGCACACTGCTCTAATGATTACAAACTCACCTCTCTGGGTTCTTTCCTGAATTCAAGTAAGTCACCCCTTCACATTATCACAGAACTAATCCTGTGTCAACAAATGGCTTCCATTTAACTCAAGGTGGTAGAGAAAAGTTGTTAAAGGGTTTCTCTCCCTCTCTCTCTCTCTCTCTCTCTCTCTCTCTCTCTCTCTCTCTCTCTCTCCCATTATCTGCCAACATCTGTATCTTGGGCAAAACTACTCAAGTATCACATTAAGTTACAGAGACTTTCTCATGTGGGACCTTGCACATTACACATAGCTCCAAATGGCTGATGAATCCTTTTTACATCCTCTTTATTAGTAAAGCTTAAGGGGAAGATCTTGTGTCTGTCTTCTCCCTGCTACATTAAAAAATTACAATCTAGCTCTCTAAATATTCAGAGTTTGGCTGAGGTTTTGCTTATTTGTTAATATTGATTACTATTCATGTATAACCAGAACAAGAGGCCCAGTGCATGAAAATTCATGCTCTGGAGGGGGGGTGTCCAGCCTGCCCCCTTTCACAGTCCCAGAACTCTCAGGGGCAATAGGTGACCCAGTAATCAGAGGAAGGTGAGGCCCCCATCACACCTCTGCTGTTGCCACTGCCAGCAGCACAAGCCTCGGCCGGCCCTGGTTACCTGAGCCTCAGGCAGCCCTGGACAGCTGTGCAGCCGCCATCTGAGGCTTGCCTGTGCCTCAGGTGTCAGCTAGACAGCCACCATCCAAGGCTTACCTGCACTTTGGGCTGGCCAAGGTGGACTGAGGGGACTGGGGACTCCAGAGGCAGGTACACGAAGTGGTCAGACCCACCTGGGGGCAGGCCCAGCAGTGCCACATGCCTGCCACCCTGGCAGGGCTGAGGGAACTGGGCACTGCCATCTTGTGGCTGTGGGCACTGCCATCTTTGAGGGTGTGGCAGTCAATTAGCATATCCCCTCCTGATTGGCTGTGTATGCCATCTTTGTGAGGGTGTGATGGTCAATTAGCATATTTCCTCTTTATTAGATAAGATGATATTTTCTCTACAGGGTGCCTATGGCAATTTCCAGAATCAGACCACAGAAAGCTTTGGATGTTACATAACAATTGCAAGATTTGGCAAAAAATAAACCTATATTCATGGTCTTTGTTCTCCTCTTTACTTCTGGGAAGAGCTATTTTATTTCCAACTCTTGTCTTGACCTTGAGTATGATAACACATAAGTTTATTTCCTCCCACAAGAAGTCCTGAAGTGGGCAGCCCAAGGCTACAATAGCAGTTCCACTGCCATCAGGGACCCAGACATTTTCATCTTTTCCTCCATCAGACTTCGCACATGGCTTACCTCCTCAATGTCACCTCATGACTTAAGATGGCTGTTGGAATGGCAGTGAATTTTCATGCACTGGGCCTCTAGTTCTGGTTATCCTTACTTTATGAGAGAGAGACAAGGGAGATAGAGAAAGAGGAAAATGGGATTTCTCCCAGATGAGGCAGCATTCTTGAAAATTTCTATAAACTTAACCATTAGCTCCTACCTATAAGGGACTAGACAATATCTCCCTGTGTCTAATATCACTCCCCAGAATGAAAACAGAGAAATAGGGGAGACTCAGTACTGAGTAGGCATCCAGAGTCTCTGCTACAAGCCAGGTGCCAACCCCTGGGCTAAGGCCTTGTGAACCCCAAGAAAGAAGATGCCTACTAGAAAGGACTCGCAGTTAGCCACTGGGCTAACATTTTTAAAAACAGAGCCTAATGTCACTTCTACTCAGAGGCCTGTCATGCAAACTGCACTTTGGGGAGAAGCCTGCACTGAACTACCTGCCTCTGCGATGGGACTGCCTGGCTGCACTGAGTTTCTGCCATCTGAGCCAGTCCTTAGAAAGGAGTATCTGGAAACTCATTTCAACCAACACGACTGAGGTTTTCCCCATCCAATTGGAGCTGCACAGCTATTTCCCCATCAACATCTTTATGAATAAATCAGAGCAGTTCCATTTTGACCAATCATTAAAGCACCCTTTGGACCAATCAAATTGTAAGGATTTGGAGTCCTCATTTGCATGAGGACACACCAGTCAGAGACAGAGGTGGGAGATTCTGTCTATGTAAGCCAGCTCCTCTCTGGCTCTGAGAGCACACTCTCCCTTTCCACTGAAGACTGAAGACTGTTTCCTTGGCTGACTAAGAGCAGAGAAGCGCAGGCCAGAGCAGACAGGCACAGAATAGAGCAGACTGGCACAGAACAGAGCAGACTGGCACAGAACAGAACAGACTGGCACAGAACAGAGCAGACCAGCACTGCACCAGTGAGGGGAAACGAAGCAGAGCCATCTAGCATAAGAGGGGCCTGGCCCTAGGACTATTTCATAGCCAGGCTATATCACAATTAAGCTGTTTTGCACTGAATAAAGTTTCCTTCTTCACTGCACCTCAAATTAGGGATTCCTGTTGGCAATGAATTGGTACCAACACCATTGGTTGACAGACTTTATACACACAACCCTACTTCTTCCTTAAAACACCTTACTAGCCTTATGCCATTAGAACAAGAAAAGTCTTAGAGTTGTCAATCCAACAATCCAATTTTATTTTAACTAGCAATTTAATAGAGATTTAGCATTTATAGAACTTTTCCAAAATATCATCTAATTCTCAAAAAGACACCCTCGTTGAAGCAAATAGTGTTCTTAATTTGATTTTCCAGGGGAGGAAACTGAGATCTAGAAAGATTTAAGTGATTGGTTCAAAGTCACACAGCTAATTAACAGTAAAATAGTTACTGGCTTGCAGATCTCTGACACTTGGCCCCACATTTTTGTCTTTCTTAAAAGAATTTAAAGATACAGAAAAGTTTACAGAATATTACAAATATCTAGACATGACTCAGAATGTACAAAGAAATATTTTTTATTCATTTTGCTTCAGAATATATTTTTATTTCAGAGTAAAAAAAATGCCAATCATATTCCCCTTGCTCACCAGATATAATCAATATCATTAATTTTGTGGGTATTATCCTGGTTAATACTTCTCTTTTAGTTTCTCATGTACATCCATAAATATATTGTTGTTTTTGCAAGGTTTTTTCACTCAACATATTTTTAAATTATATTAGGTTAATACACGTAGTTCATTTACTTTAATTGCAGTGTGATAATCTATTAAATAAATATACAGTACATTTTTTGTTTCTTTCTACTTTCCTACTATGGATTTAATAAGCATGTGAGGATATATTCTAAGAGCTTTTTATATATTAACTCCCTTGTTCTTCATAACAAATCTATGAGGAAGGATTGCTATGATCCTGTTGTACATAATGAGGAAACTACAGCAAGAGAGAAGTTGGAATCTGTTTAAGTTGTTATAGCTATTAAGCAACAGAGCTGCTCAACCCCAGAGGAGCTGAATCCAGACCCCCACTTCACTTCTATCCAGTGCAAATTGTCCCCACCACCTCTTATTTCCAGCCCCCGTCTCCCCAATCTTTGTCATATAAAAGTTTTTAATTCAATATATAAAATCTATGAATCTTTTTCTTTATAAGAAGCATGTTTTGCTACTTTAATAAAAGCTTTCTTATTCTTTAGGTAGTGAAGAAAGTCTATATTTTCTTCCAATTGCTTTATAATTTTGTTTCTTATGTTTATTATTGTGTGTGACATGAGTAAGGAAGCCAATTGAATTTTTTTTCATTTGGAAATTATTCCAGTACTATTAAGATAATAAGTTATATTTTCCCTACTGATTTTCTTAGTACCACTTCTAGCATATATGACAAAGTTTCATATATGTACTGGTCTGTTTCTTGGTCTTCTACACTATTTCACTGATCTATTTTTCTAGTCTCAGTTTTCTTTCCATTTAACTCTCTGGCTTAAAAATGTTGTATGTCTGAACCTGATACACTCTATCTGCTCATATAATTCCGACTGTCCTGGAGATAAACACAAGCCTAAAAGTTTGATAAGTGCTTGACCGTTCTTCAGGAAGATAGGCTAGGAGGCATATGGTCTCTTGAGCTTCCACACTAGAGATTCCACTTGCACTACCGAATGATCCTCTGAAGTAGAAGGAAGACTAAATTCTAAAGGTACTGAGTAAGAAAAAAGAAATGAATTCTGGGTTCTGCATCCAAAGGGGCACTCCACTGCTGACAGCCATTCTTTAACATCTGTGTAAATCTCAACAACAGCATAACATTCAAAATCATTGGTCTTTAGGTGGGCCAAATAGTGCAGTTTTTGGTAACACAGGTTTATCAAGAAAACTGAAGAAAAAAAATTCAGTTTCAGAGCTTGGAGAACATGACAGTTTTAAAATCACATTGCTTTTTAAAATTGGCTATGTATATCTAAACTACATAATGATCTGCAGTTTATAGTATTTTGCAGGGTTCAGTTGTCTGTATATATTTATGGTCTAGAATCTGGCTTGGGAAAAGTTCCCTCTGGCACAGTTACACACACTACAGGCAGAGAATGTGAGGATAGATCAATGTCCTGCACACAACACCCGGAAGTAAAGAAGGATAGAAAAGAAATAGATATCTCACAGCAAGCCTGGATTTGGACATAGCAGTCTCTTTGCCCAAGAAAGAACCCAGGCCAGGGACAGGGGAGTGGGGAGGACGAGGCCAGGCCAGAAACTGGTATCTCATGGAGCCAAAATTTTGACCATCGTCCCAACCCAAACATAATGGTTAGGAACATGAGCCATAGTCTTATTACTATTAAGATCATCATAGGCAGTCCTGACAAAAACATTTTTTAACTCAAACCACTAGCAGTATTTTTCATAATCTATAAATCATAAAGTAACTGATGTGTAGAATTTTTAAGCTCCTGCAAAAAAAAAAAGACTCCTGCATGGCAGCTTGGAGAATATGCTACAGTCCAACAGATTTTTTTTCAATATTAAAATATTTTTCCACAGACAATTTGACTTTCCTGGACCAATAAACAGTGAGGTTCGGGGAGTGAGGGGAGCAATTCTAAGTGCAAACTGCCTGGCTCTGCTGGTGAGGTTGTTTAAGAAATGGCAGGATCCTGACTGCACAGAGCTAGCATGCAGACTTCATCGTCACTCCGTTTTCTGGTCATTCTCCCTCCACCTCACCTTCACCTTGTCTTTTCCCAAATGAAATTTTATGGAACTGAAGAGAGATTATGTTTAGTCATTCAAGAAAACTTGAAGATATTTCTGATCTGTAGCTTCTAATTTCTATGATGAAAATGATATGTTGCTTAGATTAAATATAAATAAAAATGCAATCAACTGTATACCCAAGGAAATTAACATTTTAAGTTTTTTTCTCTCTCCTATCTTAGAGGTGACATGACTTTTCTGATTTTCATCAAACAAAAGAATTTTTTTTTTTTCAAAAAAGAAAATAATCCAGGCTACCCATTTGCTCGTCGCAAGATGTTGAACAGAGAATGAAATGAGAACTCCACCCCTTCTACAACTATATGGAACCTCCCTGTAACAATCTTCTCCAGGCCCCTGTCTAGGATCATGTTTTAGGTAAAGCTGTGTTTTAACAAGATTCTCCTGCTTCACTCAGTAATAAGCCACCTTGGACAGGGTCCAAGGCTAAAATACCATGTATTGTATTATGCATAATAGTGGGTCATGTTTATGCAAGGCCCCAGTGCAATTGTTCATAAATTTTTATTTCTTTTCATTCTATTTCTTAACATGCAGACTTGACTGACATGCTTACATCCATTGCTCTGTTTTTCTTGCTTTGTTGTGGTTGTACGTTCTAACGAAAACTCTTTTTCTGGAAAGACATCCAGCTCCAGGCCGGCTCTATGGAATCTATAGATTTTCCTCCTGGAATAGAAAACAAGAGCTTGGAGTCAATTGGCCCACAAATACATTTGCTAAATGAGGCTTTCCTCGAATGTCACTCATTCATTCAACAAGTATTTACTGAGCACCTCCAAGCTGCAGGCATTGTACTTGTCTGTGAATACAATCATGAATGAAACAGATGCGCAGGGCCCCTGCCTGTGTGGTGGGTGCAGTCCAAAGGGGGAGAGGAGCAAATATCTAATTACCCATTGTGGTAAGTGGAGGTAGGAAGAACAGGAAACTCTGACACAGAACAGTGTAGTGCAGAGGGCTGCTGCTTGGGCAGAATAGCCAAAAAAAACCTCTTAGGAGTGGGCCGTGTAAGCCGTGTCCTAAGAGATCGGAGAACTCCACCATCCAAAGGGAAAGGGGAGAGAAAGGATGTAGGCAGAAGAACAGCAGATGTGAAGGTCCTGCAGAGTACTTAGACCATCCCCTCTCACCCTCCTGCCCATCTCCCCATGGCCATTCATAGGGCAAGTCCAGTCCCTTTGTCCAACCAACATGCATGGTGCTGTTGCTTCAATGGCCTCCTCCACCACTTCATCTGTTTCCCACGACTTACTGCTTAAACATATGCTGGGTTATATTGTCCTCAGATGGTTCCTGTGGTTAAATTTGTCTGCCCAACAAGTTTTGTAAACCACTGAGGACAGAGGGCATGCGTCCCTTGTACCCCACACCATGCCTGCCGCAGCACTGGAGTGGAACTGACGTGGCCTGCATTGAGAGGAATTGAAGACGTTAGGCCTGGCAGGGCAGGTGAACAGCCATGGATAAGCTGCTTTTCTATCTGCATCTGCTCACATTAGACGAAATGCAAATAGATAGGCCCCATCTCTCTCTGTTCTATTTAGCATTTATATGACACCTTTCAGCACAAAAAAAATGAGTAAGTGGAACCAGAAGTGGCCGTTCTATATACTCATCCCCCAGCCCGGCTGTAGCCAGGCATCTGGTCCCCACCTGCCCCTCACATGCCCCTCCTCCCCAAAGGGGCAGGCTGCAGGCACCACCTAGCTGCTTTCAGCAGAGTTCTTCCCACTGAGCCGTACACTGTTGAAAGAATGCATTGTCTGCGCTAAAGGGAGAACGCGGGTAGCACATTACAAATCTGAGCTGTTAAGTGATAAATGAGCAATGAAAAGCGTCCTGACATCATTAAGGTGTTCCTGAGCATGCTCTCTGCTCAGCCTCACCCTCATGCAACCGAGAGAATACTGGATGGCTTGTAAGGTGACCAAAACCTGGCTTAGAGTCACCAAATTGGGCAATGTCAACCCCATGGGGCTTTTTTAGATTCTGTCCATTGGGAACACAGGCATTTTATAGAAACTGCTAAACTTGCATCTTTAAACTTTCTTAGAGGGTAGGACTCTCTCCAACCACATGAAAATGAACTTGACTTTTCACTGCTCATAGTATTCACAGAGTTTGAGGCAGTCCCAAGGCACCACCTCTTGCCTCAGGTTCTGGAAGCCTACCCCTAACACTCCCACAAGGCATGTACACCTGGCCAGTCTTTCTGTAGAACCCATATCACACCCTCCTCATCTTTCTGGCTCTACCAGGACCCAGCACTGATGGAGACTCCAGGACAGACCACCTACTGGGCAACAGAGAAATTTATCTGACATTTATGAGATGAAATTTGTCAGACCCAGAAAGGGCATTCCTTTAAAATTCGTTAAAGAGCATCATAACCTGGAATGCTGCAGGCGGGTAAGGGGTGCACTGATCTACTAATGCTATAGAAGTCTATGTATCAAGAGAAGAACTTGAATGTTGGTCAGCAAAAACAATTGGGGGAGGGGGTCTGGATTCATTTCTTCATGGCTCAATCATGACTAATTTGCTTATAAGGATCTCATGGTCATGGGGATAAAAGAAGATACATAATTCCACAAAATATATTGTGACAATATGGAGTGGGGGGATGTGGAGGAGGGAATTCTTTCCACCTCTTACTATCTGTGTGATCTTGGGCAAGTCACTTAGCATTTTTATTTCCCTATCTGTAAACTAGGGGGAAATAATGGCCATGATCACATAAAATATGATGAGGATCCAATGATGGCATAAGTACATGCACAGCACAGTGTCTGGCACATACAAGTGGTGGAGTAAATAGTCACTACTTATTGCAGACCTACTTAATATGTCAGACACTGAACTATGTGCTTTCATTTAGTTCTGTACTTAATCCTACAACTCTCAAAGGTAAGATCTGTATTTATGATCACTATACTATTCTGCTCACCTTGTTTTCCTATGAGAAATATTTTCATGTCAGTGGCTATTCCTGTCTGCAATTTCCCCTTGAAAAATTGCTCCAGGATGGGTACTTCCTAAGGGGAAGCTTTCTCCATTAGCTAGACAGGAGGGGAAATGTAAGGGCAAGCCTTGACCCACCATTACCAAGAAATCTACTGTGGAAGTGAGTCATCTTTCTCTCGCCACTGGGCTGGACTTAGTGATTAATGGGAGCCATTTAAGATTAATACCCTTTCTTGTTCAAGTTTTGAAAATTAAAGCTCTTGGAAACGTGAGCTCAGAGAATGAACAAAAAAGAAGGAAGTAAAACAATATTCTCTTTCTAGTTGCCTGCTTTCAAAAACTCTATCTCCTTCTGCCAAAATGTAGAGAATCGGAGGTCCCTTGTCTATGTCATGCTGCTTTCCTTATTTTCCTCCTCATCTCCAGAAGGATGTTAATTCCAGCCAAATGGTTATCATAGATCCTCAGCAGGGTTTCCAAGTTACCAAATGAGACAGTGGAACAATTGATTGTACTGGCACAGCCCAACGGGGGGGAGATAAAGGAGTAGCATGTGGGCCCAAACAGCTATTGTTGCTGTCTTTCTTTCAAAGCATGAGTGCACAAGTTTGCTGGCCCGAGAGCCTTGAGAGTCTTGGGAAAGAAAAGATACCTCAGCTAGCATCTTATCAAGGCCAAGCTTCTCAGGGCTCAGTCCTGTCCTTGCCACCTTAGAAGAGCTGACACCACCTCATCCTGAAATAAGCTCCAAGACCAAGCCACCAAGAGCACCACATGTCACCACCAGAGCTAGGCCACCTAAATGATCATGAATGATATTTCCTAAGCACTATCCACTATGGTAATAGTGCTTCTCAGCCTTCCATTTAAATATCAAAACAGGCATTTAAAATGGAATTCCTGTTTTCTGGTTTATAAAGGAGAGGGACACTAAAGCTGAGAGATGTGGAGAACCTCACCTGCAGCTGCAGTGCTGGAGAGTGGCCGGGCCAGCATCTGAGCCTCCGCTCTCTGTCTTAGACACTAAACACATAGCTTGAGAATTAGGAGAGGGAAAGGAGGAACACACAGGAAGCGAAGGACAGAAAGGCAAAGAAGTAGGTGTGATACAAGACCTAAATTTAGGATTATGTGCTATCATGCCCAGCTGTCATGGCTCAGTGGTTGAGCATTGACCTATGAAGTAGAAGGTCACTATTGGATTCCCAGTCCAATTCCCAGTCAGGGTACATGCCCATGTCTTGGGCAAGATCCCCAGTGGGGGGTGTACAGAGGCAACCAGTCAATGATTCTCTCTTATCACTGATGTTTCTCTCTCTCTCTCTCTCTCTCTCTCTCTCTCTCTCTCTCTCTCTCCCTCCCTCCATCCCTCCATCCATCCATCCCTCTCCCTTCCTCTCTGAAAATCAATAAAAATATATTTGGGGTTTTGGGGGTGATATTATGTGCTGTCTTGACATCTGCTAAAATATAGAGGTCCTCAATGGGCAAACCACAAGTCCCCTTCTTCATTTGCTCCTATGGATAAGGCCCTCTGGCCAGACAATACTCCTTCCCAACTAGGAACACTCCAAAACTCCCACAGCCTTGACATGGGAGAGACAATGGAGAAAGTTGTTTTTAAAGTTTTCAAGCAAATAGGAATCCACAACATACTGTAAAACTGGAGCCAAGTCTACTGGGTTATTCACCAACAACAGCTCACATGTACTGAGTGTTTACTATGTGCAGGCACTGTGACAAGCACTACATGCATTAACTCATTTCATTCTCACCACAACCCTTTGAAGTAGAGACAAGTATCACCCTAATTTTGCAGATGAGGAAATGGAAGCACAGATAAGCTAGCTTCATCCATTCACTCAAGGTTCAGAAATTCTGTGCAGCTGATCTGGGGAAAGGGCCCAGGCAGTGGTCTATTTTTAAAGCACCCCAACAGGGTCTCGCATGCTGCTGGGGTCAAGAACTACTTGACTAAAACAGAGCAATGAGCCTGTGATCCTATAATCTTGTACTGCAAACTGTTCCTTTCAAGTGTCTTATGCCTCCAATTAGATTATAAACTCCCAGGAGTGATAAGGTTGAACAAGAACCAAGTCTTATAATACCTTGGAATCCATTCCTTCAGTACCTGCAGCACCATAGGGTAGACACTCCACATAGTGGGCTTCAGGCTGAGATTGTGTACAGTGACTACACACTGCTAACAGCCTTCCCATCAGTTCTTTCACTTATTCTATGAGGTTTGGGTTGCCATTAACATCCTCAGTTTACAGATGGGGAAACACAGGCACAGAGAGGTTAGGGATACACAACTAGTAGATGGCAGAACTTGAAGTCACAGTCTAACTCCAGAGCGTGGTCTAATCCAGTGATGGGCAACCTTTTGAGCTTGGTGTGTCAAAATTTACCAAAAAAACAAGTATAAAAAGCCATACTTCTCTGTATGCGACCTCATGCAACTACATATCATTGAAAATGGCTACTCGTGTCAGTGCTGACACATGTGTCATAGGTTCACCAGCACGGGTCTAATCCAATGTGATAAATAGAAGGTTGGGGTAGGGGGAGAAACCATACACAGAAAGATAGAGAATATCAAGTGAAACCAAGTGTCCTTATGACTTTTGTTGTTGTTAATCCTCACTCAAGGATATTTTTTCCATTGATTTTTTTAGAAAGAGTAGAAGAGAGGAAGAGAAGGGGACAGAGAGAATGAAAAACATTGCTATGAGAGAGACATACCGATTGGTTGCCTCCTGAATGTGCCCCTACCATGGCCGGGGATTGAAACTGCAACCTAGGTATGTCCCCTTGACCAGGAATCCAACCCCTGATTCCGGGGATGCTCAGGTCAACGTTCTAACCACTTAGCAACATTGGCCAGGGCAAAACTGAGGGTCCTTATGATTTTGATTAAATTTAGCTTTAAATCATAGCTCTAGAAATCATATTTCTCTCTCTCCCCTTCCCACATTCACCCAAAGACCTAACTTTTCCCCCAGATAATCAGAAACCCCAGAGACAGGCTAAAGATAATATCTTGACCTAAGTTATTTTTCAGTTCTTGAGCCCAAGTTATGGTACAGTTCTTGATTCCTAGCAACTTTCCCATGAGACTGGGCAGAAGGACATGGAAAAAGACATCAGAGCTGTCCTCAAGACCTGAAGAAATGATTAATGACCCTTACCCCACCTCAAACAAATCAGCTTCCAGCACATCCCAGAATCCCCGCCCACTATGTCTTGCAATTTTGCCCCATATAGTCTGTAACCTACATGCCATAGAAGAGTTTGGGCTTTTGAGCATTAGCTCCCTATTCTCCTGGATGGTGCCATTCATTTACAAAATGGATGAACTCCTTCTGATGCATTAGTTTGCTAGGACCATCGTAGCAAAGTAGCACAAACTGAGGACTTAGACAACAGAAACGTATTGTTTAGAAGTCCAGCATCAAGGGTCAGTTCCTTCTGAGGCTGTGAGGAGGATCCTGTCCCAGACCCCTCACCCAGCTTCTGGGTCTGTGGTGATCTTTGTTGTCCCTCAGCATATAGAAGCACCATCCTGATCCCTACCTCTGTCTTTCACATAAAATCCTCCTTGTGTGTGGGTCTGTCTCCAAATTGCCCCTTTTATAAGGACATGAATTAGGACTTCAACATGTGAAGGAGCAGGGGCACAGTCAACCCATAACAACAGTTATGGGCCACCTGGCATGTGGGTTAATAAGTTGGAACTCCACAGGCATGGACAGGAAACAGCTCCCTCAGACTTGAGACTTGGCGTTACCTGGAGAGCAGCTCTGGTGCCTTTAGAGGAGGTTGAGTCAAAGCTTGGCAGAGGCCAGGGCAGGAAAGGCCAGGCTTAGGCTTTCTCTGGCCCAGAGATTGAGGTCCAGGCCTGCTCACTGCCTTTTCCTGGCAATGTCCCCATCCCTGATTGCACAGCCCTCTCATCAATATAAACCCAAAAGCGTTAAAACACAAACAAAAAAAAAACCCTAAACAACAAAAACCGCACACACGAAAAAGGGTAACCTTATGTTGTCTGTGAAAAGCCTCAAAAAATGTCAACAAGTGCTGAGTCAGGAAATTCTCCTCTAATAGCTTTTGTTGGAAACGTTTAACATTTCAACTTTATCTCTTCTTTTTTTTTTTTTTTAAGACAGCTCCTCAGAGGTATTCAAACACAACAATACCATCATTCAGGCATTTTGGCTCTCAGAGGACTCCCTTGGAGCCAAGGCCAACATTCACCTTCCCAGAGTGAGAGCCACTCACACACCCAGAGAGCTGGTTTCCTCCAGCCCCTCTGAGCAGGGGACAAGGCACTGCATCTGATACACCCATGCTCCCGCCATCTGGCACCAAAAAGAGCATACTCTGAGTGGAGGATACCAAGCAGACATACCCTAAAAGCTGAGGTTTCATCTCTGGCAATGGCCAAAGAAATACCAAGGAACCTCCACAATGAACTTTTCAGAGATCTGTGGTCCCCATCGCCTCACAGGACAGCAGTTCAGCTAAGGAGGGACCACAGTACTCCTTCAGCTCTCCTCACACCCCAGTCTCGGCCTGGGGCCCAGGCCCTGGTATCACTGCCTCCCTGTGCCAACTGCTATCCTGTGGTTCTTAGCTCCCTGAGCACCTGCACTGTTTCTTCATTGCAGTATCTCCTCTGTGGGACAGCCATGTGCTTCTGAACCAGGCAGCAAGCAGGGGAGTGTGAAAGTAGAGTAGGCAGGGGTGAGTACCCAAGGGAAAAGGAAGTAATACAATCTGGCGTAGCCTGAGCTGGTTGCTGGCCCAATTCATATGTGCCTTCCTTAATGAAACACTATCTTTCTGGTCAGGCAAGTGAAGAGGCATCTTCCACACAGATCAATAAATAGCAAGGAAAAAGAGGCATATTCCCTTTTCATCACACTCAGCCCCAAAGGCATAGCCAGCTCCCCAAGGGGATTCACAAACTTCCAGGTTGGCATCCACTGTGCCTTAGTCCACAAAGTCTATCTTCCCAGGAGCTTGAGTGGAATCAATGAGTCCATTTTGCTCGTATTTACTGAACAAAAGAAGAGCCAGTACCAGCAGTAATCTTTGGCGACACAATCATCATGGTAGAATAAATAATGCATCAATAAACATTGATTGTGAAATGACATATTAGTTGCCCGAACATGGTGAGGTCATCACTCACAGAGGAAAGCATTAAAAGAAGCTGAGCCAGCAACTTTTGCCCTTTCCAGCATGAGCATAAAATTTCAGTGAAGACACAGCAGAAAGGGCCAGGCTCAGGGTCCAGACACAGACTCAGAGCATAGTGCAAAACAGGCAGGAACTACTCCTGGAAAGCCTGGGGAGACTGAGTCATGGCCATCAGTCATGCAAAATTGAGCATTTTCACATTTCTCATCTTGAAACTTGTTAATAGACACATTGCCTGGTAGAGAGAGGGCAGGGAAATAAGTGTTTGTTGGGCACCTGCTCACATGTTCATGCTCACTGACTGTAATCCTCCTAACTCCACAAATAGGTACTGTCATTCTCATCTAATAGATAACATGACAAGAGGGGAAGTGACTCATACTCTAGGACCAGTTATCTAGTCAACATCCATTTTCCTTCAGGGACCACAGGTCTCTGAAAAGTTCATTGTGGAGGTTCCTTGGTATTTCTTTGGTCATTGCCAGGAGTCAGTCAAGGCCCAGGAACACTAGAGTGGTGTTAAGCTTTTGTGAGTATGGAATCTTTGGCAGCATAACCAGGTCCATGAACTTGAGATGCAAATGAAAAACAGTTTATCTTTCCCCATCACATGCTCAGTGAGACTACAACATCCTGGGTTCACCCTATAGCTTCCTGGGCTTCTTCCACCTATAAGAACAAGTCTCATTTTGGCACCGAAGAACTTGTCAGAATATAAAAAGCCTTGCTCAAGTCAAAACTTATCTCTCTTTCCAGATTGAAGATTTCTTCTTCTTGTAGCTGAGAACAGACTCTACTGGAATGAAAAATGGTGAGGCCAGAGGGGAACCAAGATGGTGGCATAAGTAAACACCTATACTGCTGCCTTGCACAATTCCAAAACTACAACTAAAAGATAAAATGGACATCATCCAGAACCACCGGAAAGCTGGCTGAGTGGAAATTCTACAACTAGAAAAAAAGATAAAAGGACACTGAGACTCAGAAGAGGTACGGAGGGCAGAGTTGCAGAGACGTGGAGACAGAGGTGTGGAGCTGTAGAGACATGTGTGAGTAGAAAGGATGGGTGGCTGAATACACGGCTGGTTTTCTCAAATAGAGAGGGAGACAAAGACTCCCCACTGCACTGAAACCCAGTTCTAGGTGAGTCTCGGGGAACCCAGACTCATACAGGGTTAAACTGGACTGTCAGGAGTAAGCACACTGAGACTCAGGGGCTGCAGAGGTGCACGAGCTCACAGAGAGGGCACGAGGCTGGCTTTCTCGTGCAGGAGGAAAGCAAAACCTCCGGACTGCATTGTATTCCATTTCCAGGTGAGACTTTTGTTGTCCACACTCATTTGGGGAGAAACTGGATTGTCTGGCAGTGGTCAAAACTCGAGGGCAGCTTTCTCTCAGAGGTGTGTACAGCCATTGCCGCAGGACACAGAGGTGCTGCTTAGGGTGGGGCTGATGGGAAACCAAAGCTGACTGCTCAGCCCTGAGACTCCACTCCATCCAAGCTGAGCACAGAGGCTCTCCCAGCATAGACACAGCTGATCCTCACAGCCAATTGGCCTGGAGGATACCAACAACAATCTAGGCTTAACTACAACAAGACAGTGCTGCCCATAAAGGGGTGCAGCAAGAGTATCCACCTTAGGTAAGTGGGGAGGATAAGCCATTGTCCTCTAGAGGACACCTACCACACAGAGCTACTCAACCCAATCAGGGAAGCAGCCAAAATGCAGAGACAAGGAAACAGATCACAATTGAAAGAAATGGAGGGGAAAAAATGACTGGACATGGAGTCCAAAACCATGGTAATAAGGTTTTTCAAGAGGTTCCTAGAAAAGGCCAATAAATTTAATGAGACCCTCAAGGATATGAAAAAGTACTAACTAGAAATTAAGCATATACTGACTAAAATAAAAAATATTATACAGAGACCTAACAGCAAACTAGAGGACCACAAGAATCAAGTCAAAGATTTGAAATACAAAGAAGCAAAAACCACTAAGCCAGAAAAACAAAAAGAAAAAAGAATCCAAAAAATTGAAGATAGTGTAAGGAGCCTCTGGGACAACCTGAAGCATACCAACATCCAAATTATGGGGGTGCCAGAAAAAGAGAGAGAGCAAGATACTGAAAACCTTTCTGAAGAAATAGTGACCGAAAACTTCCCCTACCTGGTGAAAGAAATAGACTTAAAAGTCCAAGAAGCTCACAGAGCTCCAAACAAAAGAAATCCAAAGAGGACCACACCAAGACACATCATAATTAAAATGCCAAGAACAAAAGACAAAGAGAGAATATTAAAAGGAGCAAGAGAAAAACAGTTAGTTACCTCTCAGGTAGCACCCATATGATTGTCAGCTGATTTCTCAACAGAAACTATGCAGGCCAGATGAGAATGGCAAGAAATAGTCAAAGTGATGAATAACAAGAACCTATAACCAAGATTACTTTACCCAGAAAAGCTATCACTCAGAATTGAAGGTCAGATAAAGTGCTTCACAGGTAAGAAAACGCTAAAGGAGTTCATCACGGCCAAACCAGTATTATATGAAATGCTGAAAGGTATTCTTTAAGAAGAGGAAGAAGAAGAAAAAGAAGGAAAATGTGGTTGCTTCAAACTAGAGCATAAATGAAACTGGAGAGCATTATGCTAAGTGAAATAAGCCAGTCAAAGAAAGGTAAGTATCACATGATCTCACTCATTTATGGAATACTAGGGGCCCAGTGCATGAAATTTGTGCACTGGAGGTGGGTGATCCCTCAGCCCAACCTGCCCCCTCAATAGTGCTGATGGCTGGCCCCTCCCCGGCCACCTCGGCCCCGCCCCCCTGACCCTGGCCTTAGCCCCGGCAGCTGGTGACCGCCTGGCGCTCGCCAGATGCCATGGTCCACCTCCCCCAGCCCAGGCCTTAGCTCCGGTGGTGACCACCCAGCCCCTGAGGCACCCCACACTCACGGCCTCTTACGCGCATGCACCACCGATGCCGCGAGTGCCTCGGCCCTGCCCCTTACCTTGCACGTGGGCACCTTGGCAGCCCTGCCCCCCGCCAGCCTCATGCGCGCCATGGCCCCGCCCTCCGCTCCTGATTGGCTGGTAGTGGAGCGAAGGTACAGTCAAATTACTCTTTTATTAGATAGGGTAATGAACAACATAAACTGATGAACAAAAACAGATCCAGAGACAGAGAAGCATTGACTGTCAAACCTCGGAGGGAAGGTAGGGGAGGGTGGATGTAAGGGAGAGAGATCAACCAAAGGACTTGTATGCATGCATATAAGCCTAATCAATGGACACAGACACCAGGGGGGTGAGAGCATAAGTGGTGATGAGGGGGGGGGGGGCCTTGGAGGGGGTAATGGGGAATGAGGACACAAATGTAATACCTTAATCAATAAAGAAATTTAAAAAAATAAAAATATAAACTATAAAAAAAAGTGGAGAGGGATGTGGGAATATTCTCACCTATCACTTCTCCTCCCCACTTCTGGGTCTTCCAGGTCAGGGCAGGGCTGCAGGATCTAGAAGGTGCTCAGAGCTTTTGCTTGGTAGTATTTTTAGCAGTACTCTTGGTAGTACTCTTGATCTGAGCATTCTGTGTCACAGCAATCAAATGCTGCCTGCCAGGACCCCCACAAGAGGCCTCCTCTCTCCACTTTTCAGTGATATGGCTAAAGAACAATCTGGCAAACCATTTGGAAACACCCACAGCTCTGCCTTGCAATTAGCTTCTCACCTTTCCCCCTTACTCTCCCAGGAAGTTCTCTTGCTCAGGGTCCTCTGAAGGCATTGAAGCCTCTATTGGCCCATTCACTGGCCCTTTCTGCTGTGTCTTCAGTGAAGCTCACATATGCTTGTCCCACCATGATGAGGAAACAAGCTGCCCACAGCTGATCAATGTTTCTCTCCCTCTCTAAAAAAATAATTTAAACCATATTTAAAATAAAATAAAAAATAAGCCCAAGGAGGCTGTTCATCAGCTCCTTAACTGTTTCACTGGACTATAGATGCAATTTTTCCACTGTCCTCAGTTTTGGGACTTTAGCCACAATTCCAAGATATTTAATTCCATCAGGTTACAGAATGGATAGACATGTAGTACTAACGTGACATGGATTTGCAGTTAAACAGGAGTGTTTTACAGGCCCACATTTTAACACTGGGTGAGGGAGGGAGAGGGAGAAAGTATGGTTCACATGTGGGCAGCTTTAAAACCAGGCTCTATTCTGTGGTGGAATATGTTTCTGGAAACACATCTGTAGAGGAAGGAGATACCACGTCCCTGTTAAGGGAAACTCTGAAGAGACTTTGAGAAAGAAATTTGCTATTTCCTTTAACTCAAAGGTTGTGGTGCTACCCCTAAGCCCCCAGTCAGGAGGACAATGCCTTCATGTCACAGCACTAATACTTGGTTAGCAGTAGCTACTGTCCCCACCTGGGGGGAAGCCCTCACTTCCTCTTAGAAGAAGCCAGGTGTGAGAAGGCACTGTCACTCTTGTCCAGCTTCTGTGTCCTCCACTCACCTGGCCTGCCACCATCTGCAGACTCTACCCTGCTCTGGTCTCTGGTCAATATGGTGGTAAAGACTTCTGTCTAATATCTGGGCACACAGAAGGGCATAGAGAAAGCAGGACTCATCTGAAAACAAAATTAAGTTGTAAGATTTGTTGTAAGATTTTTAGATGTCAGTGAATTTTCTAGGCTTCCTCTGGAAACTAGAGGTATAAAGAATATCCTCTTGCCTACCTCAATGGGAAATTGAGTGATTTAATAGTATCACTTGGAAGCCATAAATTCTGTATTGTTAGTGGTGCAAGATCAGGCTTAGAGTAGGAGAATCATGGTCTTTGTTTCTGGTTTAATATCAGGTCTCTCAGAACCATGGCTCTGCCTGTACTGACAGACCAAACAATACCAATAACAACAAACTTCTGAGGAAGGAGAAGTCCGTAACAACAACTATAACATAACAATCTAATATCTGTTGAGCCTTCCATGTGCTAGGTGCTACGCTGAGTGCTCAGACTCATGGCCTCATTCATCCTCACCATGCCCCAGGAGGATCATTATCACACCTAGGATTTTCTGGGTTTGCCTCCAGCCTGAAGCACAGGCTATAGGAGCCTGGATTTCTGAATGCGAATATATCCCATCTCCTATTGGAATGCCCTGCTCCACCCTGTGGGACTTTCTTGATGTCACTTTGAGTTTTCATCTACTCTCAAGATGCCATGTTATTCATGCCCGTGTGGTTTTTTCAAGCACAAACACCAGGATCTGAGGCTGGATCACCATCCCTATGCAGCCCAGGGGTCCACCACTGCCCCCTGAGAGCTCAGCACCATTTGGCCCATGAAAACTGGGCTCCTGGGGTCTAGTTATTTTTTCAAAAATAAAAGTCCCTAAAGGCAGTGGCTTTAAGCCACACAATAATTTTATTATCTCTCCTGTTTTATTTAGAACTAGAACTTTGGAAGGGCTCAGCTGGGTGGTTCCAGTTTGGGATCTCCATGCCATTGTAGTCAGATGATGGTTAGAGCTAGAACAGTGGGGGAGTTGACACAGCTGAGGACTGGCCAGACATCCTTCTCTTTATGCAAACTCAGGGCCTCTCCATGTGACCTTCCCACATGGAATAGTTGGGCTTCCTGCCAGCCTGGCAGCCTCAGAGCCATACTGCTTACATGGCAGCTCAGGGCTTTAGCAGCACTGTTCCAGTGAGCCTGGCAGAAGCTGCACCATCTTTTATGAACTAGACTTATAAGTCATCACTTCTGCCATAGTCTCCAGCCTCCAAAGAGAAAAAACATGGACACTGCCACTCAATGAGAGAAGTATTAAAGTTACGTTGCAAAAAAAAAAAAAAAAAAAAAAAAGCATGTGGGAAGGGAGATATAATTGCAGGCATATCTACTAAAGAGGAGGATACCCTGGTAAATAAGGCAAACTCAGATCCCAGGGGCTGCAAGAGCACATAGTCCCAATGTCCCTACTCTGCTGCAAGGGAAAGACTGAGTTTGTTCACTCTCTTTTTATGAGGGCTTTGGTTTCCCATTCACTTCTCAGTTTCTCACTGAAACTCTAGCCCTGGCATTTTAAAATGCAGGCCTCCTCCCCTAGTGCCTGGCCACCCTTCCTAGCCTGATCCTGTTCCTGAGGTTTGACAAACTGACCAGAGTGGACATGCCATCATTCTAATCCATATCTGGCAAACACCTCTGAGAGGACCCACTGCTACTCCCAACTTTTGCCCCTCCAATTTCTTCCTGCAATATCCACTCCTGCCCAAACTGAACTCAGGCTCCCTTGATGGCCTTGGAGTGGGCATGTGTGTCACCACTCCTCTGAGGGGAGCCAAGCCCTTTCAGCAGTGACTTCCTGAGAGTTCCAGCCTTGTACTGGTCTCGGCTCGCAGATCCCTTCCACAGCGACATGAAGCTATTTATCTGACCTTTCTGTGTCACTCTATTTATGACACCCCATGTGAGCCTCACCAAAGAAGCTAGGCCAACTTCAAGGCTGCTCAATATCATGACATTTAAGTGTGACACTTGCAAGCATAGACCAGATGGGACTCAGCTCTGCTGTTTTCTAGTGGTATAAACTCTGGGCCAGTCATTCACCTGAATCCCTATGTTGTGGGGATACTACAGGACTTGTTGTGCCTATTTCATAGGCTTATCCTCAAAAAATGGTACACTACATGAGCTGATTTGAAGACTGTGGCATGTACCATGTAGTGGTAATTATTATTATCACAGTTATCCTAACATTGCTTCTGTATTCTCTTCCTGTGCCTACAGGGTCAGCCAAAATATGCCCATCCCCTCTTGGCCACCTTGTTCAAAGCCCAAGCAGTCACCCATTCATTTCCTTCTTTGCACCCTGCACAGTGAGATGGGTTGGTGAACACCATACTGCCCACACTTTCTCTGCCCACACTCTCACAGGTGGGATGAAGGCTGTATCAGCCTCTGTTGAACACCCACTAATGCCAACCAAGGATGGAGTGATCTAGGAGTGGGCCTTGTGACTGGTCCCACACACAAAGTCACAACCACACTGTGCTACTTGGATCAGAAAAGCTCATAGCAGAGCCTTTCATCAGCCATGCAGAGGGTCTGCCTGTGCCCACCTCCATTCTGCCTCCTGGGGTTCAGGTGGGGCCTGAGCTCATGAAGACAGGCCAAGGCTCCAGGCAACTATAGCTATGCACAGTTGAGGGAGCAGAGGCCTAGACAATACCCTTCTTCCTCCCACGAGGTTCCTGTGGGTCACGCCTGGGACAGATTCCCAAGGACACGGCTCTTCCGCCTGTATGAACAACGCCTGGCAAGAAAGAAACCTTTCAAAGATTCCATCCTGATGCTTCTGGGCTCCAGGCTTTTTGCCTTATCCTCAGCTTTCCCACACAAGAAAAAGGGATCTGGCCTAGTTGTGAAGCAAAGGTTTATTCCTAACTGCAGAGTTGCCAACAGGGCTGGACGGGGCTGAGGGAAGGGGTGATAGAACTGTTTATCTTTCAAGAAAACCCAGAGGGCACAAACAGCCACAAGATTAGACTGGGCAGCTGGGCTGCCAGCAATGGGGTGGCAAGAGGAGAACCCGCCTCCCAGGCCACCATGAATCAAGGTTTTAAAACTTTTATAGACATTTATCTTGACTCCTCAAAGTAGCTCCAGGGAGAGGAAGAGCAAGTGACAGTTTAATCTTTCTCTTTGCCAATCATTATTCCCTCCTCCCGCCCCACCCCCGCTCCAGCCTTCCCTGCCTGGAGAAGCCAGCTGGTGCGAGGGACGGGGCTGAGCAGGGGTTCATGACAAGCAGCTGGAGGGCCTGACACACAGCCGACACTCAGGGAATGAAAAGAAGCCAGGGAGGAGTTTTTTAACTGGAGCCATTTGGCTGACTGTTGGGCAGAGGTGGGTGGGCTGGGTGGAAGGAGCAAAGGGAGAGAGAAAAAACAAGTGAATAGGCCTGGAAGAGTGGGAAGGGAGTGAGGCACACAGAAAATAGCCAAAGCACACAGAGAGGGAGTGAAGAGCCTGTCCTCAGAGGAAAGAGAGAGCAGAGGGGGAAAGGAGGAGAGAAAGGAGGAGGTGACAGAAGAAAGTGCAAAAAATGGGGGTTAAAAACAAGATTAAAAACAAGAAAGAGGCTTAGGGTAAGAGGCATTCGAAAGAGATGTGACATTAAGAGAAGCAGGCAGACAGGAAGGGAGAAACCCCCGCATTAGAAATGGGCTGAGCCCTAGAAATGTTTTTACAATATGCACGTTTAAAACTAAAAACCCATCTCCATCCAAAACACTGAATCACATGTTGACCAAGTTCCTCATGTGACCCCACCACAGAGCTGCTGGCAGGACCCTGAGAGAGAGCACCGCCTGCAACGCTGGCCCTGTCTCTCCCCCCCCCCCCCCCCCCGCCCCGGCCCACCCATGCCCTGGCCCTGCTGCAAATGCCCAGGCTCTCAGCCCCATCTGCACATTAAAACTTCCAGGAAACTCGTCAAAGCCCTCAGCCTGGGCCCTGCTCAGACCAATTGGATATGGCTCTCTGGTCAAGAAGACAGGCCAGGATTGAAAGCACCCCAAGGTGATTCTCAGGTCTAGTTGGTTTTAAATCTCGGATAAACCTTATACCATAATGTATAGTTGAACAATGTGGGGGGCAGGGGTGTCAACTCCCACATAGTCCAAATCTGACTATAAATTTGGACTCCCCCCAAATTTAGTTGTCCGTCGGCATCTACAGGAGGTTGGTTCCAGAAACCCCCACAGATACCAAAATCCACAGATGCTTAAGACCCTTATATAAAATCTTGTAAATCAATGCATACCGTTGGCCTTCCACATCCCTGGGCTCCCAGCAGGGATTGAAAATAGTACAGCTATTGACTGAAAAAAATCCAAACCTAAGTGGACCTGCACAATTCAAATCCATGTTATTCAAGGATCAGCTGTGGAGTTCCATGAGTGTAGAGTGGGCTTTCTGACCATCATGAATAATGTTGCTTCTAAGGGAAAATGCATTTATATTTTAACCCCAGGTGTCAGGCTTCAACCAGCCCCAGAGCCTGCATCCCACCACCCACATACAGCCAGGCCCTCTCAGCCAGAGAAGGTGGGGGGGCAAGAGGCTGGTGGGGCTTTCCCTGACCGGGTCCCCATAGGAAACATTCCATAACTTGAGCGCTTACAAGCCAAAGAAAAGGGGGTGGGAGTGGGGGGGAGAATGTGTCGACAATAAATAACAGAGGGATGGGAGCTCTACAAGAAACAGCAGAAACTTCACATTAATAAATAAAGAAGACACATGCCTGGAAACGGCGTGGAGCTGCAGCTTAGCAGTTCCACGCTAGGAACTCTGCCGAGCCGGGATGTCAGGGAAACTGGTTTGTAAAACTGTAACTTGTGTCAGAGCCGACAGACATAACAAGGGCATTCCAATCGCACGAATGCGGCCAGTTCTCCAGGGAGAGGGATGAGGAGCACCTGCGACCTGTGGGCCCTGGAAGGGGTTCTATGCAAACCCCGAGCACCCCACCCACCTGCAGGCAACTGACGATTAGGTCCCTGTCCCGCTTCCTGCGGATCCTCAGAGAGACCCACATGGGAAACAGGGTGCTACTTGGGAAAAACAGCCGGAGAAACAGTTGGCAGCAGCACAGAGTTTCGTGAAATCCTTGAAGCCAACAAGACAGAACAGGCCAGAAGGTACAGCCAAGAACCTGTTGTTTCTTCACCTCTTCCAGCATCACACAATGTAAAACTAATCAAATCATTGAATGACACAAGCAAGCGTCCAGCTGGGATTATGTAAATGGAGGCAGTGCCTGATGACAAAGTGGGCTTCTGACAGTTCCCTTCCAAAGGGGCTGGAGCCCGGTGCCCAGGCTGACGGACCCCTGTGCCTGCACAGAACAGAATCTCAGCTTGTGGTTGGGTAGGTTTCTCCCATTGTGAGGGAGGCTGCTTCACAGCAGACAACTGGTGTGGGAGAGAGATGCAGAGGCCTGCACACCCGTCTCCCTCTCTCTTACTCCTTTGGGAACAGAACAGCTTGTTGTTGTGCCTCAATTATTTGAATTCCTTTGTGAGGCAGGCTCTGCAGTTACCATGATCTGAGACCTTCCCCAACTCCCCCAGAATGGGGGGTTCATACAGGCGTACGGGGGGGGGGGGCAAGGAAAGAAGTAGCCCAGCAAGGGACATGCCCCAGGGTACAAAGTGGCTCCAACAACCTCGAAAGGCAGCAGTTCCAGGAGTCTGGTCTTCTTGTCCCTCACAATTAGGGCTGCTGCTCCCATTGTGATAATCAGTCTCTGTTCAGTTTCTATAGCTTCTAAAAGACTTTGTTCTCTGCCTCACAGCATGCACCCACTCACAACTTCTGTTCCTCATGCATCTGCTCACTTGTCTTCTAGGTACTCCTCAGCTTCTGTACAACTCTAGGGTCTTGCATTCAAACAGTGACTCTGAGACACTGGAGGGGCTGATTACATTGATTAATTACTTCCTTTGGGGGCAGAAATCTCACTGCAGTCAGGCACCTTCCTCTGGCTCAAACTGCTAAAGCCAGGGTAGAAGGTGGCATTGTGCAAAGCGAGGTAGCTTTGTCAGATGGGAGCTATGGAGAAGCAAATACCTTGTTCAGGGAAAATCCTCAGCCTGCCTGGCTTCTCAACTTTCCTTTCACAAATGTCTGATGTCAATGCTCTTGGCAACACACTAAGCTGGCATAAGCAAAGCAGACATAGGAGAGCAATGCGTAAAGGAAAGCCATCATCCAGCTTGTGTTGCTCAGTGGCTAAGCATCCACCCATGAACCAGGAAGGCTCAACCCCCAGTAGAGGAAATAGGGGGAACATGCAGGAGACAGCAATCAATGTTCCTCATCTATGTTTCTATCTCTCTATTTCTTTCACTTCCTCTCTCTAAAATCAATAAAAACATATTTTTTAAATAAAGCCATCAATATCTGCCTAATACCAAACAGCAATGATTCTGGATTCACCTATTATATAGAATTGTGGTGAGGTTGAATTGGGTACAAAGGGAAGCAAAACAGGATTTTAAGAATAACACCTAACAGTTAACAAGTGCTGGCTGGGGGTCAGGCTCTGTGCTAAGCACTCAATCATCCCTGGTGACATCCTGGCATCACTATGGGGCAAGATGGCACACATATTTGCTGATGACTCCAAAGTATCCCGACCCTTTCTCCTTTAACCTGGTGCACAAACTGATAAATGCTGCCAACTTTCTTTCCAGGTGATGGAGCTGGCCAATGAAATATAAGGGAAATTATCTGGGAGCTTTGGGGAAAGTTTTTCCTTTTTGGAGAAAAGGAAGTAGTCCTAAAAGTCCCCCCATGTATATCTTTTCTTTTTTACCCCCCTTTAAAAAAAATCTTGCTATCATCTCCCATTCCACCACCTGCTTCCTTCTATGAATGAAGACAATAGGAGAGACTGCAACTGACTTGTGAAATGAGGCAACAAACATGAAGATGAAAATTAAATATGGTGAACATGTCAGAAGGGACCTAGCAAGACTGTTGACTGCTGAATCAGCACCAGCTGCATATCTCAAACTAATACAAAAAGGATTATTACTATTCCCATCTTACAGATAAGGAAACTGATGTCCAGAGTGAACAGTAGCAACAGTCTAAGATCTCAGCTATAGAAGGATTTAGCCAAAATTCAAACCCAGCCTGTGGATTCTAGAGATATAACCATCATGACATACTCCTCTCCAGGCAGAAGAAATCTTATAATTGGAAAGTCCATATTTGAAAGGACTCTTAAGGATTCTGTGGCCAAATCTTTTTAATTAATTGATAAGTGATTGAAGGCTGGGCCCAGGTCCGATTGGCTCCACCCTCCTAAAGCATTAGGACTGAGTCCTGACTGGCCACGCAGGGTTCTTCACATTGCTTTATGCTTTACATTCCTCTCCTGAGAAAAACAGGAAGCCATACTCCTGCACGGTAAGGTAGTGACCTGTGCATTGCCTTAGCTCAGGCTTTATCATCCTGACTCATCCAGGACCACTGATGCCACAGAAATCAAGACAGAAGTGAAGACAACAGCATTGTATGTCGCAAAGTTATCATGGTGACCACATTACACTCCGATGTATTTAGACTATATTAAGCCAAGATATTTTACACCAGAAAATGTTACCTGAGAAGGACTGTTATTAGTGGCTTTTGCAATATTCACTCTGGAAGCCTGCGGCACAGTCCCTTAGGGAGAACAGTATTCCAAGGAAAAGCAATGGCAGACCCCGTCCCCAAGGCAATTTATATTATTAAGCTGCTAAAAAAAAAAAAAAAAAAAAAAAAAAAACTAAATAAAACAAAACTCTCCAATTTCCTAAGGATCTCAAGAAAGCAAAGAGGTTTATTTACACATAAATTGGCCATCTTTCCAAAGGGTGTTGGACATAATGGAGACTTTGGTTTTGAAAAACTGGCTCCAAGAATCATTGCATTCTGCACTCTGGCTTCTTTTCAAGCATCTCTTAACTTTCCCAAAAAACTGCCAGCATCTTATGATTGATGCACTTCTAGAGATTCAGCTGAACTTGTCTGTTCACATTATCCAGCTGTTCCATGCCTGTGGTTTTTACTAATGGTCGTTATATTTGATCATTCCCTCCTTGCCCCTAAACTTTCTGGCAGTGCTCAAGAGAAATGGAGACGGCAACTGGTACTGAGAGCCTTGCAAACTTAGCAAAGTTCACGACTCACACTTGAAATAATGTGGGATCAAGGTAGGAAATCAGAAGAATCATGTGTTCATTTATCCCACTGATATTTATTGAGCACTTACTATGTGTGGAGCTCTATTCTTAGCACTCTAGACACATGATCCCATTCAACAATGCCTTAAATGTATGTGTTCAGCACTAGTATTATACTCATTTTATTGACCCAGAAACTAAGGCTTAGCAAGATAGAAGAACTTATAACTTACAAAAAAATAGAGCTGCTAATATGTGCACATTTATGCACATGCACATTCCAACATAAAGCAGAATATATTAATTAAATGATCCAGATGGCAGGGCTTACCTAAAGAAGAGACTGCATTTAGACCTCATAAGGAAGATTGAATTTTAGTGGGGGACTAGAAGATAGATAAGATTGCAGGAAGAAAGGAAGAATGGAAAATGCCAGGAGAAAAAATAATTAAAGGTGTAAAGGCAGAAATATATAGAACACATTTAAAAATGGTGAGCCACACCCTAACCGGTTTGGCTCAGTGGATAGAGTGTCTGCCTGTGGACTGAAAGGTCCCTGGTTCGATTCTGGTCAAGGGCATGTACCTTGGTTTCAGGCACATCCCCAGTAGGGGGTGTGCAGGAAGCAGCTGATTGATGTTTCTCTCATCAATATTTCTAATTCTCTATCCATCTCCCTTCCTCTCTGTAAAAAAATCAATAAAACATATTTTTAAAAATAAGTAAATAAAATAAATAAAAATAGTGAGCCACCCATTTTAGTAGGAGCAAAGGTCACACGTGTAAAGATGTGAGGACTGGTCAGGTAGGTTGGGCAAGGGTGCTGGAGGACCTACACTGTCAAGGCAATGACACAGGTGAAAAAAGTGGCAAAATGCACACACGAAAACTGGCAATTGTTCAGTGGAGGAATGAAGAGTCAAGAATGATTCTGACACTGAGTGCCATCAACACATAATCAGGCAGGTGCAGTGTTTGGGAGGAAATGTTGAGCAAAATAAATAAATAAATAATGTGAAGAACTTCTGGTTCAAAATGGCCCCTGTCTCAACCTCTCCTAATTTCCCACTAAATATATATAAAATTACACACTAAAAACACACACAAAATAGTACAAAAACAAGAACTGGATTGCCAAAACATGAAAAGAACTTTCATCTGCTGCAACATGGTGGAGGCAATTCAGAGAAGCAGTGAGCAGCCAGGCTGCTTGCTGCCTTGAAGGGGAGGAGCTCATCCGCGACACAGAAAGGAATGGGCTCCTGGCCCTTCCCCACTGTCTGCCCTTTCTCAAAAGTCCAGGTCAATGCCAAATAAAAAGAGTGGATAACTGCTCCCTCTATTGTAAGAGTATTTCTAAGGTGCCAGAGTAAAATGACAATCATGTGTTCTTCATCTTGTCTTCTCCCCCTATTTCCATCCACTGGAATTGTCTATCCTGTCTTCTTCTCTGGTCTGAAAACAAAGAGCAGGAAACTGAATGAATCTATCATGATATTTTGGCATCCTAGAGGTGTCAGCCCTCACACTGAAGCTGTTTTAGCAAGAAAAAAAAGACTAACAAATCTAACAGCCCTGTGTACAGGAGCTGTAAATTTCCAGGAAATCTGGTTTCAGAGTGTCAGAGAATCAAGCAGTGGGGTGAATGATTGCCGTTCTGTACGACGGAGTCACCAAATCTGTCAGCTGGCAAACCTTGAATCCAGAGGGAACCTGTCTAATCCAAGGATTAGTAAACAATAAACTAAAAAAGAGCCCTGTGCAGAAGTGCCAAAGCTCAAAAGAAAGGGAACAATCTCCTAACGATCAAGAAGATGAATACACCTTTGAAAATGATTTACTATTGGGGGAAAAAGGGAAAATATTATAAAATGTTTGGGTATCTTCAGCAGAATCTAGGGATATATAGCCTGTCTGAAACAGGAGCAGAAAGCAAAAAACGCTGAGCTGAAAGAACATGAGATGAAAAGACAACAGGAGGACAATAAGCCCAGATTAGAAGGTTACTAGGTGAGATAAGGAGGCTAAAATTACAGTCTGAGAAATAAAGTCGTCACTGCAGACAGTAAAAGTCGACAATGGAAAATCAAATTAGTAACAAGTCCAGTAAACTTGAAAAGCTCGCCCAGAATATGGGAGGGGGAAGGGGGGAGGGGGGAGGGCGGAGGGGGGAAGAGGGCAAAACAAATGTTTTGTGTTATTTTTAATAAATTTTTTCAGACAAAAAAATAGATGATATGTGTAGAAGACAAAGAAAGAATATTCTATCTACAAAGTCAAGAGTAAAACACAGTTGAGCCACAATGAAGGAGACAGTGAGAACAAGTGTAATTTGGATGCCATAGTATAAATTTCTCATATAGAAAATATGCATCATTTCTCTGTGTCTTGAGGTTTTTGTCTCTAAAATGAGCTTTTAAAACAATATGCAGAGAGTTTTTATAAGTAGTAAAGGATATTTTATACATAATGTGCTTGGCTTCAATACTGAAACATGGCAAATTCTAACATCATGATTATTTATTACTCTATAAATAACTCATACAAATGATAGCAAGTTAAATAAGTAAATAGAAAAATAATGGAAATCTTAAAGATTTAATCCATGAAATAAGAATTATGATCAGGATATAAACATAAAAATGTTCACTTTATTAGGAATCAAAGAAACTCAAATTAGAACAATGAGCTGCAACTTTTCTAAGAACAGATTACTGTAGTTTTTTTTTCTTTTTTTAAAGATAATGCTCAACTTTGAGAAGAATGTGGTGAAAGGGCTCTCTCTACCTTGCTTGTAGAAATCCAAATGGGTTCAACCTTTCAGTTGATATGTGTAGATCCGGAGAAGAAAAGGGTTTATATTCTTGCTATGGGCTAAAGGTTTGAAGGCCTAATTCTAATTCCTAATGTAACTGTATTTAGAAATAGGTAGGGCCCATCTATACTAATAAAAGGGTAATATGCTAATTAGACTGGACATCTTCCAAATATCCTTCAAGACAAATCCATAGTGGTGGGGCCAAGGCAGAGGTGGTTAGGGGCAATCAGGCTGGCAGGGGAGAGCAATTAGGGGGTCAGACTGGCAGGCAGAAGTGGTTAGGGGTGATCAGGCAGGCAGGGGTCTTGGATTGGAAAGGGTGTAGGCTGGGCTGAGGGACACACACCCCCACACACCATGCATGAATTTTGTGCACTGGGCTTCTAGTAAGGAGATACCAGTTAAGTGAGGTCATAAAGGAGCTCTAATCCTATAGAGCTGGTGCCCTTATAAGAAAAGGAAGAGAAACCAGAGCCCTCTCTGCAAGTGTGAAGACACAGACAGGAAGAGAGCTCTCACCAGGAAATGAATCAGCCAACTCCTTGATCTGGGACTTCCAGCCTCCAGAACTGTGAAAAAATAAATGTATGTTGTTCATGCCACCCATCTATGGTATTTTATTATGGCAGCCCAAACAGACAAATACAATTCTGTAAGCAGAATTTCCACTTATGGGAGTCTATCCTGAGGGAATAATCAGTGAGACTGACAAGAATTTATGGATGTGTCCTACAGCATCAGTGAAGTTAAAAATAACCCCAATGTCTAACAAGAGAAGAATCTTTAGCAAAATGCAAAATGCATATGATAGAGTATTTTGCAACCATTAAGGCCAAATTTTAAAGCTGATTTAATGTTGACAAATAATTATTATATAGTATTGATATAAAAGTAATTGCAAAAATGATATCCAACAATATGATCCTCATTTTGTCAAATTATGTATTTACGAGAGGCCCAGTGCATGAAATTCATGCACGGGGTAGGGCCTCCCGTCCCCTGCTGCAGATTGTCAGCTGGAGCCTTCCTTTGTTCCACACTGCCCCCTGGTGGTCAGCGCACATTATAACGAGCTTGGTTGGTCAGACTCCCACCTAAGGGGACACTTTGCGTATTAGACTTTTATATATATAGATTAAGTATTTTGCATAGGAAAAAAGGAATGAAAATATATACAGTAGACCCCACATCCTTGGGGGATACATTCCAAGACCGCTGTTGGTTCCTTAAACCACAGATAGAACCAAATCCTATTAATACTATCTTTCTTCCTATACACACATACCTTTTTATTTAAAGGAAGCACTTTCTGGCATCTCTTTGGCATATCTGAATTGCCAGCATCACTATTCTTGCATTTGGGGGCCATTATTAACTGAAATAAGGGTTATTTGAAGATAAGCAATTTGAAACTGTGATGGTCAAGCTGATAATCAGGATGGCTAATAAGTGACTAAAGGGTGGGAAGCGTGTAACCTGTGGAGACTCTGGACAAAGGGATGATTCACATTCCTAGCAGGATGGAGCAGGACAGCGTGAGATTTTATCACATTACGCAAAATGTCACATATTTAAAACTTACAAATTGTTTCTAGAATTTTCAACTTGTTATTTTTGGACCTCAGTTGACTGTGGGTAACTAAAACTATGGAAAACAAAACAGTGGATAAGGGGGGATTACTGTACACCAAATATATTAACAGGAATATTATCTCTGATTGTGGGATTACAAACAGGATTTTTTCTGAGATGTTATAAATCTCCAGCAATCATCTTGTATTGTTTTTACAATCATAAAAAGTCAAATTGTTTTTGAAAAAGACATGTGAATACTGCTTCTTCCATTAGCTTAGAATAGTCTTTAAAGAGAACATCATTTCTTCATGTTAGCTCGTTTCCTTCCTGAAAAAGTTGTCGAGATACTATAATTGACCTACATTCATAAAATAATAAGTGTTATAAAGAAATTGACACTATGAGCAACATAAACTGATGAATAAAAATAGATCCAGAGACACAGAAACACCGAACAGACCATCCAACCTTAGAGGGAAGGCGGCAAGGGGGTGGCGGAGGGGGGGGGGGGTGTTAAGAGATCAAAGCATAACCCATGGACACAGACACTAGGGGGCGGGTAAGAGCATGTGCTGGGGAGGTGGAATTGGCCAGGGAGGTCAATGGGGGGAAAAGAAATATGCAATACTTTAAACAATAAAGAGTTTAAATTTTAAAGAAAGAAAGAAATTGACACTAAGGATGCTGGCATTGTTACTCTGTTAGTAACTACTAAATTATTTTTTTACCAACAATCCCCAGGGTTCTGTGATAGAGCCCTTAGCAAAATTCTTGCTTTTCTCTTTAAGATATATCAGTCCAAAATTACATAAGACTCTTTGAAATTTCAAATGTTGGAAAAGTAATCTAAATAAGCATGAGAATGTTCTTTAAAAATACACCATAAGGACGCCAACGTGGAAAACATTTTGTGAGAGAACAAACTTGTTCTGTATTATTTCAGAAGATCAGACTAGAATCAAAGGAGGATGCTAGTGGAAGGAAAATTTTAACACAGAACAAGAATTCCTTAGCAATTAGAGATTCCTTGCAAAGTAGAGATCCGTCACCAATAATGTAAACAGCAAACATAAGACCACTTGTTTACAAAGAGAAAATAGCTGAAAAGTAATTTCTGTGTTAAATTTGAACCAAACTAAAAGATGGACTGGATAATCTTTAAGGCAAATAACCATATAACTTATGTTCCAAACCAAACACTTTTGAGAGAAAAGAAGCAATATTAATAACTACACAGGGACATCCTCCTCTAGGGTCTCTTCTAACTCTTAGGCACTAACAAAAATTCTACATGCACAAACCTTAAGTCTTTCATCCATGCTTCTAGGGCTAAACTCTTCCATGCCCACGTTTTACTGGTTTAGTGGATTAATGTAATAGACATTCTGAAGTATAACCATCTTTCTCTGAATGGCTGGGATGGGAATGTGGGTAGACATGCCGAATTTCCCCAATAATTGGCCCTTGGAGAAAAGAGAGGAGTGAGCTGAGTTAATTGGAAGCCCACAAGGCATATGGCACTGGCAACCCCAGAATTATTTTGAGCTGCAGTTAGCATACCTGGGTGATTACTACTTGGATATCTCAATGCTTCCTAAGCATAGCTGGAATGTGTGGCTCTGATTTGTTTTCCAGCTGGAAATGTTATAGAAACAGGAAGATTTTGGCTTTTGTGTGTCTTGTCGTATCCTGCCTCTGCTTGGCAGAGGATCTGGTCTGACAGTCGTGTACATCACTTCCACTGTGCTCGGGGCTCAACAGAAGTAATTTAGAATGAGCTCTAGCAACATCCACAGAATCTCCCCAGCAACAGATAAGCCTGTGAGCTGCTTCCACGTGATTTTGTTGTCTCTCATGACTATAGGCCCATCAGCTAGGACAAGGTGAGAGAGAAGATGTAAAAGGTAGGCTTTTGTGAACATCCATTGATGTGATATAATGTTAAGTGTTCCTTCCTCTTCTGAACATCTTCCTATTGACCATCAAAAGCACCATTGGGCTAAGGTAGCATATTCCCATAATTTCCCTTTGGGAGTGCACTTAAGAGTATTATTCTGGAAGACAGGAATCTATTCGTTATCAATTCTGAAGTCAGACTATAACCTCTCTCAAGGCAGAGTTTCTTTTTATCTTTTTTTGTGTCCTCTGGGGTTGGCAAAGAGTGGGTGTTCAGTACATGTTAAGGGGAAATGGTGGTGATGTGGTAGTGGTAGTGATGATAGTAATTGTTATAATGCTTACTTTTTAAAGAGAACTTATTGTTTGTCCTAAACAGAAAAGGAAGAAAAGCCATGAGAAGGAGTCAGGTAAATTTTGAGAGGGAAATAAGCCCCATGAGGACCCGGAGCTGCCATCATAGGCAGAACAAGCTGCGGCTGCACAGCAGTTAATAGTGAGCAGCTAGGAGGAATGGAGCCTTGGTGGGAGTGGAGCAGGATACAGAAAATGGAGAAGGAGCCTCTAAAATGGAGACTGAGCAGAGCTTAAGGTAAATCATGCCTGATTAGAAATTCTGCCTGAAGCACAGAACCGGAGCATATTTCTAATAGCCAAGGGGAAGAGCTCTTTCCAGGGAGGCTAGTGCATCAATTAACTAACGATCTACTTAAATCACAAAGAAATTATACATATCTTTGGACATTCTTACTAAACTCTGGCAATTGGGAAACAAGGGAAAACAAAAAACAGGCAAGTTGCCTAAAAACTAATGATGGTATCTTCTACTCTTTGCACCTTCCCGAAAGCTTGCACATCCTTTGGGTGTTTGTAGCATTAATCCAACACAGGTGGGCAAAACAGAGAAGTTCCACGGTCGCCTTTGACCAGTTAAACCAGCTCAACTCCAAAGCTTGCAGAATGTCAGCCAATAAGACAGCAACACCAGACGTTCCTGGAATGAAGCCTCACCACAGCAGAGGAGCAGTGCCCACCCCTGGAGCCTCCCCAGGAACTGAGCGGAGGCGGTGGGGGCAGCAGTGACTGGACAGGTTTGGAAAGCAGCGCTAGGGCAGGTGCGTGCTGCAAAGACAGAGATGCACCTCCCAGGGGCCTGGAAACACAGCTTCAAGCGACTCAAAGTAGCCAGCTACAGCTGGAACCTGAGTGCCACTGGCAGACAAGTGAGGCTCCAGAAATAGGTTGTGTGCAGGCTCTTTTTCAGCAAAAATTGAGGATTATCCAGAAAATCCAACAGGCAAAGCAGGAATGGCCTGTGATGACAAATGATAATGTAAACAGATGCTGTTCTGACAAAGAAAAACACAACTGACACCTGAGTGTCTACTTAGGAAAGCTCACTGTACCTCCTTCTTTAACTGCAGATGGAACTTCATGAAAGACACCAACAGGCAATGACCATCATTAAAATGCGCCTTCTCAGCCAGAAAGAGCTCTGCACTAGGGGTCAGGATCTAGTTCCCACCTCACCACCAATTGGCCTTTTGACGAGTTAATGTACATGCCCACAACAACAAAATAAACATACCTTCCCCCTCTGGCTCCAATTAAGTTTTGCTCACTGGAGTATTGAACTTCTATAAAAATTATGTGAAAACTGGAGTGGAATTCAAATGTAAGGTATTGTTATAACTTAATTGAAGATAATTTTGTAGGATAAAAACTAAACTAAATAATAGTGTCATAGGCTCAAAGAAGCAAAACAGAAAATCCTTGCTAATGTTTCCAGACGAACAGTTTCAAATTCTTTGTCTTCTAAACAAGGCCTATTACCATGAACAGAGCCAGCCCAGCCAATTGGTCTTCAAATAGCCCTACTGATGCTTGATCAGGCAATATGGCTGGAACTGAGACTTCCATTCCCTTTCCTCTGAGGTTCTCTCCCTCCCCTCCCCAGTGCTGGAAACAGAAGAGGGTAAGTGTAACTGCTAGCAAATGAACAGTTAGGGGACGTGCTAGATCCTGGAGGGCAGCTACTACCCTCTCATCCCTGACCAAGCCCAGAATCAAAGAAATTTCTGTAACTTGCATGGTAAAGCTGTGTCAAGACATCAAACACAGGTAAGTTGTTGTTTTTAATACAGTATTGTTTTCCTGTAATCTTCCACATTTTTACTCACTTATATTCCCCTTCCATAATTGAGTAGTGAAGAAAAAATTTACAAACATTCATGCCTCCATGGCTCCAAAATAAATAAATAAATAGATAGATAGATAAATTAAAAAAAAAAACAAGCACTTCCATGAAGGCACGTAGGCAGCACACATTTAAGCACACATGGGGTGATGATAGAAAGCTGTGGGCCTTGGAAGGACTTGAGGATACGTGGGCCCTGCCTGTACAAAGACCAGCTGCTCCAAGCTCTCCATTCACTGGCATAATTTGCACTGAGTGCTTGGCACAGACAATTTAGCTCTAAAAATTTCCCTTGGTTATCTCTTTGGAATTTATCATCCATGTATAAGCTCAGAAATCATATCACATAAAACTGGACTTTGCAAATTTGAAACTAACTAATATCATTTTTCAAAGTTCTCAGAAAAATAAAATGGGTTGTGCAGGAAAATTTTGTAAATGGAAAATATTGCATACACAGAGTCTGAGGCAATCCAGGACATTTTAAACCAGAAAGCAGATGGAATAAGAGCAATATAAATTAGTGTAACTGTATTTTGCCAACTGCAAAGTGACTCTAACTCCAAACAGAGCTCTCTCCAACCTGTTGATTGCATGTGTATTTGTTTTTAATTACCACTGGGTAGAATTTGGTGAGATGTTTGGAATTAGAATTATAGAATCTAAAGACCTAGAGAACACCAAATCTGGCCAAACCACCCCTGGAATATCAAACTAAGGAAACAAACACAGAAAATACAAGCAAGCTATTTACATTGGAAAACAATATTCATGCATATGGTATATAAACCAGTTAACAAAAACTAAGCATGTGGCAGTTTGTAAAAAATGCCTTACAATGAAAAAGTATATTAAATACTGAACAGACGGACAAAACCTCATGAGCAGCCCTTCCTGGCCTGGCCCTTTCAACATGACCCGTCTCTTGGATGTCTTGGCAGCTTCTCTTGTTGTCAAAGTCAGACAAAGTCTTATCCTGACTGATCTACTCTAGGCCATTGAAGGTCTGAAGGATTTGTGCAAATTACCCTGCCTGGAATAAACTCAGCCATCCTAGAGCAAACTGGACAACTAATTTATGAAAGAGGAGGGAGAGGTTGACACAGATTTTTTTTTTTTTTACTGTGGTGCAAACTACAGTAAAGAAACAGATAATCTGATAATTTCTTGGAGAATCTGTTCCTTCAACATATTCCTGCCAAGATGCTCAAGCCTTGAGCCATTTTCTTGGGCTGGATATGAGCATGGATAGGATTTCACTAGCAAGCTATTGTCAACCAAGGCAGCCTCCGGGGACTGGTGCTACAGTAAAGTCACACAGATGGCCCCCCAGTGACTGACCAGCTAGACTCCTGTTTGGATGTGGAATCTTGCTCAGTGTCCTAAGTCTTGACCGACTCTGATTGCCAAAGCCCAAGTTTTTATCAATGACCCACCTTGAAGTATGGATGAGGAGAATGGAATGATGATTTTCCCTGCATCTGCAGTATCTCTTCCCAGTCGCATCATAGAGGGGCCCACAGAACTGCATATTCATGATAAAACAAGGTGTTTGCTGCATTCTTACTTTTTCTTTGACATACAAGACCTCTATACTCTTTTATCTCTACCACACAGACATTTTCATACCCCCTGTCCTGTACCAGGTCTCACACCAGCTGCTACTTGTAGGTAGAAAGGCTCAGGGAGGAATCAGCATCTGGAAATGTGTTAATTTTGCATGAAAGTAGAGGATGATTGCAGAAATTACAGAGACTGCAAATGGAGGACATCTGTTCATTAAAGAACTTAATACACAGCAATAGCATAAAGTGACGAGGAAGGTGCAAAGATCACCCAGAATCAAAGAGGGCAGGCACCACCAGAAGACTTGAGAGAGACGACAAAGCAGGGAAATGAAACTGGCTGCACTAACTCAAATGCTGAAGGGAAGGTGAAAGGATCAGAATTCCCAGTCCCAGGGGAGCAAAGTTCCAGCCATCGTTCATCCCTAGAAAACTCTCAGAAAGGATGTAAGGACTAATCTTTTGGAATCCCAGCACGAAGATAGCACTTCCAACACAATATCTGTGCGCAGATACTCAAGCAAATGCAAAGATGTCATGAACACACTTCCATTCATAAACTGAGATGATGTACTGGGACCATTTCTAAAGCTCATTGAGCACTGGTACTAAACATAATGGTACTCAACGTAGTTTGCCATGGGCCTCTGCCCTTCACAGCTCAGCTAACCTCCCTGCAGTTGTTTTTGTAGTCATGGAGGTTCAGTCCATCATGGGAACGTCTAGGAAGCTGGCCAAGATTATTGCCACCGTGACAAACATATACACTTAATAAAGGAGTGATGAGGGTAACTATTACCCTAAAAGTAAGGAACAGCATAACGAGTACTAACCCCAGTGCTGGAGATTTGTAAACTACACATCCCGCAAAGTGTCTGGTAAAGAAAAGTGTGTGGGATTGTATAAAGAAAACATAACAATATTCACTTACCTTGAAAGATAGTTGAGAAAAAGGACTAATAAAAATTATTACAAATCACTACACACACATAAAGTGCTTTATAATAAACACTAACACTTTAATCCCACATTGCTTGCTTTGTAGGCTTGAAGCTTAAAAGTTGAGCTGAAAGAGTAAGAGAAGCAAACTTCACATTCTATCATTTTCTAGGTTTAAGCAAGACAAAAAAAGAAAAGAAAAGAAAGAAAACCCCAAGAAGTCCATTTTAAAATTGCTGCTTATGTAACAGGAGCCTGAGAACTACACCAGAATTTAATTGAAAGAAAAGTAACTGTAGGGGAATTGCTTGGAAAACTGCCAGAAGGGTTTTAACAGCTGGAAGTTGAAAAGTGATTAATTTTGACAGCAATAAAAGCCTCATGTTCATACATAATTATGCTTAGATTTGTGGGCTGCTGGAATTTTTTTCTATGCACTATTAACCTTCTGCTGTCCAAGCTGGAATTTAGATACTTTAAATGAATTCTTATTTTTAAGTTGAATAATAATTTGCTTTCAATGGCTTTGACTCACCTCAAGACAAAGAAGACTTAGGGAGAAAGTTTAGAATAACTGGGGTAGGTCCAAATACTCATCTGAGTATTCTTAGAACTTAGTGGAAATAAAGTTATTTCATTTCTCCCTACACGGGAACAATCACCAAAAAATAAAAATTAAAAAAAAAAAGAAGTTCCGGAAAAAGACATGCTAAGCAAAAAAAAAAAAAAAAAAATGATATTGAATAATTCCTAGCAAAGGGTGTAGAGATGAATCCATTAAGTGAATACTATGTTACTACATTCAAAATACTGCATAGATTAAGAAAGTAATGAATTAAACCAAGGTCAACAGCTGGCAATGGTACTAATTTGCTACAAAAGCTTAGACCAGTTTCAATTTCTCCATGACTTCTCTATTCCTCAATAGGAAGAGAGGGATGGAGTAGATAATTTAGAAAATCTCAAATCTAATTGTATTAAATCACCTGCTCTAGGATTAGTCACATTCTGAAGTCTTTTTTCTCTTAGTCACCTTTACTTGTGCCAACCGGTTTGACCAGATAAAGTGAAACTTGGGTAATATGAAACATTTTCAAATTCATTGGAAATAATTAATATTTAATAATAGTCACTAAATCAATTATAGCAGTTTCCAATGCATGCTTCTAAGAACTTTATAAATTATTATGTTAATCTACTTAATGCCTCTATATAGTAGGTCCTATAGTCTATTGCTATTATTACCCCTTTTACCGAAACTGAGACAATAAAGAGGTTACATGACTTCCCAGAGTCAACAATCACCTCATGAAAAAGCAAAGATTTGGGGGCTCTAATGTCCTACCTATTATTCCCAAGCAGATACATAATATTGTAGACACAGTTAATTCCCAGCATTAATGTTGAAATAGAAAGAACAATGAATCTAACTCAAAAAAACAGAATTTAGTTTTGGCTCTTTGATTTTCTCAAATACCTTGGACAATCCACCAATTTCCCCATTTCAATTTCTTTAACTGTAAAGTACAGAAGTTGTCTAAATTCAAGATTCTCAAAGTGTGGTACCAGGACCAGTAGCATCAACCTCACCTGGTAACTTGAAAGCAATGCAAATTCTTTTCTTTTTTATTTTCATTTATTGAATTTATTGGGGTGACATTGTTTAACAAAATTTTATAGGCTTTGGGTGTACAATTCTATATAATACATCATCTGTATATTGTATTGTGTTCACCACCCAAGTCGAGTCTCCTTCCATCATCATTTATGTCCTCTTTACCCCCTTTCACCTCCCCTTATCCCTTTCCCTTTGGTAATCACCATATTGTTGTCTTTGCCTACGAGTTTTGTGGCGGGGTTACTTAATCTCTTCACCTTTATTCCCCAGCTCTCTTTTCTGACAGCTGTCAGCCTGTTCTCTGTATCTATGAGTCTGTTTTTACTTTGTTTGTTGGTTTATTTTGTTCATTAAATTCCACACATAAGCAAAATCATATGGCAGTTGTCTTTCTCTGAGTATCACTTAGCATAATACTCTGCAGGTCCATCCATGCAGTCAAAAAGGGTAAATTTTCTTCTTTATGGCCTATTAGTATTTCATTGTATAAATGTACCACAGCTTTTTTATCCACTCAACTTGACAACCCCCCTCCCCCAAACCCGACCTAAGAAATCAGAAACTCTGAGCATTCATCTGTGTTCAACAAGCCCTCCAAGTGAATCCGGTAGGTTCAAGGTTAGGGAAAAACTGGCCAAAGAGATCACTAAATTAGCTTCTGATTCTCACATACTGTAATTCTATCTATTAATGTCTGGTTTCAGGTCACTGGATTCAAACTGAGGTGGTTTTAGAATATTTAAATTGACTGACTCATCAGACACTTGGGCCTCCATTGCCAAAGGACAGGATACCTAATGTTGGCTGACTGGGATGACTGTTTCTTAGACATCATCAGAGCATTATGGAATAGAAGGCAGAAGGGAGTCGTGAATCTAAATAGAACAATGTCATTGTGAATGTTTTGTTACTTTGAGCAAAGAATAAGGCTGCAGTCTAGAGTCAGAGCCTCAGCATATTTAAATTCTTAATCCAATGCCATGCACCACATGGGGCTTAGTGAACCCTTGTTGCTGCCTCAGGCAATGACATCTACACTGATTAGCAGCCTACATGGCCTGTGGTTGCTCCTGTATTCCCAACAGCTCCAAAATCCAAACCAACCTTTCTCCTCTGAGTCAAGGGAGAGGCGACCCCAGAGAAAATGTTGGATTTACCTCTTAGTACTCCATTGCCATAGGGTTATTTGGCAGAAAAACACAACTCACTCAGAGTAGGAAGCCTGGATGCCCCAAAAGAGACAATGTCAAGTGTACTCATGAGCACCAAATTTAAATGGGCCTTTGCCTTGTTCTCATTAAGTAACCACCCGCTGGTCAGAAATGTCAGAGGAAGACCCCTGAGTTTTTTGGTAATCCATGATATATACATGTCCAATGTATCATACCTGATAAACTCACCTCTAAAAGTACATTGGCCCAAAATCGGTTTGGCTAAGTGGATAGAGCGACAGCCTGTGGACTGAAAGGACCCAGGTTTGATTCCGGTCAAGGGCATGTACCTTGGTTGCGGGCACATCCCGAGTAGAGGATGTGCAGGAGGCAACTGATTAATGTTTCTCTCTCATTGATGTTTCTAGCTTTCTATCCCTCTCCCTTCCTCTCTGTAAAAAATCAACTATATATATATATATATTTTTTTTTTAATAAAATAAAAGTACAATATCAGGTGACCTCATGCCCTGATGTAGAAGACTATTACCAGCAGGAGAGCAAACTGGTGTCTGTACTTCCTTTGTATTCCTCATGACACCTCATTAACATAAATTGCTGTTTGTCAATTAATCTTTTTAAAAAGATACAACCATAAAAAACCTACAGATAGAAATGCAAACTCTTTCAGGGTTAAAAAATTTTCTGGAAAAAAAAAAACTTTGAAAGGAACCATATCTATATTGAGAGAAAATGTGGCCACATAAAGAAACATGAACTTGTTTGGAACTACAGTTACACTACTGGCTCCACTCTCTAGGGTGGAGTAAGCCTAAAACTTACTTGTGGAATAACTCTGCTCCCTTGTTTTATGAAAATGGAAAATCCCAGACATTTATTCTAGACCATCCCAGAGACTAACAATTTTGTCCATAATAAATATGAGAAGGGTTGAAAAAATTTACAAGCCACTTCCCTATCCAAGTTTAGTTAAAATGATGTGCTAGCAGTGATTTTACATTCTTTCATGAAAAGTAATCTAGGTACAATTTTACAATTCTGGACACCTGTGTATTGCTGCGACCCCATAAACAAGTCAGGCTGACATTTTGATATTTCTTCTGGACTACACAGTACAATCTATGAAGTAGGTGCTATTATCATTTCTATCTTATAGATAGAGAAACTGAGGCACAGAAAGGTTAACCCAGCTAAAATTATAAAATTAGTACTTGAAAGAACTAAGACTTGAATCCCTGGCTCTAGAGTTCATGCTCTTAGATAACGAAGTTATTCTTATTTATTTACTCCCTGTACCACTTAAAATGCCTTTGGCTGTGTAACCAAAACACCAACTTAGAGTGGTCTTAAAAATAGGAATTCCTTTTTCTCAGCAACAACTCTGGGAATAAGCAATTGCTGGAGGGGTTCAGTTGCTCACAATGTCCTTAGGGATCAAGGCTGTCCTCTCCATGTTCCTGATCTTAGCATCCTCATGCTTATCTCATGGTCATTACCCTTCCTGGCATCACCTCCCCATTACAGGGAGCTCAAAGTCTTAAGAAACTTTGTCTTTTCACTTGGGAAACTAAGCTTACTTCCATAGTCTTTCCTTTACATCTCACTAGGCAAAACAAGATCGAATGCCATCCTTCAACCAACCAAAGAAGATTTTCATGACTGGTTTTGACTAATCATGCTTTATATTTTGGAACTAGAAAAGGGCCTGAATCAATAGGTTTAACCTAGCTCCTGAATAAATTGGACTTCTTTTAGTTGGAAAGAAGAGTGTGCTGGAAAGGGCAATAAGCCGTGCCCACCATAATTTAGGTGGCAATAAGCAGTGCCCACCATACTCTCCTACTTTGGTGTTTAGGTTGCTCCTCCCTGTGCAATACCCAGCTTATGGGAAGGCATTGTGCCAGGAAGTGGGAAGAAAGATCAAAGACAATCTCTATGTAATTGGTACTCACTGAAGTCTTCATTTGAGAAAATCAATCTCATATCCGATTTTAGATAAAGACATGAAAGAATTTACATCATATATGGCTAAGTTGGCAAGTGGCTGTCCAAAGAATCTAAGAGGCCTTACATTCACTATGCATACATAACAGGTAATAAAGAACATGCCCCAAGATACCATCTTCATAAAATGGCAGACAGGACAAGCTAATAGGTATGTGCTTAAAAATAGACTAACATGTGTATTCAGTATTTCGGAGGCATTCAGCACACAGAGTTGGTTTATACTCATACATAATTATGGCATTATCTGAATGTGTCCAAGTCCCACCTGGTACTGAGTATGGATAGGATCAGGCAAGAGTAATGACTCAGATTTCACCAGGACCTGCCCCTAAAAGTCCCCTGAAAACACCCCTGCTCTGTGTTTGTAGAGGTCCCATGGGGTTCTTACATATGCAGAGAGACAAATCCAATCCTGTGGGCTGTCCCCTGCTCAGATTACCAACCTGTGGGACTTCCAAGTACTACATAATAGCCTGGAGCAAAGCAAAGGATGCAGCTCTCTTTCCTCTCCTCCCTTTCCTTGCCTCCGCTGTTAGAAGGGTCTGGAAGCAGTGCTGCTGGTAAATTCTCTGTACCTGAAACCCAAACATGTGTTCATAGGGCTGGGCCAGGCACAGATTCAAGTGATAATGACTGATAAACTCACTATCTTTCTTCCCTTCCTCAAATATTACAGCTGGCTATTGCATCAGATCGTCTTGTCTGGCTCTTTCTTCCCTTAGGACATCTGACTAATCTGTTCTAGAAACTTATTCTTTGGAAATAACCAGACCCATGGCCAAAAATATGTGTAAGAAATGATTTACAGAGCTCTTTATAATGATAAAAATATCTTAAATTTTATCTGTAGGTGACTGGGTAAATTAATTATAGTACATTCATTTGAAGAGTAATATCCATCCATTTAAAACGATGAGGTAGATCTATATTTATTAAAATAGGGAGCTATTCATGATATATTGTTGAAGTGAGAAAAAGTATGACTTCATTTTTATAAAAATATAAACAGGTGCTTATGGAAATGTATGTCATTAATGTGTGCACACACACAAAGAAAATAGGAATTATCTTTGTGTGGCAAGATAAGGGTATTTTTACTGTCTTCCTTACATCTTTCCTGTACAGCATGAATGTTTTTACAAGAAACATGAATTATTTCCACAACCATAAAAAGATAAAGCCATATTCATTTTGCAAAATAATTATTTTAATGAAATAGCCTTTAGCAATGGATGCACTCATTAGGGTAAAAATGTGGACAGGTATAAAATCTTCATTCAGTGAGATTATTTAATAAAAGGAAGCTCTGAACATTTGCTGGGTAATATGGAAGAAATTGCTGGGTAATGTGGAAGAAAATGAGCCTTGACAGAAAGATGATTAGAACTGGTCATCTCCAGAAAAGTACTGTGACCCTGACCAGCAGTGCGATACTCCCAGCCTTGCTGCTCCTGGAAGCCTGAGGAATTGAGATTTCTGGAAAGCTATAAAGGGCACATGGAGCACAGCAAGCACACAAGCTCTTTTTTGCTTTGCTTCATTTTTTCCAAATGGTTGCTTCTCTTTTCCTAGTTGATTTGTAAGAGCTCAGAGCTTAAGAACACTTTGGCATTCATGTTACATATTTTTTCTCTATTTGTTTGCCTTTAGGCATCTGGTAGAATTGAATACCACACAGAAGTTTTCATGTTTATGTAATCAACTGTAACAACCCTTCTTTTATGATTCTTGGCTTTGGTATCACACTTAGAAATGCTTTTTCTAACACCAAAGACACCAAATTTTGTTTAACTTATACATTTTCATCTTTTACAATTAAATATGAAATGGATCAAAATTTACTTTTGTGTGTGGAATGTATGAGGTAGTGATATAGTTTGCCCCAATTCATTGGTTACTTTCTCCAAAACCATTTATTAACTATCCAGCCTTTCCCTTATGATTAGAAATAAAATCTTTATCGTATACCAAAACACAAACACAACAAATACACAGGTATACACGTATGAGTCCTTGGTTCTGGTTTGGACTCCTACTTTTCTATGAGATCAGATTGCCTGCCTATCCCTGAACAATGCCATTCAATTACAATGATTACAGTTTTAAGATGTGTTTTATTTCCTAAGCCTCCCTCATCTCTCTTCTTTTTCAAAAAAAAAAATATTAGCTGCTCTTAAGTGACCATTTTTCTGAATAATTTCATTTTTGTCAAATTCCAAAGACTCCAGTAAGACTCCAGTAATATTTTATCAGAATTACATTAAATTTATAGATTGATCTATTGCAAAAGAATTAATATTTGCAATGGGAGCCTTACTTTAGTTGCCATTAAGATTTCTTCATATTGTTCCTGGATATTTCTTGAGAAACTTATGAATAATTGATTTTCTTTGTTCTCTCCTCCTTCCCCTTTCCCCTCCTACCTTCTTCCCAAGTCTGGTCATATGTATGGAATGTCCTTATCGGACTCACAGTTGTCTGACAGGTTTCTATCTACAGCTCCCAGGCAAAGTTCCACTTCCCACAGTCTTTACTTCTGTCTTCTTGAGGTGGCACCTTCCTCTGACCTCCACTATCTGGTTTCTGGTTTCAGAGAACCTATTCAGTCATTCTGATTTCCAGCATGCTGCTCTTATTTATTTTCCACACAATGCTTACTTCATAGTCACTGTAACTAACATTACTTTTTTGTATGACTTTTCTTTTTCTGCACAACAAATTGCCACCAACTTAAAACAACACACATTTATTATCTCACAGTTCCCCTGGGTCAGGAATCTGGGGATGACTTACCTGAGTCTCTCAAGGCTACCACAGGGAGTCGATGGGTTGCATTTCTGTCCGGATCTTGGATCCTCTAACAAGCTCACAGAGTTGTTGACAGAATTTAGTTCCTTGTAGCTGTAGTACGGAGGGTCCCATTCTCTTGCTGTCACCTGGGTGCTGCTCCACAGTTCCTTGCATGTGGCCCCTTCTCGTCACATGGTGACTTCCCTTTTCAAGGCCAGCAAAGGACTCTCTCCCCCTGAAATATAATCACAGGGGTGACATCCATCACCTTTGCCATTCTCTGTTGGCTAGAAGCCAATCACGCTACCACCTGCATCTCAAAAGGGAAGGAATTATTCAAAGATTTGAGTTTTGGGAGTTGTTTTAGGGTGTATCTGCCACACTCACAGGTCTTTCAGCATTGCCAGCACCCCACTGCTTCCCAGTCACTTCTTTCCTGAGATTTGGGGTGTTGACCTAAATATAACAAGATGAAAAATAAATAAATAAAACAAGATGGAGGCCTGAATGGGGATAAGAGACAGAGGGATAGTTGGTGGTGGAGGAAGGAGAGAGGGAAATAGAAAGAGAGGCACTCCACTCCCCATACAGCACTAAAAGTTTTCTGTTTGATATATATTCCAGGTCTCCAAATCATGAAGGTAAAGTAAAAATATGACAGAAGCTAAAAGCTACATTGGTTATTCTTGGTCCTCTTCACCTGCTTCATAATTGTCAGTTCCTACATAATTCTGGAATTAGGTAGTTACTTTTCTTTTTTAAATATACATTTTTATTGATTTCAGGAAGCAGGAAGAGGGACAGAGAGACAGAAACATTAATGATGAGAGAATCATTGATCGGCTGCCTTTTGCACACCCCCCAACAGGGATCCAGTCCACAACTCAGGCATGTACCCTGACTCGGAATTGAACTGTGACCTCCCGGTTCATAAGTCAATGCTCAACAGCTTAGCCACACTGGCCAGGCAGTGGTTAGTTACTTTTCAATGTCATAAAAATAGTTTATGTCTTTGTATATATGTTAGCAAGAAGGCAGAAGAAACTACTAGTTTCATGTCGTTTTGAACCAGAAATCTTAACCAAGCTGGTTTCAAGCAGGCTTCCACTCTGTCTTCTTGAGATGCTACTGCCGCCTGATTTCTGGGTGTTTGGGGAGCAAGGTGAAGGGTGAATGCAACACATTGGATAGGAACCTTCCTGGATCCATTATGAAACCTCAGGGAAATCAAAGCGACAGCTGGTCAGTGTCTCAGGAAGCTCTGGGTGTCAGAAACATAATCTGGATGACTGATGGTCATTTCATCTTCAAATAACCCAGGGAAGGAGATATTATTAAACCTCTCTATGGAAGAGGCTAGACGAATAACTTTCCCAATGTCACAAATCTGTAAGTGACAGAGCCTGACTCTGAAGCTCTTTCTGGTATGTCATGCTTTTGGGGTATGGGGACATCTCAAACGGCGACTCTCTATTCTGCCACAACTTGTCTCACATCTCCCTGAAGCAAGAGCACACTAAACAAGACATAAGCAAGTCATAGCTAAATTTCCTCCCTGACTGCTGTCAGGTAGGTCCTTAAGGGGCAGTACAGCTGGGTAAGTTTTAAACAGCAAATGATAAACAAAGCAGTATGCCCCCATGCGCCTATGCCCCAGGCCCCCAGGTCTCCACAACAATGTATGGTTCCTACTGACCACAAACCCATTCCTGGTGACTGCCTGAGCTACATGCCTGCCTGATAACTGGGTGCAAGTAATTACTGAAACCAGCCCTGCACATTCCAAAGTGTTTATCAATCATCAAAGGCTAATCTCTCAGGCATAGTAGCCTTATTAGGCCCAAGATTCAGGCCTGCCTTGAGGCCATTCCCACAGCAATCTTGGGCAAGTCACAAAATCTTGCCAATTATCCATTTCCTCTAGAACAAGGAGTTCCCAATGTGGTCCCCTGGCCAGCAGCATCAGTATCATCTAGGAATTTCTTAGGAATGAACATTCTTGAGCTTTACTCCAAGCCTGTTAAATCAGAAACTCTAGGGATGGAGCCGAGCCATGTTTTACCAAGTCCTGATCATTCTGATGCACACTAATGCAAGGACCTCTGCTCCAGTACCTCCTAGAGTTGTGAGAACTAAATAGCATACTAGGTTCTGTTCTGCCACCATGTGTGTTTCCGTAGCACGGATTACTCCATCACTGATGGGTAATAGAGGAATAATGTCAGTGTAATGTTAAAATTGCACGTTAGACTGCACATAATTGCACATTAAAATTTTACATTGCAATGTGAAAATTGCACATAGATTTTTATCATATCATGGGGAAGAGGATTCCTAAGCAAGGGGGGCAATGATAGCAGAAGTGGAATCCTAACCTTCATTGGAAATGGAAAAGGCCTGAGGCTCAGCTGCTGCACCATCAGCAGGAAGCCTGCTGTATATTCTAGAATACATTAAAATGAGCACCTGCATCCATGGCTCCCTTCTCCAATAGGTGCACTCCAGCATAATGAGCTCCCAGCTTATGTGAGGTTGCCCTGCCTCCTGTGCCCCCTGACTCAGAGCTCCATTTCTGCCTCTGCCAGCCCGGACCTTTTAAACAGTTTCCAGCTCCTTAGCTCTATTGCTTTTGTGCACGTTAATACCCCCTATGGCAGCTTCTAGATACTCAGCTGCTGCCAACATGGTCTAAGTGACCTCCCCAGGTAACAGTGATTATTGTGGTTGATCAGAGTGGAATGAAATGTGAATGCTCTACTTTGGCCTTATTTTCCCCTTATACCCTATTATTGTTTTATACCAAGTTTTGTAGATGGCAAGATTTTCTGGGAAGTGTTGTTTTGTGTTACAGAAAAAAAAAAAAAAAAGGCCTAAATATGTGAAGTCCCTGACATGCAGTAAAACCTTAATATTCCTTCTTATTAATCCATGCCTACCATACTTTGTCCTTGAAATGCTGACAAAGGCGCCAAGAAAACCCGACAGTGACAACTCCAATGCAAAGACGCCCGTGAGAATTCTGACAATGAAAGGGTGAAGTTCTACCCCCTCTGGCCAATATTTTTTAATGACATTCATTTGGAGAAATTCCTTCTGATTTGCTTTTGTTTTTGTTTTTCTATTTCTAGTTTGAGCAGCTTTTTTTTTTTTTTAAAGAATGGGGCTATTTTATCCACTTCTGTGTACTCAAATCCTTAATTATTTTCAGTCTTTTTCTTTGAGACCTTAGAATCATGCACTAATTCTTAGAGAGAAACAGCCAATTGGGGAGTAATTATCTTGGCCACAAATCTCTGATGTTTACAGAGTATGGCACTCAGAACTGAAATCCACCATCACCCTTGCTGGCAGGGTCCAGTTTGGTCTCCCCCGCTGACAAGAATGGGAATTGAGGTCTGGCTCAAGGTTCCACAGCAAGACGCTCTGGCCATGAAAGCCAACCAGGTGTCCTGGCTCCTCACCCAGCATTCTGTCTCTTAAGTGTTTACTAGGTAGTCATGCCCTGTTTTATGAGGTCACTTTTAAATTGTTTCCTTAAACGTGGGGTATATAGGTCAAATTCAGCCCACAGATATGTTTTGTTTGCCCATGTAGGACCTTAACAATTGGAAATTTTCACATTAAAATTATTTCTAGCTTCACTTGAAAATTCAGAACATCTGGCAACACGGAGCTAATATCCGCATATAACAACAGCTGAGCTGAAGAATACCTTCCCCTTTCAGCCAGGATAAGCTCATCCAAAACTTCCACAGGCTCTCTCTTTCCTCCACCCCCCAGCCTATCATCTTATACACACACACACACATATCTGTCCACATAAGCACACACATTCCATATTAGCTTCTAGGGCTTCCATAACAAAGTACCACAGACTAGGTGACTTAAACAACACAAATTTAGTTTCTCACAATTCTCAGAGTCCCAGATCAAGGTATCAGCAGGATTGTTTTTTTTCTAATCCCTTTGTTTTTGGATTAGGTCCCACCCTAATGACCTCATATTAACTCAGTTTCCGCTTTAAAGACCCTATCTCCAAAACCAGTCACATCCTGAGGTACTAGGGGTTAGTATTTTAATTTGCATTTGTGAGGGGGCACAACTCAACCCATTACATATTCTTCCCTCCTTTTAGATGACCTGCTTGGTCCCCAAGGCACTGGAATCTGTAGCTGTGACAAGCAGTGGCAAACTTTGGCTTGCTTTTTAGCTTTTCACAGCTTTGTGTCAATTATACAGACCCTATATAAAGTACCTTAGCAGTAAAACCCATAAAGTACATAAAATTCAGAAAGAGCCTCAGTGATGATTTATGCCAGTGGTTTTCAAACCATTTTAAGTCACAGAACCTTCTAACAACACTAGTGAACGAAGAACTGATATATAAAATAGCTAGGTTTCGTTCCTACTCTCCAAAATGGCTCCCGAGGGAGCTCCAAAGATACTAGGCCTCCCTGTGTGACACATGACTTGAACACTGCTAATCTAATTCAAAATTTTAGTTTATGTATGAGAAATCCAAGGCCCATCACATGACCTAGACCACAGAGATCTGAGTACCAAGTAGGAACAGATCCCATGTCTCCTGACTTCCATGGTTCCTTCTCTCTGTGCAACTCAAGCAAGGTCATGGCATCAGACCATTGAATAATGTCTTTAAGGACAGAGAAAGCCTGGTATTTTATTGGTGGAAGTTGTAGCCTGGAGCCCAGGTCTGGGAGTTGGGAAACCCAAAACTGTGCTTTGCCAGGACTGGCTGCACAACCCTAAAGACAAAGTCTTGACCCCTCTGTTCCTCTTCATGAACAGCACACTAGGACTAGATTCCATGAGCTTTACTGTCCCTTCCTACGTCAAAATAGTAGGACTCCAGAATGTTACACTTACAGTGATGCTGCTCCTCTTTACTTTTCATCGATTGGTACAAAAGGGTTTCATGATAACTTCTTGCCCCAGAGGTAAAGGTTCCAGTAATGAGCAGGCTCACCCTTCCACATAGAGTCCCCCACCACCACCGAGATGGAGCCTCAAGCTGTGTCTGCTGAGCACAAGTCCACCTCAATAGCGCTACTCTAGCTTGCTATAATAGAAAGGGGGAAAATGAAAAATGAAAAAGACATTCTGCAGAAGAAGTTGTACCATGTGACCCACTTTCATCTCGGTGATGGGAACCAAGCATTCAGCACGGCAGGGAAAGTGGAAGCAGGAGGGTGGGAAGAATTACTGTGCTACTTGGGAACTGTAATTACAGAACTCCAAAGTTCTATAATTGTCCTCCAACCAACATTCCAGTGACAACAAACGTATTACTTCATGAGGTTGCCTGTGATGGACCATGCAAATCCTCATTTAGTTATTTAGTATCTCATTTCAAGCCAAAACTTGTGGCCCCAAATATCCAAACTTTGGTAACCACTAACACTCATGTTCTCTTCCTCTTCTCAGACTTATAGCAGGCCTACATTCCCCACCTCCCTGAACTCAGAGACTTGAGTTCTGGCTAATGGAATGTGGGCCAGGCGTCATGCATCTCTTCTAAGCCTGGTCCGTGAGACTCTCCCACATATAGTTCTGGCTCCTTCCTCTGACAAAAGAATGGGAAGGACTTTAGAGACATGGAAGAGAACAAAGTCTAGGTCCCTGGATGACCATCTGGGACAGAGTTGTACCCCTACCTACATCTTCATTGGTCTTCAATGTGGGCAAGAAATATATTTTCATTCTGTTTAGTCATTGGGACTTGGGAGCTATGGGTTTTGGCAGCTAGCACTGTTTACTTTGATACATGCATCCTTTGAAGTACCAGGCAAGCATACTCTTTTCTACTTGCCAGACCATGAAATATTTGAGGATCTCGAAAAGTGACAAGATGACAATTCTATCTTCTCCCTTAATATTTTCCTCCTTTTGACTCTCTCTGACCCATGTAACTCCACATGCTATCCTGAATACATTGGATCAGGACAGGGGTTTGCATCAAAGAAGTCATTCGGAGTTTTTATCTGGCAAAATTTTCCAAAAACCTAAGCTCTTGGTAGATCAGAAAGGATTTCCAATATAATCAGCATATTTGGAAGAAATTTCATTGGGAACAGAAGGATGTTTGAAGAGACTAGAGTTTCTCCACCCCCAAGTTGGAAAAATATTACCCAACCCCAAACAGCCTTTCTCAACCAGAGTTCTACTCAGAATTAAGCCTCACTGTCCTATGAGATCTATTGCATCTAATACATTTACTTTTCTCCTACACATCTAGAAAGACACTCGTTATTTATCATCCTTGGGAAAATTTTAAAGATCATTTCTGACTACGGTGGTTTAGATAAGCAACTCCACTTAGGAAAGGTTGGTTGAAGGGAAAGAGAGGAAAGAGTGAGGAGAGTGAAGGTATCAAAGGATCCTAGAGAGCAAAAAGAAAGGTACTAGGGAGTCAGCAGGATGCCCGGGAGATGTGGCAAAGGAGCCTGGGCTTGCTGAGCAGTTGAGGCCCAGGGTGGCAGCAGGAGTCAGTGAAGGAGAGGCAGCACAACAAGGCACAGGCACCTTCACAGAGATCCTGGCCACCCAGGCTCTTCCTGAGGCACCCTTCCAGGAGAACTGAGGCTGGCGGAAGGAGGGTTCTGCAACCTGGAAGCTGCAGGGACCAATTAATAATTAAAGATTCTTTGGGACAATGAACACCTCAGTGAATGAGTACCTTTGACTACAACTCAAGGGCTTCCTATAACTCCCACATCTTTTCCAATCACTGTCAGGCAAGGTATTCAGAAGATCTCAGATGACTAAGTGACGTACTGTTCGGCCAGTAGTACCTAGCTGCAAAGTCTTGAGAGTAAACAACTCTTCCCCAGGCTGGTTTTTCCTTGGCGTTGACAGAGAACTCCTCCAAGATACTAGCATAGCACTTATTCAAGCACAAACCCAGTCTTTGGACCTCCTAGAAGATCTTGCTGGACCACCAGGATATTGGGGACAGATTGTGGTTTTTTCCTCATTTTATGTTTTGTCAGAGGAATCTCCTTCCTGATGTAATCAGCCTCCGGAACTTTACCCAAACAGCAATTCTGCACTAAAGGTCAGGACAAGAGGGGCCTTGCTATAGACTCCTGAAAGGGGCACCAATACCTGTGAGCAGGGCTGGCAAATCCATTGTTGGAAGGAAGTAAATATTTGGTGGGGAGATGAAAAATAATGAAGTTAAATTTTTTAGGTTTTTGGTTGTGTTTGTTTGTTTGTTTCAGCAAAAGCAGATAATCAACGACTACAAAGTGTTAAATGTGGGAATTATGGTAATCTTTAATAAAGTGTGCACAGCACTCATAAAATATATAATTACATGTATAACTTGAGAAAGATTCTTGTGTTGTCTTTAGCTTAGGCTTTGCATTTTAAGTGGGATATGGGAAAACAGAATCAACCCAAGTTATCTAAGGTCCTTAAGAGAAGATTAAAGAAGTTGAGATGGTTTTATTCTGTGATGAGAAAGATAAGAAAGGGCTAATTTTCAAATATCTTAAACATTAGTCTGAGGCCATAGACCTGCTGAACTGAACGCACCTCTCCCCAACTCAGAGCACTTGAACTCAAATTCTGGCTGAGAGCTGTTATTTTAAGTGGGAAGTAGAGTCATCTGTTCTCCCATCCACAGAGCCCCACATTGGTTACCCACTTCACTATCTTCCCACCTACTTTCTCCTGGGATCCTCACATTGGTTACTCACTTCACTATCTTCCCACTCTGTCCACTAAGTTAGCATCATTGCTGACTCCCCAAACCACTCTACCCAACTAATCCCCTAGGTCCATACTGCCCCAAAGCTACCATCCAAAATATAAATCTAAGGGTACCTATCACTCAATCACCTTAAACACCTGCAATGGACTTTCTGCAGGTTTAGAGATTTTCAAAATACATAGTATTTTTTTTTAATCTGCCTAAGCTCCTTTTTGTATCCAGTCTCCTTAGCATTGTTCTCAAAGTCCCTTTACAACCTGGCCATACCCACCTCTCCCTTCATCGACCCCCACCTGCCCCCACTCTGCTCCAGCCACATCAGATGCTCACAATTCCTTGAACATCTGCATGCTACCCTGCCTCTCTTCTTGCTAATTCGTAGGCCTGGAATATATTCTTGTCTTCTCCAAGTGGTGAAATCAGGGTCATCTTTTATGGCCCAGGTCAAAAGTCATCTCCTCTCTTCCGCCTTCCCAAACCTAGGCAGAACTCATCACTTCCTCTTGTAGTGCCCACATCGCTTGGCTCTGAAATGGCAATTGTCACATATTTTAATTATTTATACATTTTTGTCTTTCTCACTATATTGTCAACTTCTTAAAAGGAAGAATCGTATCTTAATCATTTGGTTTTTTCTCTAATACTTAGCACGGTATCTGGTATATTATAAATGTTTAATAATTGTTGAATGAAAGAATAAGCTCCCAGTTCAAAGATTCTCTTTTTAATTTACCTAACACAGGCAGTGTTCAGCTTGGATTGGAACAAGAGTCAGGACCCCAGGAGCAGGTTAATGGGAGGTGAGTTACAACTGCCCATAATGGCCCCTGCTGGGCATAGTTTTACATCCCATTGTCTGGATCAAAGCTGGCAGTTTCTGCCCTGTTTGTTCCTATGTGTCATAATTGGAGCAAAACTCCTTCATCAGCCAGTCTGGCCACAACACAAATACATGGGTTGGGAAGAAGGGACTGCCTGGTTCTTTTCAGGTTCCTATGGATACAGTGCCACCATTGATCCACTGGGATGCATCTGCGTGGGCAGCTGCCACTTCTGGACTGTAAACACACAATGAACAGGCAGGCAGGGGAGGAACGAATAGGATTGGGAAGTGGGGGAGGGCAAAAAAGAATTGAGAGAAAGCATATGGGCAGAAGTGCGGAGGGAGGAGGGTTTGGTATTTGCTCCTACAGAAAATAGAATATATTTGTTAGCTTCTCAAAAAGCTAAAAGTTTTTAAAGTTCCTTTTACTAAATATAAAATGTGAAAATCACGAGTAGAAGCTTGCCTTTCTTTCTGCAGCCAGGACAAAGTTCCTGGGTATATTTTGATCAGACATTTCTAGACACATCCTCCACAAACATGATTAGACAGCCTGTCATCCTGACACTGGCTTAACTAAGAAGCAAAATCAGGCAGCCAATCTGCAAAAATATAAAATGATGTCATGTTCTCCCTTTGGCCATTTCTTTGATAAACATGGACATTGATACATGCAATAGTAATAAAAGCACTTTGTATGGCTAGTACTTTTTAGTTTATAAAGAAATGTTCCTGCCAGGGGCCAGCATGGCTCAGTGGTTGAGCATCGACCTATGAACCAGGAGGTCACAGTTTGATTCCTAATCATAGCACATGCCCAGGTTGCAGGCTCCATCCTATGTGTGGGGCATGCAGGAGGCAGCAGATGGATGATTCTCTCATCATTGATATTTCTCTCTCTCTTTCCCTCTCCCTCCTCTTTGAAATCAATAAAAATATCTTTTTTTTTTTTTTAAAGAAAGAAAGAAATGTTCCTTAGGTCATCACAACAACCAGTGAGATACGCAAACTGGATTATTACCACCTTGTTTCCTGATGAGGACTCTGAGGCCCTTGATGAGATAGTGTATTGTCCCAGAGCTACTCGGTGGAGGCAGAGTTAAGACTCATAGCCAGGACTTCAGTTTCCAAGATTGGGGCTCTCGTCCCATCCCTACACCCACCTCATGCCATCCTGACTGACAGCTAAACCACAGATTACTTCTTCATTGGAGCACAAGTGATAAAGAAAGAGGAGATGGATGGTTTGGGCAGGGGTGGGCATGTGACAATGTTTTTATAGTCTCCTGGTTTTTTAAAACCCCACATTAGAGTAAATAACTGCATGTCCAAAAAAAAAAAATCAAACCACTGGCTTACAACTTTTCTGTCATCATTTCCTCTGAATGTATGATTCTGGCTCTCTTGCCAATACACTCAAGACTTTTGAATGTGGTTCCTTCACTGATTATTCTCTCAAATCCAGGTCATGGTGGCTGTCCCTTTGGGGGCTGTGAGATCAGTTCTGTGTGGCAGTCTATGATTGCTCTCCATCCACAGGAGCCACGGGGAGCCTCTAGATGCAACTGGATGTCTCCTTTTTGACCAAGTTTTATCACTTTCTCAAATATCTGTATTTGTGAGTATAGTGGTAGCAATACATTATGTTTATGGAACTTTACAGTTTATGAAGAGTTTTACTGTTTCTTAGGCCCTACCCCTACTCCCTCTCACCACAAGGTTCCCTCCCTGGCTGTGAGAATGGGACACTTCTATTTTAATTGTATAGATTAGGCTAAGTAATGTGCCCATTTAACACTACTAGTAAGTGTTGAACTAGGAACTACTAATCCTAAACTTCTAAACCCAAATCCACCCCTCTTGCCAGTGGGCCTGTGATTTTGTTGCCTCTCCCACACCCACTGATAGGGAAATCCATCACCACTGATGAACAGAACTCAGAGCACATGCCAGACTGTTCTTATCTATACTTCCCATAAGAGAACAGAAGTTCTTAAACCTATGTCCATGTGTTTAGCTGATGATCCCTTGTAATTGAACGTTTGTTTCCTAGAGAGAAAATTTATAATTTGTATCAGATACTCAAAGAAATGTAAGAGATTAAAAATCACTGCTCTGCTCTGCTCTGCTCTGCTCTGTAAACTCATCAAACTTGGTATCTACAAAACCTACCACAGTGACTTTCATATAAAAAGTGCTGACTGCCTGGATGGATGGATGGATGGATGGATGGATGGATGACTCTGTGTTTTTCTGTCAAGCTCTAATTCTACAATTGACTGAACTGTTATGCAAACTGAATGATGCACAAGGCAGGACCCAATTAATGGGACAGAATTTTAGGGAGAAATATTTGAAATGAGAGAAAAATCTTGACTCTCAATGCAATTAAATGTGATGTGACTGATTCACACTCTTTGTTCTTTCAGTCTTCTCACCTACCTACCTTATCACCAAGCAAAAAAGGGGATTTGCATATCACCAAATTCAGCAGAGCATATGAAGAAATTATATAGCATGAACTCCATCACTGGTTGAGTATACATCTTACATTTAATAGCTATTTCCATGTCAGAATTATAAATCTACCAAAAAAAAAAAAAAAACCAACAACAACCCTAATTTTAAATGGAGCATATCAGAAAATCACAACTCAGCAAAATACAATATATATATTTTTTTTTACAAATACTGGGTAGCCAAGTTATATATGCACATTGTGGTTTTAGAGATTGTCCTAACTATGAGATGGTTTGAGACGTCAGTCCCACATCCTTCAGTGCTGGACTGATTTCAAGAAGATAACTAAAGTCAATGGTACCTGGAATATGAAATAAAACACCCATCCTCTACTCCCTGGGTTTGGTAGACCAAAGATAATAAAATTGTCATAAACCAAGATAAAGGGTCACCAGGGAGTGACACTCCCCTCTCAGGTTAAAATGTTGTCAGAATGGTCAAGGTAGACACAGTAGGGGTAAACATGCCAATTGCCCCTCCTACCTAAATTGAACAGCCTGGAAGGAATCCTGGCCAGGCCTTTCAACATGCTAGCAAGAGCCAAGCCCTGAGAGCCTCGAAGAGAGCAGAGACAGGAAGCAATGTGCTAGAGAACAGTACTCATCTGTCCTGCCAGCACTCAGCCTCACCATGGCCAGGATCTGTCCCCGGACATGTCCATGCAGCTATCAATAAGCTGTGCATGAAAACTACCTGGAAGCAGACTCTGACTCTAAGGTTTGGTGTTAAATACCAGAGGATATAGTGTCCTGCCAAGGACAAACTTTTACAACCCTACGTTCCTCTACCAGCGATGTGTATTCTTTTCCTAAGATTAGAAAAAGGCGGCAGGCTTACAATCAATGGATTGAATATCAAATCAAAAGTCCTAAGGTCTGGTATCTGTTTTTAACTGGTGAACCAAAGACATCCCAGGTTTCAATTCAACCTATTTATCACAGCATTATGATAAGAAGGAGGAGGAGAATTCTTTGTAATTTATCTCATTTCTACATTATCTTATCTTCACAACTCTGAGAAGTAAGCAGAACAGGTATTATGGTTCCTAGTGTCCAGTATGAAATTAAAGATCAGAGACTTTGAGTAACTTGCCTGGGTTCACATAGCAACTTCTGGAGCGAGATCCCATGTTCTGTGACTCCCTCAGACATAGTCTTCCATTAGCAGATTGTCAGGGCTCTGCCTTCTCTTTCACTGCTCCTCAAATGGTCCCTTATACCGGCCAGTTATCTTATAAATGAAACCCCTTTATAAAGAGGACTTCTTAGCAATTTGATAGATAAATCTTTAAGTGGATAATGATCTATAGTAAGCTTTCTTTTTAGTAATTTAATTACAAAATATATTCACATTTATTATCAATATGTTGCTTTATGCCTTTAGAACAATTATCCAATCTAGTCTAATAGTCTATAAAAAACTTAAACATTTGAAAAAAATTATTTAAGGAAAAGTGTGCATTATTCCTTCAGTTCAAGAAATATTTATTGAGTGCCTACCAGCCGTGCACTGTCCAGGGCGTTAAGAAGACAAAAGTGGTCAAGACACTGTTACTTCTGTAAGGAGTGTAAAAATGAAAGAGGAAGTCAAATAAGACAGGTAAATGCATATGCTGCATGAAGAACTTCATTGGGATAAGGGCAGAGGATTCCAAAAGCACACAGAAAGGACACTCCACCTAGGACTAGAATTCAGAGGCTTTCCAGAAGGAATAACTTCACTGCCAATTATTTGGGAGAATAGAATTTTGCAAAACTTTTCTAGCCTCATCTATAAATCTATGGCCACAGGGAAACCCTGACCAACATCCAAGCACTCTTTCCCACTTCTTTGCTTTACCCACATTATTCCTTTAGCCAGAATACCTTCTTATGAATTAATTCCAATATCCCTTTTTTCATCTTTCAAGGCTCAGTTTTTGCCTTTTCTAGAAAGTCTTCTTTGATCTTATTTTAAGAAACAAAACTAAAACTAACTTGAAAAGATTATAAATATAAGATTCAAGTTCTATTACATTTCCCTGATCTTTCAAAAACCCTAAGCCCCTCAGCCATATTTAGTCATTAAAAGATCACTATGTCCATACTGTACAATGCAAGTGTTACTGGGGTAGCCTGGGAGTGGAGGGAGTGGGTGAGGAAATCATGGCCATTTCTAAATCCTTCCAAGACTTGTATTATTATAATATCTTGACCTTCAGCCAAAGCCAGAAGGGGAAGAGATAAAGTTTCCCTTTCTCTCTGTTCCACTGGATCTTTGGGGTTTGTGAGGTAGTCTGAAGGGTAACCGCTATCTGGATCCTTGGTCAACTGGTAGCAAATTTGGGTGAAAATATGTCAACAGTACATTGCAGATCTCAATGTTTTCACTCTAAAATTACATACTGGCTCTTTTGGTCATCAGCAAATCTTTACAAATGGGACCAAACAACTTTCTCTGGGAATACCAAGGGAAAGACAACATTCATATTATAGAGTTTTGCAAACTCTCCGGATATCCTAACAATAAGTTACAGATGTTTAATCCTAAATCAAGAAGCTAAATATAATATAGATTCTACAAATGGCAATTTTCTATAATTTTAGGAAAATATTTGGTAGCTCAATTCCCACTAGAAATTTCTGGCCTTAGTTCTGCTCTGTTAAATATCTGTCAGCCTTTCTTATGGACAGAAGCATCCAGAGAAGAACAACAGATTTACTTTTAAAATGGAATTGATTTTAAAAGTATAACTTGAATTGTACTCTAGACATGTGGGTATTATTTTATCACTGAGAAGTATTAAGAAATCAAGAAACCTATATTCATATTTGCATTAATTCTATTACAGTAATTCTATTTCCTGATTTTCAAATTTTGTATTATTACCTTACTCTCCTTTATTTTGAAAAGAAACTTTATCAGTTTTCCTGTGGCATACCATTTTATCTCTTTGTTTTGCTTGCAATAAGATATCAGCCTAATATTGGCAGAGCAACTTACTACAATGATTCTTTGTTCCAGAAAAAAAAAATGCATGGCTGGTACATTATTAAAATAGACAAGGAAGTGTGTTTCATTTCATTGGTTATTTACTTAGTGAATATTGTCATGGTACCAGGTACTTTACCAAAGACAAAGTGAGGTAATTATGCAGCACACTTGGATCTTGCATTTGATATGAGGATATCTGGGTACTTACCTAACACTGACTCATAAACAGCTCACCTCAGGTAGGATGCAAATGTTGCTCTAATTATATACTTAGTTTTATGGAACCTCCATGCTCCAAGCACTATGCAGACTGCCTTGCTGAATCTCTGAGGGCTCTGAGGAAACTGAAATGGGGACTGGCTTACGAAAGATGGTAGGTAAGTTTTAAAGAAAAACAGTAAAAAAGGGGGGAGGGGAGCCTAACAAATAGAAGAGAAACTGGGAAACTGAAAGCTACCACAGTGAACTTCATAAACAACTGACAAATAACTTGAATTCTAAATCAAATGCATACTTAATGAGTCAGAGTAAAATGTTTACTTATCTCAAACTTGGCTCTTATCTCTGTCTGAAACTGGGGTTTTTCCTGCACAGGAGATCATTTCTCTAAATTTTTTCATGATATTAATAGCCTGAATTGTATTTTTATATTCATAAAGTTGAAATCTGCTCCATCCTAAACAATAATCAAATAGAATTTGCCACACATTATCTTGATATGACAATTAAAATCAGGAAAGCATCAATTCAGACCATACTAAATTGTGAATTTGTGGGAAGATAGGAAGAAATCAGTAGACTATGTTTGTGAGGCTTTTCAGGTAATGCCCAAAGCGGAGCATGCCTGTGATGGGGCAGAGAGCAAAGGCAATGGGCAGCAATCCTTCAGGGGTCCAGCAATCATTGGAGATACACACTGCCTCTCTTGACCTTCATGGAGAGGATCCGCACATCTTTTTCCTGGGAAAAATTTGATGAGGCCTATGTTCAGAAATAAAATGGAGGACAGAGACCCCATAGGTAAGTCTTCCCATTACTGTTTCAGAACCAGGACCCAGGGACCATGCATGTGCAGGGAGGGGTCTCAGCTGCTATTCACTCCCAGGGTTCAGAGCTCTCTGTGCCTGGGTGGTGGCTTGGGCCTGAGGAAAATCTGTTGCCTGAGGGCTCAGCAGCCTCCTGAAACAAGCCCACATTGTACCCACTACTGAAAGATACACAGTCTGGGCGCTACACAACCTGGTAGAATACCAGGCAAGATTCCACTCTCAGGGAGGACTGAGGAGCTCTTCTGGGAGGCAACTCTTTCTAAATGGGGAAGAAGTCAGGAATAGTATTGGGGGGTTGGGGGGGGGAGGAACAAAGCCTTGGTATTCAAACAGGGCAGTGGGAGGAGTCAGCGTGCAATAAAAGCACCTTTACTCCACCCCAGCCCAGTGCCATGCCACAAGTTTAGCTCCTGGGGAGAGAGGACATCATGACCAAGCCACAAAACAGCTGTTTCAATAAACGCTTTAGCTCAGCGGGGCTCAGGCCTCATGTTGAGCACAGTATAACACAAAAGAGATGTTAGCATTCTCCCTGATTCTGCCATATAGATCATTGCCCAGCTCTGTACCCTAATATACAGTCCCAGAGAACAGAGCAGAGGAGCTGCAGCCCTAGGGTCAACCTCTCTCTAAGGACCCCCAGAATTACTTGAGGGGGAACAGGGAAGATTATTAGAGTGCTCAGGAGAGCTGTTTTAGAAAATAGGGTATTTTGGGTGGTGATTCAAATAACTTCATACTTCTGAACATTTATAATTTCCCCACATTTGCAAGTTTTATTATCTGTTTCAGAACCAACAAATGCCAAGAGATTAAGCATTTGTCTGCAGAGCGCATGAAGAACAGAACAAAGGAATGGGGGGGGGGGGCTGTTGTTGGGAGAAAGGGTAACAGGCTAAGGTTTTAGGTTCTGCATTAAGAGAGAAAGCAGAGTGGTAGACCCTGAAAATCCCCAGAAGGGTTTGTTAAGAAAAATAATTGAAATATTTTAAACATTGAGGTAGGGGAGGAAATTTTCAAATTTCATGTAGAAGCAACCATTTAATATCTATTCTCCCATTCAATCAATGTGTTATTTACAAATAATTCTTATCTATGTAGAATTTGGCCATGCAGATTTTTTTTTAATCTCCTACATACAGATGCCCAGTAATGCTCTTTGACAAAATGATCATTCCAAGTCCCTATCGGTCCTCAGTTGACAACACTTCATAGCCATTAGTTGAGTTACTATGTAGGCTTTAAAGTAATAGGATCACAATTCTTCTGCTACTGAGACCCTTTGGGAGATTCAAACAGCTCTTTCCAACCTTCAAGGCCAATTAGGGAGGTGGTACTGTATTCTGAATGCAAATGCCAGAGGTTTCTCTGACAGATCACACAAAAAGGAACCCACTAAAAGCAAAAGGACCTGTAGTTGTGTCTACCTAGCAAAAGCACTCAGTGGAAAGCGAAAACACAGAGACTCGGTGTTTCAGTAGGTTTCCCTCTAAGAACAACGATATTCATGATGAGGATACTGTTTATGCACCTTACTTGTTCTGTTGCCTACGTATAACCAGGGCTCTTCTGGCTGAGTTCTTTGCAGCATCTATGCAGCATCTCTGGACGGCTGCCAGTCTCTTTTTGGGAACGTGTACCCCTACATGGCAGGAACCACAGCAGGGTTTATTGAATTAAATGCCCGAACTTCAATATTAGAGAAACAAACCTACTATTTTATAGGGTGTGGTTTTTTTGTTTGTTTTGTTTTGTGTTTGCCAAAAAAGATGTCTCTTTTCTTTCTACCCTGTTTCCTTCTATTTCTTAGTTCACTGTTTGGGCCTCACTTATCTCTTTATGATAGTTTTCCTTTTAACCGGGCTGCCAAACCCACAGCAGGCTGCCTCCACACTGCCATGCAGAGAATAGGAGGAAATGATGAGTGCCCTCAGCTTGCATTTTCACTGAATATCTCTTTCCCCTTTGCCAAGTCTCTTGACTTCCTCCCAGGGAATAGTGTTTTATGCTTTTAAAGCACTCCCATATTGCTATTGCTGTTGTCCAGAGGGTTAGCCTTCAGTGAATTAAAATGTGTTCAGATGGCAAAGATTCCATTTTGATTATGTTGCCTGTTTCTAAACAGATAATATTTTCAGAAATGCACAAGGACATGATGGGTTGTATAGCATCTTTTAAAAACATTTTTTTAAATTCCAGTTCTTCCACAGTTGTGTGAAATATAACTTGTCTTGACTTCTGTCTGTCCAAATGACTTTCCTGGCCTTCATACAGAATTAGAGCAAGAAGTAGAACATGAGACAAATGGTACAAACTTCCAGTTATAAAATAATAAAATAAAATAATCGATAATAATAATAATATGTATAAATAAATAATAAATATAATAATAAATTAATATCATGGGGATATAATGTATAGCATGGTAGCTATAGTTAATACAGTATAGTTAATACAATACTGTGTTATATATTTGAAAGTTGCTAAGAGACTAGATCTTTCCTACAAGTTCTCATTACAAGAAAAGAAAATTGTGACTATGTATGGTGATGGATGTTAACTAGACTTATTGTGGTAATCATTTCATAACATAAATGTCAAATAATTATGCTATATACCTGAAACTAACATGGTATATTTCAAACATATCTCAATTTTTTTAATGTGGAAATTGAGAGAGATCTACTATGAGCAAAATGGAATCTGGTCAGGATTCAAGAGGGACCTCTAAGGATGAGATTTATAGAATCTTTTTCAAAAAATTTGTTTTTATTGTTAAGAGTATTACAAATGTCCCCCTTCTTTCTCCACTGACCCCTCTACCCAATTCCCACTCCACCCTAGCCTTCATTATTTGTGATCTATAGATTTCATCTATCCATTGATCAACCCATTTCTCTGTCTACCTATCTACCTATCTTTTTATCTTTTTTACACATATAGTGGGTATCATGCTATCAAGCATTGCATTGCTTGCCTGATGGACACAGGTTAAATTTCTTGCCCCTCACTTCCCCCTGGGTTATATTGAATTTCTCTTCTCCATGCTGTCATAGCAACCTATGTGGATCATAATAATCACTAATAGTTTGTATTGTAATTACTGCTCAGGAAGACCTTAAAATTCTTTATTTATTGATTGATGTATGAAAGAGAGAGAAAGAGAAAGAGAGAGAGAGAGAGAGAGATCTGTGGTCCCACTTATCCATGCATTCATTAGTTGCTTCCAGTATATGCCCTGACCTGAGATCAAACCTGCAACCTTGGTGTATCAAGATGATGCTCTAACCAACTGAGCTACCCAGCCAGGGCCTAAATTCTTAAAGACAAACTCTTGCTCTTTTCCCCATACTCTTATACTCCCACTTCTCCTCCCACTTTTGTAACCTGGAAGACACAATGAGTAGATGCCAACAGATACTTCACCACAGCAAGGGGGAGCCTATTTGAGAATGCAAGCCACTGATGATGTGAAATAAGGACTGGAGATGAAGAAAGACTTCAGGAGGGCTGGGATAGTCTGATGCATTGTTGGTTTTGTTTTGTTTTTATCAATATTAAGATGACTTAAAGAAAAAAATCTTACCATCTACTTTAATCATCTAGTTTTTTGTTTAAATTTTTAAGAAATAAAAAAATTTAAGTTAAAAGAACATCCTAGTTAAAAGAATATAGGATACCTGACAATTTATACACGTTTCTACATGCCTTTTCTCTGTTTACTTCATTCTCTTCGGTTGATGTTAAGGGTAAACCTAAATAGGAACACTATTCAAATTAATGAACTAGGCTGTCTGACTCTTAATAGAGCCTTGAGGTCTCAGGCGCATCTTGATCTCTCATATATGAAATACAATCTTCTGGAAAACAAAGGCAACTCAATTTTCCTGGTAACCTCAGAGACATGCCCATCAAATTTATTCCTGTTTGGTATGTGTTTCTTAATTATTCATCTGCAAGACATTTAAATAGTTCATTAGGATAAGAGGCTTCATTTGGATGTTAATTTGCAAATAAAAATCAGGAAGAAATTTGTATAAATTATTTTTGTAAATATATGGTTAAAATTTTAACTAGCCAGTTAATAAAATCTTCTTGGGAAGAATAATCCAAAGATAACCAATCTGACTTGGAATAATTTTATCAGTCTATCTTCTGCGAGCCTTTTTAGTAATCTAAAGGGTGAGATTAGACCCTCATTATGAACTACTTATATACATCATTTGAGATGATGGGAAAGTAATTTGAAGAATTTGAAGCCTGGTAATGAGTTTCCTTTGAAGTTGGGGAGGGGTGGCAGTGGGAACCAAATTTAAGATAATTGCTAGTTGTCTCCAAGGAGTCCAAATGTTGATGAAGCTTCTTTATTTAATAATTAAAGATGCTAGCCTCAGAGAAAGACAGAGGGACATTGTTGGTAACCCTTGACATTTCAGAAGCCTGCATCTTGGTCTGACAATCGACTAACTTCATCCTCCTCTTTACTCATTACTCCTCATTGCTCTGTGTTTGCTAGGCCTTCTGCCATAGGCAGTCAGACAATTGAAAGCCTGAAGAATGAAAGAAAACCTGCTTAGGAAACTTGACTCTAGCAGCATCCCACACAGTGGTTATAAAACATCCACCTTTCTGCCTGAAGTGAGCTTCTGGAGAACCAGAGTAACAAGGATACCTCTCCCAACCCTGTTCAGGAAATCAACAAATGTTTGCCCAACTCTTTGAAGTTTATAAGCTCTACATCTGGGTTAAGTCTGGTTACTACATTTGTAGGTAACCTTTTCCTAGGAGAGTGGTCTGCAAACTGCGACTCTTGAGCCACATGCGGCTCTTTGGCCCCTTGAGTGTGGCTCTTCCACAAAATATCATGGCCTGGGTGAGTCTATTTTGAAGAAGTGCTGTTAGAAGAAGTTTAAGTTTAAAAAATTTGGCTCTCAAAAGAAATTCCAATCGTTGTCCTGTTGATATTTGGCTCAGTTGACTAATGAGTTTGCAACCAGGAGAAAGGTGCAACTCTGGATGTGGCTTTTTCTTCCCCTTCATTCAAATCTCTGTTGTTATACTCATAAGAACCTTACTCCAGTCAGTCATGGCATGCCTCAAATGTTCTCCCAGGATCTACTACCAAGAGCCTCAAAGTCCATTTCCACATTTGGCGTTGCTAGCTCTTCATCCAATCAAAAGTGACCCTTGGCACAGCTGTGTGGATTAGAGGAATTATAACAGAAAGTAGAAATGTGCTCATTCCTCATGCTAATTCCCAGAGTATTCCTCTGTCCTAGAGCCTTTTTACAGCTCTGTTCACAGAGCAGCTACAGGTAATTCAGAATGAAGAGCAGCATGCCCACAGATTAGCCAAAACACAAGGTCAAAGTCATGATCTCATTTTAACAAATTACATTTGCAATGACTATTTCCAAATAAAGTCACATGCTAAGGTGCCTTGGATGAGAACTTCAACCTATAACATTTAAGGGGATGCAATTCAACCCCTAACAATGTCTAAGTCATTGATTCCCAAATCCTGCTCCAGGGCTGAGGCAGATGGAAAGTACAATGGCTATGTCAGATCAATTTCTCCCAGATCAAGTTTCTTCTGCTGTGTTGTAGACCTCACTATGTGACCCAGCCTCTTGTAGAGAGTTCCCTGATCCCTTGACATACTTTGTACTGGCCAGACATCTGGTCTACCATTGTCTGCTCTTCCCCAACCCAAAGAGAGGACAGAAGAAGAAGCTGCTGGAGATGGGGGAGGGGGCAGCTATTCCTATTATACCATGAGAGCTCTTAAAAATCACTGAAAATGAAATAATATAAAGACAACATTATTTACCAGTATGAGGAAGATTGTGCAGCCCTCTGAGAGCATGTTGAAGTGGCCTATGTCTCCCTGAATGTCTTCATTGGAGAACAGATCCCACTAAAGAATTGTGGTTTTGCTGAGTATGGGTTTCAGGATGGGGGGAAGCATTTTATTGGTCAGATCAATCAAATCAAGACTGAGTTCTGCCACCAATGTTCATTCTCTGTCCTTCATCTACGCAATGTCAACTACCATCACCCTTGACAAAGATAAGGTATACATATTACCAGTGTGAATGTAGATCCAAAGTATGTCATAGCTTCAGGCACCCACAAGTACATCCTGCCCAGGATATTCAAAAGTCAATGAAATAACACCAGGAATGATGTATCCATTTGCATTGACACAGTCAGGGAAGCCTGGATTTTTTACACTGAGTTTGGTTTTCAAATGTACCTTCTAGAAGCTGGACATTTCTGCTCCATTTCATTTTATTGGACATAAACTTTCCAGTCAAGAAACTTGCAACAGCTAAGCAAGTATCTAACAGATGAGAGATTTACTCTAATTTTACTTTTTCATTCCACATTCAAAAAATTTAACTATCTTTCTAAATACATATTGTATTTTAAAGCTATTGACTATGTTTCTCCAGAAGGATGGTGCTACTTTCTGTCCTTTTATTTCTGAAATAATGATGAGAGGAGATGATAATCTGTTTTCAGTGTCCTTACTTGACAAAAATAAAAATGAACAATTCTAAAGTGATTCACCCCCTTCCTCTACACACACATGTATTTCCTTTTATTTATTTATTTTTTTGTTTATTAGACTGTGATATCCAGCAATCTGTAAGCACTAGTTAAAAATGAGAGAACTGGAAGAGGAAGGGGGAACCTTCAAAGATTGTTTAGATGGTAAAAACCTACTGTAAAAGACTCTAATTAATATCTGAATAAACCTAATTAAAAACTCCTCCTGAATATCCAGCCCTGCCTCACTCTGAATAACATTATTTTTTAATCCACCCAAAACCAGTCCCTTTGTAATGCAAGGATCTTTATTTCTGCTCATCATCTCTGTCTGCTACCCACGGGCTTTATGCAAACTACAATATTTATTTCTCTCTGTCCATGATTATGGGCTGGTGAGTAGGCTGTCTCGGACTGTCTAGAGAGCAGGAAGCAGATGGAAAATAAATACAGTTGAAGAGTTCTAGGGGCAAAGCTACAGACAGGAAAAAGAAAGCCAAGAAATAAACAAACAGGAAGGAGACTGATTTTTCTGCCTTTCATCCCCAGCTCTGCTAGATAAGACTTAAACAGCGGACGTCAACTGGGCTCAGTTTCAAATTCTATTAGGCTTCTATTCCAAGGTAGATTTTCCCTTTGAAAAGTCAATTTCTATATTTTTTAAATGACATTAAAATAAGCTCTTAATAATTGTTCCAACTTATTTCAAATGCTATAATCATTAGCACACAAGAGGTGTATAGTATGTGAGAATTTTAAACCAATTCAACACAAGTATTGCACATGTATACATAGTGCACATATATTGAAGGAAGAAACACTGACCTAGATGGATCGTAAGTATATTCAAGCAGAGCATCAGGCCCAGATTTAGGGAAGGATTTTTAAGTGATTGGAAACCATGACTGCATTGCCTTCATCATTTTCCAATGCCCACTGTTCCTCCCTTTCCTTTCCCCTCCTCAAACCTAGCTGGAAAGACAGAATCTAAAACCAGTCATTCACACCTCGTAATGAACATAAATCAAAGCATTATCTCTGACTGCAAGTCATTATTCTTATTGTAAATACTCAAAGACAATTCCATTTGATTTTCCTCAGAGAATTTTTTCCTTAAAACTTCCTATTACTGTAACCTGTCTTCAATACTCCCCTCTGCCCAGTTGGACCAAATGTCTTCTTCTTGGGGTTTGTGTAGGTCATTGGTGTAGCCAGGGGTAACACTCTGGAGCTGGACTGCCCAGGTTCAAATTCTGACTTACCCACTTCCTAGTTGTATATGACCTTCTCAATGCTTCAGTTTCCTCATTTGCAAAATGAGAATAATAACAACACTTCCTTCTTCATAGGATGGATCATCATGAAGATTAACTATGGTAAATGGTAGTTAATGAAACAATGGCTGACACTTAAAAATTGGCTTGTATTATTACTTTCATTGTACAGTCATAAATTATTGTGAACATATTTTTCTTAATGTTAAAGAAGTAACATTTTGAAAGCAACTAGTTCAGCAAAAAATAATAATTTTAAAAATATTTTATTTCTGTAGGTCAGCATCTTTTGACAGAATTCTATCTCCATGATCATTTTATATTATATCAGACTATCTTGGTAATATTAAAAATGTTTAGTATTTTAAAGAATTTTCAGGTAGAAATACATGTAGGACAAGAAAGTGTCTTAAATGTTCAGCTTTTTCCAATATAGGCATTAATCATCTGTTGTTACTGATAGAAAATCTTAATACATTCAGTTTATCTTCATTCAATATATACCTTACTTTCTACAAAATCTCTTTCAATCTCTCTCGATTATCAATTTTAAAATGCATTGAATGGGGAGATTTTTGAGGAGAAGAAATGCCGTTTAATAAGTTAGCAAAGGATAAAATAATTGAGTTCACCTTAAAATAATTTTTATGACATGGCACACTGGGCACCAAAAAAAGAGAACATGTCTATTAAACAATGTTTTTTGGCTTTGGCAAGCCATGTATTTTCAAGATCATATTGTCACTTTAGAAAATTTAACAAGATACACTCAAACAAATGCATTTAAATGTTAAAAGGAATCATAAGTATCTGTGAGGGAAATAGGCAGATTTTGCCTCTAACATCATCCAGTGGAAGTGCATCCTGCATGGTCTTTGCAAATAAGGCTGGCAGTGGGCAAGGATTAATTCGGATGTCAATTAACTGCACTTGTACTTTGCAGTAAATATAAACTTGTGAAAATTTTTTAAAAGTTCACTTCTTTCTTATGTTTTAATTTGTAACCGTGAAGGAGAGTCTAGTCTGAAGAGCAGCACAATAGCTCAGGTCAGAACATTTAATTGTCTACGCAAGACGTTTTATGGGTTAACTGTTGAGTGTTTTGATAGTGTTAACCACTTGATATGTGCTAATGAGACATGTCAAGGAAGTGGTATTATTTATTCAGTTAACAAATATTATTCTAACTGCTCTGAAGAACCACCTTAGATCTCATGACTTAGAGGACCAGTTTTGAAGTTGTATTGCAACTCGATAGTGTCCTCCATATACAGTAATCATCATGTTTTAATTATAAAGTCTTCAGTTTTCGACAATAACTGCTGAGTCAAACTTTAGGGTCTGCATTATGATCAGAGAGAAGGTAATCTACTTAAAGCCTTGGGTTTGGCTCGGAATCGCCAAAGCATCATAAGCCTGTGAGTTGTAACAGAGACATTTTAATAGTTACTTTAGGAAAGAAGATCAGCTGGGGAACTAGGAAGAAAAGCCAAGCTGAGAGGGGAACATAGGCACGATGACTATACTTTAAGCTGCAAATTAAATCCAGCAGTTGGACCAAAGACCTTTAAGTACTTTAGAAAAGACTTTAGAAATTATGGACTTTGTAATTACTCTGATTTCCAGCTTTCTGACTCTAAATGTATTTGGAGTAAGCTAGGAAAAAAATCATTTCAAATATCTCTGTCCTAAGCGGGGTGGAGGGTGGCGGGGGGAAGACCTGCTACATTTACCCAACTTTTCACTGGGAACAAGAAAATAAAGACTACTTTAATACTGGGTTACAAAGGCCAGCTCCATTCCCACCGTGGCCTTGACTGATTCAGGGTTTCTGAGCAGGGCCTTGAACCTATATCTCCATCACATTCTTGGCCTCTACCTATAAAAATGAAACTAAAACAACTCTTTTGTACCTTACAAGGAAGTCGTAAAGATTAGAGTTAGAACATTAAACTTCAAAGATGAAAGGTTCAATATAAATTCCAGCATTATTGTCAAGAGGGCCATGTGAACTGATAGAAATGTGCTGCTTAAGCAACTCCTACCTGCTGGCAGATCTAAACTAGGATGACCTTGATATGCAGAGGGAAGGGCAGAAGTGCCTTGGACTGGGAAGTACGTTATCTCGGGGCCAATTCTTGTTGTAATAACACTTAATTGTCCATACTGGGTAGCTCACCATAAAGATTGAATACTGCAATTTAATGCATACCTGCTACTCTACTCCCTCCCCCCACCAAAAAAAAAATAAACATTTGTGCACCTACAAGATGCAAGGCTGTGCTAAGGGCTGGAAATATAGGAATAATAATGCATGCTTCTTACCTCTTCAGAGCTCAGAGTCAAAATAGGAGAACTGTGCATTCCCTATATAGTATAGAGAAAGGTAAGTCTGCCCAGAGCTTAGAGCATCCCAAAGTAAGACCCACCTCAAAATAACTACCCAATAATTATGTAGCTGACTTTCATCAGCAATGATTGTGTTAGGCCATGAAATTTACTGTGACAAATCTGAATTTCACACATTTTTTTATGTTTTCAAATCAAAAAGTGATTAGTGATATTTAAATCTATAAGTGCTCCAAATTGTTACTGAAGTTATTTTTTAAAGGGCCTAATATTATAGTCCCATCACTCTACACTCAGAATCAGTGAGCTCAAGGGGTCCTTCATCCCACATGACATGCTTAGACCAAATTTTTCATAGCTGGCTAGACTCAGGTTGATGTTCAGTATTGCCATGGGTATGGAGAAAAGAATACTTGTGTGTGTGTGTGTGTGTGTGTGTGTGTGTGTGTGTGTGTGTATGTATGCACACACCAGAAACAGCAGGCTTAAATGCCCTACTTTTGCCTTGGGTACCTGTATTTCTCCTATTTGGTAAAGAATAAATGAATGACAAGTTCAGGAAGCTCATTAATCTGAGCCTAAGTCATTTGAAGCACTTATCCCCCTACTCTGTCATAAAGATCACTGAGCCCTGACCTCCCTTGGAAACCTAGTTCCAATAATCTGACCCATATAAATTGGGAGCACCTTTCCTATGTGGGTACAGAGTAATTGGTCAGCATATTTTCTAATAACCTAAAGAGAACTGTTGACATGCCTTTAACTTTCCAACCTCTATCACGGAGCTTGGCTTTCCTCAAAAGAAATCTTAAAAACTAGTGATTTTGTTTCAAAATTTCTTCCAGTTTTCCCAAGAATCTTTTTAAGAATACAGATTTAAGTGAGCTAGGAGAAAATGGGTATCCATGTCCTCATCTGTAAAATGAGACAGGATGATTCCTGAGGTTCCTTTTGCTCAAAGATCTTAATCCCTGAGAAGTTCTGCACAAGGGTAAAAAATGGAGATTGGCAAACTTTCTGTATACAGTCAGATAGTAAAGATTTTAGGCTTTGTGGCCATAGGGTCTCTGTGGTTACAACTCACAATGCCATAACGGGTAAAAGCAGTCATCCTATATAATAAAAGGCCAATATACAAATTGACCAAACAGTGAATAACCAGTCGCTATGACATGCACTGAACACCAGGGGGCACATGCTCAACACAGGAGCTGCCCCTGTTGGTCAGTGAGCTCTCACAGGGTGAACACTGCTCAGCCAGAAGCCCTGAGCCAGACTCATGGCTGGCGAGCACAGTGGCTGTAACAGGATCCTCTCCTGCCTCCACGGGCAGCACTAAGGATGTTAAACTGATGGCTTAGGCCCATGGGGAGCAAGCCTAAGTCATCAGTCAGATATCTTCTGAGGGCTCCCAGACTGCGAGAGAGCATAGGACAGGCTAAGGGACCCCCTCACCCTCCAAGTGCATGAATTTTGTGCACCAAGCTTCTGTAGACAATAGCTACATAAGTTTTATTTATAACTACAAGTGCACAACTGGATTTGGCCTGACTCTGATCTAAGAAAAAAACAAGCTCTTATTTTGTATTTCAGTGCCACCCTTCCCATGACTATGTTCAGGCTCAGATTTTCTGAAACCACCCACAACCATTCCGCAATTGGTAGACCTGGGATTTCTAGGTATATAACACACATCCAACCAAGCACACACAGGATGGGTATGGACATGGAGAGCCAAACTTGAAAAGCAGAATATCTTTTGTTTTGTTTTTATATCAATGCACTCTTGGTTTTCAGGATGAGTGGAGGCCTACATTTTTGCTTACTATGCTTTTCAATGAGACTCAATTTTGTAATTTATTGCGCCATCACCATAGAGTTAAGGAATAAAGTGCTATAGTTCCATGGATCTGGAGCCTCAGCACCACCGGGGACCTTGTTAGAGATGCCAAATCTTGGCCCCACCCCAAACCTATTGGATCAGAATCTGCATTTGAACAAGATCTTCAGGTGGCTTGTATGAACATTCCATTTGAGAAGCATTGCTGTTTATAATATATTAGTCAAGGTCCTAGCAAGAAACAGATGCCAACCACAGGTGGAGCAAAAGGAGAGTTGTAATGAAGAGATTTCTTTGGGAAGTGTGGCCAGAGTAACATAAACACACACAGGAATAGAAAGAAACCTTTGAATTAAGCAACACCTTTAGCCATTACAACCTCTGGGGGCTGAAGGGACAGGAAGGAGAAAAAGTGATAGCTGAGTCCATTTTTAAAAAGTGATAGCTTGCACAGTCAGTGTGGCTCAGTAGATTGAGTGTCATCATGGACCAAGAGGTCACTGGTTCGATTCCTGGTCGTGGGACATGCCCAGGTTGTGGGCTCAATCCCAAATAGGGGGTATGCAGGAGGTAGCCAATGATGTTTCTCTCTCACATTGATGTTTCTATTTCTCTCTCCCTTTTCTTTCCTCTCTTTAAAAGAAAAATAAAAACATATTTCTTTTAAAAAGTGATAGCTGAGCACTGGGACCATCCAGGAGAGGCTGCCTGGCAGAGCTGTTTATCAAAGAGGAAATAACAACTTCTGGAGACATATCACCAAAGCAGGGATCGAATACATTAGAAATACCCCAGTCTCTTTCCTCTTGCACCCACATTCTTGATGGCACCTCCCATTGTCCAAACCCAAGAAGAAGACAGTGCAAGGGAGCTGTGGGGAGCACCCTCAGGAGCCAGGCTCCCAGGGCACAGAGCTGAGGATGCAGGAAGGCTTCAGAGAATGGCAGCACAGCTAGAAAGCACTTCCAGCTGGGTTCAGTTCTCCTGGGGCTCTAATTTGGTGTCCCACCAGCTGGTGGCTACCATCTGCCGTATCCCCTCACTGGTAGCTCAATGTCCTTGGTTAACACTGTATTGTTGGCTTTCTCTTTTATTCAGAATTCAAAATTCCTCGACTTCTATCATTGCCCAAACTAAAACACTACTAAAAAGAACATATGTATCTCCATGCCACCTCAAGAAAACCATACCTCAAAATTGTTTCACTATCATCTCCACAGCCCAACAACATTAAAACACATCTGTTTTATGCCATTAAACACCCCAGACTGTGGTGATGACTTTAGCTGGCAATAAGTGGGGCTCAGAAAAGGTGGCCTCTCTCTTTCTTCTACCTGCAGCAAATTCTCAGAGATAGTTTTCAAACCAGACTTCACGTCGTTTCCTAGTGTGGCCCAAGTTATTTCTTTTTTTTTTTTAGACCAATTTATTTCTTAGCAAAATATAAGAATCAATAGTGTTGAAAAGAGTAAAAGAAGGAAGCAATAAATAGACATGTAATGAAGAACCCTCATCTTAGTCACCTGTCCTAGGCATATCACTTATTTCAACTTCAATATGTAAAAGAGGGATACTAAGATGTAGTATCTCATAGAGTTCAAATGAGATGAGACAGAGAAAGCATTTGAATTGCCTATTAGCTGTAATTATTATTCTGTGGCAGATACTAAGCAACATTTCAGATGCTACTAGACAGGTTTTCATCATTCAAACCCAACTTCCACCACTGCGTTATTGGGAAAGGGCCAGTCAGACATGCAATCTTTACTGTGGGACAGAGTGTCTACCCCTTTTCCTATCAGGGGCAACCTAGAAAAAAAAGACCCTCTCTCTCTCCCTTGTGGGTCTGACAACAATAAGCCTGGGGAGGGAGCTCCCTCTCCTAGCCTCCTGGCCTCATCAGATTGGCAGCTCTTCAGAGGCCAGGTATCTCCCCAGTAGAACCACAGCATCCCAGTCCTGACTAGGCTGCCCAACCATCTCAAAGAGAAAGAGTAATCACTATAGTATTTCCGTTATCTTTTGAATTATTGTCCATTTTCTCCTAGGAGAGGCTTTTGTAAGGGGTGTTGAGGAGGGGCACTGACAAGACAAGAAAATGCTGGGGTGAAAATTCCCTCCACATGGTCCCTGTCTTTTTTGTTTTCAAATAATGTTTACCAACTATTTACACCTCTCTCTACATCTCCCATTATCTACTCAAAGCCACTAATAATCCCAGCCTGAAGACAGACAGCAAAGTCAAGCTATATTGGACACTTTGTTTTAGCAACAATGAATGACACAAGGGCACTCAAGCAGTACTCTGAGAGCCTGCAATGCAAGGCAAAGCAACAGGAACAAGGAAAGAGAGAAAAAGGAAGAAATGGAGGAAGAAAAAAGGAAAGATAGTATGGCAAAGTTGCAATTTGATATTTCTAAACATTTCTGAATTAGTCATCAGGACAAAATAATGAAAATCATTGTATTTCTTAGATACATTTTATGAGTTAAAATTATTTTTATTCTAACTTATATTAGAGAAGGCACTTCCATTGTCATTGTGCTTGTACCCCAAATTATAAAAAGAACTGTGACCTGGGTTGCCCTGGGAAGGCTGGGCAGGTCTGATGCAGACCACAATAAATCCTGATGGCCCCACTGCATGCAAACACAATGGCAAAATGACTCAGTAGAAATCACCCGACAAGCTCGCCAAGTGCTCAGGGCATCCGGCCATCATATCTGTGTTTATTCCACCCAAACAACAAACTCTCGTTCCCAGGGTAGGCAGGTGGTATTTCTTTTTCAAAAGTTCAACACTTATCAGCCACAAAAATTACCTGAACCCAGAGGAATCATACTGCTTGCTTTGTTTCAATCAAAGCTCTCTTTCAGAGTGTGCCTTACCAGGTCACATACTTCCTATGTGAAGTAAGGAAAACCAGGACAAAAAGTGTTGTTCAATGTGTGTGTAGAAATTGCAAAATCCGGGTTTCTCAGCACAGCTCCAAGGAGTTGCCACAGTCACCAAGTTTATTTGGGAACTTTTGGAAACACACATTTGACTCATTAAGCATGTTTTCTTTCCTACATTATTGTGCAAAAGTCACAGGAAAAAAATTACTTAGTGGGAGGGTACCCTTGAGTGCTGCCTAAAGAAGGTTTTCTCACTATTACTCAGAAAGAGGAAGGAAGGTACGCAGAATGGGAACCACACTGATATATTGTTTACTTCAACAGTTGTTGTTGTTGTTTTTTTCTACATCTTTTGACTTTTTTGTGAATAGCCTTAACCAAAATGTTAAGGTGAGTTGTGGGAAAACCACCAGACTATGAGTTTCATAGTATTTTTTATTGTGGTGAAATATAAGTAAGTCAATTTTACTGTTTTAACCATGTTTAAGTGCATTGTTCACTGGCATTAAGTGCATTCACATAGTTGTGCAATCATCAACACCCTTCATCTCCAGAATTTTTCATTTTCCCAAACAGAAACTCTGCACATATAGAGCAATAACTCCCCATTTCCCTCTGGTAGCCACCATTGTACTTTCTATATATGAATTAGATCTTCTGGGTATCTCATATAAGTGGAATTATATAACAGGTATCCTTTTGTGGCTGGCTTACTTCACTTAGCATGTCTTCAAGGTTGAACCACATTTGTAGCATGTATCAGAATTTCATTGCTTTTTAAGGCTGAATTATATTCCATTGTATGTATATTCCACATTTAGTTGACCTAGTGATCTGCCTGAAAGACATTTGGGTTGTTTTCGTGTTTTGGCTATTGTGAATAATGCTGCTACGAACCTGGGTGTACAAATATCTGTTCAAGTCCTTACCTCCCATTCTTTGGGGTATATACCTTCTGTGTGATTTAATTATCTTGACCAAAAGCTTTCCCCTATCAGAGAAGATCATTTTGAACAGAGCTCTCATGAGCCTGGTGAGAGAGGAAATAGGAAGCTCCTCTTCACTCCAACTAACTTTAACCCTGACAACCAGTAGAGTGACAGAAGTTGCAGCCAAGACACTGCCATGTTCTTTCTTTGATACTTTTTAATATTATGAATTTTTTTTAATTCCTAGGGACTCCTTTGAAAAAGTGTCTTCACCATTAACATGTAGTGTGTGACTTTCCAAACAGCAATTCAGTAGCAGGAGAAAGAAGGATGGCTAGACTGTGTAGTGAAGAAAGTCTCAGGGGGCCACCTGGTTGGTTGATGCTCAAAGTAAAACTGAATGGTGTTTCTTTGATAAACAAAGTCACCCAGAACAGAGAGTACAAGATCTGAGAGGAGCAAAGATAGTGGCTCCTGGATGGAGGAGAAACAGGATTAGTGTGGCTCCTAAGAGTTGCAGACATAAAATAGCCAAAAGTATGGTGTTTAAGTTCAGCTCAAGAGAAGAACTATCCAAGTCCAGCCAGAGAAGTCAGGAAGCATAATCCTTAGAGAGAAACCAGCAATGAAAATGACAATTCGTACAGGCGCTCAGCCAAAAAAGCTCAGGAGGGGTGCAACTGCTGTCCAGGCAGAAAAGACTCTTCTTGTTCCAAGTCAAGGATCTCTAGGGCCGTGTCAAGGCTGCAGCCTAGAGAGCAGACATAAGGTGGAGTCTCGGGAAGGCCTGCAGCCCCAAGAGATCCATCCAGCACAGGCATGAAAGAGGAATGAGAACATGTGCTTCCAATAGCTGGCCAAGCTGTGGGAGTTGAACAAGACTTGGCAATGATCCTTCTTGGATGGGTCACCTCAGGCCTCACAGCCCACTCAGGTTCAATCACCCACAGGAGTCAACTGTTTATGTGAGGCCTCAGCAGATCACAGTGTCAGGGAAGAAGGGGTGGGAGGACAAAGTGGCTGAACCAGATGTGTTTGTGGATAAAAGGACACTTTCTCACATTCCCTCACAACTTATTTTCACCTTCAGGTGGTATCATCAGAAGATGACACTAGATCTTCCCAAGACAGAAATAGCAGACACACTTCCTTTTGATCGATCTGAAAATCCCAAACTGGCATTATTTTCATTAGTTCTCTCAAGCAGTAGTGGTACTCTCACTCCATGCAAGACAGGGCACCACAGCTGAGATGCAAATGGGAATAAGATAAATCCCTGCCTTCAGAAGTTCACATCTAACAAGGAGACAAATAATTTTAAAGGGAATATTAGAAGAAAGTGACCAGGCCTACAAAAGAAAGAAATTTGGAGTGAATTAAGGGCCTACAGGAAAATTTATAACCAAGAGAAATGTATAACCCAAACCAAAATCACTTGACAAGTTTGTATTAGTTTGCTTTTGTTGCTATAACAAGTTACCACAAATTTAGTGGCTTAAAACAACACAACTTTATCATCTTAGGGTTCTGGAGCTCAGAAATCCAAAAATGGGTGTTAGGGGACTAAAATCAAGACGCCGGCAGGGCTGCAATCCTCCTGGAGAATCCATTCCTGCCTTTCTCAGTTCCTGGAGGTCATTTGCTTCTCTGGCCGTGGTCCCCTTCCAACAATAACATCACTCTGACCTCTGCTTCCGTAGTCACATCTCTCCACTCTGACACTCCTGCCTTTCTCTCATAAGCACCTTGTTATTACATTTAGTCTACCTGGATAATCCAGGATAATCTCTGATCCTAAAACCCTTAATTTAATCACACCTGCAAAATCCCTTTGCCATGTAAAGTAACATATTCACAGGATCTAGGGTTTAGAATATGGATATCTGGGGGAGAGGGTGGGAGAGGGGCATTATTCTGTTTACTATGAAGTTGACTCCTAAAAACTAAAAATATTTTACATGAGTAGATCATATCATTATTATCCTTGTGAATGAAAAGAATATCCTTATTTTTTCTTCATCTTTTTTTTCTGGGAGAAAGAAAGTCACACAAGTTTTCTTCCATTTGGAAACTCTCCACAAGTCTTCTAAATCACATGTTTAAAATCAATGTGAATAAAATCAGCAAACATCAGATATCTTCTGCAAAGCCTATACTCTTTTATCATTTACAGTTTCTACAAAGTCACTGTGAAGTTCCCATGCTGATTCCTCATATTCTGACCCCATCGCTCTATTTCCCTGTTGGTAGAAACTAGTGGTAGAAGCTGCTCTCATGAGCAGACTTGACTTTTCGTGAACTGTTAGGACATATATTAATCAACTTGATGTTATAAACGAGGCATCGAAATAGAATTTAGAACTATTACCTGAAATTGTTTATTTCGATGTATAAAAATCACAAATTGAAAGTCATAAGTTTTCTAATATATTTATTATTGTATTTCTATATTGGCATGTAAAGGGGAAAACGGAAAAATTGTACTTCAATGAGAACCAAGAATAAACTTGGAATAATGGTATAACCTGAGCAAAAACCTTAGCTCTGGACTTCAAATCTAGTAGTGCTCTTTGCACTAACCAAGCAATATTTTCCATCTCATTCTTCTCTTTGAGAAAAAAAAAATGGGGGAGAGGGGAGGAATCCACTTTTAGACAGACACTGAGTTTAAATACTTGTCCTGATTTTTCTTTTCCTTGAAAATCCTCCCTCCAATAGCAATAATTGGGTTCCATAAAAAGTCCATCCTGTTGGTTGATGTTTGACTCCGTGAAATATAAACAAGTTTCAACAAGAGGACAGAGAATATGTAATCAATATACCTTGGCTCCTGTTCAGAATGGCCAGACCTCTGGCACTTGATCTCTTTGCAGAAAATGGATATTGGAAAGAAAGATCACACTTCATTTAAAAGCAGAACAACAGATGTAGAGGCGATGGTGTCAGGGAGAATCAGTTACATATCTGATGAAAGTCTTTGTGAATCTCAAATAATGACAATATGGCAATCCTTTTATTTCTCTCTGGAATTCCCCAGAGCAGCTCCTCCAGACACCCTCCCCCTTCCTGCCTCTCCCTCCTAGCCAGATGGCCACAGCAACTACTGTATAGAGGAAATCCAGGCCAGACCCACCAGCTCCCTTCATGTTCTTCCTTACCACCTCAAAATCACTCACTCTTACCTTCCCTCAGCTTCTCTTCCTTCCCCCTCAGTTCTCATCTCTTCATCTCTGTTCAACTGGCTGCCTCCCCTTGATCTTCTGACACATTAAAATCCAAAGATCTCAGCATGGATGCAACTCATAAACTTTCTCCTGCCTCAGTGCTGTATGCGTTGTGCTCTCTACTCCAGCCATACAACTCACAGAGATCTCTCCATTCCTCTGCATCCACTGTTTGCTCTGCCTTCAAACCCAGCTCAACATTAACTCCTGTGATGGTGTTCCAACCACTGGCCCTTCCCAGGAAAAGTTAATATAATACCCCTTGCCTTGTGGGGCAAGAGTTCTTACAGCCAACATTAGCATCTTCTGTCCACTTCTCTGTCTCCCCAAGAAAGTCCCCCAATGGAGAGCTCTTCAAGAGCAGAGACTTCAACATTCTCTCTAAATCCCCAGCAGTTACTGCAATGCTTGGTACCTACAGACACCCAAAAAATGTTTGATGAGTGGTTAAAAGAATAGTCATGATTTTCCAGGAAAAAATGAAAGAAAAATAACCCACAGCTCTGCTACCTTCTGGAACTGCTACCTCATTCTATATCACTGCTTCCCTTTCTCGCTAAACTTGCCATAACCAAGTCCTCACCCCTTTGCAAGCTGATTTCTGTTGCCAGCTCACCCTTGGGTCTGCTTTACTGATGCTGGATTATTTCCTAATGACCTCCTTTAGGGCTGCTTCTCATTCTCATTGTTCCTGTCCCTCTGAGGGGGTGTCTGATGACTTTTGCATTCCTTTATTTTAGGTCACTGCCTTCTTCTAGCTAAAGTCTTTAGTTGGTTCCTCTGCCTTCCCAATTTCTCATTCACCCTCTTTGTCTCAGCAACATTCTCCTACCCCAACTCTCCCCTGCCAATTTCATAAAGGTTCTAGCCTCCCGAGTCTCTCAGGAACCTCAGAGTACATGGCCAGGGAGCATTTGTGAATTAAAACAAGTCTCCTCATCACCAGCCCCTAGAAGCAAGACAGTAACTAATTGAGGAGATGTGTGTCTGCCCTCAGTACAAGGCTTTAGACACTTAATGAATGTTAGGATTAAGGTTAGGGTGAGCGTTAAGAATATAGGAAATTATATTATTTACCCTGTTATTTTGGATTTCTACCAAGTGGCCTCTATATTCTTATCACATTAGATGAAGACTGTACTAACACTTATAGCTTTTTTAAAGTAAAATATAGGCAGAGACCAAAATTTTTTTGTTATAGTAAAGACCTAGTTAAGATTTTGACAGTCTTCAGTTTCTCTTTAAGAAAGTATATACCACCATAATACTAAATACTCAAGTTAGATATATGCTCTGTCATGAATTGTTTCCTGTTTTATATTTGGGAATAATGCATTCAGCAGGAAAGGAGATACCTTTGACTCTCATGTCCATGAAGAGGGCACAAATGTCCAGATGATTCTAGGGCCATTTTTGTTTGTGCACACCACCAATTTCTTAGTGATTATTTGCCTTTAGTTTTGTAGATACACATATACTAATAGTGACTGTCACTGAACACACACACAGGCACCATTCTTAAAGCAGGCAATTAATCATTTTCTCTTTCAAATCATATTTTACAATCAGAAGAAAATTGTGCACACACATGCTCTTAAATAAACTGACACACATCCCAGCTAATAGATTAGTTCACATGGAGAAGGCATCATGGGGAAGAAAAAAAAACACCATGTTCCCAGAGCATGTTAACATGCTCTGCCTGTTAACTTGAAGATCAGCCCTTGGGCACATGGCCCAAAAATACCATTTCTAACACAATTGATTCTAAGATAGTTTTGCAAAATGGGAGCCTGGTTTACACGAGGAAACCTAAGAACAGTCAGCTCAGGAGGAGCCAGGAGGAGCTCTTTGGGGGATGGGTGTTTTTGTTTGTTTTCTTACATCTGACTTTTCTAGTAGAAGATAATCATGCAGCCACACTTCATGCTGCATGCAGCTAAAAGACCAGGCTTAGGAGATACAGATATTTCCATGTCTCAATCATCCATTGTTCTTCATATCCCCCCTGTAAGTGAGTACTGCTATGGGTCCTGAGGAAACAGAGACCTATAGGAATTAATTGGCTCAGAAGGGAGAAGGTTTGCACGCATGTGTAGGCATTCACAGGTGCTACAGATTCACATGTGCACACACACTCCTCATTCCTTGGCACCTTCCTTAGCAGTCAGAGCCTCACTATGATTTCTTCCCCTTTTCTTATCTGTATCTCCTAAGCCGGTCTTTAAGCCCATACAGTCTGCCCTTCTGAATACAAAGTTCAGCTTCTCTAGAAATCACTTTACTGAGAGAAGGGGTCATGGAAAAGTTTGCTCAGAGCTCCAGAAAAGGGAAACTCATTGTCTGTTTTTCTATTTCACCAAATCGTCCTCCCCAGAGCAATAATATAAAGGATAATATTGGGTGTGGGGGACATTTACATGACAAAACACTAGACATCCCACATTCTTATAGAAGAACCTATCAGCGAAGCTTCTAGGCTGGTGAGCACAAGGAGGTCCTGAGAGAGTGGGGCGCTCAGAGAGGGCATGGAAGGTCCACACCCTTCCGCATGCCTGGCCTATGCATCTCTGCCCTCTGACTGCTCCTGCGTTAGAGCCTTTACAATGAACCTCCACAGCATTCTATCTTTACTTATAGCATTTATAGACCAGGGTAATCCATACTCTTTTCACGAAGATATCAAATGTGGCTCCTGCAAACTTGCCCTGTGTTTCCCCTTCT